>CM052657.1:94506241-94556645 GCA_028533165.1 Leontopithecus rosalia | reverse complement strand
ATATAATTATAATATTATAATATAATTATAATATTAAAATATAATATATATTATAATATATATTATTATATATAATTATATATATAATTATATACAATATATATTATATATAATTATATAATATAATTATATATATAATTAATGTATAATTATAATTATATATATATATATATATTTATATATATATGCATGGATATGCATGACTTCTGTCCCAGGGAAACTTTTGGCTGGACACTATCCTTTTCCCAGTTTGAGTCAGAGAGTTGAGAAGCTACTTACGGTGGTAGTGAGGCTCTAGTGTACTGGGTTGTGAACAGTAATACTCTCCTGAAGAAAGCAAGGAACAAATACTGATGCTTGTCACAAATTAGCTTTTTTTAACCACATACATTTCAGATGGTTTGAATCACTGCCCCCATACCCCACTAGCAATGTGACCTTAGGCATGTTATTTAATCTCTTTCCGCCTTTGTTTCCTTAGATGAGAAATGAAGATAATAATAGTATTTTTCTTATAGGATTATTATAATAATTAAGTAATTTAATACAAATTATATTTTTAGAGCCTGATAGATATGTGTTACTGTTTATTACATAGGCTAGTAGGTTATGCTCATTCTGAGCACAGAGCCCATATGCTAATAATGTTTGCTGGGTCTAGGCATTTATAGAAACTTGAAGAGATCCTTTAACTCAACAACTTTTGAATATGTCAAAATAATCTACGAATTAAGAATAACCTCTTGTTTTATGAAGAGTAGTATATACTGTTTATGATCATTTTATAGAGATATATCATAAAGTGTCATGAAATACAAAACAGTAGGTTCTTAATCAGTTTTCTCTACACTTGGGTAACTGACCATAACCCACAACTATTTTAATGAAAGGAAGTCTCAGTTTTTTAATCTGTCTTTAACCATTTCTTGTTGTTAAGACTTTTTTGTCTTTACTTAATTTTTTGCCAAAACTCTGAATTCTTATTTATATACCCCAGAAATAGCCGAAAGTGCATAGTGCAGACTATGCTAGGAGGTCTCAATTTCTCTTCTCTAGATTGCCCAGTTCATATGGATGACTTTGAAACTTCCCTAACTTGAATTCATTCTAGACACTTGAAAATCATTATATTCTACATGTTGTCTTCATGCTCTCTGCAGCAAGCAGATAGTATAAATATATGTTTTTCAATAACAAACTTTTCTTGCCCAAGAGAACATTTATCCTTCGCATTTGTAAAGTCATGGCATTTCCTGTGTGGTTCCATTAAAAGTCCCCTTTTTAAAGGAAACTGATGGCATTCCCATTTTAGTGTATTTAAAACCAATATTAAGAAGGTTGCTGATTGTTCAAATCGTAATGGAACATACCCAAAAATGCATCATTGCATTATTGTCTGCCGCTTGAATGAATGGCTTTGAGAGCTAAATTTATGTCTGGGAGAGCTACAGGAGAGCCACTTTCCTTTCCTTTCAACCAGATGGGACTTCCTTTTGTGATCAAGATATTTAAATGCCACTTAGATGTCACAGAAATTCCTCCGTCTCTAAGAAATTTTATAAAATGTTTCATTGATTTTCTTGCTATATTTCTCCAAAAGAGGAAGCAGATAAATATAAAATATGTCTATAACATTCACATCAAGAAAAGCAGAGATAATCCAATTCTGCTGTTTTCACTGACATGATAGTTGGAATGGATATTTGAAAATCTGGTTGTATGTGATCTAGGAAAGGAGTATGTTTCATTAGGTGAAGCACATAAAATGACAGAACCATTTACTCTGAATCTAAGAATGAAGCTTTTCGTCTGTCTTTGATTTCACCTCATATTTGATTGTAATTTCTTAGAAACTTTACCGTTACTAAATGCTGACAAAGATGAATTCAGGCTTCCTGAAATTTCAGTAACATTGAGGATATCTGAAATCAGACTTCCAAACTCTAAAAAGCCACAGAATGTTCAGAGACGTTATTAGTTATCCAGTTCCCTACACTGGGAAAGAGATGGTGGTAATGAGAGTTATAGCCTAACTATAAAATGCAGATTATATAGACCTCTTGTAATCTAAGCCAAGATCAAGTTTACAAAATGTTGTAGTCTTGTGAAAGGTATTCTAATTCATTTGTTTATCTATAGATTAAGTCATTAATTCATCAACTATTGAAAATATATATATTGAGAGACTATTAAGGGCAGGGTACTCTAATATATTAGGCCCTGGAGTTCAAATAAATGGTATAGATATGGCCTACCTATAAGGAATTCATTGTATTGTAGAAAAAGCTGACAATATATTTGTAATTATGAGGGAAGATACTGCATTCTGTGAAAATGTACGGCTAAAAATACAAATCTCATAGGCCTAGTATAAAAATTCAGGAAAAGCTTTTCTAAGCTAGAAAGGGAAGAAGTAAGATTGAAGGGTAGTTGGTCAGGTCAGGGATTACAGGTCAGAGGGAAGAATGTGCAGATTATCCTAGAAAAAAGAACTAGTCATATTCAAGGACTGAAATGTATTTATGTATAGTGAATTCATATATGTGAAAGAAACAGAATAATTGAAATAAAAAAAGTAAAAAGAGGCCAGGTGCAGTGGCTCACACCTATAATCTTAACACTTTGGGAGGCCAAGGCAGTGGGTCACTTGAGATCAGGAGTTCAAAACCAGCCTGGCCAACATGGCAAACCCCCATCTCTACTAAAAATACAAAAAAATTATTAGCCAGGTATGGTGGTGGGCACCTGTAATCTCAGCTACTTGGAAGGTTGAGGCAGGACAATCACTTAAACCCTGAAAGTGGAGGTTGCAGTGAACTGAGATCGCATCATTGCACTCCAGCCTGAGCAACAGAGTGAGAGTCCATATTAAAAGAAATAAAAAAAGTAAAAAGAGGGGCATAAGACAAAGTTATAGTAGGATTTATCAGCTTTAACTCTACTGACATTTGGGAAAGGTAATCTTTTGTTGTGAAGGGGGCTATCCTAGGTACTGTAGAATGTTTAGCAGTATCCCTGGCCTCTACCTACTAGAAAATGGAAGCGTACTCTTGACTATTTATGACAATCAAAATTGTCTCCAAACATTGCAAAATATTCCCTGGGGTGTAAAATCTCCTTCCAGTTAAGAACCAGGGAGTACGGTCAAGAATGAATCAAAGTTAGGTGCTAGTTGGCTTTGCAGTGCCTTACTAAGAATTTAAGTTTGTTTTTCTAGGCAATGGAAGCTCATGAAAGGTGTTACATTAGAAAGTAATATGATAAAATTTTCAATGAAAAGAAATTACTCTGATTACAAATGTGAGCTGGTGAATTATATAAAGACAGGAGAGGATTTGGAAGATCAATGGAGAGGCTAATGCAGTAATAAATGGAAGCAATAATGTTAGTTGAGACTAGAGAGATGAAAAAAGAGAAATGGAAAAATTTGAGGGCTCTGTCAGGAATAGAAAATGCAGAGTTTAGTTATAGATACACTGTGGGAAGAAGGATCAGAAGGAATTAGGCATTAACAATATTTTATGTTAGATTTCAGTATTTGTCTTTTATGTCTGTACCTTTTTTTCCTGTGTGCCTTCACAGGTCTTCTCCCTGGTGACTTCCCACAATTCTCCAGCACACCCTCGGAATTCCAAGACATTCTGACTGGGGCAGCAGGTGGATGTTAGCACTGAATGACATGATTAGCACTAGATTTGTGTTCACTGAGGTGCTTTTTTGGAGGGAACAATGATTGAATTGCAGTTGAAATTTTTTTAAGTTTTGAGGGGCTTGTCAGACAGCCAAATGGAGCTACAAAGCAGCAGTAGGGGTTAGAGTTTAAAAGAAGGATCTGGACTGACAATATAAGGACAAAGGCACTTTCTCATTGGATCTTAACTACTCGTCAAGGGAAGAGTTGTTACTGTCTCAACTACCTTACAGTCACTGTGTCTTCTTGGAAAAGGACTTATAAACTCTGTAGAAATTGCTTGATATACAGAGTGGAGAGAAATATTTTAGTGGACACCCTACAGATGCATTGAGAAAGCACAAGTTCAATAGTAGATATTTGACATCAAAATCGGTGGTGCATGCAAACTCCACTGACTTCAGTATCAGAAATCCAGAAATCAAGTGACACCCTCATTATCAGATACTCTAGGCAGTGGTCTCTGGCCTGTTAGGAACCAGGCAGCACAGGAGGAGGTGAGTGGCCGGCCAGTGAGCATAGCTTCATCTGTATTTACAGTCATTCCCCATCACTCGCATTACCATCTGAGCTCTGACTTTTGTCAGATCAGTAGTGGCATTAGGTCCTCATAGGATTGCAAACCCTATTGCAACTGCACATGCCATGGATCTAGGTTTTGTGCTCCTTATGAGAGTTTGATGCCTGATGCCTACCACTGTCTCCCGTCACCTCTAGATGGGACCATCTAGCTGCAGGAAAACGAGTTCAGGGCTCCCACTGAATCAACATTATAATGAGTTATATAATTAGTTCATTATTGTTACTATATAATAATATTAGAAATAAAGTGCACAATTAATGTAATGTGTTTGAATCATCCCCAAACAACCCCCCTGCCCCAGTCTGTGGAAAAACTGTCTTCCACGAAACTGTTTCCTGGTGCAAAAATGTTGGGGACCATAGCACTAGGACATATGTTTAAAAGGAATGAATTGTCTTATAGCTATACAACATTTTAATTTTGAATCCTTCTTGTATACTCTCTCTTCTATTGTTTTGCTTCAATTCATGACTGAAGAAATAAAAACACTGTAAAAGAACCTCTGCCATTCCACAAAAATCACATTTTATTAGATGTTGAACTCCACACCATTTGGATTTTGAGAAAGTATTTTTGGTCTCACTAGTTTGGTTTGTGCCTTCCTCTACATGCTAAAGCCTTTCTTCACTTTAATTATTTTTGCTGTACACAGTTTTTGATCACCAGCAGAATTGTGCTGGTGACAAACACTGTGTGACCGTGTGCACAAATATGAAGGACTTGCTGACCTGTCACATTACTGAAGGTGCCCTGAAGCCATGGTCTTGTTTTCTTTAGAAGCCTTGGTTATGAATACACAAGAACCCAGGGGATATTTTCTGAGTGATTATAGTAGTAAATAAATCCAGATGAAGTTTCTCCAACAGGCAAAGGGAAATCAGCAAAGTATCATGCACAGCACTGGTAAGTCAGTTTGTATCCTAGAATCAAAGAAAATACCTTTCCCCCCATTTACCCAAGCTGCAGTACTGTGGGAAAGCCAAGCGCAAGGAGACACCATGACTCATTAAACAAATGGATATGCAGTATAATGTGATGTCAGGTCATAAAACGTTTGTGAAGAAATATAATCCAAGCCAAGGAACATCTAATTGGCTGGATGACTGTGCTCTTCCTTCTGAATGAATGCACAGTGTCTGTTTTTATTGTTGTCATTTAAGTTTGTAGAGGGCTTTATATTCCCCAGACAACTATTTTGCCTTTTGAAACCAAGACTATGGCAGACAAGACACCTCTACAAAGGTCTGGTGAAAGTATCTGTAGTGGAAATAGTATGTGCCATATTAACTTAGTGTGCCGTATCAGATCAGCAAGTATTGAAGTATTAAGACATTCTCTAAGCTTTCAAGAAGCCTACAATATTGAGAGGCAATGTATTTTATATAAGCTCTGAAGTCTGCCTGGATCCAAATTCCAACTGTGTAACCTTTTCTCTGCTGGCTTATAAGTAAAACAGAGATGATGATAATAATCATTCTATTCCATAGAGCTGTGAACATTAGATGAGTTCATCTATTCCCATAGATAAACATTTTAAAAATCCTGTATTGGACTTTGTTATTCTTAGTTGGTAGAGGCTAAGCACATTCATGGTAATAATACAACACAATGGCAAAATTGCATATATAGCAAACAGGTAATAATGAGGTGAGGCTACTTCCTCATGGAAAGTCATCCTGAGGTAGTTTTTTTTAAATTATTATACTAAAATTTGGGGGTACAAGTGTGGATCATGCAGGCTTGATACATAGATATACACATGCCATGGTGGTGGTTTGCTGCATCCATCACCCTGTCATCTACATTAGGTATTTCTCCTAGTGGTATCCCTCCCCAATCCACCAACCCTCTGCTATTCCTCCCCTAGCCCCCCACCCCCTAGGCCCTGGTGTGTGATGTTTCCCTCCCTGTGTCCTGTGTTCTCATTGTTCAACACCCACTTATAAGTGAGAATATGTGATGTCTGATTTTCTATTCTGGTGTCTGTTTGCTGAGAATAATGGTAGTTTTAAAGAATGAAGAGAAATTGGGCAACTGGTAAGAAAGAGTATTGAAAAATAATGAGAAGTAAGGTAGGGTTTGTGTCATGAAGGATCATGCTTATTGTGTTAGGGTTCCCCAGACAGACAGAACCAATAGGGTCTATCTATCTATAAGTACAGGTAATCTAGTATTAAACCAACACTATACATTTACTCAGAAGGACGATCACAACCATCTAGCCAATTACATGTTCCTTGGCTTAGATTATATTTATTCACAAATTTTATGACATGACTCTATATGACATTACATATGCACTTTTTAAAGAAAATAATGCTATCTCCTTGCACTATAAGTAGATAGGTATCTATAAATATTAATAGATATATAGATCAAAGTATTGATATAGATAGATGAAAGAATGTATTAGGTAAATTGGCTCTTGTGGTGCTGGAAGCTGAGGAGTCCCACAACAGGACATCTGCAGGTTGGAGACCCTGTGATTCTGGTAGCTTGGCTCGGTCCAAGTTCAAACATCTCACAACCGGAAAAACTGATGGTGTAATTCTCAGTCTGAGAGAAAAGGCTTGAAAACCCAGGGGGCTGCTGGTATAACTCCTGGAGTTCCAAGGCCAGAGAGCCTGGAGTTTCAATGTCCAAGAACAGGAGGAGTAGAGTGTCCCAGCTCCAAGAATATGAACAAGGAAACACTTTGCTCTATGTTTTTCTTCTGTCCTAGCACCCAACCAGTTTGATGTTCACTCAGACTGAGGGAGATTTTCCCCACTTAGTCCACTGACTCACGCTGCAATCTTTGCGATGTTCCCTGGAAACACCCTCTCAGACACACCTAAGAGCAATGCTTTTATCAATTCCCTAGGTATTTCTTAATCCAGTCAAGTTGACAGATAAAATTAATCATCAGACATCATATTGACAAGCTTGAACTTTATGTTGAAAGGATAAATACACGAGTTTTAAATTGTTCTAATGTAGAATTTATGTTCTGATTGTTTCTTGGCTTTATTAATCCAACATTCGCTTTGAACAGATGTTGTAACGTTTGGAACCATTTTAATGGTAATATGAGGAAGCTGTCCTACATTATCCTCAGTTAGACACTGAATGTTAAGGTGCATCAGCCAGAAAACATTTAATAACCCTGGTAAAATAAATGCACTGAATTCTGGGCCAGGAGACCAAAACAAATCTTCATCTGGTAGAGATTAAAAATCAATAACCAGAGTGATTAGTCATAATGAAATGTCTTTCTGAAAGACTAGAACTCATGTCAAAAGTTAATCATTAAGTGGATGAATATTCCTTGAAATTAAGTTACTCCAAAGAAAAGACTCCCAAATTACACTGTAATACTTCCTATATTGGATGATAGAGAAAAATGTGAACATCATCATGTTCATAAGTTTAAAAATACTTTTAAAACCATTTATAGTAGCTCAGTCATATACTAAAGCCTTTCCCCCGGTGTTTAAGTTCCGGCCTTGTCGCAGTGACTACTTTGCACCCATGGCCTTGTGGAGCTCCCCAGGTAGTGATTTAGAGACCAACAAGGAGACTGGTAAAAGAGGCTGCACAATCCCTACTTCATTCTGAACTGAGATTGGGGCTATTTTATGTATTACATGAGTATTCCACCTAGACAGTTGCTTGAAAAAGAGAAGAAAGCAAAAAGGCTTTAAAAATCAACAGCAGAATTGAATCATTTCCAACATTCAACATAATCATTTTTAATTGTCAAAATTAAAAACCAGTCTGGTTCTAGTTTTATCTTTGCTCAATTAGCTGATTAACGCTCCTGCATTAATCATAATCCTAAATGCTGATTTTTCTCCTAGTATTAGAATTTACACAGTGTTTTAAAATAGTAATAAATAAACCAGGGTTTCTATAATAAAATATTAGCTTACTTTGCCATATTATGCTTTCTAAATTCTTCTCTGGGCCAACTCCAGTGGCTTTTCTCCTTTTCCACATCTATTCTGTTCCTAGTGATCTCTTAAAACTTTCTGAGGGTTCCAGAGCCAGTTCTAGCTGATCCAGTAAATCATTTTGGTATTTCCTCAAGGAAAATTCTACATATTTCTTGACCTGACATTTCTTCTTTTTGGGGTTTTATTTATTGATTTTTCTTTGCCTAAGCAGTGATCTGTCTTCTCATCAGTTAGTGCTGCAGCTAAAGTGGGCCATGGACTATCTTTCTTCTATCTAGTAGACAACCACAAACCTTCAGTGGAGACATAACTAGTGTGTGAGTACATTCTCACACTACAATAAAGGAATACTCAAGACTGGGTAATTTGTAGAGAAAAGAGGTTTAATTGGCTCATGGTTCTGCAGGCTGTAAAACAAGCATAGCAGCTTCTGCTCAGGAGCTTCAGGAAACTTACAATCATGGTGGAAGGTGAAGGGAAAGAAGGAACGTCTTACCTGACTGGAGCAGGAGTCACACACTTTTAAACAGTCAACTCTTAGGAGAGACTCACTGGTGATGACAGCACCAAGGGGTATGCTGTTAAACCATGATAAACTGCCTCCATGATCCAATTCCCTTCCACCAGACAACTCTTCCAACACTGAAAGATTACAATTTGACTTGAGATTTGGGTGGGGACACAGTTCCTGACTGATACGATCTCGCTATGTGTTCCCACCCAAACATCATCTTGAATTGTAAATGTAATTGTAATCCCCACATGTTAGGTAAAGGACCTTGTGGGATTATATTATGAGAGCAGTCCTCCCACGCTATACTCATGATAGTGAGTGAGTTTTCATAAGATCTGATGGTTTTGTAAGGGGCTTTTCCCAACTTTGCTCTCATTTTCTCTACCGCTGCCCTGTGAAGAGGTGTCTTTTGCCATGATTGTAAGTTTCTTGAGGCCCCCTAAGCCATGCTGAACTGTGAGTCAATTAAACCTCTTTCCTTTGTAAATTACCCCTTCTGGGGCAGTTTTTTATAGTAGTATGAGACCAAACTAATACACTAGCCATTTCATTTTGCCCTGCCCTCTACCAAATCTCATGTCCTCACATTCTAAAACATAGGCTTGGTGCCTCGGCTCATTCTTGTAATCCCAGCACTATGGGAGACTGAGGTGGGTGGATCACTTGAGGACAAGAGTTCAAGACCAACCTGGCTAACATGGTGAAACCCCATCTCTATTACAAATAAATTTTAATAAACCTAGCCAGGCATGCTGGGACATGCTTGTAATCCCAGCTACTGAGGAGACAGATATGAGAATTGTATGAACCCAAGATGTGGAGGTTGCAGTGAGCTAAGATCATGCACTGCACTCCAGCCTGGGTGACAGAACACGTCTCCATCTCAAAAAAATAAAAAATAATAAAACATAAAACATAATTATACCTTCCCACAGTCCCTCAAATTAAATCTTATACCAGAAGTAACTCAAAAGTCCACACTCCAAAATCTCATTTAAGAAAAGGCTAGTCTCATTCATGTATGAGCCTGTAAAATAAAAGACAAGTTAGTTACCTGGAGCTACAATGTGGGTACAGGCATTGGGTAAATACTCCGATTCCAAAAAGGGAATTAGCCAAAATCAGCTGATTTCAGAAATCAGCCAAAAAAATGCGGGGGTTACAGGCCACATGCAAGTCTGAAAACCAGCAGGAGAGTCATTAAATCTGAAGGCTTCAAAATAATCTCCTTGACTCTCTATCTCACATCCAGGGCATACTGGTGCAAAGGGTGGGCTTCTTAGGCTTTGGGTAGCCCTGCCTCTGTAGCTTTCCAGGGTTCAACCTTTACAGCTGCTCTCTAGGGCTGGTGCTGAGTGACTGTGGCTTTACCTGGTGCATGGTGCAAGCTATCAGTAGATCTACCATTCTGAGGTTTGGAGGATGATGGCCCTCTTTTCACAGCTCCTCTAGGCAGTACCCCAGTGGGAACTCTATGTCAGAGCTGTAAACCCATATTTTTCCCCTGTACTACCCTAGTAGAGGTTCTCAGTGAGGACTCCGCCTCTGAAATAGGCTTCTACCTGGACATCCATGCTTTTCCATATATTCTCTGAAATCTGGGTGGGGTCTCTCAGGTCTTAACTCTTGCATTCTTTTCACAGGCATGGAAGTCACCAAGGCTTACAGCTTGCATCTTCTGAAGTAGTGGCCCAAACTGTACTTGGACCCTTTGAGCCATGGCTGGAGCTGGAGTGGCTAGAATGGAGTGGCTTAGGTCCCTAAGCCTGGACCACCATGCCACCTTCCTTTTTAAGCTTCTGGGCCTGTGACTGAAGGGGCTGTGAAGTTCTCTGAAATGCCCTTGAGGTCTTTCCTCCGCTGCGCTGGCTATCAGCATTTGGCTCCTCGTTACTTATGTAATTTTCTGCAGCAGTCTTGAATTCCTCTACAGAAATTGGGTTTTTCTTTTACTGCATGGCCAGGCTGTAAAATTTTCAAACTTTTACACTCTACTTCCCCTTTAAATATAAGTTCCAGTTTCAGGTTATTTCTTTGCTGACACGTATCAGTATAGGTTGTTAGAAGCAGCCAGGTCAATTCTTAAATGCTTTGCGGCTTAGAAATTTCCACCAGATACTCTAAATCATCATTCCCACGTAAAATTGTCCACAGATCTCTAGAAGAAGGGGTACAGTACAGCCAGGCTCTTTGCTGGGATAACAAAAGTGACTGTACTCCAGTTCCTAATACATTCCTAATTTTCATCTGAGACCACCTCAGCCTGGCCTTCACTGTCCATTTGATTATCAGCATTTAGGTCATAACAGTTTAACAATTCTCCAGGAAATTTCAAGTTTTCTCTCATCTTCCTGTCTTCCCCTGAGCCCTCCAAACTCTTCCAACCTCTGTCTTTCGCCCAGTCCCAAAGTTGCTCCCACATACTTAGGTATATTTATAGCAGTGTCCCTTTGCTCAGTACCAATTTTCTGTTTTAGCCCATTCTCACATTACTCTGAAGAAATACCTGAAACTGGGTACATTATAAAGAAAGGAGTTTTAATTGGCTCATGGTTCGCCAATGGCAGGCTATACAGAAAGCATAGTGGCTTCTGCTCTGGGGAGAACTCAGGAATCTTACAACCTTGGTGAAAGGTGAAGGGGAAGTAGGCATGTCTTACATGGCCAGAGCAAAGTCACACACTTTTAAACAACCTGACCTCCAGAGAACTCACTATCAAAATGACAGCACCAAGATTGTGCAAAACCATGATAAACTGTCCCCATGATCCAATCAGTTTTTGCCAGGTCCCTCCTGGAACATTGGGGAATTACAATTCAACATGAGACTTGGATGGAAACACAGATCCGAACCGTGTCAATTATCATCTCTTGGTTTGAGATTAGCTAGAAGGCTATGCTGATTTTGACTAGTCTTGTTTGCATGTCTAGAGTCAGGTGGGGTCATCTGGGGAAACTATAAAACTTGGGTCTCTGCTTCTCACGGCTCTCATTCTCCGACACATTAGCACTGGCATGTTAGCACAGGTAGATGCTTGTTTCTGCCTTGTTCTGTTGATTAAAGCAAAGACTACCTCTTAATCTCATGGGATAATACAACTTTGGCAAACTGAAGGGGACAATGTCTGTTAAACTGAATAGTGTATTTGTCTCAAAGATATTGAGGATTCTGTTCTAGACCACTGCAATAAAGCAAATATCACAATAATGTGGGTCACACAAAATTTTTAATTTCTATGTTTATATAAAAGTTATGTTACAATATACTATAGTCTATAAAATGTTTATTGCCTAATAAGTAGTGTGCATACTTTAATTAATATACTTTTTCTATTAAGTGCTAATAACCATCTGAGTATTCAGTGAATCATTATTTTTTTTTTTTTGCTGCATGGAACTCTTGCTTTATATTGATGGTTACTGATTGATAAGGGTGGTGGGTGCTGAAGGTTGGGGTGGCTATGGTAATTTCTTAAAAGAAGACAGTAATGAAGTTTGCCATACCAATTGACGCTACCTTTCATGAAAGATTTTTTTGTAGTGTAAGATGCTGTTTGATAGCATTTTACCCACAGTAGGACTTTTAAACCCTTCTGATGCTTTATCAACTAAATTTATATAATATTCTAATTTATTCATTTTCATTTCAAAAATGTTTGCAGTATCTTCACCAGGAGTAGATTTCATCTCAAGAAACCCATATAAGTATGCTTATGGCTTTGGGGAAGAGTTTGTGCTTTTCAGAATCCTATCCCCTATTTTCAAGCCTACTATTTATTTATGCTCCTAGTTCTTTGTTTTACTACTTCCTGTCCCTTTACTCTGTCTTTACTTTTCCTGACTTACTTTCCTTCCTTTCCTCCCTTCCTCCTTCCCTCCCTCCCTCCTTTCCCTCCTTCCTTACTTCTTCCTTACTTTTCCATCCTTCCCTTTTCCTTCCTTCCTTATTTCCTTCCCTCCTCCTTCCCATGCTTTTCTCTTTTTAAAAATATTTTCAACTTTTAAGCTCAAACTCAGCCAGCTAGATTTGGTGATAAAGTGAATGATAAATATCTTTATTTTCATTTCTGAATGTTCCCTCTTTCAAGAAGCTCTCCCAGATTGACACAATTACAGGTGATATCTACTGAATTCTCAGAGATCTCTGTGCAACCTCCTGTGGCTCTTGAGACAAGAACATGTTCTCTTTCACTATAACTAAATTGTGAACATCTTGAAGAGCATGATAAGATATGACTCACATTCATCAGCAACAAGACTGATATCAAGGAGATGCTCTAGTTAGTGAAGGCATGGCCACATACGATTATAGATTGGAGAAAAAGAAAGAAAAAACAGGACAACATGGCAGGGTATTGTGGAAGGGAAAAAAAGATGAGGTTTCTAAGGCATAATATCAATGAGGAGAAAAATCAAGGAAAGAAAAAGAAACAGGACTTGCTAATGATGGCAGAGGCATACGGGCAACCCAGGCAGACAGTCCAGTATCTTCCATCAAGTGTGTACAGATGAAAGTGGTGTACATACCTATTCCAAGATAGGGCCTTTAGAGAAGAGAAAAAGTAGAAAGGAACTGTGACAATTCTAAAAGCACACATTATGTTATTAAGTGCAATTTGTGAGGAATTTAGTGCTGCTTGAGGCAGAGATATCTGAAGCCTTCTTCTGTTACATTAAAGATAGGAGCCAGCTGGTCACAGTGGCTTATGCCTGTAATCCCAGCACTTTGGGAGACCGAGGAAGGTGGATCACGAGGTCAAGAGATCAAGACTATCCTGGACAAGCTGGTGAAACCCCGTCTCTACTAAAAATACAAAAAAATAGCTAGGTGTGGTGTTGCACGCCTGTAGTCCCAGCTACTCAGAAGGCTGAGGCAGGAGAATCACTTGAACCTGGGAGGTGGAGGTTGCAGTGAGCTGAGATTGTGCCACTGCACTCCAGCCTGGTGAAAGAGCAAGACTGTGTCCCCAAAAAAATAAAGAAAGGAAAAAAAAGATAGGATTCTTGATCACCTCACTTGGCCCGATATGTAAAAACTTCGTCTTTTCCCTCTTCATTCACTGGAAGAACAGAATCCCAGTGGGCCAACTTGGGCTACTCACTTTCTTCAATGCCAGTTTGCATCTTAAATGACTATCTAATTTTCACTTTTAAAAATGTAAAGATGCAAAAAGTAAAAATAGGTAAAGTGTACCAGTTTTTTAATGACAAGATGCCCTGTATTGATTTTGTTGTGGATGAGCCTGTAACATGCTAATGAAGTTACGTCTACTCTGGATCATCTCAACTCACAAATACTTCTGTTAAATTCTACACTCATAAACAGCTTTTTTAAAGGCAAATTCGGTGTCTGGTTTTTGTTTTCTTTCTTTTTGCTTGATTTGTTTTGTTTGATTTGGGTTTGTTTCTCCCTTTTGCAGCTTTTCAGTATGGTGTCTGATATAAATTAATGATAAAAATAAGAGCCAATACACAAGGTGTCTCGGCCATGTATCAGGCTCTGATGTAAGGGTTTCACCTGTATAATCTCTATGCATCCTCATAATCTTTCTATGAGGTTCATACTACTGTTATTGTGGTTTTACAGATGAGGAAACTGAGACACACTGAGAAATAGCAGCAGGTATTTGTAAGAGCTCTCATTAGCCTTTGGGAAAAAACCAAGGCATAGAGAGATCAAATAATGGTTCAAGACCACCTACCGAGGTGTGTAGCTCAGATTTAAACCAAATGTTTCTCATTCGTAGATTTTTAAAGATTGCCCAAATATTGGCATTTCTGCATTTTGCAGTAGTGAGACTAAGAAGACATGGCCAGCAAATTGTTCAAATGAAAAGAATCAGCATATGACTAAATAGGATCAAACACTTAAGACGTTATTAGAGTGTGTGGTTCTATTTGAAAGATGCCTCCTCTCTTTCCCAATATTTGCTGAAAAAAACAAAAGATGATTTTGAGATATAGTACTTGATTTGATTGATTCCTGGCTGGGTGCTTTTTGTATATTAGTAATATGCCCACAAATACTTCTTTACAATCTACAAATCATCTTATGTCATCTTCCATGATTCTTTGAGCTATATTGTAAGGCAATCATAGGAAGAATTGATATTAAAGTTCAAAGCTCATCTCTTCTACTTAATGTGTGATTTTGGGAAATTGTTTAACTTCTGTGTGAATCAGTAGAATAGACACATTGATATTTAAAACAATTTATCCCATGTTGATTTCTATATCACTGATAAGACTTATTTGAGAAATTAAGTTCATATGTTTAGCCAAAGTTCAGTACATATTCAGTCTGGAACTTCACAGCACTTGCCAAATAGTATAAAATTGAAAGACATAACTAATGTTCACTGTTATAGCATTGCATTGTTTTAAAAATCATGTAGTACTCTATGAGTGATGTTATGTTAACAAAGAAGGACATATTGTAATTTTTATAACAATTAAATTGGGTAACAAAAATAATAGTTGTGCACTTGAAAAATTAATCTTCCTTTAAGTCCAAAGACTGCACTTCTGATCACTCCAGACAACTTCAATATCAATTTTACTTTTGTAAAACTGTTCAGGCACTTACTCCTTATCACATGTCTGAAAGCATAACAAATTCTTTATCATCAAATAAGTTCACAGAGTTTAAATTAATAATTCAGTTGGAATATCTTTAATTTGTGATTCAGTTTGGCAAAAAAAGGCATTCTTCCTGCTTCCTGGTCCTGTTTATCTCAAATAATATGCTTGCAGAATTGTGAGACTATTCCCAGCTTCATCTTAGAAAAGATAATTTAATTAAGTTGAGAAAAGGTAATCTGACCTAAAATCTATGGCAACTTTAAAAAATTCAGCTGAGTGAGTTGTTCTTTTTTAGGATAGATGAGAGCATAGGTAGATCTTTCTATATGTTGAAGATATGAATAATATCCTATGTATTTGTATATATGCTTTCAGCAGGACTAAATTTCTTTTACTTTTCTAGCCTGGCTGCCACGTCTTAAGTGCTTTAACAGATTTGCTTGTGAAAATCATTTGCTCAAAACCACACTGAAAAGCAGCCTTATTGATTTTATCTGTTTTTAAGTTGTTCCCTGCCCTCATTATTATTCTGCTTACACTAAATCCTAGACCAGGGATCACAAACTTTTTCAGCAGGGCCATGTATTACTTTCCTGTTTCTGTGGTAACTCACAAATGTAGTGGCTTCAACCAATACCAATTTACTGTTATAATTTCAGAGAGCTCAGAAATCTAAAACAAAGATGTGATCAGGCCTTCCTTCTGGAGGATGTAGGGAGAATCCATTTTCTCGTTTCTAGAGTCTTCCTGCATTGCTTGATTCGTGGTCCCTTCTCCATCTTCAAAACTCACAGCATAGCCCCTTTTCTTCTCTCCGACTTCTGCTTTCATCCATACATCTCTCTCTGATGCTGGTACCCTTGTTATCCTTAATCACATTTGAAAATACCTTTTGACCATGTAAACTAACATATTTACAAGTCGGGGGCATAGGGACATGGATGGTCTTTGAGGGTCCATTATTCTGCTTCTTATAGGCCAGAGTGTAAATATTTTAGACCTTGGAGATCATTCAGTTTCTGGGTCATTCATAAATAATGGATATGGCTGTGCTCCATTCAAAATTTATTTACAAAAAGAGGCAACCAACAAAATTTGGCCCATGGGCTGTAATTAACAAACCCTACCCTAGACACACAGCATCTGGTGTGGACATTTCTAAAAGATTTTCTTAAAAATGAATGGATGAATAAGTGAATGAATAAAATAGACAAGTATTTAAAGGAAGTTCTTATAGATTTTTTGGCTTTGGTGTTCTAAACAGAAACTCCAAGAGAATAGAAATTTCCCCCACTCATTGTTTACACAACTCTTCAATCCTGACCGCAATACGTGATGAATTTTCATGCTGAAAATCTTTCCTCTTGTCATAGACCTTGTACAGACGCATTCATGCGAATGAAACCCTGAAAATCATTATTGACTTCCTTTTTATTCCCTATATAACCTACAGCTATTTTGAAACTATTAATATCTACTGCTATAAAACCAGTTATGCATATTTTAGAAGTCATGAAAGACACCAGTAGGAAAAAATATAGAACTGGGATTGGGAAGTTTGCAATGCTTTTATTTCAGGGACTCTGAAGCCTAAGAGAGATTGGAACACAGAGCAGAGATACCAAGGAGGGAGGTGTTTGTAGACCTTTTTGCCTCTTGGTAACAAAATACAGCCTCAATATTTCAATCAAAGTAGAACAACTCTGTCACCAGTGCTAATCATCTTTTGATCCTTGCCATGTGAATAGACTCATGATCTGACATTTGCTATTCTAGTTACAATAGCTCTTGTCGCAGAAATTCAATTTTCAGTGTCTCATGAATGTAATACCTACTCTATTATCAGAAGATTTGTAATAACTTATACAGCTGAATCTTTTCCAAATTTCCTGTTCATCTTAACCTTTCCGCCATTCCATCTTGGTACAGAGGATGGCCTTGTGAAAAGGCAAGTTTAATCAACACACTTTCGTCAACCATCACTGTGCGTGAGAGTTATAGTGTGACCAAGACACAAGATGTCAAATGTGTCAGAGACCTGACAGCTTCCGCTGGATTTAGACAGGAAAATAGAAAGAAATAAGCAAAGACTGTGAATAAGACATGAGCTGTTTGAGGAACTTCCATGGTAGAAAGCGTCATTATATGCGTTTGGCTTGAATTGTTAAAGCAGTTTTTAATTACAGGAGCACCTGCTAATAGCCATTAACAAACTCCCCTTTTCTTTCTCTTTAAATTTCTATGCTTCTTTTGGGTAAACAGCCAACTCTCTCTCAACACTTTGTAGACAACTGAGATTTACCTTGAGCCCAGTAAATATATACAAATTATCTGGCTTGAGTGACCAACATGTTTAGTTTGCCCCTGTGCTAAAACATAGTCTAGCAGGTATATTGGCCAAGTATGGAACTTAATTTCTAGAAAGAGCTGAGATACAGTCAATCATCTTGTGTATACAGATGTCACACTATGTTCTTATTCCCATAAAGTGATAACCCCTTGGCTTTCCCACAAAAATGTTCCAATAAAGTTAAACAGTAATCATAAAAACTCAGTTTAGACCTTGTCTAGTTAAATGTCGCTTTAGCTAAAGAACAATTTTGAAACAAAAGAAACTACAAAAGTGAAATAAATAAAATAGTTATAGAATAAACACTAAGTTCAAATTAATAGTAATTTCTTATATAGAGAACACAATCAGTAACATCTAATTATTTCTGTTTTATCTTAGTGATCTATCAAAAAATCCAAATTCACACAAAATAGAAATTTGATAATAAACCTTATAAAGAATTTATAATGCAATTTAAAAAATATATTTTTATAGATACAGAATCTAGAAGCTTGCATTACTTGTTATAGAAAGTTTCCTCCTTCCTTCCTTCCTTCCTTCCTTCCTTCCTTCCTCCCTCCCTCCCTCCCTCCCTGCCTCCCTTCTTCCCTTCCTTCTTTCCTCTTTTCCTTTTCCCTTTATTGTCCTTTTTATCTTTTCGCTGTACTTCCTTCCTTAATTCTTTCTTCGATTTGATGTATCTTTATAAATTGACTATTCTGTCAGCCATTGTTAATTTAAAGTAGAATTACTATCATCTAACATTTTACAATTACTTGTATTTCTTATTAGAAAATAAAAAATCAAAAAAAGCATCTAAATCCCAGAATGTAGCCTAAAATGTTGATAATATGATACCAGTATGAGTTTTGTTGCGTGTTGAGTTTGTTTTTGCATAACTGACTGTGATGCCATTAAAAGAGCAATCACTGAGCAGATGTGCTTAAACCTTCTCAGCATTTGTTTGAACATGATACACTTTTGCTAGAGCAGTGTGCTCAATCATATAATTTTATGTGAACAGACTTGCTCAGGAATAAATTTAAAAATAGGGAAAAGGGAAGGGCAATAATCTGGCAAATTGAAAACACCTTTAAGAAAACATTTAAATGTACGCATAGAAATAGCAGGAGTCCTTTAGTATAAAGTCTCACGTGTATACTTAGCCACAAACTTAATACAAAATTAATATATTGATGGTTTCCATTATGTTAACATTTTGGCATTAAATATAAATATGTCCATTGATATGCAATATATTTTTATGCTGCATATTATAATAAAAATATATACACTTGGATGGCCAAGTGTCTTGGTTTGCCAGAGACTAGAGGAAAGGAATTGTTCCAGGGACATGGAATTTTCCATAATAAACCTGGACTGTTCTGAACAAACCAGAATGTATTGTTTATCATTGCTATATCTCTAAATTAGGTAATTTATGAGACACCACTGTGTTTATTTCTGTATCTTTATCAAGGGTATACTTAACTGCAATGAGCTCGCCTAATTAGGTGGGTTTCAATTCTAAGCTATGCATTAGAGTCATCTCGGGAGGCTTCTCAATGTATTGATGATTGTGGACACCTAAAACCAACTGCATCAGCATCTCAATGTATTTTCAAAGCTTCTGAGTCATTCTAATGTATAGCAGAACCAAGAACCACTCGTCCTGGGCTGCTCTGATGTCCATTCCACACCAATCAGGTTTAGTCTGGCTCCAGTTAGCAGGCAGAACATCAGCAGAATGAAGAAATAATCTCTGCCTAAGGATGACTGGATCTGATTGGATCTCATCTTCTTGAGACATTTGTAGAAACTTGCCCCATAGTGACAGGTTAGGTGGATACAGGCCCTGGTTTTCTTTATGAAGCCTAATAATCTCCTCCTCTCCAGCTCATCTTCATGCTGTAATCCTGTATATTGAAATCAAGTCTGAATTCTGCAAACTATTCTGTAAACCAGGAATTAAAGATTTAAGATTTCAAGGATTAAAAGAATTAGACTAAATGCTTCTAGAGAACACAGTTTATAGACATATTTAGCTCCATAACTGCTGATGTAATACACACATTCTGTTTATTTGTTGAATCATAGAAAATGACATTTTCCAATTGTCCTTAATCAAAGAAATGAAGAGCTTCACCCAAGGAGTTTATGCACTTACTCGACATTAGTCAAATATTTATTATCTGTGCTATTTAGTCCCACTTTCATGGAATACACAAACTTATAGGGAATATTAAAAATATAATAAGGCAGTGATTTTAATGTGAAAATACAGTATTTGGCAGTGTCTTTATGATTATTATCAAATTTCTGCAGTAAAAATTATGTAACAAACTCTTCCAAATACTTATTTATGTAATTTATATTCATTTTGTGCTTGCTACAAGCTTATAACTAGGGTAATATTGTCGTCATACCTATTTTACAGTTGAAGAGAGTGAGAACATAAAGAATTAATTAAATTGCCAGGCTACTGTCTTAGTTTGTTTAAGCTGCTGTAACAAAGTACTGCAAACCGAGTGGCTTACAAGCAACACATATTTATTTTTCACAGTTCTAGAAGCTGGGATTCTAATATTAAGGTGCCTGACAGATTCAGTGTGTGGTGAGAGCCTGCTTCCTGATTCACAGCTGAATGTCACCTCACTGTGTCTTCACTCGGTAGAAGGGCCAAGCTACCTTTTTGAGATCGCTTTTATAAAGGTGCAAATCCCAATCATAAAGACTCCACCCCTATGACTTAATCATCTCCCAAAGGCCCCACCTCCTAATACTATCACCTTGGTGATTAGGGGTTCAACATATGAATTTGAAAGTGGGGGAGGTTCACAAACATTCAGACCATAGCAGCCACAAAGCTAGAAACTGGAAGGGCTGCATTTCAAACAGAGGCTGTCTTGCTCTGGAGTTCATGCCCTTCATTACTCCTTAATACAACTTCCTCTCGTAATGGACATTGGCTTCTCAACTAGGTTTAAAGAGACTCCTTGGTAAGAAGGAGCAATGGATATAAGCCTAGACTTGGGCATTTATGCACTACAATTTCTAGTACCATGTCTTTTGTCCTGTTGTATGAAGAAACCCATAATTTGTTTAGTGTGGAAGGACTTTTGTACATAATACAGCTCTGACTCCTCATCAACAGGATGAGAGAACAGATCTTTAAGTAACTTTGAAGATGGTTCAGAAAATACTGCTATTATGAACCTTGAAAAAGAGAATCAAAAAGAAGGAGACAGTGGGTGATGGAAAGAGAGAAACAAAGGGATATATCTGTAAAAGACATGGCTTAAAGTGTCCTGACTGGATAAACTTAGTAAGAGTTGGAGCTCATCTTTCACTCTCCAGTGTTCATAAAGAACTTTGTGGCCACAGAAATATTTTACCTGTCATATTATCCCACCCATCACCCACAATTGCTATGTGACTTACACCTGGTTTTATAGTCCTTTTCTACCTTCTGCATCTACTTCTTGCAAAGCCTTTTAGAAAAATAATGTACTTCCACTACTTGCATTAAGAAAAATAAAAAGTCAACGTACATGCTAGGTTTGCCAAAAATGTCAAGTGTCAGAACACTGTTGAGTTCCCTTTATATGTAGAGAGAAGGATCTTCTTCCTGATTTTGTTACATGCTTTGTTTCCTGGGACAGAGTCATCCTGGATGTGTCCAGAATTTTCATACCTTTACTAAACATTTCTTTCATTAAACTTTGTCTCTGAGTCCCCTTTATGTATTGGAGACCAGAAAATAAACTGAGATATCTGGCAGGTATCCAACTCTTTCTTCCAATTAAACTCCTCTTTTTTTTTCACTTAGTCATATAACAAAATGTTTTAAAACATTTTGTTAAAATGTTTGTTAATTGTTAACATGCCTGTTAAAAGACTTTTTAAAAGACATGTCTTTGAGGTGAAGGTAGGAATGGGTGGAAGGCTAAAGACTGTTTATGCTGATGAGAGAAAGAGTGTCCTAGTCCAAAATAGCTTGTTATAAGAATATAGAAATTGTAACATAAAGAGGAGATAAATCAACAATTTTGCTGATTTTTAGGTAGACAGATGTGGGTCTATATGGAAAGAATGGTGATACTAATCTATGCTTTCCATAGATTTATTTTCAACTTATTCCAATTTCTTCTTATTTCTCACCAAAACTCCATGGGATAAGCATAGAAAAGTAATATTATCCCCATTATACAGATGAGGAATTTAAATCTACTTATTGAACATCTCATCCAAGATCGCTTGATAAATACGTAGCAGATCTTGTACTAAACAGTGCCCAGTATGTCTGAATGTGAAGAAAGACTGCCAGAAGTTAATATTCTTTATTACAGACAGTGTCTACCAGCAAATTGCAGTGCTCACTACCTAAAGCTCTGACACTCGGGTAGAATGTTTGCTGGTGATTTATAAGAATTTTTTTTAAAAGACTCTGGACAGAATGTTAGTCAGCAAATAAGTATAAGAATGTATTTTACTCTCCAAGAATAAAATGAGGAATTTAGAGGGCTATTGAGTTTGCTGAATTTTCACAGCAGATCAGCACAAGGTTATGTGTTCTTGGCATCTCCATCACTTGTGCCACCCTCAGATATACGATGTTCCATTGCTCACTGTTCAGGAGCCCTCAACCTCGCTTTCTCATCTACAATCTGGGTCTTTGTAAGTAAAGCTCACAGGAGTATATTGAAAACCAAAAGACTGGTTGGCTTAAGGGCTCTGTCAATATAACCTCGAATTTTAATTTGAAGAGGATGGCACCCTTCGGAGAATGTGAATGAGAACAGCACAGGGTTCCTATGGAACTTGATTCACTGAACAAAGAAATTTGTCTCCCATGAGTGTGTAATGTATGAGTTTTTCTATGGTGAAGCAGAGGTGTTAAGATTTTGTGGGGAAAGTCACAATAAAATGAAGAGATTTCTGAGTTTCTAAGCACTTTCCTCTCTCTGTGAGTACATGTCCGCATTTTCCAAAGTAAGAGAATATTTATTGCCTTGGAGTTGTCAGTTTTCTTCTCTTTTTATAAAACTCTTTATGAAGTATGTTTACAATGCATTTTAAGTAACATTTGGAAACAGAAAGGACATTCCGTAGGTTAAAACAGACTCCTCTTAACTCAAAAGAGGATCTTGAACCCATTAATCCAGATCCTCAACTCTCTATACTAGTTTTAGATTATAACTATGGTAGAAGAGATTATAGTTAAGAAAAGAGATATTTATTTATTTATTTGTCACTTTACATCTTCTAAAAAACAAGTTTAATTTTTTTTAACTTTTGTTATTGCATTTTAGGTTTGGGGGTACATGTGAAGAACATGTAAGACAGTTGCATAGGTACACACATGGCAGTGTGATTTGCTGCCTTCCTCCCCATCACCTATATCTGGCATTTCTCCCCATGCTATCTTTCCCCAACTCCCCACCCCCTGCTGCAAGCGTGAGCCACCGCACCCGGCAGCAGTACAGTTTTGAGAATTGGGAAGATAGGAAAGCATGAGGAGGGCCTTGCATTCCCAGGGTTGTCTGAGTTCAGTCTCTGGGGATCAAGCTGAAGAAATGTGTATAAACTAACAGGGGCTTCTGTAATTCCTGCTGTTGTCCAGGAATGCTCTAGCCAGTTAAGACCCCAAATTACCTCCAATAATATTTAAGCAAGAGAAGAAATTGCAAATGGTGGTACCAAGCCACAGCTAATATTTAATCCAAAAGGAGAAACCCAGAACTACTGACTTGCCAGTGCTCTGGGATCACTCTATTAATGCATTAACCACACAGTAACATGACCCTGTATTTTGCATGGTTGAATAATTTGGCTATTTTATTAAGATGAGGCCAGATTAACCATACTTTATATGGTCTCAATTTAGTTGGAGGCTGAACTTTTCAAAAGGGATGCTATACTATTAAAAGTTTTATAATACCAATAATTCAAGGTCCTAGCCCTACTCAAGGAAGAGAGTGTTGTTCACTAGACACTGAGGGGAGTAAATGGTGGCACAGGTGGGCCTTTATGATTGGAGCCATGTAAATGCTTTGAGGCTGATTCATAGGAATTTCCAAAATAGTATAGAAACAAAAATCATTATGAATTTCCAAGTCTTTTATTTACACTCATTTCTCAAAATTATGAAACAAACCAATTATAAGGAGAGGTTTCTTTATTGTATTTTGTCTGGTAGAGTTATTTATTCCAAGATTTATAAATCAATCTCTCACCTGTTTCTTGTGTTACAAAGTTGAAAAGTTTACCTAATATTGCATGTTGGGGTGGTTGGTGCCAGTGGATGAATAGTAGTAAATTTCTTAGACAATTGCTGGAATAAAGGCAAGAATAAGAAAAGTTCTATGCAGCAGATGCCTTGATGAGGTGCTCTGTCTTTGCCCTGATGCTGTGTGAAGAGGGAACATGAAAGTTTACTGCTTTCTTACCTGTGTTATTGGTTCTCCTTATAAATAGTGTCTAGCTATGTCTGTGTGCAGATTTCCAAGTTTTCTTTGGATGAATTTCTAAGACTCAATCACATTGGAGTTAAGAATTATGTCATCTGCTCTAGCATGCAGTTTTCCCCTTTGTCATGACAAAGTAAGATAAAAAATATAAGAAAGTGTTTTAAAAGTATTAAAACTATATGCTATGTTAGGCTGAAACTTGACTGCAGCTTTAGAACAGTAAAGAATGGTATTCAAAGGGCCAAGAAGGCTCAAAGGCTCTTTTATTCACTTGAACATTTGCTACCCTCCATTCCTGTTCTTTGTGCCAAATGGTCAGAAAAATAAGTTCTTACGGGTTTTGTCAATGGGTATTTTTGATGTAAAGGGTATCAGATAAGCATTCACAATATCTAGTAATGTGTGCTTGGGGTTTAAAGCCTGAAGATAGATCTGTGAAATGTAGTAATGCATTTCACCAACATAAAATTTAATCAGGATAATATGCTTATGAAAGTACATACAGCTTTGCATTCTTATTATGGGGACTAGAAGAATGATAATGTAATACATTCAAAGGTTCAGAGAAGGTGGAGACTGTTACGAATTAGAAGCGTCAAGGAGACCATTCTTGAAAAGATGAGGTTTCAGTTTGGACCTGAGAGGTGGGTAATCCATGCCTATATCACTGCCTACCTTCTAAAAGTGAGGAAATGAAAAACCTTGATAATAAATTGTAAAATTATAATTGAAAATTTATTCGCTCTGGAATCTGCAGATTTAATAATTTTTTATAACTCCCTTATTGTATTTCCATAGCGTTTATATTTTCTAAATACGGTCCCTCTCAGAGGAGCTTTTCTCATGAACTGTGTTTTCAAAGTATCATACTGTCTCAAATGTAAAACCAAAAACATTACACATTAAGGAAGAAACATCTTAGAGCAATCTTGTTTTCTAAGGACCTCCTTATTAGTATCTTTGTGTGCTCATTAGTGCTGCTACATGCACTATACTACACTCTATGTTTTTCCTGCATTTAAGGAGCCGATTTTACAACCAAATAGGGGACACGTAGGTTTCAAAGATCTGGACAAAAGTATATGGTGTGTGTACGTGTGTGTGTGTGCGTGTGTGTGTGTGTGTGTGTGTGTTTGGGGGTAGACAGAGGTGTGTACAAGGTACAGGAGAGTTATTCAATGATACCTTAAATAACCCAGTGATTCACAAGTACACAAATTTTCAGATGCCTGATTATGACCAAGATCTGTGTGAAGAGCTACAATAGCATTCAGGAACACTTGGACTGATCATAGGCAAGGCTGTCCCTCTTGGCGTGTCTTGTTGGACCTCTATCTATCTGTTTGCTTCAACTAAATCATATATGTGTATCCGGTGGGTTTTGTATCAAGTCAGTTTCAGTAAATTATTTACATTTGCATCGGTGAAGGAATACCCTTTAAATATGGCAACATCTTAATTCTAGGAAACATGAAGACAAGATTAAAAGGGTGAAAGCTTATTAAAAGAGCATGCTTGATCAAAATTGCAAAAGTGTTAGAACTTCTAAATTAGTGTCATTTCACAGTAAATGTTCAATATGAAATTAAAAGGGAGAAGGAAGAGACAGTTTTAAAGGTAGCTTTCAAAGCCCGTCAACCTGCTTCCTAGGTTCCCAAAATAAACCCTGAAAATATTTTATTTTTGGAGAAAGTTGTCTAGCCTAAAGAAATTGGAACTTGGAGACAAAAGACTTGGAGTCCAGTCAGTCTTCTTGGTTCACTAAATGTTATGTATCTGTGAATTAATTAGTCACTCACATTGCTAATTTCACCATCCTTAAAATAAAAATGATAATGTTCACCTTGTAAGATGCCTTGGACAGTATGTGCCTCACACACATGAATTAAATTAATAATAGCTAACTTTTCTGAGGAATTCATGGTAAAAATAATCTAATATTTCACAGATACAAACTTGTTTAACTCTTAGAGCAAATTTTGAAATAATATCTATTATACCCATTTGAACAGATTGGAAAACTGAGGCATGAAGAAATTGTCCTCCCCAACCTTACAGAGTCAGGATATAATAGAGCCAGAATTCAATCTGAGGCACACTGATTACAGAGAATAAACTCCCAGAAACTATCTGCTACTCAATAAACAGTGACTGACTATATTTTATTACTCCTAGTCTTCTTATCTTACTGGGTATATTACATCTGATCTTAATCATACCTTTAAAATTTTTTAATTTAGCATTTTCTTTTAGAATCATCACCTTTTAATGACTATTTTTTAATAGGGGATATCCATATGGTAAGACTTGGTACATATGAATATGATATGGTCCAAATGCTCCAGAGATTTAAAATGCAAGTTAAAATATTTAAGTGCCAACATATTAATTTTTCTATAACTCTAGACAACAAAATTGATATATGCACAATTTATGTGTGCAATACAATGTGTGCAAAGTCATACCACTGACCTACTTTCCACAGATTGCCTTGATGTTTAAGTTGGCACTATCTTTGTGTATCAGGATTTTTTTTTAATTTTCTCTCTTATTTCCCCCAACTTGCCAGATTAAACTAATCAGCACAATAGCAGGTAGTTCACATTACACAATGTGTGTTTCGGTGTTAAACTCAATGTCTCATTCTAGACAACATGTCTCTAAGTAGTATCCATTTCTTTATTTGGAAAAGGTTTTGGAAAACAAGCCTTTCTTCTTTTGTAACTTTTTATTAGAGAATTTAACAAAAATAACATAAAACAATTCCCCATCAAAGTTTCCAAAAAATCAATGTAGTTTACCTTCCTGTCTTTGCCCTTTGATTTTATTATATATTATAATGGTCTTATTTCTATGCAGAATGGTGCTGCATAATTTCCATTACTTTCTCTATGTTGCAGCTAATATTTTGCCTTATGGAAAGGATATTGGATAGTAGGAACTTATCTGGGCTCATCCTGAACTGATTCATGTATTTATGCATCAAAAATATCACAAAGCCTTTAAAAAGAATGGAGTAGACATATGCTTATAGACATGGAAAGATACTCAAGATTCATACTTACTAAGGAACAAAAAAAGCAAGTTGCCAAATTATGTATACCAGGATCAAATATGTTTTATAAAAAAACACAAAACAAAATGATTCCATATGTGTAAATGTGTCTAGAGAAAAAGTCTGGAAGGATGTATCTCAAAATATTAACATAGTTACCACTGGGAAATAAACTTACTTGGGTATAGGGAACAGTTAAGACAGGATTAAGTATTATTTGTTGTTTATATTTTCCTATTGCTACTTTTCTCCACTATGATATCACTATAGTAATTAGAAATAAATAATTTATAGCATATTTTTTTATTATAAGATTCCATGTATACACAAAGGCCAGAGGCATTTTTGAACTCGATGATATTATAATCTAAGTAGTGGAGCAGACAAGTGAAAATAATAATTATAATGCAAAGAAAAATATGTCATCACTTCTATAAGACAGGTGCACATATATTTGAAAATTTGGGGAAAAATACATTGTATTATGAATATGAAGAAAATAATAAAATCCTTACTGGGTGTGACGGTAAGGATTTTCTAATGGCAGAGAGCATTGCTTACCTTGGAGGAATGTCTCTCATTTTTCCTTCAAGTTGCCAGTTTCCTAGAACATAGTAGGTGCTCAGTACAATGGGTTGTAGAAAAAAGAAAAGAAGAAAACATAATGGAATGATCTTCTGACTACTGAAGTTTAGAGCTGGGCAGGATGTAGGGATTGCCTCCTGTCATGTGTCAGTGCTCTTAGGATTCTGAGGAGGGATGGATGGGATCTTGGACGCCAGAGTAGTTTTCATTTCACTACCTCTATTACTGGCAAGTTACAGATCTGATGCAAGCTTTATCATTTTAGTTGTGAAAAAAATAAGAGATATGAAAAATTTCCTCTTATCATAGAAATAATTAGTAAAACCACAAACTCTATGTTCTTAGGAGTTCAAAGTTCATAGTAGCATTTCTTCAACGAATGTGAGTCCAGGTAAAACAGCTAGTTTGTCCAAATATATGAGGCTTCAAATATTTTGAATATGAGGTATACTGAGAGAGACTAAACAACTCAAATTATTTAGAACATGTGACTTATACTGGGGAATCATAAGAGAAAATCCAGGCTTTCCTTTGAGCAATTTAAGAAGAGCAGTGACAAGTGTACCCATCAAGAGGCTTCACTGGGGATGAGTGACTTCTACTTTTCACCAGATGAAGGAAGAGATATCAGTTCTAACTTCTCATCTGAAAAAAAAAATAAGGATAAAATACTCAACACAGTGGTAGCCAAGACACTGAATATTAAATTGAGAAACAATGAGAGACAGTTATGGAGGGAAACAAATGAAGACTCTACCACTGTCCCAGCTTATTGAGAGTTTCCAGGCCCTAGTCTGAGGAGAGGGGACATATTCAATGAGCTGGGGGTACAGGGAGGCCACGGGGACTGTAGTTTGCAGGAGAAGGGTATCAGAGATGAGAGAGCTGTGGAGATAGACAAGTGAGGGGAGTTGGGGATTGAGAGAGAGGGAGAGAGAATGAGAGAAGAGCCTTCCAGAGATCTGCATATGTTCCTCTTCAGCTGTTCTGGTGATCTGTGAGAATGCCTAAAAAGACGAGGATGGCTTGAGGAGAAAAACACCCTAAGAATAGAGGGGATAGTGCCCTACACTCACTCTTTGGTTAGGGAGAATTCTTATTCCCACCAGCCAGAGTAGAAAACATCATAATTCACTAGGCAACAGATAGCTTCAATGGAGACAAAATTTGTCCTAAAATAGGCACATCTCTGTTACCAAAAAAGCTGAAAAGCAAGATCTGAAAGGATCAAATTCTTTTCATTTAACTTTACTGCATCCCAGAACAACAACAGCAAAAACTTAAAATTTGTTACAAAGTATCTCCCACTTCTCAATTTTTATGGTGAAGATGTTTTGCAAATTTGTGCATCATTTTACAATTGGGAATCAAATATTTTTCTAAGCAAAATTAATTAGAAACCAAAACCTTTAAACATAAAAATAGTCATACATAATTAGTATATATAACTCAGAACGTCTCTAATATTCTAAACATTACACTATTAGCCTGTATTTGCAAAAGTTATTCAATAAAATTAATTGATAAGGAACTTTCTTTGATTAAAAAAAATGTATGACTTATGCCTTAACTTTGTTTTTACCCAAAATTCATTCAGGAGCAGTTGTTTAATTTCCATGTAATTGTGTGGTTTTAGGATATCTTTTTGGTATTGATTTCTATTTTTATTCCACTGTGGTCTGATAATATGCTTGGTATGATTTTATTTCTTTTGAATTTGTTGAGACTTGCTTTATGTTTGATCATGTGGTCAATCTTGGAGTATATTCTGTGTGCATATTAGAAGAATGTATATTATGTGGTTGATGGGTACAGTGCTCTATTAGATGTCTATTAGTTTCAACTGGTCAAGTGTCAAATTTAAGCCCAAAATTTCTTTCTTACTTATGCCTCAATGGCATCATTAACCATCAGAGAAATGCAAATTAAAACCACAATAGGAGACCATCTTATACCAGTCAGATGGCAATTATGAAAAAGTCAAAATACTTTTGTTTTGGTTGGCAAGACTGGCAAGGCTGTAGAGAAATGGGAATATTTATACACTGATAGTATTAATGTAAATTAGTTCAGTCACTGTGAAAAACAGTTTGGAGATTTCTCAAATAACTTAAAACAGAACTACCATTTGACCCGGCAATCACATTATTTGGTATATATCCAAAAGAATATGAATTGTTCTACAAAAAGATACATGCACTCATATGTTTATAACAACACTATTTACTACAGCAGTCATGGAATCAACCTAGGTGCCCATCAGTGGTGGATTGGATAAAGAAAATGTGGTACATATATACCATGTAATACTATGCAGTCATAGAAAAGAATGAAATTATGTCTTTGCAGCCACATGAATGCAGCTGGAGGCCATTATTCTAAGCAAATTAACACAGGAACAGAAAACCAAATGCTGCATCTTCTCACTTCTAAGTGGGAGCTAGAAGTGAGAAGTACTAGCATTGAGTACTCATGGACATAAAGATGCTGACAGTAAACACTAAGAACTACTAGAGGGAGGAGGCAAGATGCTGAAATGCTGGGTTATACTGCTGATTCTATGTAACAGCAAATATTTATCTTGACAAGTCGTGTCAGAGAATTTGCATTCACCTTCATGTGACTGAAAATTGGATTTGTAAGGACTTCAATGGATACTACGTATTAAGGGGTAGGATTGTGTTAAACTGTTCATTATTTTTAGGAATATAGACTGTGTATTTAAATGTTATGATGCCTTATTCCTATGGTAAGTTAGTATAAGTTGATAAAAAATTTAAAGAAAACGTGCTTCATTAGCTGATTCATTAGGGTTTGACCAGGAGAGAAGAAAAACTGTAAAGCTGAAAATCACTTAGGAGATAGTGATTATTACAGTAGAAAAAAATGAGCAGAGATGCAGAATTCAACTTGCATAGTGGGATGAGAATATACAAGCTAGAATGAATAGGAAAGATATAGAAGTCCATGTTTTTATAATTTGTTATCTCTTGTTATTGTCAAAGCATTAGCCAAATGTCAAGTGTTGTTAAATGTTAATATGTGCCAAGATTACCAGGAATTGGAAAACTGTTTTGACTTATACTCTAAGACCATGCAAAATTGCCTTTCCTGGAACATTATTTCAGGGTAATAATGATCAAATCTACCAGGTGTTTGCAGAATCATTTTGAGAACTGGGAGCTTACTGCTTTCTAATCCTCCCTCTGCATTGCAAAGCTTTCTAGAGGTGCAGAAAGATATCCTCTTCAAGAACCCATGCCACTTCATCAGTAGAGAGCTTTTGGGAGACAGAAGTCCTAGCCATATTGCCCAGAGTAGACTTGTTAATAAAATTAGCAAACTTCACATTATTTCAGCTGTGGTTTTCCTAATGCCAGGGCATCTTTTTCTTACATCCTTTCCAGTGAAGCTGCAAAAATATATCTGTGTTTGCAAGTCTTGCAAATTTATAATTTTCTGTATTTGAGGTGAACCCCTTCATTGGGGAGGCCAGAAAAATAATTCCTGAAAATACAAATCTTGCTATTGATAGATAAGGGTATCTTTTCCCTTAAGGTATATGGTATACATCTAAGGCATCTGTGAATGTTTTTAGTTTGTTGTTTTAAATGCAAATATTAGCGATGAAATCTTAAACTCTTTATTGGTTATCAATACAATATCACTTTTATTGATTGATGAAATTGTCTTCTGACAATTTGTTGGTTTTCAAAATCATTTTCTGCTATTTATCCAAGGAGAGTTAACATTTCTGGAGTAGCTAATAGGTGTTCAATGCAATGATGAGCATTTACCTTCAGTATTTAGGACAACCTTAAAACAATCCTATTCTGATGAAGGAAACTGAAGGTTGGTGAAGTGAAGTAGTTTGACTAATGAGAAATATGTCAGAACCTAGATTAAAATCAAGTCAGTCATTTTACTGGAAGTAGAAATGGGGAAGAGGGAGAGCTAAATGGGTCAGGGCCTTTGGCCTAATCCCTGAACATCTGACCTGTGTTATGGTAACTCCTACCTGGAAGCTGAGTGTATTCCACATAAGAATGAAGAGACTAACGTGTGCAAATATTTCAAAAAACTCTCCCGACAGGGAGATAGCCTTGGAGACAACTGCCTTCATCATTTTTACCCCTTCACCTTCATTGAAACCAATTTCAAATCATATAACACAGCTTATAGTAGAATCTCTGTGGTGGCTGTAATATTCTATCTAAATGAACTGAATAAAACCTCTCTCAGGGCAAACCAGGAGGTTCTGTTTAAATGATCCCTTACTCTGCTTTAAAGTATAATAGGAATACAAGGAATCCAACCGTAGCCAACAAGTGAGTTCTTAGAATTGCATTTGCTTTGGCAGGTAGATGGTTTTGCTTTGTGCTGGAATGGAAGGTAATGGAGAATAGTGGTTAAAAATATGAGTTTTGAAGTAAAGCAGCTGAGAATCGTAGCACAGTACAATCATTTGTGTGATCATGAGCCAGTTACTTAAACTCAAGCATCAATTTGCTCCTCTACATTAAGGCAGGAGGGGAAATAACCTGCCTGCAGAGATGCTGTGAGAACATAACATTATAAGTGTTTAAATCACCTAACACAGTACCTACCCTTTAGTTATTTAGACTTTTTTATGCACCGCAAGTAAGCTAAGTCTTCACACGTAGCACCCCTCAGAGAACAACTCCATGAGTTAAATGTGATTTCATCATTACCCTGCATTTAAGAAAACTGAGGTTCATGAAAAGTATTCCTGTAGTCATACATTTGGGCCAAGATAGAAGAGTAGGTTTATGTCTGCTTTCAACACCTGAGTTCCTAAATATACTACTATTTATTTCACATGATCCTGTGTCACTATGAAACAAGTAGTTGAATAATTGCTTGTATAGAAAGTTAGTAATAGGGGTTATGGAGAGTTAAATTACTTAGCTCTGTTCATATGGTTGGTATGTGTTAGAGTTAGGATTAGAACCCAGGTCTATCTGATGCTATCTTTTGTTTATCACTAGTATCTCCTTTTTCTTTATTTCTTGGAATGCCCCATCTGGACAGGCTACCTCAGGGGTCTTTCTACAGTGCAGATCTCACTCTGCCTCTGCCAAGCTTGAATTCCGTCAGTGGTCCCACATTATCTCCAGGATAAAGACAAATAACTTTGCAGAACTCACCTTGCTCTTCCCAATCTGAATCCCACTTTGCTCTCTGGTATGCTGTGTGCCAACACATTTAGGTATATACTCCAACCCTAATGCACTACTTGTAATGACCCCACACTTGCCAGGTTGTCCTATATTTGTCTACATTAGTTTATGCCTGGAATACACTTGCCTACTTTGTCCAATGTGTGACTTCTTATTCATCTTTGAAAACTGCAGTACCTTCTGAAGTTCTGGTGCACAAGTAAAAACTAACGCTCCCATGACCACTGCAATGGAAGCATGCCATTTTTCCTCTTGCTGGGATTATAATTGACTGATAGACCTAGAAGCTTCTCTCAGGATCCACAGGGCTTTTGCTGCTGGATTTTGTTTCCCATGAGCTGCTTCCAGCCAATGACTGCTAGTAGCTCAGTCCCATTCTTAAGAAACACAGGACTCATCTAATGTGCAACTTCAGCTCAAGGACATCCCGTTGGCTAGCTAAACCTTTCCTGGAATGGTGCTGCAGGACCACACTCTCTCCATCCCAACTTTGCCCCTTCCATTCTCTTTCACACAGTAGACTTTCACTGTAGTCTTAAAGCTTTCCCTTATTCACCTGCTTACTCCCCATTTATCCCACACAATAATTTCTGCCAATAAATGTATTATATATCTAACCCTGTCTCAGTGCCTGCTTCTTGATGGAAGTGAACTAGCATAGCCATGCCAATGTCTTCTCTGTCCTACATACATACTATTACAAAATAATTGCATTCATTTTCTTTTTATCCCCTTCTCCAAATTAAATTATAAACCCTATCAAATCAGGAAAAAGTATGTCTGTCCTCATTTGTTTTTAGCACTTAGAATACTGCTTGATCCTTAGGAAGTATCTAATAAATGTTTGTATAAATAAGTGCTCAAAGTATGATTTTATCTAAATAACTTTGCTTAGGTTAAAACAAGTAAAACCACGTTTACTTTTCAGGTAGCACTGCCAATCAATGTGGAGATAGCTGGAAGTTAGCTTAGTGTTATTAATGCGAAGATTGTATTTCAAAGTATTACCATTTAGCTTCCCCATGCCCAAAATATATTCTTGAGTTCAAGTGAGTTTTCATGCTTATGATCTTAATTTAACTAAACATGAAATCTTGAAATCTCACTGAATATCTCTCATCACTAAATGAAACAGCCTTGATTAATCACTTTGAGCACTTCAAAATAATCTGTCAGTTAACCTATATTTAACATAAAATCTATATGAGGGCATTTATTTGTAGGAAAGCATATTCTTAGACAGCTATAAAATCAGACACCAGTTCTTAATATTTCAAGTAAGGAGTGGGATACAGAATGTTTCTATTTATTGCTGGCAAAGCCATTACAAACCTGTTTTAATCTACATAGTAATAAAAATGATCATGACTAGCATTATTTTCTCTTGATCATTTCAGATCTTATATTTTTATTGCAGCAAAAAATAATTAAGTATCTCATTTCTAATTAAATTTTCTCTTCAAACTTACACTGGTTAAACAATCTAATTTTGAAATGCCATTTCACTGCTTGACTTCAGCCAGTTCTGTTTTTTTGTCTCACTCCATTCTTCATATTTAAGATCTCTGTTGGAATTTTTACATATATGTTCTTCTGAATGTATTATGTGATCGTTCTTGTGCCATCAGAACCAGTATCTAACAACAACAAAAAAAAGATTTTGGAACTAGTTCTCTGTCAAGCTCTCCTTTTCTGACTTCTTAGAATTATAATGGTCAATATATTCAGTCTAATAATCAAGATAATACTAATACATATCATTTACTAAGAATCTATTATGTGTATAATAAATTATGTGTTAAAATCCATGATCCCCATTCCCCAGAAAAGATGCTAAGAATTAAATAAGTAAAATAATCAGGTGATTGCATAACTAGTAACTGGATCTGAATCCAGATTTATGTGATTTTGGACTATGTAATCTCATTTCATTTGCCTAGAGTTTTGACTAAAGTTTGAGCATCAGAGAAGTTTGTTTAATTTGAAAAGCACAGAATGTTCTTATGAGAACTTTGTAGGTATTCTAGAGGCAATAGGGAGCTACTCAGTTTTTAAGGTAGATGGAATAATATAGGTTTATATTCATTTGAAAAATGTGTCAAAGCTAGAATGTGCAGATAATGTAAAGGATAATGTATAAAACTAGGAGGGGGGATTTGAAGTAAGTTACTGACAAAGTCCAACGAGAAAGTGGTTAGGATCTTATCTAAGAATATAAGCAAGAAAATGGAGAGGAAGAGTTGAGTGAAGAAATATCTCTAAATTCAGTGGTTCAGCAATGTGGGCATTTGTTCAAATTTCTTAGCTGTCATACATTGTTTCCTCCCTGGTAAAATGAAGACGGTACAATATTCTTCAAAATGTTACCATGAACTTTAAATAATAATATACTATTCTAAACTTGCTTGGTACATACATGTCTAGGCTTTTTCATGAGCACTTGATTCTAAGAATTAAATTCTCACAGCAAGTGCATTAGTTAGGTACTATCACTATCACAGATTTCATGGATGAGGAAACCGAAGCACAAAGAGGTGAAGTACAAAGGGATGACATTGTGACAGCATGAGATTAAAATAATTGCAGGTATTATATGTCTGGCATATAGAAGGTGCTTTGTAAATGACTATAATTAGCCAAGTAGACGAATGTCCTTGAGAGATAGAACCAAACTGGACTCAAGTTTGTTACATGGTAATCTAGCACTTGTTTATGTGAACTGAACTCTGATTGGACCTTCATGGACAGAGTGCAGGTGCTGTCCTTGGTGGTAGGAATACAGGGACGAAATAAATCCCTGTCATCAAAATGATTTCTGTCTGCTAAAATAAATGATTTGATGACAGGTAATTGAATGAAGGAAGCTGAGTTGGACTACTTCCAAATTATTTTCTGCAACATACTGTATTCTGGAAACATTTGCCTGGGGAGATGCCACAGAGACAAGGCTCAGCAACCATCTTCACTTTGCTGCATTTTCAGTGAGGACAAGGGAAACAAACTGGCATCAAATCCCTTTTTAAGCCCTTTTTTCACAGAGTCCACTTTAAACTCTGTACTGTTACAGGTTCAAAGCTGATAAAAAGTGTCTAGTTTCTGTTAAATCCCCAGGTCCCAAAAGGGTGCCTAAAACAGTGTGGGCAGTTAACTATTGTGTCTTGAATGAATAGACGAGTGAATGAATTTGGATAATTTTCACTTTTTAAGCCATTCATCCTTTACAGTAAGTTGATTTCTGAGGAAAATATGAATATTGAAGGATTAATTACTAACTGGTATATGTGCTAGGATTGATAGTTATGCAAAGAACATATAATGATTTAAAAGTGGCTCTTAAGCATCATTTATAACAAACATTGAAGAGATAATTTTAGCCATTTTACCTGAGCACGAAAACCAGAGCATCTCTTTGAATTTCAGAAGTGTCATTGTGCCACCTATTTTTAAAATTAAATCTCATTCAAAATTCATATCATAAATAACTTTGTGAATACACTAATGCTCAATATAAAAGCATCATTTCGACTTAACCCATAGTAAACAAATCATGAGAAGATTATTCCATGTTCTTTCATCTAGTTTTTGTACATGGACATATGTATCATCACAGAATAATTGTTATTTTAGAATTTCCTTTTTTCATTCACTATTATAAATATTTCTATAACATTATGTAATTATATAAATACCGTTTTATTATCTGGATAATATTTTTCTATTTGTCCCAGTCCTGTGTGGCCACTCACCCACTCACCTGCAATAGAAATGTGAAATGTTATCAATTCCAGGTGGTACCTAAAAGCAGACATTTGCAAGATAGGACCATTACATTGCAGCATTCTCTAGTTTGAGAAGAGCTTGTAATTCATGCAATTAAATAATTCCCTTCATTTGAGGATAAAGACACAGACATCAAGGGAGTTGTGGGACCTTGAGTAGTGTTCTGAGAAGAATGGTAGAGTGTCAGATGAAAGTTTTTCAGCTATGATCTGGACCAATCACTTCACTCCCTTGTGCCTTAGTGTGGTCAAGTCTCACTCAGCTATATCATACTTTTAGGAATGTTGTGTTTATCTGTTTAAGAAAAGGCAGTAGGTGGTTAAAACTAATGAATGACATTTTCAAATGCATTTATACAACACAGAATCAAAATAAGTTATATAATGTGTTTACCGTAATATTGGACACAAAGTACGTGTTGAACACATACACTTACTGCCATCGTTATTGTTATTGTTGTTTTTATTGTTTGTACTATGTCTCTACTTGGTGTAGGATAGGCATGTTTTAGAGCTGTTTCTCAGTGTATTATCAAGTACAGTGAATTATCCATAGGATTTCCTCCCGCTTTGCTCGGATCTTTTCTCTGTGACAGAACAGAATCGTTGTGGTGCACTCATCCAAACGGAGAAAGGTCAGAGGGAGATTACGTTTTTTTTCTTTTTTCCTGCCAGAATGGCTGTTTATCAGGAGGAAAGGAACTGTCAGAACTGGAGGAAGACATGTGCCTGCTCATTCATCTTTGCCCCTCTCTGCCAATGCAGGATAACTACTGAAAGAACATTATCAAGTGATTGCTTTTAAAATGACTTCAAGCAGTGGTGCTTCCAATTAGATTGATATTTGTCATAACTATTTTACTGACTCTTGGTAATCACAGAGTGAATTACTGCTATTACTCTCCAACATTACAATGAATCGGTTCACAGAAGCAATGACAAAGAAGAGCAGGCTGGGTGCAGTGGCTCACACTTGTAATTCCAGCACTTTCCAGGACCATGGCAGGAGGATCACTTGAACACAGAGTTCAAGACAAGTCTGGAAACATGGAGACCCTGTCTCCACAAACAAACAAACAAACAAAAAAAGCTAGACATGGTGGCGTGTGCCTTTGTCCCAGCTACTCGGCAGGCTGAGATGGGAGAATTGCCTGAACACAGGAGTTCGAGGCTGCAGTGAGCCATGATCATGCCACTTCACTCCAGCCAGGGAGACTCAGTCTCATAAAAGACAAAAACAACCATCCTATACACAAACACACACACAAACACACACACACACACACACAAACACACAGTGAATTATTGGAGAGACTGAGTACTTTACAACTAGAGAGTTATGCAGTAAAGTGATGGTGTCCTAAAGAGGAATACCCTAGTATTAGTTACTCTTTTTTTAATTTCAACTTTTATTATTTTAGACATGGAGGTGCGTGTGCATATTTATTACATGGGAATCTTGTGTGAGGCTGAGGTTTGGTGTATGGCTCCCATCACCCAGGTAATTAGCATAGGACCTGATAGGTAGTTTTTCAACCATCTCTCACCCTCCCTCCCCACTCTAGTAGTTGGCAGCATCTGTTGTTCACATATTTTTGTTTCTGTGTGCTCAATGTTTAGCTCACACTTATAAGTGAGAGCATGCAGTTTTCTATTGCTGTGTTAATTCTCTTAGGATTATGGCTTCAAACTGTATCCATGCTGCTGCAAAGGACATTATTTCATGACTTTTTATGGTTGCATAATATTCCACATTTATATGTACCACATTTTATTTATCTAGTCTACCATTGGATATTTATGTATTACATTTTTTTATCCAGTCTGCCATTGATAGGCCCGTGGGTTGATTCCATGTCTTTGCTATTGTTAATAGCACAGCAATGAACATAATCCCACTGACAATGTTAGACAGTTACTCTGTTTTTAATTCATCGTTAGTCTTCCAGATGCACCCCAGACTTTCTCAGTTAAGAGTGATTGCCTTCTTGGAACTCTGCTGTATTAACTCCAGATTATATAATTCTAATTTCAAATTCAAATTTGTTTTTGTGTTACAAAGCTGCCTAGGTTGGCATCGCAGTTTCATCATTACTGGCTTTGTGTCCTTATGTAAATCATTTAATCTTTCTCTGCCTGTTTTTCTATTTTTTTAATGGACATGATTATAATTGCAACTACAAAGCATTGAGAATAAAATAGGAGCGCCAGTGGCACAATCGGTTAGTGTACGGTATGTATACGACAGTACATGCAGAGAATAAAATAAAATAATATATGATATTAGTAATTGGTGTAGTGTCTGATATATAGTAAGTGCTTGAAAGTGTTAGATACTATTGTTGCCATTATTAATTTGATTAGTAGTATGTGACATATTTCCCAGGATCTGTAAATCAGGCAAATATAAATTACCTATTTTTAGGTGTTAATAATACTTATTATAGTGAAAAATGACCTACTTTACAAATCAAAAGACACAACTTTAATACAGAGTCCACCATAAAGTAATTATAATATCTGGAAATCATTGCAGCTCGTCTGCATGGCAATACACATTTTTCCTCAGAAGTGAGGTAAGTTTCAAACTGTGTTATACATACAATTTGTCATGTTTTATTTAGTAGCTTCCAGTACTCTGATCACACTTTTACTGAGAGTCCAATTTTATTTACTTAGCTCCCTTTAAAAGTGATTGAGAATATGTTATTATTCTAGTTGATAGCTGAGGACCTGAGACTCAAGTTGAAGTTACATAACTAAACACTGTGAAACAGGAATTAGAACCTAGATTTTCTTAAATCAAAAGAATAAACTCATTAATGTTGCGACTTTCTAAGTTATCTGAAATAGTAAACCACCCAATATACTTTTCTGCTCTAATAGAATGACTTCTCTTGGGAATAGATTCTAAAAATATGTGTCATTAGGCAATTTCATTCTCTTAAGAACATCATATGGTGTGCTTATGCAAACCTTTATTGTATACCCTACTACACACCTAGGTTATGTGGTAAAGCTCATTGCTCCTAGGCTACAAAACTGCAGCATGTTACTGTACTGAAATATATAGGAAGTTGTAACACAATGCTAAGTATTTATATATCTAAAAAATTTCTAAACGTAGAAGGGGTACAGTGAACATATGATATTATAGTCTTATATGGCCACTGTCATGTAAGTGATCTGTTGTTTACTAAAACATCATGTGCAGTGTATGACTATATTAAGCAGACATGGCTCTGTTTGGTCAGGACAGACACAGATGAAAACAATAATAAAGGCACAAGATTTTCCTCTGCATCTTAGTTAAGGAAGCTGTAAAGGGACTGAATTTTGAACCCAATAATATTGGTAAATTATTTAGTAATCTACTTAGAATAACTTCACTTTTTTATCAATAAAATATTTAAGCCCCTGCTACATACCTGTTTTGAATGTATTTTGTTATTCAGGGAACAAATGAGTACAGCAGTGGAATAAAAAAAAAAAAGGAAATCCCCACCATTATGGGATTTCCTTCCTACTGGAAGGAAAATAACAATTTAAAAAAATCTGTTTGTCAATGATGTTGTATGCTAGACAGTAATAAGTGCTTTGAACCAAAATTAAGGAGGGAAAGAATAGAGTCAAGGTGTAAGTCACATGTTAGTCTTTTTGAATAAGAAAATGGTGGCCCTTGATCTGACCTGAGAACAAATGGCAGGAAGAGAAAAATTGGTGGTGGCAGGGAGCTCAGTATGGGATATTCGAAACTTAAATAATTTATTACCACTCTAAATGTGTCTATCAAGTAGAGAGTTGGCTGGGCTAAAATATAAATTTGTCAATTCCAGGTGTATAAATGGTATTTAAAGTTATAAACCTGGATTAGACCTTGATGGGAGTTAGTCTAATAGGAAATAGGAGATGGTCAACAGATAAGCCGTTATTATTACCAAAAATTCCTGTGAAGGAAACTTCAGAGGAGACTAAGAAAGTTTGACCTATCGTGGGAGGAAGACTAGAGAGAATGGTGCTTTGGAAGCCAAGTGAAAAAAAAGTGTCTTAGTTGGAAAGAAATATTAAATTATTATAGCATAAACTATAGCAGTGCTAACTAAATCTAATTTACTCCAGGATAGAGTAAGGAGCAATTGAAAGTAATGTCTGAATGTCTGTTATTTGAGTAAGGCAGGTGGTGATTAAAGAAAGTAAACACATGAGTGCACACATGCACATGCAGATAAAACTTTTCCCTGCCTTAGAGAGCAAAGGCAGCGAGATAGAATTAGGAACACTGGATATGAATCTCCTAATATATGACAAACAAAGGTTTGTGGGATTACAGATGAGGTAGAGATTAATTTTGATTGGCAGCTTCAGGGGGAAAAGGTCATATTTGAGCTGGGTATTAAAGCAGACTGTGAGTTTGTAGATGAGAAATATGAGTAGACAAAAGAATAATGACATTTAAAGTGGATAAGATAGAATGGAAAATGATATGCAGGCATGAAAAGTCACAGTATATTTAAATGGGGAATAAACTAATTTCACAAAAATAGACCAGGCAAAGGACGCAGGGATAAACAGCACCAGATATACCTTTTTCCTTTGTTAAAAATCTTCCTCAACAATCCAGTAGAAAGACAAATTTGATAAAGTGAGATTTTTCTCAGAACCAAATATTGTGATTACCATCATTTTGCAAAAAGCCTTTTATATTCTGGGAAAAGCCTCAAGCATGGCATAATATAAAATGAATATACACTTGGATAAACATAGTGTAGAGAAATATAAATTATTCCCCATAGGTTATTCCATTAGGTCAGTTTTAATTTCAAATAACTTTGCCTGGGCTGTTTTCTAACTTCCTTAAATGTAATGCCATGTTTTAATTTTATCTCTTTTCTAGAAATGGTTCTCTTTATTGCGAGGCTGCAAGATCACCCAATGAGAGAGGGGCCAAATAAGCTGGAACATCATCTAATACACTGAATGTACGTGAGTACAACATTAATAGCTTTAAACAAAAGTAGAAAGAAATGTTTCCTGTATGACTTATGCTGCCTTGGAATAGTCCATGTTTATGAATTAATATGCTCCATTGCTGGATACATGGCATAAGCTAAGCTCTCCCTGGTGAGCATGGGGTTGCTTGCTGCACATACATGTGTCAGGGCTCCATTTCTTCTCTAAATTACAGTTTTGCCTGGAGTCAGTTTGTCTTTTGTAGCTGCTCTGTTTCTAGTAAAACAATGAAACCCTGCTTTCCAAGTGCAGTTGCATGTATTTTCACTTACTCCACTTTCTGACTCCTACTGAACTCATAATTTACCCTTCCTTTATCTTTCTCTATCACCCTGGTCCATCAGACACTGCACTTAGCTTTATTTTGCCACTCAGAATCCAAAGTCAGTCACTGGGTTCTGTCCAATCCTCTAGTTTTCTATGAAATCTATCCCCTGACATATTTTTCTTGCCAGGTGAACAGTTAATATTTATTTGTATAATTGATTATTGGATGTACTTTCACTAGATCAAATGTTCCATGCAGGTAAGAATCATGTCCATTTAGTCATACCTCTTAGATATTCAACAGGACTATGCTGTCTGACCCCATCTAATCGTGAGTAGGATGTGACCACTTAAAATGTTCCAGCTCTTTGCACATTTTTTAAAATCTCTATTCTTGGGCTCAAACCTTGCCCTGACTTCCTTAGTTTCAAATGAATTAGCTTTCTGGTTTATAAAATGATGAGGCCATTTGATGTGCACACCACTGAGTGTTTCTCCTTTAGACCTTAAAATACCTCTTTATCTTTACCTATATTCCATTTGTTTTCCAAAATAATCCCTCATATTAAATTTTAATTACAACACTTTCATTACTTCACCAATTTTACTGAATCAGTTATTCATATCTAAATTTGCATTTCTTCATTTCCCTGGTTCCTTCCACACAGACTACCACCAAACCCTGGAAACATCTAAACAACTAAAATCCAAACAAAACTATTCCCCTCGTTTCATTCTTTTCCTGTGTTTTTCCCCAAATTAGCCTCTCTTTACCCATTCAAACTTCTTGAAACAACTGTCAATATTCTTTGCCAATACATGGTAAATATAGGAGAAGGGACTATTTTTGTTTCATTGTGCAGTGTATTTCCAGTACTTAACATAGCAACTAAAAGCGTAGGAGCCCCATAACTAAACAAATAAATTTTAGCTCCCATCTCTCTTATCTCACTTCCTGAGTATTTAACACTCACTCTACCTGAGGGTTAAAATTTTGCTCTACGGACTGCTTAAATTACTGTCACAAAGATAACCAACCATAACTCCCTCCTCTCTTATTCAATTTATAGCAATGCTTCAAATTCTTTTTTATACCCCATATCATAATCTATCCTAATTATTTTAACCATGTTTATGTCTCATCACTTCTTCAGAGTCACACCCCCTTGAGGTCAGGACAATTAACTTGGTTACTTCTTTTGCTTCCCTAACTTTTCACTAATAACTTATTATTCAATTTTTTACTAATGACTTTAATTAATAGACTTAAGTACAGAACATTAATAGAGCTAATTAATAGATTTGAGTACTCTGATGTTACTGGGACAACTTTAGTACTACCTTTGATAAAATAGTTTTTCCTGAAATAAAAGTGTAAAAAATGGAATGGAATATCCTGTTATAAACCATTTCAAAATCACTGGAGGAAGAAATCAAAAACTTTATACCAAATGAATCATGACATTTATATATAGGCCTCATAATTATATATAATCAGTTTTTAAAAAAATAATTAGAAGTATCTATGCCTATGTATGCTACACCACACACAAATACACACACAGACACACACACACACACACACACACACACACACACACACCTTTAACCTTGGCTACTTTAGTGTATTACATGCCTGCAGTATATATCAATTGGGGCTGTATGATAAATGTATTTATGCATGTGACCTTAGACATATACCACACAAATAAGCCAAGTAAAATATAACCCCATATAAGCTAACATTCTTACAAAAGGGACAACACAAAATCTGAGTTAAATTGTAAGAATCTGTACATTATACATTCAAAAGCAATAAGAACGCATGTATGCACACATGTCTAAAAAATTGGTTGTAACTACTCAATCGATGTATAGTTATTGATTACATTATTTCTAAGAAAATAAAATCCTTTTCTACTGTCTTTGAATTCCTAATAAATGCACACAATAGAAGGTAGAAAACCCTATGCGACTGTTTTAGGAATTTGAACAGAGAATTAATAATTGTTTCATATTTCCCTTCCCTGTGTCTTCATTTTCTGCAAACCCAAAATAGGTTCTCATTTATTTGCTGTTTGATTCTTTTCTTCCACTAACTCATATGGATCAGCGGATTGAGTTGAGTGTATTTTCCCCAAGTCTGATATTCTAAAACTTCTTTGGGACACAGTTTCTTGTAATTACCTATAGCTGCATTTACTAAAACCCGCGGATTAAAGTTTTCCTACCATGCACCTTTCTCAGGACTTTGGGAAATCTTAGGGTCTGTGGGAAGGAATCAGGAAACTCCAAACTGATTGGTGGCTTGAGGGCCAAATAATTTATTGTTTCATTAACTTTTCTGTTTTTCTATTAGTCATGACTCCATGTAAACACAAATAATTTAAGAAATGTTTGGGAGATTTTATTTATTTTGTCTCCCAGTAAAAAGTTTTGAATGTGACGCATTTTCAGACTTAAAATATAACTTCTACTGCTTGGATGATTTTCACTCATATGGATCACTCTATATCATAGGGGCATTTGTAAAAGCAAAATAATTAACAAGGTAGTAATATTTTAAAAATTAGACACAGTAACAATTCAGGATGAGCCATCAAGGCTTATAGAGAATCACTTTAACATGGGAGGTCTCTCAATCTCTAATTTGGTAAGTTGAATGATTCTGTGGTTTATGATCTTTGCTTTCTCTGTAAATATTTGGCATAAACAGTGGGTTAAGCCTTGAAACCCTGTCCGCATGTGATATATCAGAGACACTAATTTAGAAGGACCCCAAATTCTATTATATTTATTATATATAGTTGTTCAGCTAGCTCTCTTTTGTTTGCTTCTTTTTTTTTTCATTTTAAAACCATGAAACTAAAGCTTTATTAAGCTCTTACTGTGTACAAGCATTACCTAATTTTATCTTCACAACAATCTCTCAGGTAGGTATTACTGTTTCCAGTTTACACATAAGAATTAGCTGTACTGATCCCTCCTTTGGAGATTTTTTTTATACTTTAAGTTCTGGGGTACATGTGCAGAAGTTGCAGGACTATTACATGCCATCATGGTTTGCTGCCTCCATACCCCCCCGTCACCTACATCAGGCATTTCTCCCAATGTTATCCCTCCCCACCCACTGCTGTCCCTCCCATAACCCCATGCTACCCAACACACCCCAGTGTGTGATGTTCCCCTCCATGTGTCCGTGTGTTCTCATTGTTCGATATCCACCTATGAGTGAGAACATGTGGTGTTTGGTTTTCTGTCCTTGTGACAGTTTGCTGAGAATGATGGTTTAATCCATCTATGTGTTTGCCTTTTTTTTTTTTTTTTTGAGATGGAGTTTCGCTCTCGTTACCCAGGCTGGAGTACAATGGCGCGATCTCGGCTCACCGCAACCTCCGCCTCCTGGGTTAAGGCAATTCTCCTGCCTCAGCCTCCCAAGTAGCTGGGATTACTGGCACTTGCCACCATGCCCAGCTAATTTTTTTTATTTTTAGTAGAGACGGGGTTTCACCATGGTCTCGATCTCTTGACCTTGTGATCCACCCGCCTCGGCCTCCCAAAGTGCTGGGATTACAGGTGTGAGCCACCGCTCCCGGCCGTGTTTGCCTTTTTTTATGCTGTTCTCTTTCCTGGAAGTTGACCTGTAAAAACTAGAACAATAGACTCCAGTCCCTTCTTTGGCCATTGCGAAGCGTCAGCAGCAGTTAATAAGAAAGAAAAAGTGAAATTAGGGTGTCTATTCCCCACGCTTATTGGTGTGTTCATCTCAGACTGGCTGGATTCCTCAGCTAAAGGTTTGGAATATTTCTTGGCTACCTTCTAGCCATGAAACATGCAGACACTGCCCACCCTAACAGCTTCCTCCTTTACTACCTTCTGTACTAGAAGTGGTAACAACACTTTTTCTCTTACTAGCCCAGGGTCCTGCACTCTCATTTATGGCTCCCTAAACCCTGGTTATATCTTTGTAAGGAACTTTCACAGAAATATCTTAATTTGAGCGTGCCAGCTATTTTCTGTCAGAAATCTGATAGGTAGAATTCTCATTGCTAGTTCTAAATTAGCTTCATATTGATTATAATTTTGCAAAATTATGGCTAGTAGTGCTGAATATTAAATTAAATATAACTATTTAGGTTGGTAGACATGAATTACATGTCAATAGAGAAAAGGTCTTGGAAAAATAAGAAAAAATATTGCATTACTAACATTTGCTCTTTGCTTTCATATGTTTACTTTGGCCACTAAATTACATTTAAGAATTGAATAAGTAGAAGGTGGTGCTATTTCTGGTGAACTTTTCCCTTTTATCTATGGATGGACAGCACTGAAGTTATAATGAATTTACCAGGACATCCAAACCACATTTTTCCCCATTTAATTTTTGTGTTAAAAAATGTTAGAGGTTAGTTGAGAGTTGCACTATTTTGTTTTTATTTATTTATTTTTATTTGTATACATTTAAGGCGTACACGTGCAATTTTTTTTACATGAATATATTGCATAGTGGTGAGGGCTGATCGCTTCACGGGTCTAGCACCTGAGTAAGTTAAAACTCTTTTAGACCTTGATAAACTTTTAAAGAAGTAAGGGAGTAACGTGGCATGGATGGCCATATTTGCCAAAAGGAAGGCTGGCTGTGTTGGTATTGTTGGCATCCAGCAGGTCAAATGATTATTTTAATAATTTGCTTTTATTTTTGCCATTTTAAGGAGGAAGTGTCTAACACTAATAGAATTGGACTTCTTCCATCTGTAAATAATTCAAAAGAGAAACACATTTTCTTATTTAATTACACAAATTAACCTCTGAATACTTTTTAATATTTGTATTAAAGAGGCAGTTCTTGGTATTAAATTTAACCTTGTAAAATGGTGTACAGTTATGCACCAAAAAGTTTCCACAGCATTTTAGTGTTTTAAATTTGCTTGCTGATTTGTAATTATAATACAAATTACAGATTTTTTATGAAGTAGTTGGGAAATTAAGAAAAAAAATATAACCCTAGTATAGAACAATTATAATTTTCATTCACTTTCCCCAATTTTCTTACATAGTTTTAATTTTAGTTCACATTCAACATGGTGAAACCCCCTCTCTACTCAAAATACAAAAAACTAGCTGGGCACGGTGGCGTGTGCCTGTAATCCCAGCTACTCAGGAGGCTGAGGCAGGAGAATTGCCTGAACCCAGGAGGCGGAGGTTGCGGTGAGCCGAGATGGCGCCATTGCACTCCAGCCTGGGTAACAAGAGCAAAACTCCGTCTCAAAAAAGTATATATTTTTATTCATAGGCCAAGGATTTTTCCAAATTCTTATATGGTTTTATAATAATCAAAATTATTAAATGATTTTAGTAATTTAATAATTAGTTAACATTTGTAAAAAAATGCCAAAGCACACATGCAATTTAGTGAAATTATGACTGAATATTGGCATTCTTAAATACTTTTAGAAAGGCTGCTGGCCACAGAGTAAATATTCAATAAATGTTAGCTAACATTATTTCATGAAAGAGAAAATAGAGTTTTAAAAATATAGATTGCCTCCACTCTTGACATTTTAAAATATGCAACTACTTTCATATTGTGAATTAACAACTTTCGTCAATTCTAAGATGCATAATTATTTTTTCAAAATTTTCTAGCTCCATCTCATTATGTGCCTCAAACACAATAATGTTTAATTTTCAATATGTTTTATTTTGTGTGATATATAAAAAAGTAGGATGGCCATGACATCTTAATATTTTAATTTCCAAGATTAGGTTGTGAAACCCAGGAGAGTGAGTGTGTGTGCTTATGAATGTGTGTGTGTGTGTGTCTGTGTTTGTGCACCAGCACACCTGTGGCCTGGGATTCTGAAAGAAAAGTGAGGGTAGACCATACCAGTTTTATATCATCATCTGGAAGACCTTCCTATTTTTCACCATAAAAATTGCTACAAAACACCACAAGATTTAGAAACTGAAATAATAAGAGGGCAGTTAATTTCACTACTTGAGTTATAGAGTTTTAAAAAAATGATATATTTGTAATTAATATTTCCCTTTTAAACTTCTAAATAATGTTTTAGGTCATATGTTATGGATCTACTTACAAAAAACACCACCTTACATGGATTCCTTAGGAAAATTACTAAAAGTAAGTGAAAATATTTTTCCCCCTCTGAGACAACATCTTTTTAAAAGATGGTAGTTGGATACACATACCTCTCCTCAGTAATTAAGCAGAAACTAGGCTCTGTGTGGAACACCTAAGTGAACTATAGGATGTCAAAAGCATGCCTCCAAGCACTTCCTACCTGTAGGTGAAACCACCATTTAGTTATAATAATATAAATTATGTTTTAATCAATATGCCCTTTGCTCTTAATCCATTTTTAACTGCCCGAAGAGGCTTTAATAACATGTTAGGGAAAGCACCCATCTAAAGAGTAGCTCCAAAGAAAAAAGGGCTAGAATCATTCATTTCCAATCAATTATGTACAAAATTGACTTACATATTTTTGCATACTTCTTTTTCCTAGAAACACATAGCATTTCTTTATGTACTCAAGGTGTCTTTCTTGGCAACATAAAAAGAATCTGTAGGTTTTATTGGTAGCACAAACTTTATAAAAATTAACAAATATTTATTTTCTTATTTTTTGTAAGGACGATGTTTAACAATATTCTTTTTTTTTTTTTTTTTGAGATGGAATCTTCCTCTATTGCCCAGGCTGGAGTGCAGTGGCATGATCTTGTCTTACTGCAATCTCCACTCCCGGATTCAAGCAATTCTCCTGCCTCAGCCTCCTGAGTAGCTGGGCTTACAGGTGTGTGTCACCATGACCAGCTAATTTTTGTATTTTTAGTAGAGAGGGGTTTCAGCATATTATCCAGGCTGGTCTACAACTCCTGTTCTCATGATTTGCCCACCTTGGCCTCCCAAAGTGCTGGAATTACAGGTGTGAGCCACTGTGCTCAGCTGATAATATTGCTGTATTACAGATGCAAGTCAGATTTTACTTTTACCTAAATTTGCTTATTTTATTGATTAGCTTTATGTTGTGCAATAGCGTACTCATTTTGAAAATATCAGAAAATAAATATAAGTTACTTAAGAATCTGAACACTCAGGCTGGCAGGGTGGCTCCCACCTATAATCCCAGCACTTTGGGGAGGCCGAGGTGGGTGGATCATGAGGTCAGGAGTTCAAGACCGGCTTGGCCAATATGGTGAAACCCCGTCTCTACTAAAAATACAAAAATTAGCCCGATGTGGTGGCAGGTGCCTGCAGTCCCAGCTACTCAGGAGGCTAAGACAGAAGAATGACTTGAACCCGGGAGATGGAGGTTGCAGTGAGCAGAGATTGCAGCCTGGGTGACAGAGTGAGACTCTATCTCAAAAAAAAAAAAAAAAAAGAAAAAGAAAAAGAAAAAGAAAAAGAATCTGAACAGAAATGATCCTCCCCTGACAAACATAACCATCCTTAACAATGATGCACATATATTTAGTTTATCAATGCACATATCTCAAGTTTTAATTTAACACTTTATGGAAAATATTTTTCTTATTGAATAAGTATATATGTAACTTTTTAAAAACATTTTTGAGGTTTGCATGGTATTTCTGTGTAGATTTTTTTTTAATTGAGTATTGTTTTTTCTGCTTTCTTTGGGGTGGTGCTTTCTCTGTTTTTTTTTTTTTTTTTGGTACACTCATACGCTGCTGAGTCCTCACATAAAATCTTGACAGAGATATCTGGATCTCTCTCTTTCTCTGTCTCTCTTTCTCTCTTTTGGTGTGTTTTCCTGCAAGGACTTATTTTTTTTAAGAAAGGAGAGAAGGAAAGAAAGAAAAAAGGAGTGAAGGAGAGGAAGAAAAAGAGGGTGAGAAGGCAGGAGTGTTGCTTTATTCTAAAAATGGGTATTGAAAACCTCTTTTATGCCAATAATTGTGCTTAATAATGGCTGATCAATATTTCATTTAAACCTATGAGTAGGTGCGATGTGGTAATGACAAGAATGTATATTTTATGTATTTAAAGTGGAGAGCTTTATAAATGTTTATTAAGTTTACTTGTTCCAGATCTGAGTTCAAGTCCTGGATATCCTTATTAATATTCTTTCTCGTTGATCTATCTAATATTGATGTTGAAGTCTCCCACTATTATAATGTGGGACTCTAGGGAGTCTAAGTTTCTTTATAGGTCTTATGTATCTAGGTGTTAGGATCGTTAGCTATTCTTGTTGCATTGATCCTTTTACCACTATATCTTTGTTGCTTTAAAATCTGTTTTATCAGAGGTGAGAATTGCAACTCCTGCTTTTTATTTATTTATTTATTTATTTATTTATTTATTTTTGCTCTCCATTTGGTTGGTAAATCCTTCTCCATCCCTTTGTTTTGAGTCTTTGT
>CM052657.1:94491185-94506141 GCA_028533165.1 Leontopithecus rosalia | reverse complement strand
CTTTACTTTTTGGTATATTTTTAGAAAGGCTAATACTGGTTGTTCCTTTCTATGTGTAATGCTTCTTTCAGAAGCTGTTGTAAAGCAGGCCTGGTGGTAATAAAATCTCTGAGTACTTGCTTGTTCATAAAAGATTTTATTTTTCCTTCAGTTGTGAAGCTTAGTTTGGCTGGATATGAAATTCTGGGCTGAAAGTTCTTTTCTTTAAGGATGTTGAGTATTGGCCCCCACTCTCTTCTGGCCGGTAGGGTTTCTGCTGAGAGATCTGCTGTAAGTCTGATAGGCTTCCCTTTGTGGGTAACCCAACCTTTCTCTCTGGCTGCCCTTAGTATTTTCTCCTTCATTTCAACCCTGGTGAATTTAATGATTATGTGCCTTGGGGTTGCTCTTCTTGAAGAATATCTTTTTGGTGTTCTCTATATTACCTGGAGTTGAATATTGTCCTGCTTTGCTAGGTTGGGAAAGTTTTCCTGAATAATATCCTGAAGAGTATTTTCCAGCTTGGATTCATTCTCTTCGTCGTATTCAGGTACATCTATCAAACGTAAATTAGGTCTTTTCACATAGTCCCGTATTTCTTGGAGACTTTGCTCATTTCTTTTTATCCTTTTTTCTCTATTCTTATCTTCTCATTTTATTTCATTAATTTGGTCTTCCAGCTCTGTTATCCTTTCTTTCTGTGTAGACTTCTATCTTGACTTATTTAATGAATACTCTAGTATTAAAAGTATACTAAAACCAAATATACATGGTTAAAAACAGTGGTGGATGAATATGTTTATCATTCAGTGTGAATACCCATCTCTATTTTAGTAGATTAATTTAGCCAAATTAAAATATTGGCATAACAGGAATACATTTCAGTGTCTTAAATCCTTGCCAAATTTAGAACGTTTGTGTTTTTTTTTTCTTTTTCTTTTTGAGATGGAGTCTAGTTCTGTCTCCCAGGCTGGTGTACAGTGGCGGGATCTCAGCTCACTACAACCTCTGCCTCCCCAGTTCAAGCAATTCTGCTGCCTCAGCTTCCCAAGTAGCTGGGATTACAGGTGCTTGCCACCATGCCCAACTAATTTTTGTATTTTTAGTAGAGACAGGGTTTCACCATGTTGGCCGAGCTGGTCTCAAACTCCTGATCTCATGATCTGCCCACCTCCACCTCCCAAAGTGCTTGGATTACAAGCTTGAGCCATTGTGCCAGCCAGAAAGTTTTTATCAAGCATTGTAAGAAAGTGCCTTAGTATTTTCAAAAAATATTTGCCAATCTGTTAGATGACAATATTCGTTCATTATTATTTAGATTTTTCTTTTTCATCATTAATGAACATTAATCATTTTAAAACATTTATTTTCTGGCTTTATTTTATTTTTCATTAGTTCTCCATTTTTGTCATTAGCTGCATCATGTCTACTGAGCACAAATTAGAGAGGTAGACATCATGTACAACACAGAGGTCACAGAGTAGAAGGAAAGAAGGCAGCTTCCCTAGTAAGTGTCACTGCCTGCTGGAAAGCAGTCTCTTCCTCTGGAGACTTATGATGAATTTGGTATTTGTACTGATGCCAAAGCAAATATCCAATTTAGTGAAGCTTGGGTCTGACTAGTTCTTGGCATTTCTGTTGATTAAATGAAAAAAAAAACAACTTAGAATTGGACTTTTTTTAAAAACCACCTTTTAGCAGGTATTATCAACACCATTAACAGTCAAGTTTAGGAGTTTTCTACATTTAAATAAGCACTCAAAGAAAAACAGAAACAACATGTTTGACCATATACCATGTTTTAGAAAGAAACTAAGGATTTATCAATATTTTGCCAGTAGGTTTGTCTATTTTGTTGTAGAATTCATTTCAGCCATTTTTATATTCCCAGTACCTAAAATAGTGTCTGGCACATAGAAGAATTCCAGTAAATGTGAAATGATTTCTAATTTACAAACAACAAAATAAATGATAAGAGAGATTAAGCAATTTTTACCATGGGGACCCAGCTAGAAAGCGATAGTTTCAGGATTCAACGTAAGTTTGCCCAAACCAAAACTGTATGCTCTAAATATTATGTATAATATTTCTTCCTATTATAACTTTCCCCTTTTATCTATTCTACCTGGAAGAATAAATTAAATTATGCTGTGAAACAAACAACTTGAGTATCTCGGAAACTTAAAATAGCAAAGGTTTTCTTCTTCTACATGCTGTGTCAACAGTCCCAGGTTAACAAACTTTTGCGGATTAACCAACCGTTGTCCCTTCTCCAAGATCCAGACTGAGGGAGCAGATACTCCCTGGAACATAAGGCAAAGAAATTGAGAAAGAGTGTGTGCTGGATAATCTTTCCCTGGTTTGTTAAACTTTTGCCAGAAGCGACGTGTGACACATCTACTCATATATCACTTGTCAAAGCAATTTATGAATGAAGCTTCATGAGGGCTTGAGGGTTGGTAAAATGAAATTGGGTAGCCCAATATAATCACAAGGGTTTTTACTGAGTGAAGAAGGTTGACAGGGGAAGCAAAGAAGAAGATGAAAATATGGTACACAGAAAAAAAAGAGAGAGAGAAATATTTGGGGATGGCTCCTCCCACTGGTCACTAAATACTCAAACAACTGACTTCCATGCATAGCACATTTACTCTCTCCCTAGAAGAAACAACCCGAGCTCTATGTCCAGTCTATGTCTATGTTAATCATCCAAGTTTCCTCTTGGCTTGGAGAAATATGAATAGAAAGTCAAATTTTCTGTTCCTTTCAAAAGTGATGTGTAATGATCAAACAGTGACAGAAATAAACGTAGTTGCTGGTATTGAAATATTCTTTGATTAACTATAATTTTGCTGTATGGAGGAGGTCTCTCTCTCCATAATTTTATCTTCTATGTTTTCCTATTTTAGCCTTTGAGAGATTATTTTAAAAATACTATTTATTGATACATAATAATTGTACATATTTATGGGATATATGTGATATTTCAATATGTGGATACAATGTGTAATGATCAATCAGGTATTTAGCATATTCGTCACCTCAAACATCTATCATTTCTTTTACTGTGACCCTTCCAGATCTTCTCTTCTAGCTATTCTGAAATACATAGTAAATTATTGTTAACTGTAGTTACCGTCCTGTGCTATCAAATAACAGAACTGATTTCTTCTAACAGTATATTAATACCATTAATCCCTCTTTATCCCACCCCTCCCTGCCCAGCCTTATTGATTTGATTCTAAAAGATTCTACATGTTGTTGGCCATACCACTGGTACTTTTTAAAGCATACAATATTTTTTAGCTTTTGCTACATTCATTATTTTCTTCCCAAATTACTTGTTTCAAACTCTAAGCTGAATTACAGGCATGTAAGGACTATCAGGTTTTCATTAGAGAACCATATCCCTTATCTCCCATCTCATAGCTAAAGTGTTCAATTGAACACTAGGCAGCTGAACTCTTATTCTCTCACCTTACTCCATGCTTTCACAATGTGTGTGATGGCATAGTTTGGATTGGATCCTTGGTACAAGTTTCCATTTCTAAGGGCTTTGTACGTAAGATCTTTATATATATACATATATATATATATATATATATATATATATACATATATATATATATATATATATACACATATATATATATACACATACATATATATATATACACATATATATATATACATATATATATATACATATATATGTGTGTATATATATATGTATATATATATATATATATGCAAGTCCCTGAATTCATGGAATGACTTTATTTCCTTTAATTACTAATTGTAAGCTGACTAATTGCTTTCTGAACTCATGTCCTTTTTCTCTAATGCATTGCTGAATACAGAAAACATCAAAAATTAAGATTAACATTCTGTAGTCTAATTCTTCCTCCAAAGTTACAAGTTCATTAGTTCTACAGAATAACATCCAACTTACAAGAGGTGAAGTTTCACCAATTGGTTGGCCATTACTTAAGACAGATTATCATATATCTTGTCTCCTATAACAATGTTCTCATTATTAGTGTCTCTTCAGCCAAGAATTTTTTTAGATTTTTCTATTATGGCATTCTTTTTTAAGATTTTATTTGTTAGGAGTCCAAATAAACTAGTTTAGTAAAAAAAAACAATTCCACTTTGGGAGGCCAAGGCGGGTGGATCACGAGGTCAAAAGATAGAGACCATCCAAGGTCAACATGGTGAAACCCTGTCTCTACTAAAGATACAAAAAATTAGCTGGGCATGGTGGCACGTGCCTGTAATCCCAGCTACTCGGAAGGCTGAGGCAGGAGAATTGCTTGAGCCCAGGAGGCGGAGGTTGTGGTGAGCTGAGATCGTGCCGTTGCACTCCAGTCTGGGTAACAACAGCGAAACTCCGTCTCAAAAAAAAAAATTCAATATATCAGTTATTTAAAATTAAAAAATGAGTATTATTTACTTACATTATACATCCATTACAGACAGTTCTGTTTTATGTCATTTTACTCAGGATGCCAGGCTGAGGGAGGTTTCATTTTTACACTTCCATGGTGGCTGAGGAAGATAAACAGGAACATGGAAAATTGCACATTGACTGTTAAATTCTTCACCCAAAAGTGACAAGTATGACTTCTGCTCACACATTATTGGACAAAGCAATCTACACTGCCACATTTAACTTCAAAAGAATTGGGAAGTACAATCCTACTATTTTTCTGCAAGAAAGGACAATAAATATTGGGTTAATCATATGATGACTAACACATTATCATATCCTTCAATAATTTATTGTTGAGAAGAATGACTCTTGGAAAATATGGCAACACTGTTTTTCTCACGTTGATTGTTAGATCTTCACCCAATTCATAGAAAAAAGTAGGTTCTCAATGAACTTAAGTAAATGGAATATAACAATGTTTTGTAAATAGTGGTGGTCAGAAAAGATGTACGACAGGCCGGGGGTGGTGGCACATGCCTGTAACCCCAGCACTTTGGGAGGCCGAGGTGTGTGGATCACCTGAGGTCAGCAGTTTGAGACCAGCCTGGTCAACATGGTGAAACCCTGTCTCTATAAATAATACAAAAATTAGCTGGAAATGGTGGCATGAGCCTGTAATCACAGCTATTTGGGAGGCTGAGGAATGAGCATCACTTGAACCTGGGAGGTGGAGATTGCAGTGAGCAGAGGTAATCCACCGTATGAAACAGAATGAGACTCTGCTTTTAAAAATAATAATAATAAATGTATGACATTTTAAAGGTGTCAAATTTACTTCACCCATACTACCAAACACAATCACTGATATATCACTGCCCTTGCATTGGTTTGCAAAATTTATATTGATTTTCTCTTGGGTATGCTCATTTTCCTTGCCTTCCAACTTTACAAAGAAGAGTATGAAGTTATTGACACACTAGAGGTATTTTAAATAAGCATAGAAAAGAAGTCCGAAGAGAGTTTTTGGCATCAGAGTGTACTTTAGGTGACAAATCACATATTTTACCAAATGCATAATTAAAATGATCTTAATGCAATAGCAGTAAAGAATCACAGAGTTCAAAATCTCTGTTAACCAACAGCAACTCTGTTTTTCCTCTACAACAAATGTCTCCATGAATTAAAGATTAACTGGACAACTTTACAAAGGTAATAGCTATGGTTTAGGAGAGAACTTATTTAATGTTACTTCAGGGGATAAGAAAAGTCAAACATTTTCTGGAGAAATACAGATATTCCCATTAAATAGTACAATATATTTTCAGGAAAATAGGACTCCACTTCTACTCTAAAAATCTAAGAACTTGCATGGAGTGGTAAGGTATGGGGAGGGAAGGAAGGGGAAGAAGAAAAGAAGCAGGGAGAGAGAAATATGAGAAGTTAGTATGTTCTTAAGTGCTGAATAACACATAACTGCCTTTCCCCCTAAATTGAGTAAAATTACTTTATAATATACAAAATTAGTTTGCAAAGTATTTGATAACTAAGAGTATTGCCGAACTTTGAATTTGTTGTGCTTAAGAGACACTGTGCCATTTGTCTTCAGAAGGCAGGAAGTGTATGTTTAAGTTTGTTTGTATGGTACAGTACAGAGTAAAGGATTCCCAAAGTTCAATTGTGATTTATAAGGGACCTACAACTTACTGAATTGTATTCCCCTCAGAGCATTGATGCAAATTTATAGGAGTCTAGATTATATTTATATTCCATTGCTGCCATAACAAATTATCACAAATTTAGTGGCTTAAAACAACCAAATATGTAATGTTGCCAAGACAAAGAAAAGATAAATGTTTGAGGTGATAGGCATTCCAATTACTTTGATCTGAAAATTACACATTGTATGCAGCTATCAAAATATCATATGTATCTCAAAAACATGTACAACTACTGTATATCAACATTAAAATTTGTGGAAACAAACAATGTGATTATCTTATAATTCTGTCTAACAGAAGTTCCTCATAGGTCTCACTGAGCAAAACTGAAGATGTTAAGAGGACTGTATTCTGTTCTAGGTGCTCTAAGGAAGGATCTATTTCCTTGGTAGTTGTGGTTGCTGCCAAAATTGAGCTCTTTGCAGCTGCAGGACTGAGCTTTTTCTCCTGGCTGGCTGTTAGTAGAGGGACATTCTCAGCTTCTAGACATCATTCACATTCCTTGGTCCCTGGCCTCCTCCATCTTAAAAGCTAATAATGACAGATTTAGTTATTTTTCTGCTTCAAATGTGTCCTTCTCCTTCTATCTCAAATCTATGACCCCATTTTTCTGCCTTTGTCTTCCACTTTTAAAAACTCATCTCAGGCCAGACTTGGTGACTTGTGCCTATAATCCCAGCACTTTGGGAGGTAGAGGTAGGAGAATCACCTGAGCCAGGGAGAATGACACCAGTCCTGGAAACCCAATGAGACCTCATCTCTACAAACAATTTTTAAAAATTAACCAATTCTGGTGATGCATGCCTTTAGTCCCAGCAACTGGAGAAGGTAGGATCTGGTCAGCCTAGGAAACTGAGGCTTCAGTGAGCCGTGTTCATGACACTGCACTCCAACCTGGATAGCAGAGCAAGATCCTATCTCAAAAAAAAAAAAAAGAACTTAATTATGTTGGGCCCACCTGGATCATCCAGGATAATCTTCCCATTTTAACATGCTTAACCTTAATCAAATCTGCAAAATGCCATGTGAGGGAACATATTCACATGTTCTGGAATGTAACCATTCAAGGTGACATGCTCACAGGTTCCAAAATTTAGGACATGGTCATAGTCTGGAGGGATGCACGTTATGCTACCTGCCACAAAGATCTAAGTGTGATATCCATGTCTGGGCTCCTTTGAGATAAATGAGTGAATTGAGTCATCGGATTTTCCTATTAGAAGTAAACATGAGACTGGCCAATCATGAATCTCAAAAAACCTAAATGTGGTTTGCCCCATCAGTTTGGGGGAAATGATTGTATGCTTTCCTAACTACAAAAATATAGAAAATATATTTATTCTAGAAATTCCCAGCAGAGTCTCAATTAACCAATTTGTAAGGGAGTGCACACCAAGATAATACTCCATTAGTTTAGGAATGTGAAAGTGCATTGAGGGTTTATAGATAGTTATAAATTAAAATGCTTTTATTTAATGTCCTTACTGCATTATGATTCTAAATGTGTAGCCATATCTGCTGAATTTGTCACACAAATATGCATACAGATATAGATGTGTGATTAAACTTGACTGATGTGGAATTAATTAACCTGGAGAAGAGAAAAATCATGGAGTATTTGAAAGGTGACTTTATTTTTATAAGGGGCTAATAAAGGAATAATAATTAGGAAACTAGATGTATTTTGGGGATCTGAAGTATTCTTAATGAATGCTTGATTCTAAGATACTGATTTTTGCTCAGCATATGATTTTCTTGTAATCTGAGCAGTCTAAAAATTAATGTCATTGCATCATGAGCTAATAATCTTCCTGTCACCAGAGGTAATCAAGTAGTGTCAGATGTGCCCTTATTAGGGATATTATGGATTGGTTTTGAGCACTGAAAAGGTAGATTATACACATATTTTAGTGTGATGGCTCCATTTTTCTAATCAAACTGTCCAAAAATTCTTAGTTTGGTAATATTTTTTTCTAGTTTTTTTATGCCTTGCAGAGATGTGAAAGTTAAATCTAAAGTTGTTTGCAATGACCTGATTTTTATAATCAAAAAGGATATTTATGTTAAATGTGTAGATTTCTATACTTTCATAATTATTATTGATTTACATTTATTAATTTAATCCTACACATGCTTGTTAATGTTGACTTTATATGAAGCATTTTCCCAGCATCATTCTTGATTGTGGGAATGCATACAGACCCAGACCCAGAACTTACAGATCTTACAAATTTGTGGAAGGAGACAGACAGTAAACTAATAAGCAGATGAGCAAGCCCCTAATGTTAAAAGAAGATAAGCCAAAGGATGAGTTAGAAAGAATAACAGGGAGACCAGTTTAAATAAGGTACTCAAGGGATACTTTTCAGAGGGGCTGACATTTAAACTGAACCTGAAGTATAAGAAAGAGCCAGATGCTTTAGATAACGCTATGAGTTATTAATCCTTTCAATAACTCTACAAATTAAGAACTGTCATTATCTTAATTTCATGAAGGAAGAAAGTGAGGCTTAAAAAAGACTTACATGCACAACTTTAAAGGTTGGAAGGTAGTAAAGCTTGGATTAGCACCTGGATCTATAAGATCCTACAATGTGCTAGAGCTGGAATCCCTTACCTTTAGTTTTTCCAACCCTGCATTTCTGTGACTGAAACTGACCAGTATGACTCTGACAGAGGGCCATATTTTTCATCTCTGTGGGTTAGTCAATAAACTACTGGCTTCAAGATAACTAAACTTTAATGAAGGAGTTAGAAGACTGAGATTCCAAAATATATCCTAAAGCAAATTCAGCCAATTACATTTTTGTATTTAGTACATGGTTTGTGGTGGACACACAGACGTGGTGAAATACAATCACTTTCTCAATTTTCTTTGATGCCACTTTGATAATGCTGATGTATTATAGGTACATTAATTGGTTTAATAAAATTCAGTTACCCAGAAAGAATATTACTTCCCAAGGCAAGCAGTCTCTTCTTTTGAGTTTAACCCATCATTAAAAGTGAAGTGATAGAAGAGAAAATATCTGGATGAAAATGAGACCTGTGCGATAGGCCCAGTTACCTCTGCAACTGTGTAATATTTGGGGAAGCCACTTCTTACTCTGAACTTGGTTTTTATGACATGATCAAAGATATTCTGATAAAATGATAAACCTGCTAAAGACAATCTCTTCATATTTAAAAAGCTAAAGGAAACAGCAGATATACATTTGAGTCAGGATCCATGTGTAATAGATTATTAAAGATGTGTGCCATCCTAAAAGAGGGCTGGTAAAAAGGGGAATGATGTGTCTAGTAGACACCTGGCAAATAAGGGAATTGGCAAGGCTGACTTAGAAAGTTCTGGAAACTCTCCCCCAAATAGGAAACAGGTCAAATTGTTCATTTTACAAATTTTATTTTTATTTATTTGTGTGTGTGTGTGTGTGTGTGTGTGTGTGTGTGTGTGTGTTTGTAGGCATCCCACTCTCTCTTTAAATGCAAAACACACATGCACACACACATCCCACATATTAGCGCTACTTTAAATTGGAATGCTATGTTTTAGCCTTAACACATACATCCTCATAATAAAAATTCACAAAAGCTTATTTTGCTTTAGATAACTAAAAGGCGGTGTCCTAGATCTCCTCACTCCTTACACAAAGGCTCACTGGGAATTCTTAGTGAAAGATAAAGCTTTTCAAAGGGCTCCTGATCGACCAATCATACAGATTAATATGATCTTTACCTATCCAACATACTGATATTGAGTTCTTTCTGTGAGCATGGCATTGTTCTAGGCATGTGGAATTCAAAGCAGGCATAATGCCTTGTTGCTATGCTCAATAAACACAGGTTTGATATGCAAAGGATGTCAAACCCACACTGTTTTTTGTTATTGCAATGATATTAAATGATGGAAATATTGAACATCTACTTTGTGTGCAACTGTGATGAAAGGGCTTGCTCATTTTATTCCAACCTACTGTAGTTCATAATGCCAAGGGCACACTATTTATCTAACATATATATTATGTAAATGCCAGCCTCTTGAATTACAGAAAGATGTTGCTCTCCTTCATTTTGTTAATTATCTAAGAAAAGTCACATAAAGGAGTTTTTGTTATGTCTTTTACTAAAAGGAGAAAAGTAAGCCTCACTAACTTTATAATGGCATAGTGAGTAAATGGTAGTGCTGGGTTGGGATTTGGATCTGGATGATGCCAAAGCCTCAGTCATTGCATTACTCCATTATTTCTATTGTTATAATATTATCAAAATGGCATACAACTCATAATTTAAGTGACCCTAGGTTCTTTTAAAAGTGGAAATCATACATTTGATGCCATTTATATCATTTATCTTTGGAGAAAAATAATGCCCGGCAAATGCTCTCAGCTATAGGTATTTGCAGAAGCTGAAGACCCTGCCCCTTTACAGATGAACATTCACAAATTGAAAAGCTCTGTAAAATGTTTCATTAACCTTCATATAAGAAGTTACCCAGGAAATCTCTCAGTAACGTACTGAGTAACGAATGCGTATTTCTACCCTTTTCCTAGCCACATTACAGAGAGAAGAAAAAAAATTGACCGAATTGGAGTTGTCGCTCCAAAATTTTGGAACTTACAAAAGAAAATTTAACCCCCTGTTGAATTTAAGACATATGTCAGCTAGATAAATATTGAAGTAAATTCATTAACACTCCTGGGAAACATATAAAAGCCATATACCATCATGAGTCACTAGGTTTATGATTCTATATGTATAAATATTTACTATATAACTCTATGAAAGAAACCATGATTATGGAATATTGGAAAATACTACATTGCATTTAGATTTCTTCTAAGAAATGACTTAATTTCATTTTGTCTATTGTAATTGCATAAATTCATTTAACATTGATGATATACATATTTCATGTTCTTTTTAAAAAAGTACTTGCAAATCTATGAACATAAACCCCAACCAGTTTTTCTTTTTCTTTCTCTTTTTTTATTTAACTTTAGGTGCATACTATATCTGGCATTTCTCCCCATGTTATCCCTCCCGACCCTCCCCTCCCTCCCCACCCACCACTGTATCTCCCCTGCCCCTCAACTGTGCCTCAGGATGCTCTGCTCCCTGAGTCCACATGTTCTCATTGTTCAACACCCACCTGTGAGTGAGAACATGTGCTCAACCAGTTTTTCTACCCTCCCTCTAATTAAGACCAATTAAGTGTCTCAATAGTCATTGTGTCTTACTATACTTTTTTTTTACTTTTTTAAAGCAAACTTTCTGAATTTTTAATGAACATGGCTTACTAAAGCATAGACTTACCCTTTCATTGAAAGCTTATTTGCTTTTTTAGACCACAACATCAGATGATATTAAAGCTACATTTTTAAATTGCTGCATTCCATATGTGTTAGCAGTATTTCCATAACCAGATTATAACTTCTTAAAGAATATCTCTGGGTTTTTTTCTATCTATGTGTCTTTTGATAGAAATCTTCCTGTTTCCTAATCCTTTCTTTTTTTAGTCTTGGGTTATTTGTTGAATAAAATAAATGCTCAAATTTACATTGCTGAATTGAATTATGTTGTTTTACTGTCTCCTGTAACACTCATAGCAGTCTAGATCTCACAAAAGGTACACGATATGTTTTTATTGATTAATGTTAGATATATCCTAAATCTATGCATGAGACTCCTTTCCTCAGTAGAATTGCATTAATATTTCTCTCAGGTTGTATAGAGACAAACAAGTTTTAAAAACAGGTCTTATTTATATCCTAAATATTGTGTGACTAAAAGATAATTGATTTCTAAATTATAAAATAGAATTATAAAGAGAAGACATGAAAGAAATTATGAGAAATGCACAAAAAATTTCTATGTTCCTTTAAAATATGAGATTTTCAGTTGTCTATGATATCTTCTTATCTTAATCAAGGAAACCACGTAGAGTGGAGAAAAGAATAATTTCTAAGATGCCAAAAGTGTGTCTTGTCAGTCAAGCATTACTTTTCAATACCTTTATGAATTTAGGAAAAGCATTAAACTTTCTGAGTTTCAGTTTTCTTCTTTAAAAATAGTGTAATAATTGTATATGTGATGTAATATGGTACTGAGAATTAAATAAACTACCCTTTGTAAAATAACTGAAAAGAGAGCTCACAAAGGCAGAAGGTCAAAAGGTATGAGTCATGGGTTTCCTCCCACTCTGCTGTAGTTACAAAATACACCTGATCAAGAGAAGATATTCTCTCATTGACAATTGATGCATATGATTTGATTTGCATTTCTCTAATGACTAGTGAAGATGAGGTTTTTTCATATGTTTGTTGGCTGCATAAATGTCTTCTTTTTGAGAAGTGTCTGTTCATATCCTTTGCCCACTTTTTGATGGGGTCATTTGTTTTTCTTGTAAATTTGTTTAGTTCTTTGTAGATTCTGGAATTAGCACTTTGTCAGATGGATAAATTGCAAAAGTTTTCTCCTGTTTTGTAGGTTCCCTGCTCACTCTGATGATAATCTTCTTTTCTTTTTCTTTTTTTTCTTTTTTTTTTTTTTGCTATGCAAAATCTCTTTAGTTTAATTAGATCCAATTTGTCAATTTTGGTTTCTGTTGCCATTGCTTTTGGTGTTTTAGTCATGAAGTCTTTGCCCATGCTTATGTCCTGAGTGTCACTCCAGTTAGAATGGCAATCATTAAAAAGTCAGAAGACAACAGATGCTGGAGAAGATGTGGAGAAATAGGAATGCTTTTACATTCTTGGTGGGAGTGTAAACTAGTTCAACCATTGTGGAAGATAGTGTGGGATTCCTCAAGGATCTAGTACTAGAAATACCATTTGACCCAGCAATTCCATTATAAACCCAAAGGATTATAAATCATTCTTTTATAAAGACAGATGCACAGATACATTTATTGTGGCACTATTCATAATAGCAAAGACTTGGAACTAACACAAATGCCCATCAATGATAGACTGGATAAAGAAAGTGTGGCACATATACACTGGAATATCATGCAGTCATAAAAAAGGGTGAGTTTGTGTCATTTGCTGGGACATGGATGAAGCTGGAAACCCTCATTCTCAGCAAAGTAACACAAGAACAGAAAATCAAATATCACATGTTCTCACTCATAAGTGGGAGTTGAACAATGAAAACACATGAACACAGGGAAGCGAACATCAAACACTTGGGCCTGTTGGGGAGTATCAGGGGAAGGGGAGGGATAGCACTAGGAGAAATACCTAATGTAAATGACAGGTTGATGGGTGCAGCAAACCATCATGTCACATCTATACCTGTATAACAAACCTGCACGTTCTGCACATGTACCTTAGAACTTAAGTATAATAATAATAATAATAATAATAATAATAATAAAAGAATTAGGGAAAAAAAGAAAATTGATATATAGGTCTGGTCTATATGCTTCAGTATGGGAAAAAAATTTGTTCCTTGTATGAAATTATCTGTGATGATACACCACCCTAAATGTATACACTGTCATGAGAAAATGTTCATTATGTTAGGTACTGATCTGCTGTGTTTATTTATTGCTTGTTTTTGTATGTTTGCTTGTTAATAGCCTTCTTCTTGAGAATGATTTCATTCTTTTCAATGAATTCTATGTAATTATTACATAAAATTTTTGAATGTTGACTTCAAATATTATCTGTTGAAATCTATACTGGAGTAAATTTAGCAAGCTACAGTTTATCAATTTGATAGTTAAAATCACAATGTAAGATTTTTTTAAAAATAGAATTTTACATGAAAGTTGACTTAAAAGGAGTTGATAAATAGCTGATGCAGAGAAGATAAAATTACTCATGTAAGCAAGCATTAAAACAAGACGATTATTTCCAACCCCTACCCTCAAAGCTTCAATGGGGATGTTACAGGAACACCCATGTTAAAGGTCTGTTATATAAGGAAAATAACACCTACAAAGTGCTAATTGTTCCTTCTGTTATTTCATTTTGCATTAACTGTTTTTACAGTAATAATGTCAGGAGTAAAACTGCACTTTGTCCTGCCTATCTCACCTACTAGTTGTATACTACTAAATGACATGGATAATGTGCCCATAATACCCAGCCCAGTGCTTTGCTAGAAGTTCAATAAATGTTTGTTGAATTGAATTAGCACATTAACATGTAAATTGTCAGATTGCAGAGTTTACAGCCTGTAAATCTTATTTTAACATCTAGGTTTATGCAAATTTGCATATTATTTAGAAAATGAATAAATTACATTCAAATCAGTGTCTGATTTATATGCACTTTTGCAAACTTATTTGAATAGTTTGAAGTGTTATCACTGACCAACAAGTTTGATAGGACAGGAGAACTTCCTTTAGGGGTTGAAAATTTTTTAGACAATCATCCAAAAGTTTATTTATTTACAAAGTAATATTTTTTTCCAAATGAACTTTCATTGGATATTTTTTTAAATATTGTATTGCACTTTAGGTTCTGGGGTACATGTACAGAACATGCAGGATTATTGCATAGATACATACATGGCAATGTAGTTTGCTGCCTCCATCCCTCTCACCCATATCTGGCATTTCTTCCCATGCTATTATCCCTCCCCAACTCCCTAACTCCCACTGTCCCTCCGCTAGTCCCCCACAGCAGACCCCAATGTGTGATGCTCCCTTACCTGTGTCCATGTGTTCTCATTGTTCAACACCCGCCTAAGAGTGAGAACATGTGGTGTTTTTCCATTCTCCTGTCAGTTTGCTGAGAATGATAGTTTCCAGGTTCATCCATGTCCCTACAAAGGACACAAACTCATCTTTTTTATGGCTGCATAGTATTCCATGGTGTAT
>CM052657.1:94476593-94491085 GCA_028533165.1 Leontopithecus rosalia | reverse complement strand
GCATTTGGGTTGGTTCCAGGTCTTTACTATTATCCACATTATCCATGCCATTTAGGTAAACAGTGATGCAATGAACGTAAGTGTGCATATGTCTTCATAATAGAATGATTTATAATCCTTTGGGTATATACCCAGTAATGGGATTGCTGAGTCAAATGGAATTTCTATTTCTAGGTCCTTGAGGAATTGCCACACTGTCTTCCACAATGGTTGAACTAATTTACACTCCCACCAACAGTGTAAAAGTGTTCCTATTTCTCCACATCCTCTCCAGCATCTCTTGTCTTCAGATTTTTAAATTATCACCATTCTAACTGGTGTGAGATGGTATCTCAATGTGGTTTTCATTTGCATTTCTCTAATGACCACTGATGATGAGCATTTTTTCATATGTTTGTTGGCCTTGTATATGTCTTCTTTTGAAAAGTGTCTGTTGATATCCTTTGCCCACTTTTGAATGGGTTTGTTTGTTTTTTTCTTGTAAATTTGTTTTAGTTCTTTGTAGATTCTGGATATTAACCCTTTGTCAGACGGGTAGATTGCAAAAATATTTTCCCATTCTGTTGGTTGCTGGGTCACTCTAATGATTGTTTCTTTTGCTGTACAGAAGCTCTGGAGTTTAATTAGATCCCATTTATCTACTTTGCTTTTGTTGCCAATGCTTTTGGTGTTTTAGTCATGAAGCCCTTGCCTATGCCAATTTTTAAATTTATTTTACATTTACCACCTTTTGAGTTATGTTTTGGTTCTTTCATTTATTTGTTTTTGTTTCTAATATATTTAGGTTTTGACCGACAGACAGACCTTGAATGCTTCTCTCACAAATAAAGCTTATCAGGCCTTGTTAATAAATGATGAAGGTGACTTAAGCAGTTAAAATATTGACTTTCTTGTTTAGCTAGTATTTTATTGAGTAACGATGTTTCATTCAAGAAAGAGAGTATGCTTTTTTGGCTTGTGGCATTATGACTACATGTACTTTTTCTTTTGAGCTTTTACAAATTTATGATAGGTGTTGGGCTTGTTAGTTTTCAATTGAAATAGAAGTGAAACTGACTTCTTCACCATTTATTTTACCTTCCTTTCTATTCATTCACTCAGGTAAGTAAATTCTACAAACCTGTATATAAAGTACTAATAAGAAACATCCAACAAAATATTTATTCAACTGTCGTGGCTATTCAATGTGCAAAAAAAAATTGCCTTGCTTTTTCTGATGCAAGTGGTGTGTCTGATTAGCTAAAAAAATACCTATGTTTCATACTTCAGTGGATCTAATTTCAACTTTATCTACTCAAATAAATACAGAAACTTCAAGTGCACTATATTGGAATTATTTTAGAAGATCATAGTTAGCATGATCTTTTTGACAGGATTTCCAAAGAAACAACAAAAAATAAGGTGATAAATTATAATTTTTAAATAAGTTATACTTTTAAGTGATTTGGAGTAGCAACACTGATATTTAAGGTTTTTTAATTTTTGAGAAAAATTGCAGCTTTGTTTTCAATCACTTAAGACATTGAATAATGTGTTTTTGCTGAGAATAAAGAGTGAAACTCAGTGTACAAAGAAAAAATTGTAGAGAGGAAGAGTTGTATTTTAAAGGCTACATAGTTCCAAGGTGTTCAGTTGATGAAATCTCTGTCTTGTCACCAAGTTTCTTTCACTGTTTCTATAATCACAATGCAGTTTTTATACTCTGCAATTATCTTTAATTGTGAGGATACGCAACCTCTTATTAAACTGAAAAAAAGATAGTAGCTGTGCATATTAAAGAACCTATGAACTCCAATAGCCTGTTTTGATTTCTAAATGATTTTGACACTCTCTTGAATAATGATTGCCCCATTATGTTCCTTGCATTTGGTGAGTTTCTTAAAGGAAAAATGCTGACAGCATCCTATTAGTAACTTTCCTCACTGAAGCATGGTTAGCAGAAACTCCATCTGAAGATGATCTGCTCCTATGTCTCCAGCTAGAGGGAAAGTTACTCAGCACTACAAGGGCTAGCTATTTTAGCTGAAGGAAAAGAAAGACATTCTACAACATCTCAGTCTCTGTCAATGGCTATAGTTTCAGCCAAAGATGTTGAACTATCTGGTAGAAGAATTCTACTGATATACTTGCATATCTCTGTATTTGTTGGACTGAAAACAAACCCTCCCCCTCCTGAGAAAACACCACACACACACACACACACACACACACACACACACACACCCTATATGTAACTCCATATACTAAAATAAATGAGTAAAAATAAATCATTCCTTTAACTAGGATTGTCATAAAATGTGTGTAACTCTGTTTAGCCTGTATTTTATTCTGCTATTAACTTGTTTGATTGATTGTAAACTCTGAGATCAAGTACTGGTGGTTTTTACCCTTTATCTTTTCTTTCTCTATGTATGAATAATATATATGTATAGAACACACACAAACACATAAAATATTTATACACACTTGTACATATGGAATTTAAACAGAATATATACATGTAAATTACTTTTAAATACACACACAGATGTACTCAGAAATATTGGCGGTTCGGTTCCAGACCACCACAATAAAGGGGATATCAAAGCAAGTCACAGAGGATTTTTGGTTTCCTAGTGCATATAAAAGTCCCGCTTACACTATACTGTATTTTTATGTGTACCATGGCATTCTGTCTCAAAAACAAAGCACCTACCTTAATTTAAAAGATTTTATTGCTAAAATTATCAAAAGGCTTTAGCATGTCTTAATCTTGTTGCTGGTGGAGAGTTTTGACTCCATGTTGATGGCTGCTGACTGACCAGGGTGGTAGGTCCTGAAGGTTGGAGCGGCTGTGACAATTTCTGAAAATAAAACAACAGTGAAATTTGTCACTGGATTGAGTCTTACTTTCACAAAAATTTCTCTGTAGCCTGAGGTGCTCTTTGATAGCATTTTACCCACAGCAGACATTCTTGCCAAATTGGACTCAATCTTAAACTCTGTGGCTACATTATCAACTAAGTTTATGTAATATTCTAAATCCTTTGCTGTCATTTGAACAATATGCACAGCATCTCTGCCAGGTGTAGATTCTATCTCAAGAAACCACTTTTCATGAAACTGTGCAGACAGGTCTTGGAGAAAGTGGCCAGGAATGAGACCCTGTTCAGGCCACTGCCCCGACCTGGGAAACAGGAGCAATCAGCCCTGTGCCTGGTGCTGTGCTGGCCATGAGGAAATCAGAAGGGTGGAATTTGTCCTTGCCTTGCTTTCACAGCATGGGTAGCGTATGTAATATTTTTTCAGCAGTTGAAAGCAGAGCGTATGGGACCTGTAGTTTCTGCCTGTTAGTTTTTCCTTGTTGCCTGACTCCTTGGGGTAAGAGGGATTTTCTTGTGCTGAAAAGAAACCGTTTGAAAACTCGGCAATAGAGTTTGCCCACATGACCCTTTCCAGGATGTCTCAAAGCTGGTGCTTTTCTTTTCTGCCTTCTCCTTCTTAGCCCTGAGATTTTTCTCCCAGTTTAAGGGGATATCCTGAAGTAAGGGTAGGGGACTTAGACACATGAAACTGGTAGTGAAGAGACGAGCTATTTCTCTTTTCATTTTGTCTAGAAGAGCTTTTAAAGAATGCATGTTTTTCCTGGTTGGAATTAAGTAGGAAATGCAGCTATACTTCATCAGATATGGTACAATCAAGTTTGGGGTTTTCCACCAAAACATTCAAATCCTCCCCGCCGATTCCACCCCCTTTAATTGGAATCTGCTGGAGAGGATGTCTATATATACACTCCTATACAACTTCAGACTTGGACTCTTTTCTCTCTCTCCCAGGATGAATCTCATCAGACTGAGTGGGTAGGGGGTGGGCATGTGCACGTGTGCACCAATGTGCTTAGCTTGGTTGTATTTTTCAACATAGAGGCCTGCAGCTTTACTCTTGAGAATGGGTTATCATGTCTCACTTTCTGGCTTCATCCTTTGAACGACTTTTAAGTCTGATACAGGTAGGGGCTTAATGAATGTGTGTTCTGGTCTCCCCTCTGCCTCCTAAAATCAATACATAAAGAAGACTTTGCCTAGCCTAGGACTTTAGTTTGGGAAGAATCTAGATGGAGAGAGAGAGAACATAAATCTAAACGTGAGGGGAGATCTTAGGTAAAGGAGTATGGTGCCTAACCTGCAAGCCGGTGACCTGCCTGTTGCAGGGGAATGGGTGGTGCTGGGTTTGAGCTACAGTTATGAAATTTTGTGTCTACTGATTCTCACCAACTCCCCCCTCCCCCAGAATTATAATGGGGACCAATATGTTTAACTTGGCATATTTTTGGGTGGATTTTCCCCCCTTCTTATTCTATTCTGAGATCATGGGCAAAGTTATTTATTTGGGGGAGGAGACAAACTGTTGAAACCACACAAAATGATACTTTCTTTTATAATACCTTAAAATAAAAAAATTATTTTTATAGCAGAGGTGCTATTTGTTTATTTGCTATGTATAAGGAGCCTAAAAAATAGAAAACTGTATACATTGGGCTTAGTCATTAATTGGTTTGGGTGCCTTCTATGTGTGACTTATGACTTCTCTGTGTTCTGTTTATCCATCTGAATTAATTACCTGGAATGAAGCTATGGTATCTTTCAAACAGGAGATACCTTTCAGAGATTTGCATATTTTGCAATTGCCAGCCTAATAAAATACCCGGTTGAAATACAAAAACAAAAACAGAAAGAAACCACTTTCTTTGTTGATCCAGCAGAAGCAACTCCTCATTGGATGAAATTTGATTCTGACATTGCAGCAATTCTGTCCAATCTTCAGGCTCCACTTCCAGTTGTAGTTCTCTTGGTACTTCTGTCATTTCTGCAGTTACTTCTGCCACTGGTATTTTTTTAAACATATATATGTTTAATTTTAAATTTTGGTGAGTACATCATAGGTATATATATATTTATAAATTACATGAGATATTTTGATACCAGCATGCAATACGTAGTAATCACATCATGGAGAATGGGGTGTTCATCTCTTCAAGCTTTTATATTTTGTCTTACAAACACTCTATCATTCTAGTTATTTTAAAACATACAACTAAATTGTTATTGATTACAGTCACCTTGTTGTACTATCAAATAGTTTCAGTCATTCTTTATAATTTTTGTACCCAGTAACCATGCCGCCGAGGTCTTGAATACCTCAAAGTCATTAAGAAGGTTTAAAATCAGCTTCTTAAAAACTGTAATTAATGTTGATTGTTTGACCTCCTCCTATGAATCACAATTATCCTTAATGGCCTCTAGAATGTTGAATCATTTTCAGAATGTTTTAAAATTATTCTGCTTACATACACCAGAGAACTCATTGTCTGTGTCAGCTGTAGCCTTACAAAATGTATTTCTTCATTAACAGTATTTGAAAATCAAAACTATTTTTTCATATATGGGTTGCAAAAGGAATGTTGTATTAGCTAGTCTGAAAATAATATTTACTGTACATCTCCACCAGAGCTGCTGGGTGAATAGAAGCATTTTCAATAAGCAATAACATTTTTTTTGTTAATAAGCAATAACATTTTTAAATAAATCATTTTTTTCCTTAGCAGTAGATCTCAACATTGGGCTTAAAAACTGCTGTAAGCAGATGTACTGCTGTCTAGCCTTTGTTGTTCCATTTACAGAGCACAAGCAGAGTACATTTAGCATCATTCTTATTGCCTCTGAGATTTTTAGAACGGTTAATGGGCATTGGCAACAAGATAGAGCCACCGGTTACATTAGCCCTATAACAGTTCAGTCTGTCCTTTGAAACTTTAAAGCCAGGCATTGACTTCTCCTTTCTAGCTATGAAAGTCCTAGATGGCATCTTCTTCCAACATAAAGCTGTTTAATCTACATTTAAAATCTGTTGTTTAATGTAGCTACCTTTATCACTGATCTTAACTAGATCTTTTGGGTAACTTGCTGCAGTTGCTACAGGAGCACTTGCTACTTTATGTAGTACTTTTATGTTTTAAAGATGGCTTATTTTCTTAACTTCCTGAACTAACCTCTACTAGCTTTGAAATTCTCTTCCACAGGTTCCTCACCTCTCTCAGCCTTCATGGAATTAAAGACAGTTAGACCCTAGCTTTGGATCAGGCTTTACTTAAGGGAATGTTGTGGTTGTTTTTATATATTCAGACCTCGGAAACTTTCTCCATAGTAGTCAGGGTGTTGCATCTTATTATCATTCATGGTCACCTGATTAGCATTTTTAACTCCCTTCAAAAAGTGTTCCTCTGCCTTCACAACTTTGCTAAATATTTGGCACAAGAGGCCTAGTTTTTAGCCAATCTGGCGAGGCTTTTGATATGCCTTCCTCTTTAAACTTTATCATTTCTATTTGAGTGTAGGGTGACTTTTCCTTTAACTGGAACACTTAGAACCTATTGTAAGGTTATTAGTTGATCTAATTACAATATTGTTGGGTGTCAGGAAACAGGGATGCCTGAGAAGAGGAAGACAGATGGGAGAACAGCCCATCATTGAGGCCAGCAGACACATACAACATTTATCAATTAAGCTTAGTATTTTATATGGTGTGCTCATGGCTCCCCAAAACAATAACAACAGTAACATCACATATCACTGATCACAGAGCACCATAACAGATATAACAATAATGAAAACATTTGAAATATTATAATTACAAAAATGTGGCACAAAGACATGCGGTTGGAAAAACATCACCAATAGAATTGTTCAATGCAACGTTGCCATAAAATTGCAATGTGTAAAAATCGCAATATCTGTAAAATGCAATAAAGCAAAGCTCAACAAAAAGAGCTATGCCTGTGTGTGTGTGTGTATATGTGTGTGTGTGTGTGTGTGTGTGTGTGTGTGTGTGTGTGGAGAGAGAGAGAGGGATTGTCTATTCTTATATATCAACCTATTAAAAGAAAATAGCATCATTTTACTTGCCAGGGGGTTGCCCGTTTCAGTGATAGTGGTAAATCACATTAAATTATATATATTCATGTATAAATTAACACCATAATACAAGCATTTGAGTTCAATCCCTCTGTCTCCCCTTTAAAAAAGAAAAATCAATTCTTTGAATCAATTCAGTTGCTAGGATATTTCAGTATTGGTTAGTATTGTGTAGGGTTCACTCTAAAAATACCTTTGGGAAGTCAGGACTGTAGTGCTTCCTCTCTATTCTTTGCTCTACACATTTTGGCCCTGTATTCTTCTGACAATGGTTAAGGCTCACTTTTCCTCCTTCTTTTTCTCATTTTAAGATTTACTTAGATTTAATAAGAGCAATCATCAGACAGTAATTTTCTGGGTGAAAAAGAAAACTGGTAGAGGTGCACTGCAACCCTAAACCTTTTGAGACATGCCATGTGAAATTATTGTGCAATTTTACTTTCGGTGTATAAAAACATTCTTGTACAGCCTTGAAGGATGTTTAGAAATATCACATTTGAATTTTCATGCTTCTTGAAGAGGCATGAGAAGCTGGAGTGCCAATGTGATTTTACCAACAAGCAGGCTGCAAGGCCATGGAATTTTACTGTTAGCCCTTGGAATTATACTATTTTCTGTGAATTCCACTACATTTTAAAATGTACTTTATTTTATGGTTCAGAATGACAATTAAACATATTCAAGAGTATGACATAGACAGTGCATGTGTCCTTACCAGGGGTGCATTTGTGCTGTTTGTGGCTTCTGCACATCAAAGGTATTCTGACACTTTTTTAAAAACAAACCAGGCAGTTCGTGAAATTTATACCATATTTCAATGTGTTTGAAAAAACATTTTGCTTAAAAAGATGTTTTTTCATAAAATAAATTTAAAATGTGATCAAAGAACTTCCCCACACAAATCAACAGACCCAGATAGTTTCATAAGGGAATTCCATAAAACCTTCAAACACCATACCATCCCAAACACACACATTTTTAGAATATAGAAAATGACAGAAAGCTTCCTAGTTCTCTTTTTGTGATACAACCGTATTATTGATAATAAATCATAGTAAAGATAGGATGAAAAAAATTCTACAAATTAACCTCACAGATATTTAGGTTAAAATAACAAAGAAAATTGTATTAAAATTTTAATTGAATATAGAGCAAAATATATAATCCAAGTAAATTTTAAATAGAGTATTCTTCTGTACACCTGCAATGCAATTATAATCTAAGGACAAAAAGAAATGAGTGTTACTTAGTAGATTTGTTGGTATGGAAATACTTCTTCAAGAATATTTTATATATATATTATAAACATTAGCATTATCATTTTGGAGAAAGAAAAATAGATATACGACATGAGGAAAGAAGGAGAAAAAATTCCGGAATTAGCATGAAACCATGATTTAACATAACTATTATCTATCTATTTTTTTCCTTAGTTTGGTCTAAGGATACATCTTAAAATCAATGATTCCTAGTAGCAATTAGCACAATTATTGCCAAGTGGTTTCTAAATACCCCTTGCCCCTAAGAGGAACCATTACTCTTCATATAAATGTTTAATTCCTTGGCTGAGTTGGTAAAGTGCAAGTTGAACGTGGGTCATCTTATTCCATAAAATAAGAAAATGTTGGAAATTGATGGGCACATTTCAAACAAACACACAAACCCACCTGAAGGTGCTCCAACTGGCCACATTTAGAATAATTTGTGCATTAAAAAGAATGATGGAAAATACATTATAATTTAGCAGAGAATCCATGAGTCAATATGGATCTTAAATTTGTAAATAAGCATGAAGAAGGGAAAGCTATTACTAGTAGAAGAATGCCAACTGGTACTTCATATCAAAGAAATGAAACTAATAAAAAGGTCAAATTTCACATCCACAATATTAATAATTTAATTCAGGTGAAAATAATTAAAATTAAAACACTAAAACCATGGGACAAAAGACTATTGTGCTATAGGATATTCACAGGATTGTATTAAGGTACTCCCCAGCCACATATATTTTAATCTTTAACTACAAAAGGAAAAACATTTAAAATGGAAAAAAAATCTGTGAACCATTCTTAAACCAAATGATCAAGCATCATCAACAATGAGACAAGTGGATATCATGTTCCTTGATCTACCAGTTTCTCTTGATCCTAAATTTTGTTTCCATCTTTTTCTTATAGTAGTGCATTTGTGCCTAAGAATAGGACTTCACTATTTAATCTTTTGAATCTTTCTAGAAAACTGCTACATGCGCAATCACCATGCAGTCTTCTTGTGCCTCTGTAACATACAGCTCTCCCACACAGAAATACTCTTCATTAAGACACAGTTTTATAAAGAACACAAATCTATGTTGGGAAATGCTCAATTTTCTCTAGATAATCAGAAGGGGCCTTAATTAGAGTCATGCTAGCTGTTTAAAAAAATAAATTCAGAATTCCATGAGTCAACAAGACATGAAAGTTTATTTCTTTCTCAAGAAATAGTCCAGCATAGGTATTCATGATGCAAACTCCAAGGGAAACAATTTCATCCGCTTTTAGTTGATGTCATGAAAAGGGACGTGAAAGGTCATGGTACAAAGATTTTCAAGAGCCAGGGACCTTCCAACTCTTGATCCATTGGAGAAAACTGAGTTGTATAGCCACTCTTAGTATAAGGGAGTTCAACAAATGCCTTGCGGATGTGCAGCTGTAGAAAGGGAGAACTGATCTGGGGACACTTCTTGCAGCTTCATAAATATGGTCCCTCACTCCAGTTCAGGCATTTATAAATGGCAATACTTGGAATTAGTTCTTTATTAAATAAAATGCTTTTCTTTTTCTTTCAAAATGACCACATCCATAGTCTGAAATGCACTTTCTAAATACCTGCTTGTATGTGGTTAAATACAATAAACCTTAAAGAATGTAGTGGACTCTGTGATCAAAATTCAATAACTCCTTCCAAAAAGTTTGATTCTCAGTTTTAATACATGTATCTAAGGAAATAGGATAAGTTAGTTCTTTTGGGAATCTTCTGCAGATGCCAAGTAGCTTTGTGCAGCAGTGACAGGTGTGTGCTTGGGGATCCTATTACTGCTTTTAAAAAATCCAGTTTAATTGGGACTAGTGATTGGCTAAAGTTATTTTTAATCAAATAAAGCAAGAAATTTTTAAAACTTACAAAATTCATACCTTAAACATTTTTTTGTTAACTTTGAACCTACTATTTTTATTGTTACACAGAAGTCTGTCTAATGGAATTCTAAGTTTTCTACAATGTGTAAGTCAGACCTCAGAATGTATCTATAGTTTCTAGTTTGGTTTTAACTTTTCTTTCCCTTTTTCTTACTTCCTTTCTTTTTGTGAGTGTGTATGTTTGTGAAGCACAAATTTAGAGCCATTTGTGATATAATCTGAGCTCAGAATCCTTTTCTATTCATATGATTATTCCCATTTTACCAATCTCAGGCACAACTAGTCTTCAACAAAAAAAATTTCTAACTCTCCTTTACTGAATATTTCCAAAGCAGTCAACCTATTTATTTATTTATTTGGAGACACAGTTTCGCTCTTGTACCCAGGATGGAGTACAATGGCGTGATCTCGGCTTACTGCAACCTCCAACTCCTGGGTTCAAGCAATTCTCCAGCCTCAGCCTCCCAAATAGCTGGGATTATAGGCATGCGCCACCATGCCCAGCTAATTTTTTATTTTTAGTAGAGATGGAGTTTCTCCATGTTGGTCATATTGGTCTTGAACTCCCAACTTCAGGTGATCTGCCAGCCTCAGCTGCCCAAAGTGCTGGGATTATAGGTGTGAGCCTCCACGCCCAGCCTCAATTTATATTTCATAGAAACAGCAATTTTTTCTTTTTTGTAGACCTATTTCATGAGCTTATGAAATATTTAATGAAATTTTAAAATTATAATGATAAAGGCAAAATTGCATAAACAGTTTTGGGAATAAGCAAAACATTTTCTTGCTAAGCATGCAACTCAATGCTAGCAGTCTGGCATGGTATGCCATGGGGTAGCTAGTTAGCCACGGCTGGTCAACAAGCTGCGGTCTTCAATAAGTATGTTTTACAGAGGGATCCAGGCTGGCTGTGACTAATCTGGCCAGTCAGTTAAAATGTGGGTCAGTTAAAAGAACTTTGGTTGTGATTCATGTACTTTAGCTATTTATCAGCAGTAATGGCTGCATATTGCTTTTTCCATCATTACTATAGTGTTCCCTCTTCTGTCATTTTGGATTAGAAAATAATTCATTGAAGGTTGAAGTAAATTTTTTGTTTAAACATGTGGTACTTCCTGTACATTTAAAATTTTCTTCCTCCATTGGTAGATTGGGCCATTTGTTGTTTAATTACTAAATCCCGCTGTTATTTGGATTACATTTGATCTGATGACATGATAATTCAGTTAGTGGGCTGAGCCATTATTACAGGAGTCATGACTTGCTTTCTTCAATCCCTGGTTCAGTTAAGATTTCCTGATTTTTCTCAGAGTTTCTGAATTCCAAGGAAACCATCCCCTGTGCTTACCAATGTCTACAATTTATTTTTGTGTTTTAAAAGATATTTTAAAATAAAAATACATGCAACACATATCTTTGCTTTATTTTTGTTCTGAATCCACACCATTCTCAGAATACTGAGTATTCTTTCGCATCATCTAAATGCATTTCAAATATGCCTCACGAAAATAACAGGTAGAGAGGAAACATCGATAAGACAAAATTTAAAATGCATTTAGAGGTCTGAACACTGAATAGTCATCACAAATTTTCTCTTTTGTTATAAGTATACATATTTTGGAGTGTTAGAAATTTTTATTACTAAAGATTTCCTTTTAACTTTCTGGGTACTATATTAAAGTTTCTGTTTCTCAAAACCCTCCTAGTAGTTTAGATATTTGCTTTTCCTTTGTTATGCCCTTAAGAATTCCTCTTTAGAGTAAGATTTATGTATCTCACTTCTGTGATCTCAATGAAGTCAGGTGGCATGCTTTGACACATCTCCTTCACAGTACCAAACAGCACCTAGTAGATTATGAGTGGATGTGTGTACCTTGTCAATATGCTACTGATAATCCCTTTGATAGTTAATAATCATATATTTTCCTATCTTGCTATAGAAAAATAATCTATATTTTTCTATCTCTATATATAAAGAGATAGAATCTCTATATTAACTTGTTAATATTAACTTATTTTTTATATTAACTTATTGTTTATATTAACTTGTTAATATTAACTTATTTTTCTTAACTGAATTAATATCTACATATGTAGCACATATATATTTGCACATACACACCTATGATTTTACTCTCTATATTTGAAGAACAAAATACCATAATTTAGAGTCCCAGACAGTAGCTCTCTTTAGTTTCAGTGTGTTTTAAAATGAAATCTGAAAAATATGAATATATTCTAATTGTACAGACCCAAATTTCTATCATTTGTCACATTCTCAAGTTAAGATTTGTAAAATATTTCAAAAATATTAACATATAATACACTGAATTTGAGGTAGTCATGCTAATTACAGGTAAGATTTATCCATGAGAAGATGTGATTTTTTTCCCTTCATAAAGAGCTCCAGCTGATCTTGAAGTGATAAATTTCACAATAATGCCATGTGTGTTTTCTTTCTGCTTAGAATGGTTATTTATAGTTGGTTCAATTAATTTCTAGAGTGTGCAGGGCAAAGTATCCCTTTATCCTGCCATCCTATAGAGCTGAGGGTATGGTCTATGCTGAGCTGTAGCAAACTTTAAAGCTGATCAAACTTCTAAGCAAAATCCCATATTATGATTAGTGATGGACCCAATCCTGTGAAGTGAATAGAGGTGAAGGAAACACAAAAGGTTCCAAGGTTGGAGTTGGATGAAAGAATCCGAAAGATGAACTGTGTATCTGAGCCTTATCTAAACCCCCTTGGTGGCTAGAATTGGGTCTGAAATCTCATTAGGGCACACCTTCTGAGGAGATTTTATGCCTTTCTTCATTTTAGTCAGGTCAGAGAAGCCAAGAGAACAGTTTGCAGATTCAAAAGTACTAAGGGAAATGTGACTGAAATTTCAGAGACAGACCCCAAATTGCAGAGTCTAGCTCAAGTGCCAGAATCACTTCAAAGCCTCGAGAACTATTTGGACCTAATTATTAGCAGAGACTAATCCCTAAAAATCATTTTTTAAGTTATAAAGGCAGTTTAGTGTAATTTTAACAGAGAAGGCTGTAGAAAGTAACCAGTGGCCAAATGAATTTCACTTCACAGAACAGAGAAAAAGAATAAAAGATTTTTTTTTAAAAAAAAGTATGTTTTAGAGATTTGGATTCAGACCAAGAATAATGCAAAGCTTTGTGTATCTATATTTCTAAATATCTTTTTAAAAAGAAGAATCAAACATCTGCTTCAGCAGACACAGAAGATGATGTACCTGAAATTCAGAAGCCCTGGGGCTGCTATAGACAATTTTTCAGGTATATTTTGTGGGCATTTTTATATCTGCAAAAGCAATAGGATGTTTAGTATTCACTCTTACTATAATGTTTCTGTGATTATCAACTAAATGTAATTTGTCGGGGTTTTTTTGGAATTTTAATTAATTTAGATAAAATTTAGTGAGGGTGATTTTTTTAAACATATTACATTACTTTAAAATATATGGAAGTCATTATAATAACAAAGATCATTTAAAATTCTAGAATATTTTATAAATCTAACTATTTTTAAAGTTAACTTTTATTGTCTATAATTTTAAAAACATTTCTAGCAATTCTGCCAAGTTTTCAGTACATTTTTTTTGCCTTGAACAATTATTTCAGGCAAAAACTGCTAATTTGCTTCAGGGTAACTAGAGTGACCAAGAAAAAGTTCTATACTTTGGGTTTGTGGTGAACACAATGAAAAGATACCTACTTTCATGGCGCTTACAAAAAGATGGCTCAAATGAGAAAATCAATAACTATATGCGAGGCAGAGTATAATACATACTGGAAGTCTAAAGGTCAAAAAGATACCAGATCTTATCTCCATTAAAAAACATAGTGAAGTTAAAGTAGTTCCTGGCCTTGAATTATGGGTGGACTGTCCATAGGTAAAGAGAAGGGATAGAGTTTCAAGAAATAGCCATTGGGAGAAATTGTGATGGAGTTAACATATACACACATATTTTGTTCTTGGGTGGAGAGCTTGAATATCAGACAGGTAAAGAGTTAAAGGCATTTTGATGTATTTCTGTTGTTAGGGAATACTGAAATGCTAGGATGCAGAAAGTGACTGGATCAAAGCCAAGTATTAAAAAAAGAAGTTTCTAACAAAATCCCATAATCAAATTCTTTCATGCTATTTTGTAAATTTATTTCATCTTTATTCAGAAAAACCAATACTGCTTAGTGTCAGTATCTCTGTAAAATGGATCATGTTGCATTTCTAACCGATTTAGCCATAATGTAGATGCCTCATAATCTGCTAAGAAATCTTACACTGGAATATCCAATCGAGACCATCCTAGCCAACATAGTGAAACCCGTCTCTACTAAAAAGACAAAAAAA
>CM052657.1:94413902-94476493 GCA_028533165.1 Leontopithecus rosalia | reverse complement strand
AAAAAAAAAAAAAAAAAAAAAAAAAAAAAAAAAAAAAAAAAAAACCAGAAGCCTTTCTTTTGCTGCTTTATAAAAATTCATGAATCTATGATAATTAGATACTGATTTGAGGGAATGTTTATATTTTCATTAAGTTAATTCATTAGTTAACAAAGCATTTGAGAGGCATTTATCAATATATTTTGAATCTTCAGACTAAAAGACTATAAACTGAATTTATGGTGAAATTACTGGATATTTAATAGAAAATATCTAACAATTTTAGCATTAGAGAAATTAGGTAAGGAAAATATCCATGCATCTAAGAATTCAATTAACAAACTGAACCAGCTATAATTGGCAAATGATTTCAAGGATATTAATTGGTCAAAAAACATGTACAGGTTTGTGATCTTGAGGTTAACTGAAAACTATGTATACATTCCACTGAAAGCGTACTGTGTATGTTTTGAATTTATTGTCAAGAAGCCGGGGAGCTCAATTTTCCAAGCTTAGATATACAATCAAGTAGGAAGAGATATAGTGTGTGTTTGTGTGTGTGTGTGTGTGTGTGTTATAATTTGTAACTAAAATATTTTTCAGTCATCCTTTCTGAGTCAGAGCCATCATCTCCAAATCTGAAGTCCATAGTCATTATAGCCTTAGAACACTATGACATTCTTCCATGACCATAATTTGGTAAGCATTTTGTAGATTGAGCTAAATGACTGTGTAAAATCAATTACATGCCTTTAATAAGTGCCTGTGAGATTAAATAATCTAGTTAAGTTCTGAAAAATGTCTCTATAGTTTTCCTTTTTAAAAGTTTTTAATTAGTACAGGTACATCTTAGTAGGGTACATGTTTATATCTATACACATACATAAAATGTATATATTTATGGAGTACATGGGACATTTTGATACATTCTTGAAATGTGTAACAGTAATATCAGGGTGAACAGAGTATTCATCACCTCAAGCATTCATCATTTCTCTGTGTTATGAACTTTCCAATTGTACTTCCTCAGTTCTAAAATGTGCAACAAATTGTTGGTGACTATTGTCACCCTGTTGTGCTATGAAATGCTAGATCTTATTCACTGTGGCTAACTATATTTTTGTGCCTAGTAACAATCCTCATTTTCCACACTCCCATCCACACTTGTCTTACCAGGCCTCTGGTAACCATCATTCTACTCCCTATCTTCATGAGTAATTTTTTTTTAACTCCCACAAATGAGTGAGAACATATGAAGTTTGTTTTTCTGTGCCTAGCTTATTTCACTTAACATAATGACCTTCAGTTGCATTCATATTGCTGCAGATGACAGGATTTCGTTGTTTTTTTTTATGGCTCAATAGTACTCCATTGTGCGTGTGTACATTTTTCTTTGTCCATTCATCTGCTGATGGATATTTAGGTTGCTTCCAAATCTTGGCTATTGTAAATAGTGCTGCAACAAACATGGGAATGCAGAAATCTCTTCCATTCACTGAGTTCCTTTCTTTTTAGCATGTCTAGCAATGAGATTGCTGGATCATATGATAGCTCTATTTTTTTTTTTTTGAGACAGAGTTTCGCTCTTGTTACCCAGGCTGGTATGCAATGGCACGATCTCAGCTCACCACAACCTCCACCTCCTGAGTTCAGGCAATTCTCCTGCCTCAGCCTCCCGAGTAGCTGGGATTACAGGCACGTGCCACCGTGCCCAGCTAATTTTTTGTATTTTTAGTAGAGACGGGGTTTCACCATGTTGACCAGGATGGTCTCGATCTCTTGACCTCATGATCCACCCACCTCGGCCTCCCAAAGTGCTAGGATTACAGGCTCGAGCCACTGCACCCGTTTGATACCTCTATTTTTAAAGGAACTTGTATACTGTTCTCCACAGTGGTTGTACCAATTTATACTCCCACCAACAGTGTTCACCACTATTCCTTAGTGCCTATTTTTTTGGATATAAGCCATTTTAGCTGGGGCAAGAAGGTATCTCATGATTTTAATTTGCATTTCTCTGATGTTTAGTGGTGTTGAGCACTTTTTCATATATCTGTGTGCCTTTTTATGTCTTCCTTTGAAAAATATCTATCAGACCCTCTATTCAGTTTTTAATTAGATTATTTGATTTTTTTTCCTGTAGAATTATTTGGGGTTGTTATATATTCTGGTTATTAGTCTCTTGTCAGATAAATAGTTTGCAAATATTTTGTCCCATTCTGTGGGTTGTCTATTTCTCTGAAGGATGACATTGGAATTTTGGTAGAGATTATATTGAATTTGTAGATTGCTTTGTGTGTTACAAACAGAAATGTCTCTTTAAATAATAAAATAATGCTTTTAGAATTCAATTGCAATGTTCTATGAAGTTTGCTCTCAGTTTGGTTTTTGTTGGTCTGGCAAGGTTGTTTTTATTTTTTTGAGATGGAGTTTCACTCTTGTTGCCCAGGCTGGAGTGCAGTGGCTCAATCTCGACTCACTGCGACCTCCACCTCTGCCTTCCAAGTTCAAGCGATTCTCCTGCCTCAGCCTCCCGAGTAGCTGGTATTACAGGCACCATCTACTGCTCCCAGCTAATTTTGTATTTTTAGTAGAGACAGGGTTTCGCCACATTGGCTAGGATGGTCTTGAACTGCTGACCTCAGGTGATCTGTCTGCCTCTGCCTTTCAAAGTGCTGGGATTACAGGCATGAGGCACCACACCCAACCTAGTCTGCAAAGTTTTGAAGAGACCTAGCTGTAAAGTTGAATTCAATTCAAATCCTGATTCCTTTCCTCCCCATAGCTTTTTGACATTGGATATATTTCCAAATTTCTTTATGACACATTTAACTTTCAGGATAATATTGGGGGTTAAGTATGTTATAACATGCATGTTATAACTGTGCTACTTATGAGCTTGGCAAATATTGGGAATTCCATGCTGTATTTTCTCTCCATGTTCAGCTATGCTATTCCAATAGAACAATGGTCTCTTTGCCAATGAAAAACACCATTCTAAAATATTGATATAAGTTAGTAAGATAAATTGCTCAAATAATGTATGTGGCAGTGCTATCGTTTAAATATGTCTCCCAAATTTTATGTGTTTGAAACAATCCTAAATTCAGCAGTGTTGAGAGGTAGGAACTTTAAGAGGTAGTTAGGTCATGAGGCCTTTGCTCTCTTGAGTGGATTACTGTCATCACTGAGGGAGTGAGTTTCTTATCCTGAGAGGGCTTTGTTGTAAAGGGAGTTTAGCCTTCTTTTGTTCTCTATTAGCGCTCTCTCTCTCTCTTTATCTCTCTTCCAAACCCTCCACTACCATGAAAGCCCTGACCAGGTGCCAGTACTTTGTTATTGGATTTCCCATCCTTCAGAACCATGAGAAATAAATGCCTTTTATTTTAATATGTTACATAATTTGTGACATTCTATTATAGCAACACAAAATGGACAAAGATAACCAGGGTGTGTGTTTTCCTTTTCATATCTCATTATGACACAAATCTCAATTCTCCATATTAATAAATGTGACTAGGATTTTCCTAAAATCTGAAGACCAAGAAAGATATGATTGAGACCATTTGACAGATTAAAAATTGTTTCTGGTCTGTAGAAGAAGAATGTGAATGCTCGAACTTCTTTTTGGTCATAAATTGAGGAGGTGTGGGATACATAGTATGTTCTATGCTCTATTAGAGTTTTTAATTATACACTGACTGTAAGCCAGGATATGTGCAAATGCTACATTCATTTTCTCATTTAATCTATAGAAATATATGAAGTAGATCTTATTATTATGTCTGTTTTGCCACCAAACAAGTAATACTTATCTAAGTTTAAACAGAATGTGATGATATCAAGTCACAAACAGAAATAGAAAATAGTACAACGTTGCTACTGAAGTATTCATATATAACACATTGGAGTTGATTATATAGGAATGCCAGAATGCAAAACTCCCAAAAAGAGATAATGAATGGATTTCCAATTCATATAAACTGGAACTACGTACATTACATAGCATGTATATTTTATTCAAAAAATATTTTGTGTTTGTTTAATTTTTTCAAATCAAGAATGGCTGTTTTTGTTCTATGCTTATTTTAATAAGGAATACCTGTTAATGGTATATAAAATATGCATGAGAAAAGAAAAAGTAACATAAACTCCTCCCACAATTGGTAATATTTTTGAGTATATTCTTGGAGATATATATTGGCATATAGACACAAACAAATAGATTTGCTATTCATGAAAATTGAAGCATACCATTGTACTGCCTTGCAATCTTTAATTCACATTAAACAGTATATTGGGCATCTTTTCTTGACAGGAAATTTGCTTTCACAAAACCTAGCCATATTTTAAAGGACTGTATAGAATATGTATGGATATTCCAGAACATATCTTACTATTTTCTTAAATATTTAAATGTAATGCTTTTAATAAAATCTAAGGGCACATTCTAAATTATTTTATTAGCATGAGTTCCTACAAGTAGAATAGCTGGGTTACTTGGTACAGTAAATTTTATAGCTTTTCATAGGTATTGCCAAATTGCCCTACAGGAAGGCAAGACCCTTTATATGAGAGAATATTTGGTAGTTTTATTAATAATGACTCATTGCCTTAAATAAAGATATTTAACATGTTAATTTAGTCCAGAATTCCTTAGGGAGGAAAAAATAAAGGAAGATAAGCATTTTGATCTGAAAATTTTATTGGCAGCACAGGGCCATTGCTACTTCATAAGGATTTACTTCTAAAATCATAAATATATACATCAGAGCCTTCAAAGATTTCAGATATATTTGAAGAGAAGAGATTTCATTATAGGCATTTACCATATCATGCTCTAAAAGTTTGAGATTTGGTTAATCAAGAGAAATTTCAATATTTCAATGAAGAAGTTAGCATATGGCTTCCATCATCATGAAATAAAAAAGCTCCTTCCAATTCTTTTTATGGGGAAGTTGATGTCTTGGGTGTGCAATTTAGTTTCCTTGAGGGAATAACATTTCCAAATACATGGGAATCATTTTTTCAGCAAGGAACAACTTCCAAGGTGTTGAAAACTGTTCAACATTCTGCTTTAATTATGTATTGAATGCCAATGTGGAAAAGATACATTTTTTTTTCTTTTTCTTTTTTTTTTTTTTGAGACGGAGTTTCGCTCTTGTTACCCAGGCTGGAGTGCAATGGCACGATCTCGGCTCACCGCAACCTCTGCCTCGTGGGTTCAGGCAATTCTCCTGCCTCAGCCTCCTGAGTAGCCGGGATTACAGGCACACGCCATCATGCCCAGCTAGTTTTTGTATTTTTAGTAGAGACAGGGTTTCACCATGTTGACCAGGATGGTCTCGATCTCTTGACCTTATGATCCACCCACCTCGGCCTCCCAAAGTGCTGGAATTACAGGCGTGAGCCACCGCGCCCAGCTACATTTTCATAGTTAATCTTCGAGCATGTGCATGTAATAGATTGGAATACTGTCATTCAGATATAAAGTTTGAGTGCTTTAAAATATACTTTCCACTAACTGGAAACAAATAAACAAGATTTTAAGAGACAAAAAAATACGAAAGACCATACAACTTTACCTAAAATATAAATTTTATTATAAATTATCATTGATACATTTTGTGTATGTGTATCTATATGGGAGAAAACAAATGTTCAAATTTATGATCAAATTTATTTTAAGAGAACAGGAACTCATGTACTTACCATGTTTCAGAACCCTGAAATTTTCACCAGGTACCAGGTTTTTAAGCTACTTGACTAACAGAAACTAAAATGAAATGAGACATATGTTGATTTAAAAATCAAATGGAGACTCAGTGAAGTAGGCTCTGATTCTGATTACTAGTGCCAAAGACTAATTCTTAGTAAGACTGAATATCTCTTTTTAATATAATAACCAAACATTTACATGTTTGATTTTTAAAAAGTTATAATTAAAGAGACTAATGGAAAATCAAGTATTACAAATTATTTTTATTACAATGTTAATTAATTTTCTAGGCAGTACCTTAATAAACAGCCATAAGGATATAGAATGCAAACAAAGCTATAAAAATATTTACAACATTGTTAATATTCTAGAGAATTAGCAAAGGTGCCATAGGTAATTCAAACTTACACAGATACTCTGCATCTAGAAAAATACGTTATGTTAAAACATACCCTAGGGAGATCATAGAACCATCTTTTAATTTCTCCTCCAACCTTGTACCAAACTCTGGAAGCTTGGCAATGTATTAATCAATCTAAGCTGGTTATGCTATGGTAACAACGAACTCCAATGTGTTTTTAACAAAACTAAGTTTATTTTCTCTTTCACAAGTTCAGAGTGGATCTTCTCTTAGAAACTGGAAGTTAGACCTGATGATTTGATTATATTCAAGTTTAACAGCTAAGCAAAAATATTTTATAGATGGTGCTGTGTAATTACTATTTCAGCATATGAAGAAGTGCATCTATCTGATCATCCTACTTTAAGTGATACTAAGTTTAATCTGTGGAATTAACTGGGAGAGCCTAAAATATCCTTATTTCCTAATGGTTCCGGAATCCTCTGATGATTGTTGTCTCTATCAGTTGTCTTACTATGGCTTGCAAAATAAGGATTTTTCTAAATATCTTTTTCTATATGGATTAGCTGAAAGACTTGTGTAAAGGAGGACTTCTCATCAAATAATGCCTTTGATTACCTAGAAAGTAATAGTCATGAAGAATGGTTTCTTAATTTTTTTCCCATTTTGATTGCTAGCATTCTAAGTAAAGACTTGGTGCCTTGGCTACTTACTATACCTATTTGCTTGTGTATTGATTTTGTATTTGTATTTTGAAAGGGAGGATGTGAGGAAGAGAAAGGAATAATACAGTACATGAATAAACAAGGCTAATTTAAGTAGATTTTGTTATAGTTGATCATTTCTTCATTTAGTATGGAGTTTATAATCCTTAAATATCTTGATTTTTTTTTCTACCTTTCCAAAGTTTCTGTATTTAAAGAGTGGTTTCTACTGACAGAAAATTGAATAATAAAATATGTTGCATAACTTCAGTAATTAATTTAAAGCAGGACACATTTTAAAATTCATCAGTTGAGGATAAACTCCTTAATTTTTTTAAAAAAGAAGAGAACTTCATTTTGTTTCTACTCTGTTGGTTTAAGAATTACCTTGTCTAGGACAAAAGGTTGCTGAGCATGCTAATGGGTTATTAAAAATGGCAGATGCCAGGGGTGTGTGTGTGGGGGGTGTGTGTATAGCACTTGAAACCAGACTGGACTACAGTACCTCTTCTATTAAATTAAATTGACAAATAACTGCTGTTGGCTGTTTCTCCAGCTGAGAAGTAGATATTCAGGTTCTTTCACTTAAGAAGGTTTTTCTAGGGCTGAGAGAAATTTAGAACATGAATCACACCACTGAAATTTTTGGCAGTAATTTAGGATTCCAAATGAAGTAAAATCAATACCTGACTCATTTATTTAATGAGTAAACAATTGATATAATTTAGATAAATAAATATAAGTCTACAATTTATTGGTGCTTTATTAAATATACCAATAGAGACAGTCTCCAAGTTTAAAGAAGGTGCAAGATGCCTCTGACAGTTTCCCTCATTTTCTACCTATGTTATTGGGCAGCACAGTTTATAGCCAGACACCATTAATTCTTCCGTAATGGGGATGGGAGAGGCCTGTCTGCTTTCTCCTAGTCAATGCCCATGCATTCTGCATTCTGCAGACATCTAAAATATAGGGGGTATTCTTAGAGCAGTGAAGCCCTTAGGGAATTTCAAGTTGATGCAAAATCAATAATGGCTTTAATAAACAAGTACTTAATGGCCCACCTGGTACAGGGTAGAGGCCAAAATACATTTGTTGAATGAATATGTTGTTAAATAATATGTACTTTGACCAAATGGATGCATCCTTTTAGAATGATTCACTTTTGGGGGAGGTATGTACTGCAAAAAACTACCTTAGAGCATTTTGGTATTTTTATTTTCAGTAACATACCTGTGTCTCTAAATTATAGCAGGAAATCTAGAGAGTTTGTTGATGATACTGCCTATTTTGCTGTAAGGCTATTTACAATTCCATTTGGTGTTTAAATGTAGCTCTCAAATCATTACAGAGCTTATATAACAGAGGATGAAAATGGATGAACTATCTTTTAAACAGGTCTCAATATAAGCCACAGGGTCCTTGACCTTTGATGCTACGGATGGCTATGGATAACAGAAACACAGCTGCTGCCTAATACAGTGGGTGTGGCCTGGTACCTGTGTAACAATGCCACCCACATCTTGCAACTTAGACCTTGCTCCTTATCAAGCTCAGATATGCTTTCTCTAAAAAGAAGACTTAAGTAATTCTAAAAAATTCAGCATCCATATTTTCACTAAATAAGTACCAAGCAATAACTTTAAATTTAACAACTGCTTTATTCACTACTCAAAAGTTTATTTGTGTATTTGGAATGATGTGTAGCAATAAATTTATTTATGATATAGAAGTAAGCCTAAATACAGTTTCTATAAGGGGCACAAGTGCATTTTTTATAACAAGGACATAATGCATAATGATGACCTTTGGGCTTTTAGTGTAACCAGAACCCGAATAGCGTACATTGTTCCCAGTAGATAATTTCTCATCCCTCACCCCTTTTCATCCTCCCACCTTTTTGAGACTCTATTATTTATTATTCCACTCTTGTGTCCATGCGTACTCATTGTTTAGTTCCCACTTGTAAATGGGAACATGAAGTATTTGACTTTTTGTTTCTGAATTATTTCAATTAATGGCCTCCAGTTCCATGGGATATATTCTACAGATAATTTTTTAAAGTAAAACATTCAGAAGCAATTTTAGCAATATCTCAAATTTTTCAGGAAAATAAATCTTGCATAGTATCATATACATTTACACATCTAGTCTATAGTATCAGTATCAAATCTGACCTAAAATCAGAATTACAAATGACTTTCAGAAATCAACATATCCAGTGATATAGAAACAGCTGTATAGCAATAACTATTTCTAACATATTCTCTACTGCTTCAGCTTTATAACAATTCCTTCTATAAAACTAGCCAATTTCTCTGCATCAATGCTTTCACACTGTTGGTGTGAGTGTACATTAATTCAGTCATTGTGGAAGACAGTGTGGTGATTCCTCAAGGATCTAGAACCAGAAATACCATTTCACCCAGCAAACACATTACTAGGTATATACCCAAAGGATTGTATATGATTCTACTATAAAGACACATGCACACTTATGTTTATCGCAGCACTATTTGCAATAGCGAAGACTTGGAACAAACTCAAATGCCCACCAATGATAGAATGAATAGAGAAAACGTGGCACATATACACTGTGAAATACTATGCAACCATAAAAAAGAATGAGTTCATGTCCTTTGCAGGGACGTGAATGAAGATGGAAACCATCATCCTCAGCAAACTAATACAGGAACAGAAAACTAAACACTGCATGTTCTCACTTATAAGTGGGAGTTGAACAAGGAGAACATATGGACACAGGGAGGGGAACATCACATACCAGGGCCTGTTGGGGGTTGTGGGAAAAGGGGAGGGAGAACATTAAGAAAAATACCTAATGCATGTGGGGCTTAGAATCTAAATGATGGGTTGATGGGGTGCAGCAAACCACCATGGCACATGTATATCTATGTAACAAACCTGCATATTCAGCACGTGTATCCCAGAACTTAAAGTAAGATTCGAAAAGATTTTTATAAACAAGCTTATGGTTCACACGTAGATATTAATTTCATTATTTTGGAAATAAACTTGTAAGATTTTTAAGTCCAATGTTTTCAATACCATTTAAAAAAAGTCATTTTCTAGAGAGATCCTCAGCAGTTCATGTTCAAAACATGTTCATAGCATGTTTCTGCATAATTTCTTATTAGAAAAAGGACATTTTCCCTAAAGTAGCATTTTTAAAGGAAGACAAAAAAAGAAAAAAGAAAAAAGCGTGACTTACAAAGCTCTAAATGCGTATATATTTAATTATATATATATATATATATATATATATGTTTAGTTATGTAATATATATGTTGGTATACTTGTAACTCAGAATAAGTCTTCATTCATTGGTGAGAGTTTATTTGAATTGATGAGCTGATTTGGGTATAGAATGGCAATTGAATTCATGAATTAAGATTTCTTCTATATTAAAACATTTATATGAATTTTGTTTCTAACTGAATGTTTAAAAATTTAGCTAACTGCTAATAGAAATATTTTAGAATGTGAGTTCAATTTTTTCTTTATATATACATTTTTTTCTCTCTATGACTGACCAGTCACCTGTAGGAATGAGTCACTGAAGTCATATTTTCCTTGAAAATACTGTCCTGTCAGGTCACAGTTGACTATAGGGAGACAGGCATTGAATCAAGACTGGAAAGTTGCATTTCTTTTTTGAAAATTTAGAGTTACATCTCAGGGACTCTTGTTAACCTCTAGAAGCTGGATTGGAAGATGATAAAATCAAAAGTAAGGCTGGTTATCTTTAGGATGCAAGGCAAAGGAAAGACAGTTAATGAGAGGACGTGGGAATGGAAGTGACCTCAAAAGAGACCAAGATGGCACGTACACTGAGACCAAGATGGAAAAAGTAGCCTCTTAGTTCTAAAGCCTTTTCAACTTGGTTCCTATACCTCAGAGCATTCATGGTTCACAAATAAGAAAATAACTCTAATAAACCCCATGTCTGAAGCAAATATTAGTCGATTGCTATAAAATGCAATCTAAAGAGTGTTTATTTAGAACTTTACATTCATTAGTTAGTACATACTTACTAGATTCTAGGCCAAGAATTTAGAGAAAAATAAAAAATAGTAGCACTGACTCACTCCAACTCCATCTTATTTCAAGAAAAAGAAAAAGGAAGAGGAGGGGGAAAAGAAAATGAAGGTCAGTATGGGTAGTAAATAATTACACTGTACTGTGTTAACTCCTAAAATAGCAATAAATGTTAAATTTTAAAGGACGACAGAGTTTGGGGTAACAGGATGTACTTAATTGGAAAGACGGCATCCAAAGTCTTAGATAAGTAGGACATCACTAGGCAGAGAAAGAAAAAAGATGGGAGTTCCAAGAAGTGAAAGAATAGTATGTAGCAAGATGCAGAAATGAGCAGGAAGGTGGAATATATATTGGGACATAAGGCTGGAAAGGAAGAGCAATGCCAAAATGTAAAGACTTTGAATTCTAGCCTAATGTATTTGGACTTTATCCCACAGGCCGTAGGTAGTGTGACCATATGTTGCAGTTTGCCAGGAACTGCCCTAATTTACACTTGCCAACTTGGCATAATGATTAATAGTGCACCTTTTTTCATTCTCAAGAGTGTCAAAGTTTAGGCAATACAATCTTTGATCACTGTATCCATAGGGAATTATTAAAATATTAAGCTAGAAAAATAATGTGAACAAATCATTGTTTCCAAAGGATCACTTGTGGGCTCGTGTAAAGCAGCAAGCTCAAGCTTGCTAGTCAAGTCTAATTGATAGTCTGTTTTATAAACAAAATTGTATCAGAAAGCAGCCATTCCCAATACTCATTATCAATGACTGCTTTCATGCCTCAATGGCACAGCTGAGTGGTTGTGATAGAGCTCAATCATATAGTCTGCAAAAATGAAAATATTTACTATCTGACTGTTTATAAGAAAAAAAACCCGCTGACTTCTAGCATGAAGTAAAGATGGAAGAAGTAAGCAGGAAGCAGGGGGATTAATTGAATCCTGATTTCTGTTTAATAGAACAGTACCTGCCTTGCTCATGTTCAATAATATTTGAGTTTTGGTTCCAAGTCACAAGTTTGTTAAAATATATAATTTGGATAGTGATATTTTGTCTTGATAAATTCTTCATCAGATCGAGATATTTTACTAGGCATCTTGACAAAATCTTACAGAGGTGCTTAAAATTTCACATCTAGAATACAAAATAATATTGTGAGATCATTGTGTTGCCAATATTTTTGTCCAGAAAAAAAAGATAAAACTATAACTGCTGTTAAAAATCCACACTAAATAAACCTCAAATGTGAAAGTAATTATATAAAGGTCACACAAAATGAGTATAAACTGTTGGGACTGAAAGTTGCCTCAATAACATAAATGATAGAAACAGTAAATAACTCCACACCTACTTTTATTCTTGGGAAGGAAGAACATGTAACAATCTGATTTGTTTTTATTGCTTTGACGCAAAACACAAAAACCCAATATATCTTACCTTTAAGTAACTTGCAAAGAAAAAAGTGTTTGTGTATGAGTTGCTAATGGCCTCAGAAATGAAGAAGACGTGTGTCCTAGATTTTATTTATGTAGAATACACAGTAATCAACAAAAAAATGTATGCTGTTGGACTGAATTTAGTCAGATTATAAGATCTGAGAGAGAACAGTCCCTCCTTACATTTCGAAGAACCCTGTAAAGATGATAAAGCATTGAGATGAGAAAATTTATTTTTAGTTCCCCCAAACCATGCACAATAGTATTTACTAAGTAATATTCTTTGTATCAAGAGGTGACAATATTATTTACAGATAGGAAGACTGAGTCTCAGAAGAATGTTATTTAAAGTCCATGTAACTGAAACAATTTCATGAATTTAGACTTTCATAATAAAGAAATATTGCTTGTTCTCTGGCCCTTGTGCAAAGCTCTTGTTGCCAAGGCTGGAGTGCAATGACACAATCTGAGCTCATGGCAAACTCCGCCTCCCAAGTTTAAGCTATTCTTCTGCCTCAGCCTCCCGAGTAGCTGGTATTACAGGCATGCGCCACCATGCCCAGCTAATTTTGTATTTTTACTAGAGACAGGGTTTCTCCACGTTGGTCAGGCTGGTCTTGAGCTCCCGACCTCAGGTGACCCTCCTGCCTCAGCCTCCCAAAGTGCTGGGATTACAGGCATGAGCCACTGCACCTGGCCCTTAATTCCTATTATTTTCCTTAGACCATGTGGTAGAATTTAGGGCTCCTTAATCTTGAGAAATAAAAATATATGTCTCTATACATATGTATACACGCACATTTTATTTGCACTAATATCTAAGTGAAATTATTTTTTGTTAATGGTAAATGTAGGCAACAAAGCCCACTAGCATAATAAAAAAAATCAGTTTACATATAACATTAGAGTTGTCTCAGATACTGCAAAATATTATTTGCACTTAACATTATGTTAAAATTATTAGATATTAGAATTACTACTAGATGCTATTTGATGCATTAGTAAAGATATACATATATTCCTATATCAAGAATAATTTGACATGTTGATAATAATATACCAGTATAATTCATTTCCTTTGTAATGCTGTGTAGTTTTTTTTTTTCATTTAAAAATCTTATTCTAAGGATGGGTTCATAGGAGTCACCAGATTTCCAAAAGGAACCATGGCATAAAAACCATGGCATAAAAAGTCAAACTCCGCCAAGAGTCAAAAATATGTGTTCAGTTAGCTATTGAATCACTTCAGAATTTAGTGACTTACTGCAACAGCAATCATTTTATTATTTATCACGTTTCTAGTGTTTGGGCTCAGCTTATTGGTACTTACATGGAATGTATCATGCTGTTTCATCCTGATATTGACTAGAGCTGATGTCATCTCAAAGTCTTCCCCACTCTCAGGTCTGGCAGGTGGCTAGGACTTGCAGTGGCTTTGTTGGGAGTTACACCTACCCATGCTTGCCTGGTTTCCTCACAGCATGGCATCTGGTATCAAAAGTGAGCATCTCAAAAGATCCAGAAAGAAGCCATGTTGCCTGTAAGAACCTAGCCTCAAAAATCAAGTTATCTTTCTCTATAGTCACAGTCTTGTCCTGATTCAAAGAGAGATGATACAGACCCCAACTCTCAGCAAGGAGAGTGGTGATACCACATCATAAGAACTTGTGGGATAGGAAATAGTTGGGTGACTGTCTTTGGAAAATGCAATAACATTACAGGGTTTTCCATGTTTTTGAGACTTTTCACATAATGTATCTTCTAAATCTTTTTGCCTTGTTTATTTAATATTATACTCTTGATTTTCTTCAAGTCCGAAGTGAAGCAGAAGTTCTACAAAGCCTCTGAATGACTTCCTCCAATAAACACACACACAGTTAATTTCTTGGTGTGCATGTGTGTGTGTGTGTGTGTGCGTTTGCTGGTATTTTACCATCATCCCTTTATCTGTGAGTCTATTTAATACAGGTTAGTACTTATTTGTTTGTAGGTTTCCTTCTTACTTGATTGTGAGCTCTTTGAGGACAGTTTAGGACTTTCCCTCTGTTTTCCCACACAGAACTCACTACATATGCATACACTTGTAGAATGAACAACTTATCTTCCAAATTCCTTCTGCTATTGCCTGTTAGAACAAGTAAGTTATCATCTTTGTATGAGTTATGTGGCTTTGTGTTATTGACCACTGCTCTGGCACAGTTTGTGAAATTTTTGAGCACACCAAACTATTTCGTTAAAAATTAGGTCACCAATTTGAGGTTCACTCCAACAAGTGATGGAATTTTATAGCTACTTATGATTTTTTTCCCTTAAGATTTTAAACCTTTAATATTCAAAAGCTTGAGTTTTCCGTATTTGTCAAAATACCTTTTCAAATGGAAACTGATTTTCCAGTGATCATGACAGAGAGCTCCATGGAGCACATGAGTGGAGAATGATTGTTCAAGGCACTGTATAAGAACAGTATTGAGAGTATTCAGTATAACAGTGTTATTACAAATGATATGTTTCTAAAGATGTCTCTGATGAGTTATTTATATTCACGGCACTTAGAAACTTCCAAAGAGTCAACACTCACACTATGGAACTATGTGAGGCTCACAGCCAGGCATTGGGATGCAACAACCCAATTTACTGGTTTCTTCCTTCCAAGATGGAGAAAATGAGTTCAAGGACACAATGTCAGTTCAGCATAAACAAATGGGATCTCTAATTCTTACGAAACTACATGTGAATAACATCACCACTGCCTCAAAACCGATGGCAGAGACACCACACAACAGTGCTAATAATCTGATGTGACAACTTAATTTCTCCAAAAGTGATCAAGGTATTTGAATAAAGCAGATAAACTATTAAGCCGTAAGTCAGGGATTCACAGCCCTTGGACCATGAACTGGTACTGGTCCATGGCCTGTTAGGAATCAGGCTGCACAGCAGGAGGTGAGTGGAAGGTGAGCAAGTAAAGCTTCATCTATATTTACAGCCATTCCCCATTACTCGCATTATTGCCTGAGCTCCACCTTGTGTCAGATCAGCAGTGGCATTAAATTCTCTTAGGTGCACTGACTCTATTGTGAATTGCACTTGTGAGGGATCTAGGTTGTATGCTCCTTATGAGAATCTAATGCCTGATGATCTTAGGTGGAGCTAAGACAGTGATGCTAGTGCTCAGGAGTGGCTGCAAATACAGATTAACATTAGCAGAGAGGTTTGACAGAAAAGATACCAAGATAAATCCGTTGCTTGCAGACTGATAACAAAACCCTATCAGTGAGTGGCAAGTGGTAATTAAGCTGTATCTGGTAGCAGGATTTATGCTGGCAGGTGAGTTGATGTACTTTAATTATACAGCTGCATCTGGTGGCAGGCTTTAAGTCAGATTCCAACACTTATTATAGTCTGCACGTGGCCCGTCCATTATTTTATTTACCACTTTGTTCGTGACTCTTTCCAATACTGCACACTCGTCTCGGTCGTAGTCTGATAAGCCCACAAGCCCTAGCCAAAATAAGTGAAAAATAAACATCCCTGGAGAGCCTTTTTGAAAAAGGGGAGAGATCCAATGGTAAGACATCAGAAGACTCTAAGACTGCCAATACAAAGCTGAGTCTAAAAGAAATACCAAGAGGCCTACTTAAATTACAGGGTCGTTGTAATAGGTAATTCACATTCTCCAGGCCTGCCTTGTGTAGTATGCATCGACCAGCTTTCCAACAAACCTATGAAACCTTCCAAACTGATTTGCCACACAGAGAGCAAGCACCTTGGATTAAAAGACAAGACTATGGATGGCTTTTTGTGAACATGAAGATCAGAAGCAATATTGAAGGCCATCACTTCATCAAATGTGCCTGCATTGGAAGCATCATTCTTAGTGGCTAACCACATTGCTAAATCTAAGAAGCGTTTTACTATTGGTGAAGAATTGATCCTGCCTGCTGCTAAGGATATTGATCATGAATTTTATGAGAGGCTGCTGTTCAGAAGGTGGCACGTGTTTCCCTTTCAGCTGGCGCCATAAGTTGGTGAATTGATGAAATAGCAGAGGATATTCAGGTGCAATTGTTAGAGAGGATTAATGAGTCACAGTTGTATGTAATCCGGGTTGATGAGTTTGCTGATGTTGACAAGGAGGCAACAAAGCTTGTTTTTGTGTGAGGTATTTTTTACGGGATGTACATGAGGATATGTTATGTGCACTTTTGTAGCCAACAAACACCAGAGCTGCAGAACTATTCAACTCTTTGAATGATTACATGTTGGGAAAACTGAACTGGTAATTTTGTGTCCATTTATACCTGGGCGGAATGACTACTGTGGCTGGACGGCTTTCTGGTCTGACTACTTGGGTCAAAGAGGTCGCTTCTGAATGTGAGTCTGTGTACTGTTGTTATTCATAGAGAAATTCTGGCTAGCCAAAAAAATGTCACCTGGACTTAACAATGTTTTAAATGAGATAGGATAAAATTATAAACCTCATTAAAGTGTGTGCTCTTAAATCAAATCTGTTTGCACATCTCTGTAAGGAGATGGACACAGAACACACAGGTTTCTTCTCTCATACACAGAAGTGAGATGGCTTTCTAAAGGTAGTTCTCTGGCAAGAGTTTCTGAGTTACAAGAGTTACGAGAGCTATCAACATGCCTTTTAGAAAAACAGTCACCACTGACAGCACATTTCAGTGACACAGGATGGGTCACAAAACTTGCTTACTTGTGTGGCATATTCAACCTGCTCAACAAACTCAATCTGTCACTTCAGAGGAGAATGACAACTGTGTTCAAGTCGGCAGATAAAGTGGCTGCATTCAAAGCCAAACTGGAATTATGGGGGCAAGAAGTGAGCACTTGGGATTTCTGACACGTTTCTAACATTATCAGAGACTTCGAAGGAGACTGAGCCATGGCCTTCTTCCTCCTCGCTGGTGCATGATCACCTATCTCAGCTTTCAAGAGAGTTTCAGCATTACTTCCCAACAACAACAAAAATCCCTAACTGGGAAAGGACGGCTTTGAGACCCGCTGTGAATAAGCCAGGTGAATCAACTTTGTCCATGCTGAAAGATGATCAACTGCTTGAGATTGCAAATCGCAGTGGCTTTAAAAGTTTGTTTGAGATAAATTTACATCTCCATACATTCTGAATTAAAGTCAAGATGAAATATCCTGAGATTGCCACAAAAACACTGAGAGTCCTGCTTCCATTTCCAACATGCTATCTTTATCAAGCAGGATTTTCTGCAGTGATGGCAACTAACTGAGATTATGAAATAGCCTGGACATAAGCAGCACACTTCGAGTGTTACTGTCTGCCATGACCCCCAGATGGAACCATCTAGTTGCAGGAAAACAAGCCCAGGGCTCCCACTGCTTCAACATTATGGTGAGTTGTATAACATTTCATTATATATTACAATGTGATAATAATAGAATTAAAGTGCACAATACATGTGATGCTCTTGAGTCGTCCTGAAACCATCATAGCCACCTCGGTCCACGGAAAAATTATCTTGCATGAAACTGGTTCTTGGTGCCAAAAAAGGTTGGGGACTGCTGAGTTAAGGGATTAAATATGTGCGATTACTTTAGAACACAAGCACAGATTGAATATCCCTTATCCAAAATACTTGAGACCAGAAGTGTAGGATTTAGGATTTTTTCAGATTTTGGAATATTTGCATGAATTTAATGAGATATCTAGGAATGAGACCCAAGTCCAAAGGCAAAATTCATTTATATTTCATATATACCACATACATATAATCTAAAGGTAATTTTATAGGGTATTTTAATTTTTTTTATTAAAACAAAGTTTTGCCTGAGTTTTGGCTGTAATTCATCACATGAGGTCAAATATGGAATTTTCCACTGTGGTATTGTGCTGGCATTCAAAACATTTCAGAATTGGAGCATTTTGGATTCCAGATTTTTAAACTAAGGGTGTTCAAGCTATACTTGAGTTGTGTGGTTTTCAATGTCAAGCGACAAGTTAGAAGGGACCAAAATGTTCATCAGAGAGTCATTTCAAATCCTGGTGAATCAGAAATAATTAACCTCGGAGATAATTAAACCTGTTTACATTAATGATAAAAAGGAAAAAGTTGTATTCTGTTTTTTGAGACTCATATGAAATATGGAACTCTGGTCATGACACAGGCTGTTAAAGTGCTTTTGCTTTTAGTTTGTTAAATAGAAGACAAAAAGGTGGGCTGACTCACTGAGAAGATAAAGTTTAGATAATTCATAGCATTTTCTTTGTCTTGTAACAAGAAATAAAAAGGAACCTCTGTTATGAAGAGATTCAGGAGGGAGTGAGCTATTTCAGAAATTCTACCAATGAATAACGACAGATTGTTCATGAGAACTAGGTATGTCATATTACTATCCTAGAGGACACATCAGAGCATATGATGCCCCTCATTTAATTCATCAAATGAGGGATCTTGACAGTGTTCATTTTTGCTGAAAAGGTTATTACAACATACATTTTGCTTTATTATTTGAGATTTTTAAAATACTGACTCATTGTTCCCAGTACATCAGAAGTATAAATTATTGGATGATAATGTAACCTCATTTGTAAGCTCTAGTAAAAAAAGTTAAGTATTGACTTTATCCTCTTTAGAAGTAGACTAGTAGGAGTAGAAACATTTTTAAAGAAGAGCTATAATCTTGGCAGTATTTCTGTTGTGTAAGTATTTTTCCTGGTTCTAAGAAATTTTGTGGTAGTTTTTGAACACTTAATTGCATTCTTGTGTACTAACATATAATAAATGTTACATAAATTCTGACACTTTATACTAACAAATACATCTTTATTTTGTTGTTTACTATGCTGAATGGGAAATGACATCTATACAGATTACCTTTGTAGAAATATGACTAAAATGACTTCTCATTGTTATATAAATTAGTTCTAAAAGTAACCGGAATCATCATTTAATAAACCACATCTTTATTCACCCAGTATCTCCTTAGAGAAAAATAGCAGTGTCTTCCCTTCAGACTCCTAGATGTCCATATTCCAATCCCTTCAGAGGCTTGGTACTATCTTGCTGCAAGGCTACCAGACACACTGGCCTCATTGTAAATCCTGTGAACCTGAATTTCTATAGATGAGAACTGTGTATTTTTACTTTTCAAAGCTTCTCATATAAGTCTAATATACAGCTAGGTCAGAGCAACCTGGAAAACATACATAAGGTTTTTATTTCTTAATTTTAGTACTTTTTTCAGAGTTGCAGCATTTGGGGTAGGTTAGGTGCTCTTCTGATAGAGAAAGGAAAAAAAAGTGATGTGAAGAATATTTTCCAAAGTGGGAGGCATGATGTGACATCCAAGCTGAGAAAATAATCTCCAAGCTTTATTCATTCCAAAGTAGGACATATGTGCTCTCATTTTTCATGGTCCACTTGGACAGGGCAGCTCAAGAGGGCTGATTCTGGACCAGCGAGACAGAGAATAATCTTTCCTTGCCTAAGCTAACAAATGGCGACTGTGGAGAGTTACTGAAAAAAATTGCATGAAATCCTTACAGAACATGTGTTTACATAAAGCTGTGTCTACACTATTTATGGAAGTAACCCTATACATCTTGATTCTGAGCTAGGAGATTTGTTGAGTGTGGGGGCATAAAAAGAAAACTCCAGTGTAGTGAACAAATCTTTATAAATTTGTACATATCTAACATGAGATGCTTTACATCCACTTGGAAAATACGATGTGCATTTCTCTATGCTTTTTACTTTCTGATCTCTAATCTAATAATGGCCACTTGGCCTGTGCATCATCTGTGTATTAGCCCTCTGGAGAAAATTTAAATGGTACACGAAATTGTGCTCTTATATACATCATATCCACTCTGTATGTCAATGGTACAAACACTGGATATTGAAATATGGTTTTTACAAATATCCTATTCAATGATGGTAGATATATTGCTTTGATTTTTACCATAAGAAACATAAAACATGGAATATGTTTAAGTCTGTAATTTTAAATTAGATGTCAAAGAAGGCACAAAACTTAAAAGAATTTAGCATTGAATTCTCCCACCGGCTATACAAGAAATGAACATAAGGCAGAAAGGAAGAAACATAAAGTCAATTAGAAATGTGAACCCATAATACTATCTCAATTGTTTAATCCATGCTGTATGGCAGATCAATACTGATCTTTCATACTTTCTCTGTCTCATACTTTCCAATATTATGGAAAGTAAGAGAGACATTTACAATTTGGGGTATAAGAAAATGAGTATTGGGTTTAAATTCCAGTGGCACTCCTGTTTTCCCAAAGTGTTCCAGATGTCTTATTCCTTACAGTAACTGACTCATTACCAATATTCCTTATATCCAGTGATAGACAAAGGACCCAGTTCATTTGCAAATTGTGGGTACAGCTGCTTTTTCTTCTGTGACACAAAATCATCTTTAAACCTCTGAGGTCACGACCTGAGAGGCTCCATCTGGTGATATGGCAGTTTCTGATACAGAAAGACAATATCCAGATTTCAAACTGTTGTTCCTAGCTCATCTGTAGAGTGCTAGCCATTAGTGAGGCCCCGAAACAGCAAGTTACACGCATTAATACTTGTTATTACTACAACACCAGATTATGGTAGTTCATTGTTATTTTTATTATCCTCATTTTGCAAATATAGAAACTGAAGCTTCTGTGGAGCAAGCAATTTGCCCAAGGATACTCTGCTAATAGAATTTGAACCCAGGTCTTTCTAATTCTAAACATGAGGACTTCACCAGGCTGCTGAGCTCTCATTGGCTTATATTCTCAATACTATATTGTCTCTGTAGTCATACCAACATATTCTTCCCTCATCTACATCATTACCCCAAATAGAAAGTTTAACTGATAGCAAATAATAAACAGATATGATGATAAATTTTCATTTTAAAATTAGATTCTAATTCTTGTTCTTAACCTCTGAAAGAGAACATCAATAAAAAATGTGATCCCGATTCTCAAAGTGAGATGCACAGTGAGACCAAAGCAAGATATTTAAGTAAAGTAAACATATATTCTTCTCCTAGAGCATATGAGAAATATGTTTCCCCTTTTACTTGTCCATGTTGACTACTGGAATATCAACTTCATGCCATAGTATATAGGCCTCTCTTGAGGCCACTGTGTCTTCAAAGCTCATGGAGTAGCTGGCATTCTGTAAGCTTCATATTAATTTCTGTATGAATCATGAAGCTATACAGTTTACCAACTCTGGTAAAGATATACGTAAGCAACAAAGTATCAAAGCGATATTCTATAAGAAGAGCCATTTGAATAACAGGGAGTCCAAAATTTTTTAGTTTACCAACAGCAGTATATAAGAAAATGCTGGCAATGTGGAAGGTGCTCAAAAAGTAATGCAAATATTGGGAAATTCTTGCCCTAAGTGAATAATTTTGCTTCGACTTTATAAATGGACCAATAATGTGCTCATAAACTGTTCTCCTAATCATAGAATTAAATTGTTTGTCCTACAATGTATACTTTAGATTGTTAGATAAGCATAAAACATTTGCTATATAGATTTTCAACTTTCAGCCAAAACAGTTTTAAGGAAAGAGCCAGGACTGTTTTGAGAGCCCAAAGGTACGTTAAGACTCCAATATCAGAGTAACTGGCAGGCTTGCCCTAACAGGAAATTAAGGCGGGTTGGACATGGGTATCTACAGGGTTCCTTTCATAAGATGCTTCTTTAACTGGTGGATGTCCCAGTGCCTAGTTGTCAGATCTTGCCAGCAAAGCATCCCTTACACAGGAAATTTGTTTATAGTGGCAGATGCCCTTGTGGCTCTTATCTGGCCCATGTCCAGTATATGCCTGCCTGACCAGTGCTCTGGTACTGGGAAACTATACCGTGTGTTCTCCCAGGCCTTTCTGGGAAAACTTGGTCTGGGGAAGCCCCTGGTTCTTCAGATGGAAGGCACAAATTCAGTACCACCACCGTAGGGCAGAAGTTCAAAGATTTTGATTTACAGATTCATGGCAAGGAAGGTGCAATGAGTGGGTAGGGCAGTTCACCATCCCCAGGTCAGGCAAGGCAGGGATAAAGAAAGATGAGAGAGGAAAAGTACCAGGTGTGCCTTACTTTTTGGGAGCAAATGCCTGAATGGTCCTTTTAAAGGAAGCTGCAGAAGAGTGGGGAGCCTAGTGTACCAGGTGGAAGAGAAAACTCTTAAGTTCTTGTTTCTGGCTACCTGCTTGAGCTATTTGGATGCAGTGTGTAAGTGATGGTGCTTCGTCTGTGCATATACCAATACAAAATGACCATTTCAGTTTTCCTGATATATAATCATTCATGCTGTGTCAACAGTGAGTGGGCCTGCTTCAGGTAGGAGTTTAACTTGTATTCAAAATGGATAGCCAAGGGAATATAAAATTATAAGAATTCACGATAGTTGCATATACTGGATATATACTATCTTCCACACCATAACCCACGCACCACCAATTCACATAGCACAGCAATACCCATCTCACAGTGTCCATCTCCGATTAAACATTGATATGCTGATCCCAGCACTTTGGGAGGCCAAGGCAGGTGGATCACGAAGTCAAGAGATCGAGACCATCCTGGTCGAAATGGTGAAACCCCGTCTCTACTAAAGATACAAAAAATTAGCTGGGCATGGTGGCGCATGCCTGTAATCCCAGCTACTCGGGAGGCTGAGGCAGGAGAATTGCCTGAACCCAAGAGGCGGAGGTTGCGGTGAGGTGAGATGGTGCCATTGCACTCCAGCCTGGGTAACAAGAGCGAAACTCCGTCTCAAAAAAAAAAAAATGATATGCTGTAGTGAAATTTAAAACAGAGGTTAAGATTGGAATTCTTTTGAAAACTACAAAACATTCTGCAGATAAAAAGACTATTAATAATATTTTTATATAACTTTACCTTTGTCCACCTGGCTTCTTGTTTTCTTTTTATTTAGCGTTATGCACATTGGAGATAGGGAGCCCCTTGGGGACTGAACATTGCCTTGCTTTCTATTATACAGTTCTTGGTACATGATAGTGTTAGCAGTGGAAAGCATCGGAGTCACACAGCACCACAATATGTTACCAGCAGCGAATCTTTATAGGTCTGCTGCAACCTCAGTACTTGTCTTCTCAGAAGAAATAATTAGACTGAGGAGCCTAAGGCAGAAGGAGAGACCAAGGCAAGTTTTAGAGCAGGAATGAAAGCTTATTAAAAAACCTTAAAGCAGGAACAAAAGGAAGGAAAGTACCCTTGGAAGACAGCCAAGTGGGCAACTTGAAAGACAAGTGTGCTGGTTGGCCTTTGACTTAGGTTTTAAATGTTGGTCTACTTCCAGGGTCTTGAGTCCTTTCTCCCCTGATTCTTCTCTCAGGGTGGGCTGTCCACATGTGTAGTGGCCTGCTGGCGTGTGGGAGGTGAGCATGTGTGTTTATTGGAACTGCACACATGCTTACTTGAAGCGTTCTTTTACCAGCCAAATGTCTGTGGAAGGTCATATACCAGTTAAACTGCCATTTTGCCTTTTTAAACTGTGAATTTCTTCACAGTTTGAGCCCACTCACCCAACTCCTGAGATCTTATCAGGAAGCTGCTGATCACCAGTTTCAGATGTTTCTGTCTATTGGGAGACTTCCTTTTCCTGGAGCTGCCTGTAAACAATTATTATTTTAGAGACACAGTTTAATAATTGTCTGACCATCACCTATATTTGCCTGACGTTCCTGATGGTGGTGGGGCCCTCTTCTCCTCCTATTCATGACTGCCTGACTACCTGCTGAAAGCAACAGTTCTTCAATAATAATACTAGAAACTGTTGTTGTTATTCTTGAAAGCTGATAGAGATTTTAATACATAATTTGTGAACACGTAATTAATTTATCTTACCTTTATGTATTTCCTGGAACATAGTGGGTTGTGTTTGCTTCAGGTAGTCCTACTTAATGTGCTCATTCTGTGATCAGAGGTATTGTTTTTTTTAACTTCTTTCCATCTCAGTTTCCTTACATCTAAAATAGGAATAATCCATCCCCTACAGGTTTGCCTTCATAGCTGAATGAGATACTGTGTTTAAAAGTAAACTTCAGCTATCAAGGGTCATCCAAATGTTATTAGTGTTTCTAAGTGAGCTCAAGTAATATAAGGAACAAAATAAATGTCATGTCTCTGAAACCAAAGTACTTTCTCAGGAGAATAGCAAAAGGTCATTTTCTTCTGCATGACTTACATAATTCAGTACAGAGAGAAAGGGACAAGATAGTCCAAAAAAACAGTTTCTTAAATATCATTATTAACAATATGAACAACATAGTTTTTATTTTTACCTTTAAAAATGTTTAAATGAAAACATTTCTAGCCATTTTAATTGTGGCTTTGATTATATATTATAAAGAAGAGAAGTAATCCCCAAAGGGAATCAAACACTAAATATTTTCCTAGTTGATACAACAGGGAAGGGGTTCTACTTGAAACTGCTTGAAACTTGGTGGTTGGGGGTAGACTTTAGGGGTTGGGCAGTGAAATAGAAAGGTATCAGAAGAAACTTTTCTGCTCTGGAGTACTGTTTTGGGTTCAGGGCTTTAGAGCTAAATCTTCCAAAGTTTATAATGAAAATTCCCATCTGAGTTTTCCTGCTGACTCATCTAAAAATGGCATTAATGTGTGTGTAGGAGGAGTTCCTGTAGGAATGAGAACAAAGAGGACTTTACAGATGTTTCCTCTGAAAGTAAAGTTGCGATCCTCTGACTTGTCTCTATCACCAACTTGGTCATAGTGAAATTTTAAATATGTGTTCTTCAGTAGTTGAAGCTTAAGTATGGCAATTAAAACCACATTCCCTGTTTCTTTCCAGAGTTAAGTATTTATGAAAGGGTAGCTTAGGAGGGCTTTATCCCTTCACTCCCTCAACCCGTGTGAGTTTCACAAGCATCCCCCAGCCATTCCAACGTGCACACAGCTTAAGCCAAAACAATTTGCTTGTGATGCAAACGCTCTCAAGAAAAGCCTCATATGCTTTCTTAAAACCAGATGACTAATCCTAAGTACTACATATATAAAAATTCTGGAGCCCTCCCTAGCTCTCTTTTTTCTGGAGGTTGAAAAACAGCCACAGGCCTCTGCTTTGCATGAACTAGCATGAGTTTCCTTCACTGAATCATGCAAAATTCCGGAGTCACATGGTTTTCACAAAACCATTTCCCTTGTGTATTACCAGAGTGACATTATCTAATGAGCATGCTGGATGGGGTGAGGCAAGTTGATGTGTGCATCAGGTGTGCTTGTCATGGATGCAGACCTCTGAAGGACTGGCTTTCAAGTCTGACTTGCAAATTTCATATGGCTGTCGCTTTGGATTAGCTTCCAATTTAAATTCAGCTGTTGTCATTTCCATCTTAGTGTCATGAGCATACTGACGGAAGGCCCTGAATAAAATCCCAGTCCCAGAAAATCTTTTCTGTTAACAAAATGTTAGAATGCAACTTTGGTGGGGTAAAATGAACTCTACGCAAAATACATTGCTTTAGCAAGAGAACTTGCTTCTTTCCCCCAAAATTGATTTATTTCTACTTTTCAGAATTCTAGACTACTATCCAAAAGATTGAATGTGAACTCATTGGACAATAATAGTGATACTAATTATCGTAAGAGTCACCAATACTCATATGTTTCTCATTTAACCCTCATAGTGTCTTCCAGAGACAGTATTATTACAAATTTACAGTCAAGAAAATTATCTGATAGGGCTTGACTAACTTAGCCAATATTTCATGACTAGTGAGCTGCTGAAGTCAAACCCTCATCTTTCTAAATCCAAAGCCCATGTCCATGTGTTTCCTACATTGTAGATATATATGGAGTACAATGATGAAAGTAATTGTAATTTATTCAATTCATAGGACATGTCAAAAACAGGCTTATGTTAGTGAAAAGGCAATGCAGTCCCCATCCACAGCTTCCTTACAGTATAACGGAAGAAAGCAAAATAAGTAAGTAAAGTAAGACTTAAGGCTTAAAAGGAAAAGGATAGCATGCTCTGGCATCATATAGCAGAAGAATCTTAACATATCCTGTGAAGGAACATATACAGTCAAGACTGATAATTGAATAGCATAATTTGGCCAAGTGAAGGTGGAGGGGGCTTGAGGGAAGAAGGAAGAATAAAAAGAGCAAAAGTAATGCAAAAGAATCAGAGTTGAGAAAACACACAAGTTACTAAAACTGCAAAATGGTCTGCGAGGCTATAGGATGGAGAATGAGAAAGACATTCATGGGCTATAAAGCTTGAAATAGAAGAAGGAGTTATATTATGGAGCTCCTTATAGTGATGTCATTGTGTTACATGCGTGCAGAAAATAATAATTATTATTACTCTGGCCCTTAAAACAACCCTACAAGTCAAATAGCACACAATTTTATCAATATAGAAGCTGAGGCTCAAAGAGTTCACATAGCCAAAACCCAATTGGCTTGATTCCAAAGCTCTTGATCATGACAGTCCCCCACACTGCTGTCATGCCTCTTCACTTAGCTATGCCAGTTGACAGGGACAGTGAGTCAAGTTATCTTCCTGCTCAGTCTTTACTGCAAATGTTAATGATGACCCCGACCATATGTCTAGTCAATTCATTTTGTGATGACAAGTGGGATCATGCAGTCTTAATTACAGCATAATTGAAAAGGTACGTGATTTTCATGAAACTTCGCAAAGAAGGACATCATTAACATTTAATGCTTTGCCCACATTTGTCCAACTTTGTAGATTTGACATTTTATACTTTTCTGACCTTTCTGAGTTGTTAAAAGGAAATATCTTTTCTGTATTTCCTCTATTAGAGGAAAAGAAAGCCAACTATATTAGTATTTATAGAAGAAAAAATTTAGAGAGAAATAAAGATAAACACCACATTTCTTATTCTTTTTTTTTTTAAGTAGAATTATCCTAGGCTTTCAATCAGAGACTTCGGGCTGCTCTGTTATTGATCTGTCTGTTCTATATAAAGATCAGACCATATACCTCTGTCCCAATTGGCAAGGATCCATTTATACTCTTTGCCATTCATATTTTAATTTGTTGGTTACTGCTACAGCCTTATGTAGATAATTTAATAGAATAAAATCTTTGTATTTTATCCAATAGATTTAAAAAACTACAGATTTTTTTTACAAACCCATATTGAACACAGCTTTCACTCTTCAGGAAAAGTGCTATGTTTCTAATAATGTGCCTTTAAGCAACCCTACAAATTATTCTCTTATTTTTTCTTTCTACAATATTACAGTTTAATCTTTTATTTACACTCTGTATGTTATATAGGAAAAAATGTTTACCTTTACCCAGAGGCTTACGCACTTTAAAAAGAATTATATCTTTCTGATCTCTTTAAAATTTTATTACTTTAGATTAGAACTAAGGTGTTTACGTTACTCAGAGATAACCCACCCTTTGGGATTTTAGGAATGGCTTTTGTTATTTATTTTTATTACAAATTTATTTATTTTTTTAAAATGAGAGATAAAATTACACATATACACCACCTACAACATGATGTTTTGAAATATATATACATTGTGGAACGACTAAATCTAACCAATTGGCATATGCATTGCCTAATGTAATCATCATTTTTGTTTGAGAATACTTAACATCTACTCATTTAGTATTTTTCAAGAACACAATATATTAACTTTACTCACTATGCTGTGCAGTTGTCCTTCTATTTAACTGTAATTTTGTATCATTTAACCAGCATCACCCAAACCTCATCCCTCCCTGCACCCACCAACAGCACCAACCTCTAGTAACAATTATCATAGCCATTATCCTCTATTCCTTGAGATCAACTTTTTTAGGTTGCTCATATGGGTGAGATCACGTGGCAAGAGCATGTATTACTGTGCTTGGCTTGTTTAGCTTAATGTCCCACAGATTCATCCACGTCATTACAAATTATAGAATTTTCTTTTTCAAGAAATGGATAGGTGGAAAGCATCTCTGCACGATCATGTTTATTGTTCACAGGAGTCAAGAATGCAAAAAACCTGTGTGTCCATCAATGGATGAATGGATAAGAAAATATGGCTTTTTGGTGGTGTTTGATTATTTGTTGAAGTTAAAATATTACTTGAACCAGATGCTGGTTTAAACAGTTTTCTATCACCTGTCCACTTCTCCTCATGTGTAATATTTTTTCACATAGAAGCTGCATGCTGAGTGTAGAGAGTATCGAAAATTTGTTCAAAAGCTGACAGCCTGAAAATATGAAATCTATAAAATTCCATAGTCCAGATAGTACAAAGATATCATATATCCTTTGCCAGTGCAGATTATTTATTATCTTCTTCCTAGAATACTGAGAAGCTGTATTAGCCATGCTTTTGCCTACTTTGAAAGAGTCTGGTAATCCATTAGGTATATCTATCTGCCTTGGGCACAGAAATAGAGCAAGTGAGTCAAGTGTTTTTCAATCTTGCCTTAGCTACACAAGGTTTGTCTAAATTAGGAGTCATCAACTTTTCTGTGGAAGACCCAAGAATATATATTTTAGGTATCAGGAGCCTTACATTCTCTTTTTCAGCTACTCAGATCTGCCATTGTAGTCACAACGTTGACAAGTGTAGTATGTAAGGGATCTTCAGATAAGTAAACTGAGGCAGCACTAGTATATCTTGTGATATAAATGAATGTGTGTTGGCTGGACACGCTGGCTTACACCTATAATCCCAACACTTTGGGAAGCCAAGTCAGGTGAATCACCTGAGGTCAGGAGTTCAAGATCAGCCTGGCCAATGTATTGAAACCCATCTCTACTAAAAATACAAAAATTATCCAGGCATGGTGGTGCAAACCTGTAGTCCTAGCTACTTGGGAAGCTAAGGCAGGAGAATTGCTTGAGCCTTGGAGGTGGAGGTTTCAGTGAGCCAAGATCATGCCACTGCACTCCAGCCTGGGCAACAGAGTGAGACTCTGTCACAAAAACAAAAATAAATACATAATAAATATATAAATAAATAAGCATGTGTCACATGCATTGCTTTTGTCATTTCCCCATTAATACAATTATTATTCCTTCAACTAAAAAAACTGCATTTTTGTGATCTGAGATGACTACAGGTTATTTATTTAATAAATAAAGGAGAACATGCAATGTTTGCTGGAACATGAGCCTTTATTAGTACAGAATATTTTCTTTATAGGTGACATGAACACAACCCAAATAAGTTAAGCAAAATGGAAAACAAATTATAATAATACAAACATATCTGTTTGAAAAATTGAAAGTTAAGTTTGGCCATTATGACTGATTTTAATCATAACTTGAATAGCAATAAGAGCAATTTCTCTCTCTGCTGGTATCTGGGTATTTGCTGCATTCTTCTCTCAAATTTGCCTTTTAATTTCCTCCTTATCTTTAAACCAAAAGAAGTATGGCTCACAAAATTTTCTGAGCTGATAGTTTCAGCCTCAGACAAAGGCATCCTCTTCCTTGTGTTTACTTCCTCAATTTTTGAAGAGACTCTTGGGTCAAATGGCCCTGCCAGGGCTGATCAACTAGGAGAGGTGGGTCTGTGGAAAGGGTTAGCAGGGTTCAGTGTGGAAGTGGCCATGATGCCAATGAGATAGGTTCCTAGGAAAGAGAAAAGGAACTGCTTGAGTAAGGAGCTTACATCTGTTCTACCAGTTTATACAGAGACTATCATCTCCTTAAATTTCTATTTGGAATAGTGAATGAGCCTTTCCATTTTCTTGGAAGATTGTATGACTGTTGGGCAATTCCAAGGCAGCCAGCTTCTGAGTGTGTGGAAACGTCCTGTGACATTCTTGGTAAGTAGACCATGAGTGAGAGTGAATTAGTCTGTGCTTTGTTGTTGGGCCAATATGCTTTAGGCTAAAAGGTTACTCATGTGAAGACAGTGGAATTGAACTTGAAGAAACCTATCAGGTCTGCTTAGCATTTTGTGCTCTGTTTAAGCTACATAATTCCATCTTCCTCCTTGCACTGTGATGATAACCTTCAGTGTTTGCATCTCAAAATCTATTGAAAGTAGCAAAAGATGATCCAAAATAATGTGTTCCGTGTTGGAGAATCTCAAAGCATGAATACCCCTATCTCAGAAGAAATCACTTGTTCTGCAAAAGAATTAAGATCTTCCTCTCTGTGAGAAGCTGAACTACTGCTTAATAAATGCCCTTCAGCAACGTACAGCATCTTTGGATAAGAACATTGGCTCAAAATGGAAGTACTGAAGAGGTTTCCGTGGCTTTTCTCCCCATCCTGTTCCTTAAACAGCAATTGACAGGCAGGACACTTAAAACTGTGGGTCTAGGTGACAGAATCAGGGCATCAACATTCAAGTACTTTATCCATCTTCGGTGATATCCTTGTATTCCCAACCAATTTTTAGTCTAGGCAACTATCTCTCAGAGGAAAACATAGCTGAGAAATCACTTCCAGATGGAAGGAGATGGAAGGTGGCACACTTAGTGTTTCTATCACCAAGTATTTTCTCAGTCAGTTGTTTGGGTTTTTGAAACCATGATATGAACCTTAGTATTTACACTAGTAAGAGATTATTTAAAAACAACAAACACATATTTGGATTTGTTATAAAATATCTTTAGTGAATGATTTCCATTTTCTTGAAAATATTCTGAACAAATGATTCTTTGCCTCTTACAGATAGCACATGCCATTCAGACTTCCTGCATTTGTGAAATCAGTTTTTTAATTTAAATAAGAGCCTAAACCATGGTTCACTACTTTGTTTTCCTTTCCAAAAACCAAAGTCAAACAAACAGCAAGAAAAAAACCTTTAGAAACCTACCTTTTCTTTTTCTTTTCTTTCTTTTTATCTATTTTGTTTTCTTTTCTTTTTTTTTTAGAGGGAGTCTCACTCTGCCACCTAGGCTGGAGTGCAATGGCACAATCTTGGCTCACTGCAGCCTCTGCCTTCCTGGTTCAAGTAATTCTTCCACCTCAACCTCCCAAGTAGCTGTGATTACAGGCATGTGCCACCACACCCAGCTAATTTTTGTATTATTAGTAGAGACAGGGTCTCACCATATTGGTCAGGATGGTCTCGATTTCCTGACCTTGTGATCTGCCCACCTCAGCCTCCCAAAGTACTGGGCTTACAGGTGAGAATCACCACATCCAGCCTGTTTTTCTTACAGTAAGGCTAACTTAGTAATATACTATAGAATAGTGTGAATAATTTTAAAATGATCTTTTATTTCTATTCAATAGTATTCCCATGGAACTCAGCTGTTACCTGAGGCCATCTACTTGTGTAAATGAATGGACCTTCTTGTCCCCACCCTCCCATGTCTTGTCAGAAGTACCGAACCCTTCCCAAGACTGCTGATATGGTTTGGATATTTTGTTCCCTCCAGATTTCACATTGAAATGTGATCCCCCATAGGAGAGGTGGGACCTGGTGGAAGGTGTTTGGATCACAGAGGCAGAGTCCTCAGGAATGGCTTGGCTCCTCCTCATTGTAATGAGTTACCCTGAGAGCTGTTTGTTTAAAGAGGCTGGCACCTCCTCACCTGTCCTGCTTCTCCTACCATGTGACATGCCTGTTCCTACTTCACCTTCCACCATGATTGGAAACATCCTGAGGCCCTCACCAGAGGCAGATGTTGGCACCATGCATCTTGTATAGTCTGCAGAAGCATGAGCCACATAAACCCCATTTGTTTATAAATTACCCGGCCTTGGTATTCCTTTACAGCAATGCAAAACAGACTAACACAACAGCCGTGCCTCCTTGGGATTATATCTTCTCATGGCTTCCCTTGCTTTTCCATGTTTACAATATCACAATGAGTCCTTGACCACACTCTTGATCTTACTCCCTCAGGTTCTTCTCTTCTTTGTTCTTGTTTCTATTCTCTGATTTTCCATAAACCTCATCCATAATGCAAGTTTTTGGTAATGGAATGTAACTGAACATTGGAGTTTCACATAATAAAGGAATAAATAATAAATTTCACACATCACTGTTCTAAAAAGGACTAAACCTTTCTTATCAAGGGATTTCCTTCCAGGCTCATGTTTCTCTTTTAGGTCCCAGCTCTCCCACCTTAGAGCTTACCTTTGGTAATGGAATGTAACTGAACATTGGAGTTTCACATAATAAGGGAATAAATAATAAATTTCACACATCACTGTTCTAAAAAGGACTAAACCTTTCTTATCAAGGGATTTCCTTCCAGGCTCATGTTTCTCTTTTAGGTCCCAGCTCTCCCACCTTGGAGCTGACACCTTCCTGTTCAAGATTTCCCAGACACCTCTGTCTTCTTCTGCATATTCAAGGATCTCAAAATTTATTCTACTTTAAGACGACTTAGCATTTCCTTTTCTATCTTCATTCATGTCAGCTATATTTTGAGGGTACTCTTTATATAATTAAAATTACCAAGAAGTTATTGTAATAAATAAAAAGACTTAGTTTCCCTTGAGAGTTATTCTACTTTTTACAATAAACTTTTGTTCCCACATAAATATGTTCTCGTATAATTTGCAATCATATGTTCCATTCTTTAACTGAGGTGAAATTCACATAACATGAAATCAAAACTGTTTATTTTCAATAAACAGTTCGGTGGCATTTAATATCTTTATGAGGTTGTCCCATCACTGCTACTTTCTAGTTCCAAATCATTTACATCATATCAAAATAAAACCTTTTTCCAATAGGGAGTTGCTTCCCTGTATGAGTTGAATTGTGTCTCACTAAAAAAAAAGAAAAAAAAAAAGATATGTTAAGATCCTAAGCCCTGGTGCGTAAGAATATGACCTTGTTTGAAAGTAGCCTTAAGGCAGATGGGATTCCTTGAGATGAGGTTATCCTGGAGAAGTTGGGGTAGGAGAGTGGGATATTAATTAAATATGACTAGTGTTCTGATAGGAAGAAAACCACGTGAAGACAGAGATGCACTGGGAATACACCCCATGACTATGAAGGCAGAGATTGGAGTTTTGCAGCTGTGAGCCAAGGGGCTCTAAAGATTGCCTGGCACATCAGCAGAAGCTAGAAGGAAAGGAAGGATTCTGCTACAGGTTTCAGAGGAAACATGTTTCCACTGACATCTCACCTTCGCTGTGAAACAATAAATATTTATTGTTTAACTTACTCAGCTGGGTGGTGGTTTATGATGGCAGCCCTAGGAAATAAGTAAACCTGTATTCCCCCTCCCCCATCCCTTGGCAAACACCAGTCTGCTCTCTGTCTCTACAGAAAAACCTATTCTGATATTCCATATAAATGGAACCACACAATGTGTGACCCTCTGTGTTTGACCTCTTTCACCTAGCAAAATGTTTTTGAGGTTCATTCACATTTGAATATGTATAATTACTTCATTGATTTTTGTGATGAAATAATATTGTACTATATACCATATTATAACTGTTAATGAAAATTTGGGCTGTTACCATCTTTTGGCTAGTATAAAAAATTCTACTAGAAACATTTGAGTATAAATTGTTTTTTCTCTTTTTTTTCATAAAAAGCAATATTTTATTTTCAAACCAATGACACTAATTATAGTTACCTTGTAGCCAGTAAGAATCACATACATAGGAGAGCAAAATATTGTTTAATTGAATAAAACAATCTCACACATATGTTCAAAAAGCAATAGAGTAAAATAAGTTTCCCCAAACAATGGCAGAGAGAATAATTTTCCTGCTGAGTTTTGTTGGTCTCTGGAACAGTAGCTCCCTCTGATCAGAGAAGCATAACAGAATTAAGGAAAGATATTTCCATTCCATAGCAAGGAGAATGATTGCTATCATATGGTCAATCTATGCTTAACTTTGTGAGAATGCACAGCATCTGTTTGTAACTTGCCATTTAACCTTGCTTTACAAGGAATTTACGTATTTCAATTATATTGTCTTTGTGAGTACAGTCTAATTAAATATTCACAAAATAATAAAGTAACCCACATTTACTAAGTTTCTACTACATGCTAGACATATAATACATAAAGCTGCAAGCTTCTCAGGCATCAACCTCATTTCGTTATTATCCTATGACTCCTTCACTACCGTAATCTCCCTTTGGCAGAAAACTGAAAGTATGCATTAACTGACCTTGGCTTTTGAGCTACTCAGTGGTAGAGTTATTATTAAAAACTAATGTCTTGCACTCTATAACCTGTACTCCTGCTTAGTCCACAATGGTCTCTAAACCTTTATATTTTTGATGCGTCATGAATTAATAAATGATTCCCTACTGATGTTGTTTCCTGCGGTTTGCTATGTTCTATATCATTGCAGCAAGTAGCCTCTTTTGGAAACTGTTTTGATGTTCTTAAGGTTTTGATTCCATTGGATAAATCATAATGAAACTACTGGGTCTGAAAATTTGATGATTCTCAGGTATCTTGCCATGTGGCTCTCAAAGAATTTATAAGATTTAATACTTTTTGTCCATATGGCAAAAACTTCTTTTTAATGGAAATGAATTCTACCTCTTTGGCATTTTTGGTGCTATTATCCATGTCCCAGATAATCAGAACAATGGCTTTTATTGGTTAAAACTTGTCACTAGTAAGGCTTTGGGCTTGACACATTAACATACATTATCCCCGAACACAGAATATATGCTTAGTCCCAATTTCTTTAGGACTAAGCTGTACACGCCTCAGCCTCCAAAGTAACTGTGTTACAGGAATGCAACACCACGCCCAGCTAATGTTTGTGTTTTTAGTGGAGACAGGATTTTACCACATTGACCAGGCTGTTCTCAAACTCCTGACCTTAAGTGACCCACCTGCCTCAGCCTCCCAAAGTTCTGGGATTACAGGCATGAGCCATGTGCCAGGCAACCTAATCTATTAAGATACCACATATCTTAGGAAATGCCTCGGGCTTATATAAGTAAGTTTCGTCAAAAATCATACTACTTCTGAAAAAAAAGAATTAACCAAGCTTTTATTTGCTCCTATTTTCAAGGCAAGCCATAATGTAGTCCAACACCACATTTTACTCAGCCATGTCCAATGGAAGTTTCTGCAATGATAGAAGTGTTGTATAGTTTTGCTCTAATACAGTATCTGTTAACCACATATGACTACTGAGAAGTTGAAATGTAATTAATTTAACTGAGGAACTACATTTAAAATTTTATTTAAATTTAATTTATTTACATTTGAATTTAAATAGCCACATCTAGTAGTTAACACATTGTATAGTTTGGCTTTAGACTTTTCCTCTTTCTTTTTTCTTTTTTCCTTCCCCCCTCCCTCTCTCCCTCCCTCCCTCCCTTCCTTCCTTTATTCTTTTTTTTTTTTTGGTAAGGTCTTACTCTGTCACCCAGGCTGGAGTAATGTGACACAATCTTGGCTCACTGCAGCCTCGAACTCCTGGTCTCAAACTATTCTCCTACCTCAGCCTTCAAGTAACTGGGACTACAGGCTCATGTTACCATGTCTGGCTAATTTTTGTGTTTTTTTGTAAAGACAGGGTTTTTCCAGGCTGCCTAGATTGGTCTCAAACTCCAAGGCTCAAATGATCCACCTGCCTCAGCCTCCCAAAATGGTAGGATTATGGGCATGAACCACACCATGCCCATTTCTAGTAAGACTTCTTTATTCTCATGAGCTCATCTCAGGATAGTTAATTAGGTATATTCTTAAAATAAAATTTTCATTTTGAATTTGAGTAGTTAAATCTGAAGTTTACCCTCAGTGTGTGACTGTAACTCATTCAGATACAAATGTGTGTTGTTCCTGGAACAGAAAACCAAACACCACATACTCTCACTTGTAAGTGGGAGCTGAACAATGAGAACACAGGGACACAGAGAAGGGAACAACACACACTGGGGCCTGAAGCAGGGGCAGTGGGGATACCATCAGGAGAAATGGCTAATTCATGTGGTGCTTAATCCCTAGGTAATGGATTGATAGGTGTAGCAAACCACCATGACACACAGTTACCTATATAACAAACCTGCACATCCTGCACATGTACGTGGAACTTAAACTTAATTTTTTAAAGATGTGTATGGTTCTAAACAAATAATACTTATGTAAAAATATTTTATTACACTGCAATGCATTGTGTCTTATAAAATTTAAAGGAATAGAGAAATTTGCTATATAACCTGGATAATGAAAAACCTCAATTCTAGCCCATTTGGTGGGAACCTGTGTCTTTAGGCCTCATCTATAAAATGTACCATTTGATTTGAATGTTTAGCTAGATTTCTCCAACTTGGGCATTCTTTTTCCTTTGTCTCTGCCTCAGTCACCATAAGATGTACACTTTCAAACTTTATTCTGGAAAATTCCCATTCCGTAAATCTGTGGTCTCTTGGGGGAAAAAGATAAAAACACTAGAATGTGATTCTCAGCTTTAGTTAATGGGACAGCTGTTCTCTGCACTCAGATCCTGTGCTGAGAAAAGAAGACAAGTTTGTCTTGATCACAAACCATCCTGAACGTTGCAGGATGAAATGATTTCATTCAAGATATCTGAATCAATTAAGAAAGATTGTTTGTGTTTTATTTTGTTTACTCCCACAAGCACAAGCCAAAAATATGCTGCTTCTGAAATGCTGATGACAAGAATACTCTATCTCGTGCATTTTAATTATAAGAGAACATGTTTAAGCAAGAAAGTGGAAATTCCTCCATAAAGAAAATTAAATATTAAAATACATAAATGCATTAAGCAATCTATACAAATTCCAGAAGTACAAGATAAAATGCCCTAAAAAATGTTTCTTCTGAACATAGGAAATATGAGTAATTTTTTCTCTTGTCCAAGAATATACTTCCACAACATTTTAGATTCTCTGCATAAAGTCATAGGTAAGGCTTTGAAATGGACTACAAATCTCTATCTAGTTAACAGAACAATTTCTACAAAATGTCTTTATTTTAGTAGCTATGTATCCAAACTGTTTCAGAAACAGATTGATTTCTAGATTGCTTGCATTTTCATGGAGTTTTGAGAATTCACATCCCACAGACTTTACAAAGTTCCTTTTAAACCAGAGTTTTGTCATCCAGTAATGGATGGCTTCCAGATATTTTAGAATAGAGGTTTGAGTTCAAAGTAGAGATATGAAAATTGTATTTGTGTAACTGGAGTATTTACCGCAGAAAGAAAAAGTAAAAAATAAGGATAAAACTGTCTTTGTTCCTACATCTTTGTCTACCTATGAAAAAATATAGAGATCAGTAAATAAATAATATAAAAATAAAAGCAATATAGATATATACTATAATAAAATAATTATAAAAGAAAAATAATGTGTTTAGGCTGCATTGAGTATTTGCATTTGTGCAATGGGAGTAGAGTTTCTTTCATCAATTTAAATTCTGTACCTGTAAGTTAAGTTTATTAAAAAAAAAAAAAACAGACTCATTCCAATAATTTCTCCAGCAAAAGCAGGAGGGCAAATGCCTAGTGGTCATCACCAACTCACAGCCTCAGTCTCACAAATCGGCAGCTAATTATAAAGTGCTTTTTGAAAACCATGTAGCCTGACATCATTTTCTATACTGACACTTCATGCCAAAATACATACAGAATTAGGGTTGGGTTAATTAATGTCCCATGGAGATTTTGAAACTTTAATTCCTTCTCAATAATTAGTTTAAAGCTGTGAAAAAAAAATCCGAAAACACACATCGCAGAAAGGCTCTAAGTAAGATAAAGCATAATAAGTGTGTTTTCATCATCCACAACCCACTGCATATGGGTGGTGAGTTGATTAACATGATATTACAAGGCAAAACAAAAACTGAATCTTCACTATGCCCTTTTGGTTACAATTTTAATGGTAGAAGGACAGAAGGGATGAATGGGGACCTAATAGCGAAACATTTCATTGGGTTTTTCATTATAATAAAAACATCTCAGTAGAGAGATAAAATACATTCACTAAATTTAACAGAATGGAGATGTGATTGTTAGAACACATGAGGTGTTTTACAAATTCATTTTGTGCTAATCTCCTTTTTGAAATCTGAGCAAAAGGAATAAAAGAAATACCTCCTTTCATAGTACAGCTGGATGACACTGGAAATGGTCTTTATTTGCAGACATTTGGGATTATGAGTTTTATTCTGATAATCATTATGAACAGAGAAATGGAAGTATCAGCTATTAAAAATAAATTAACTCCCAAATTGTGATTACAACCTCAACTTTAGCTAGTGTATCAATAGGGAAAAATTCTATTCTAAATATTTGTTTTAGCATGTGTGTCTTTTATATTTGGCCAATTTAGTTCTTGCCTACAAATAAGAAAGTAATCTCTGGTTGTTATTAACAGGGCTAATAAAGTCATGTAAGTTATGTTCAGTCAACTGAAAAACAGATAATATATAAACTGAATCTCTATAGTTTTAATCAATATATACAATATGTTAATTATATGTATAAAATATATACATTAATATACACTGTATATGTATATAAAAATATTTCAGTATACACTTTATATTTGTGTTTAATCGCATAAATATATTTTAACTATATAAACTTTTGCAGTTTTGCCAAGGGTAGCAAAAAATCTACACCAGAAAAAAAAGGCATTGTATGAAAACAGTATCATAACTAGTTATAGCTAAAAAATAAAAATGAAAAATAAAAAGTCCATAGCTGAGAAAATTAAGACATATATTTCATATATACAAAATCCTCAAATATTGTGAATAACACAAGTCGAGTCACTGAAGACCCTAGCCAAACTCACTTACCAAAGTTAGATTAGCAACTGGACAGATCAATAGCAGTTTCCACTTGGAAACAAGAAAATGAAACTCTGATCTACACATCTTGGCTTTCTCTTTTACAACAGGATAGCAGCCTTGCCATTCCAGGAGGTGGCTATGTTTGGCAGTTACAAGAATCTGGAGTGGTGGGAAAACTCTCATTCTATTCCATAACACTTCCTTGTCAATAAACTGAGGTTACACAGTGGTGGAAGTGATTTCAAGATGCTATGCTTTTTAAAAAAAAAAAAGATGTGACAACTGTCTGTTCTTCAACCATTTCCTAATGAAAGAATAAAAGCTGCCACTGCATAGGGATTTGAGAAACAGTCTTTTTTCTGTGAAGCTTACTGGTTTCAAGAGGGTGTCCTTTGAGAAGGGAGTAGTTTTATCTGAATTGTGATTTTTTTTATCATTTCTCTTCCAGTTAATTATAAGTTGATAATTCAGGCAGTTAATGAACTAACCAGATTTGGGAAGAATAAGCAATTCAATGAAATGTGTCCTTCACATCCTTCTACCACCTGTCTTTTTTCTGTCCATCTATTATCTATCTTATGTCTCTGAAATCTTGTTAATGTGATGTTATTTGCTATCATGGCAACTGACTCAGTTCTGCGCACTAAAGCAAATTTCCTTTCCTCCATAATATAGTTCACCCTGTTCAATCCTCTAATCATTGCCAAGAAGAAAAAATGATGTAATAGATGAAATGTAGTTGAGTTTCAAATGATATTTGTTGCCTAATTCTTTAATGACCCCGTGGATGGTCATATTTAGAACAAGTCAGTAGAGTATCCAAGGAATCACTGCATTGTCTCTTCTTGTTTTGATCATTTTGTATATACCTGAATGAAAGTAAATCCTTAGGGAAATATTTTTGAGTAAATCAAAACCTGAATGACCAAGTTATTCTATTTTATAGCTCAATTATATATATTTATAGTTAAATTATATAAATATTATAAATATATAGATATATATTTATGTTTATATAAATATATGGTTTAATTGTACATAGTTAAATTATATAAACATATAAACACACATATATATTTATACTTATATATTTGTGTGTATAGGAGGAGGAAACTTTAAAATATTAATTACAAAGCATAGTATAGTAAATGAATAAACCAGTAATGCAGTCATTTATTTTCAAGTATCATATGCTGTATAGAATGTGCTGTACTGTTATATAACAAGCAGTATAGGTTAGTTTACACCAACAGCACCACAAATATTTGACTAGTTTTTCGTGCTACAGTGTTAGGAAGGCTATAACATCACTAAGTGATAGTAATCTTTCAGCTCCATTACTGTCTTCTAGGACCACCATCTTACATGCAATTCAGCATTGATAAAAATATCTCTGTGCGGCACATGACTGTTCTTGATATATTTGATCATATCAGCTCTTATTCAAAGTCCATCACCTTTAACAGATCTATATTCAGTCTTTAAGCTATCCAAAATAAAAAGATATTAAATATATTTTCATTAAGTGTTTTCAGTTTATCATGACTGACAGTTCTCTGCTGGTTCTAGAAAGTTTTCATTATGACTTCACTATTTTTGCCTGAAGATGCCAGGTTAAAGTTGATATTTGAGAATGTACAACAGTTCTATTCCTGTTAATTATGTCATCATACTAATGTTCTTGGTTGTTGGCTGCTTGTAAAGATTTTTATCCTTTGATTTTTATGATAAATTGTTTTCATTCTTTTTAAATCTATTGGTTACTCCTAACCTTCTGAGCCTTCTATCCAGTCAGATCAGATCTAAATGTTAAAATGTTAACACACCATGTAAAACCAAACAGAACAAGAGCAACCTGTGAAAAATCAAATCTACAGCAACTCTCTTTTATGACAGTCACAATACTAAATATAGTAATATTGTTTTATATGCTATATATTTAACTTTTAGCAAGGTAAAATTTTATTTTAAAAAAGTTGTAGTCTCATCACCCAAGTTTGCAGATAGGTCACAAAGCCAGTACATGAAGAGACTCCTATAGAAATGAGACCTGCCTTCATCGAAAGACCAGCTCAGTAAGAACAGATCCTGTTATACATAATTTCAACTCACCAGGGTCCTAAAGTGTGTGGGATATTTAATACCCAGTCATGGTTATGTAAGTACCATTTAGAAACAAGACAATTCCTAAGAAATTCTAATGGATTAAAAACAATCTGGTCAGGCATGGTGGCTCATGCCTGTAATCCCAGCATTTCAGGAGGCTGAGGCAGGTCGATTATGAGGTCAGGAGTTCAAGACCAGCCTGGGCTACAAAAAAAAAAAGACAATAAAACAATTTGTCTCTTTTAAGTAAGTTTGTTTGCAGTATCAGAAAACAGAAAACACTGATTAAAACTAAAACTATGGTGGAAGGAGAGGGGCAAGTATGGCCAGCAACGTGTGATAGCCAAGGTCCTAATGACAGACATGGCTGAAAAGGAGAGTCCACTTATTTAAGCATATACTTTTTAAAGAAACAGTTTTTCTATTTTTTCTTTTTGAGGTTTTCATTTGATTTTTTAATTAACAAGTTAGATTCCCAGGCAAGATGACTGAATAGGAGCACCTCCAGTCTGCAGTTCCCAGCAAGACCAACACAGAAGTTGGGCAATTTCTTCATTTACAACTGAGGTACCTGATTCATCTCACTGGGACTGGCTAAACAGTGGGTTTAACCAGTAGCAGTTTCTGCAGCCCACAGAGGGCAAGCAGAAGCAGGGTGGGGCATCGCCTCACCCAGGAAGCACAAGAGGTCGGGGAGCTCCCTTCCCTAGCTAAGGAAAGCCTTAAGAAACCGTGCTGTGAGGGATGGTGCTATCTTGGCCCAGATACCCCACAATCTTTGCAACCCACAGACCAGGAGATTCCCTCAGGTTTCTTCACCACAAAGGCCCTGGGTTTCAAGCACAAAACTGGTCAGCCGTTTGGTCAGATACTGACTAGCTGCAGGAGTTATTTTTGTTTGTTTGTTTGTTTTACCCCAGTGGCACTTGGAAAGCCAGTGAGACAGAACTGTTCACTCCACTGGAAAGGGGGCTGAAGCCAGAAAGCCAACTAGTCTTGTTTTGTGAATCCCACTCCCATGGAGCCCAGCAAGCTAAGGTCTACTGGCTTGAAATTCTTGCTGCCAGCACAGCAGTCTGAAGTCCACCTGGGACACTCAAGCTTGGTGGGGGTAGGGCCATCCATCACGACTGAAGCTTGAGTAGATGGTTTTCTGATCATAGTGTAAACAAAGCTGCTGGGAAGTTCAGACTGGGCAGAGCCCATTGCAGCTATGCAAAGCAACCATCACCAGACTGCCTCTCTAGATTCCTCCTCTCTGGGCAGGGATTCTCTGAAAAACAGGCTGTAGCCCCAGTCAGGGGCCTATAGATAAAACTCCCATTTCCCTGTGACAGTATACCTGGAGGAAGGGGCACCTGTGGGTGCCACTTCAGCAGACTTAAACATTCCTGCCTGCCAGCTCTGAAGTGAGCAGCAGATCTCCCAGCATAGTGCTTGAGCTCTGCTAAATGACAGATTGCCTCCTCAAGTGGGTCCCTGACCCCTGTGCCTCCTGACATAGAGACACCTCCCTGCAAGGGACAACAGATACCTCATATAGGAGAGCTGCAGCTGGCATCTGGTGGTTGCCTTTCTGGGGCACAGCTTTCAAAAGGAGGAATAGACTGCAATCTTTGCTGATCTGCAGACTCTGCTGGTGATACCCAGGTAAACAGAGCCTGGAATGGACCTCCAGCAACCTCCAGAACACTTGGAGCAGAGGGGCCTGTTAGAAAAAATACTAATAAACACAAAGAATATCATCAACATCAACAAAAGGGACATCTGCATATAAACCACATCGAAGGTCACCAACATCAAAAGCCAAAGGTAGATAAATCTACAAAGATGAAGAAAAACCAGCCAAAAAAGGATGAAAATTCCAAAAACCAGAACACCCCTTCTCTTCTAAAGGATCTCAACTCCTCGCCAGCAAGAGAACAAAACTGAATGGAGAATGAGTTTGATGAATTGACAGAAATAGGCTACAGAAGAAGGACAATAACAAATTCCTCCAAGCTAAAGGAGCATATTCTAACTCAATGCAAAGACACTAAGAACCTTGAAAAAAGAGGGATTGCTAACTAAAATAAACAGTTTAGAGAAGAGCACAAATGACCTGATGGAGCTGAAAAAACAGCACAAGAAATTCTTGAAACATATACAAGAATCAATAGCCTAACTGATCAAGTGGAATAAAGATATCAGAGATTGAAGGTCAACTTAGTGAAATAAGGTGTGAAGGTGACATTAGAGAATAAAGAATGAAAGAATGAACAAAGCCTCCAAGAAACATGGTACTATGTGAAAAGACCAAACCCACATTTGATTGGTTTACCTGAAAGTGACAGGGAGAATGGAAACAAGTTGGAAAACACACTTCAGAATATTATCCAGGAGAACTTCCCCAAACACACTTCAGAATATTATCCAGGAGACTCTCAGCAGGCATGACAACTGTCAAATTCAGGAATTACAATAACACCAGAAAGATATACCTCGAGAAGAGCAAACCCAAGACACATACCATCAGATTCTCCAAGATTGAAATGAAGGAAAAAAAATTAAGGGCAGCCAGACTGAAAGGTTGGGTTACCTACATAGGGAAGGCCATCAGACTAAAGTGGATCTCTCTGAAGAAATCCTACAAGCCAGGAGAGACTGGGGATAATATTAAACATCTTTAAAGAAAATAATTTTCAACCCAGAATTTCATATCCTGCTAAACTATGCTTCATAAGTGAAGGAGAAATAAAATCCTTTTCAGACAAGCAAATGCTGAAGGATTTCTTCACCACTAGGCCTGCCTTACAAGAGCTCTTGAAGAAAGCATGAAATATGGAAAGGAAAAACTGGTATGGGCCACTGCAAAACAAACCAAAATGTAAAGACCATTGAGACTATGAAGAAACTGCATCAGCTAATGGGCAAAATAACCAGCTAGCATCATAACAATAGGATCAAATTCACACATAGCAATATTAACCTTAAATGTAAACTGGTTAAATGTCCCTATTAAAAGGCACAGACTGGCAAATTGGATAGTCAAGATCCATTGGTGTGCTATATTCAGGAGACCCATATCATGTGCAAAGACACATATGCTCAATATAAAGGGATGCAGGAAGACATATCAAGCAAATAAAAAGCAAAAAAAAAAAAGCAGGGGTTGCAATTCTAGTCTCTGATAAAACAGATTTTAAACCAACAAAGTTCAGAAAGACAAAGAAGGGTATTACATAATGGTAAAGGAATCAATGCAACAAGAAGAGGTAACTGTCCTAAGCATATATGTACCTAATACAGGAACAACCAGATTTATAAATAAAGTTCTTAGAGACCTAAAGACTTAGACTCCCACAAAATAATACTGGGAGACTTTAACACCCCACTGTCAATAGTAGATCAAACACACAACAAATTAACAAGGATATGCAGGAAGTGAACTCAGCTCTGGACCAAGCAGACCTAATAGATATCTATAGTACTCCCCACTGCAAATCAACAGAATATACATTTTTCTCAGCACTACATCACGCTTATTCTAAAATTGACCACATAATTGGAAGTAAAATACATCTCAGCAAATGCAAAAGGGCAAAATTCTTAAGAGTCTCTCAGACCACAGTGCAATCAAATTAGAATTCAGGATTAAGAAACTCAAAACCACACAACTACATGGAAAGTAAGCAACTGCTCCTGAATGACTTTGGATAAATGACAAAACTAGGCAGAAATAAGCAAGTTCTTCGAACCAATGAGAACAAGGACATAACGTACCAGAATCTCTGGGACACAGCTAAAGCAGTGTTTAGAGGGAAATTGGTAGCAGTAAATGCCCACATCAAAAAGTGGGAAAGATCTAAAATCGACACCTTAACATCATGATTAAATGAACTAGAGAAGCAAGAGCAAACAAATGAAAAAGCTAGCAGAAGACAAGAAATAACTAAGATCAGAGGAGAACTGAAGAAGATAGAGACATGAGAAACCCTTCAAAAAATTGATGAATTCAGGAGCTGGTTTTAAAAAGATTAACAGATAGACCACTAGCCAGACTAATAAAGAAGAAAGAGAGAAGAATCAAATACACACAATAAAAAGTGATAAAGGGGATATCACCACTAATCCCACGGAAATACAAACTATCATCAGAGAATACTATAAACACCTCTAACATAAATAAACCAGAAAATCTAGAAGAAATGCATACATTTTTGTATACATACACCCTCCCAAGAGAGGAAGTAAAATACCTGAATAGACCAATAAAAAGTTCTGAAATTGAGGCAGTAATTAATAGCCTACCAACCAAAAAAAAAAAAGAAAAGCCCAGGACAAGATGAATTCACAGCTGAATTCTACCAGAGGTACAAAGAGGAGTTGGTACCATCCCTTCTGAAACAATTCCAAACAATAGAAAAAGAGAGACAGCATTATCCTGATACCAAAACCTGGCAGAGACACAACAACAAAAATTTCAGACGAGTATCCCTGATGAGCATCAATGAAAAATTCTCAATAACATACTTGCAACCAAATCCAGCAGCACATAATAAAGCTTATTCACAATGATCAAGTCTACTTCATCCTTGGGATGCAAGGCTAGTTCAGCATATGCAAATCAATAAACATAATCTATCACATAAACAGAATCAGTGACAAAAACCACATGATTATCTCAATAGATAGAGAAGAATCCTTTAATAAAATTCAGCACCCCTTCATGCTAAAAATGCTCAATAAGCTAGGTATTGATGGAACGTATCTCAAAATAATAAGAGCTATTTATGACAAAACCACAGACAATATCATACTGAATGGGCAAAACTTGGAAACATTCCCTTTGAAAACTGGCACAAAACAAGGATACCCTCTCTCACCACTTCTATTCAATGTAGTTTTGGAAGATCTGGCCAGGGCAGTCAGGCAAGAGAAAGAAGTAAAGCATATTCAGATAGAAAGAGAGGAAGTCAAATTATCTTTGTTTGCAGATGACATGATTGTATATTTAGGAAACCCTGTGGTCTCAGCCAAAAGACTCCTTAAGCTGACAAGCAATTTCAGCAAAGTCTCAGGATACAAAATCAATGTGTAAAAATCACAGGCATTCCTATATACCAATAATAGATGAACAGAGAGCCAAATCATGAGCAAACTCCCATTTACAATTGCTACAAAGAGAATAAAGTACCTAGAAATACAACTTAAAAGGGATGTGAAGGACTTCTTCAAGGAGAACCACAAACCACTGCTCAAGGAAATAAGAGAGGACACAAACAAATGGAAAAACATTCCATGCTCATGAATAGAAAGAATCAATGTTGTAAAAATGGCCATATGGCCTAAAGTAATTCGTAGATTCAGTGCTATCCCCATCAAGCTACCATTGACTTTCCTCACAGAATTAGAAAAATAACTACTTTAAATTTCATATGAAACCATAAAAAAACCTGTATACCCAAGACAATTCTAAGCAAAAAGAGCAAAACTGGAGGTATCATGCTCTTTAACTTCAAACTATACCAGAAGGCTACAGTACACCAAAACAGCATGGTACTGGTACCAAAACAGATATACAGACAAATTGAACAGAAAAGAGGCCTCAGAAACAATACCACACATTTACAACCATCTGATCTTTGAGAATGTGACAGAAACAAGCAAAAAATATATGTCCTTTCCCTGAACACAGGCTGAAAGAGAGAAAAAGTAAGCTCTCTGGTCTTTTCTTATAAGGACACTACACTTGTCAGTTCAGGACCCCAACTTTATGACCTGAATTGCTTCCGTTAGAGGCCCCATCTCCAAATATAGCCACTTTGGGAGTTAGGGGTTTAACATATGAATTAGTGTGGGGAGAGGAGGGACACGCATATTCAGTCCATAACACTGACCATGAGAAGACATAAGAAAAGTTTTATCACATCAGAACAAGGACTAGGACTAAGAAACAACATAAACTGAACCATGACACCTGAGTTTTAGCAACCAGGTATACAGATTTTTGACTTAGAAATAATGAAGATTACTCAATTTCCTTATCTTAAACTACACACATTTAATTCAAAATTAATGATACAACTTCTAAAAACTTAGTAATAGGTTTTAAATAATTAGATGACAGCTGCAGTGGATATTCATTTAAAATCATGTTGATCATTAATGTTCTTTTTATATTTTCTAAATTCATGCGACTTCCATAGGTAATCAGTGTAAATGAACAAAAAGTGCTTCTTTCTGTAAAGATGAAAAAGTTGTTTATAGACTTTGTGTCTATTAATTCTAATAATTAACAATAGAGATTGACTGATAAGTGGCAAATAAAGTGAATAAGTGAAAAATCCCATTTGGTTCCCAGAGTATGTAATAATATTGGAACAAAGTAAACAATATTAATAAAAATCTTAACAAAACATAACTTATGTTTTACTGTTCTTTATAAGCCCTTGGAATTTGAATGTGAATTTTTTTCTTTTTCTTTTTCTTTTTCTTTTCTTTCTTTCTATTTATTTATTTTTTTTTTTTTGAGACGGAGTTTCCCTCCTGTTACCCAGGTGGGAGTGCAATGGCACGATCTCGGCTCACTGTAACCTCCGCCTCCTGGCTTCAGGCAATTCTCCTGCCTCAGCCTCCAGAGTAGCTGGGATTACAGGCACGCACCACCATGCCCAGCTAATTTTTTGTATTTTTAGTAGAGACGGGGTTTCACCATGTTGACCAGGATGGTCTCTATATTTTGACTTCGTGATCCACCTGCCTCAGCCTCCCAAAGTGCTGGAATTACAGGCTTGAGCCACCGCACCCAGCCTCTTTTTTTTTTTTTTTTTTTTTTTTTTTTTTATACAGAGTCTCCCTCTGTCATCAGCTAGAATGCAGTGGCACAATCTGGGCTCACTACAACCTCCATCTCCCAGGTTCAAGTGATTCTCCTGCCTCAACCTTCCGAGTAGCTGGAACTACAGGTGTGCATCACCATGTCCAGCTAATTTTTATATTTTTAGGAGAGATGGGGTTTTGCCATGTTGGCCCGAATGGTCTCGATCTCTTTACCGCCCGCCTTAGCGTCCCAAAGTACTGGGATTACAGGCGTGAGCCACTATACCTGGCCTGAACATGAATTCTTTTCTAAATTCTCTAAACCTCTTTTCTTAAAGTCAAACTTGAGTAGCTTAGGAGAATACAAATTTGATTTGACTAGAAAGAGAAAAAGCAGCCGATCAATATCAGTTTTTACCAGTTCAAGGAAACCAAAACAGTGATGTATCACCAGATGGTAAATGGATTGTTACCGCTAATGATGTTTACTATATTCAAGTCCATGTTATTTGTAATTGCCCATCTAATTTTTTGTATTTTTAATAGAGACGGGGTTTCACCATGTTGACCAGGGTGGTCTCGATCTCTTAACCTCGTGATCCACCCGCCTCGGCCTCCCAAAGTGCTGGGATTACAGGCTTGAGCCACTGTGCCCAGCCTGCCACTGTGATATTATCTCTATTATATCATTTATATTATAGTATGTATATTATAGCTATTATAACTATATCATAAAGTGTTATGGATCTTATCTGTACTTTAGGTAGTTGATAGAAGTGACATAAGTATATATATAACAGATTTTTGGCACTTTGGTAATTCAAGTTAGTTTCTGTGTAAGATCTCTGAAGGAATAACATTTCCATTTTTTGAAATAGAGACTATCAGATTAGGAAAAATGAATTATAGTATACTTGGTTTAAAATATCGTAGGATATTTCTCTACCTAGTCCATCAAGTATATGAGTCAGTCTTTGTTTTTCTAGATGTTTCAAATGTTGTGATTCTGTACTGAAATTATTTTTTACAGAATTAGAGAATAGGTGTCATCTATAGAGCTATTCTTCTTCAGCAGCAGAGGGCATATACTCATGCTTTCTTCATTCCACTTGGTAAGTGACCCTGTAAGCCACTGCCTTAGTGTTGAACAATTTTGAAGATCAGTTAACAACAATGATCATTTCCACCTGTAGACAACTAATAGACATAAGAGAGTCAAGAATAATGACTAACCTTCTTGGGAAATTCAATTGCTTTCTGACTTTTGGGCATTTCACTTCATCCTAAATGATGTCATGTCTTAACTCTAGGCTAAGAGGAGTTTGAAATAGATGATGAATGATTATATCAAATAATATCTTCTATCTGGAAGTTGAACACACAATAGAGAAACTTTGGTAGAAAACTGGCAGAATTTAGAGTCAATATGACACTTGTGTATACAACAGAAAAATATAAAAATGCTGAAAAGATTCTATTACATAAAAACATACCAAAGTTCATGGTCTCTATTATGATTTTCCTTTTTCAGGAATTAGTATTTTAGGAGGAACAATTAAGTCAATTGGTCCTATTGCAATTCATTCTCACTCCTAAATCCTCCCTAGAATGTTAAACAAAGATACTATTTTTTATGATTAACAAGGAAAGAATTGTTGACTAAATTAGGGATGAGGGATTTATTTTTTATAATAATTATAATAGATGGTTTATCATGATGAATAACTTTCAGGAGTTTTACTGGCCTTATATTCTTACTATCTTTCCAAGGTCAAAATTTAAAGTGAGAAATATATGCATATGTGTATATGCATAGAATACATTTATATATAAATATATATGTGTGTGGCTATTTGTCAGTTACTACAACTCATATATCTTCAATAAATAAAAACACATCTTCATATATATAAAATATCTTTCTGTATATGTATTTCCATCATATATAAACAAACTCCTTAGAGTAACAGAGCAGACATTATGCACATAGCATGTCTACAGAAAGCAATTCATTCATATTCATTGGCAAGCTAATTTACACAAGGAAAAAATAGGAAGACCAGGAATATTTGCATTAGCAGATTCCAGGTGGTGACTACTTGGATGGATGGATAAATCAGATGAAATTTTAAATGTACATTTTTCATGAGCTGAATGGCCAGATCCCAGAAGAAGATATTCTGAGAGACAAAACATTTTCATCAGGGTTGAAAATATTGAGAAAGAATTAAAAATGCCAAGTAAATTTTCAACATTTGTTTCAATTAGCCAAAGCCATCTGAAACCTCTTTGCAAACAAGAAAATAAAAACACATGGACATATTCCTCTCTCTCTCTCTCTCTCTCTCTCTCTCTCACTTACATTTTCAAATTGAAGAACTACTACTCAGTGAGAAAGATTAAAATGTTCAAAGAAGGTAGAGTTTTCAGTTCACCTGGATTTCTCAGAAAAGTTACATCAAAAATACCAGTGTAGATATCTACTGCTATACTACTATTGTATCCTTTTCACAATAAAGACCTAGAAGCAGCCAATGTTTGGGATTATTTTGGCACTAGTAAATGCATTTAATTAAATGTGTTATTTTCAATGGTTTTTTTGTTTACATGCCTAAAATATTCTTTCCAAAACAGCAAATGAACAGCTATATACATGTGAGGGGGTGTGTGTGTGTGTGTGTGTGCGTTTGTGTGTGTGTGTGTGTGTGTATACATATATATATAGGTGAGGCTCCCTTTTCAGCCTCACCAGTAGCTGGCACCACAGCATGCAAAACCATATCTGACTAATTATTATAATTTTTTTGGTAGAGACAGGGTCTCCATATATTTCCCAGGTTGGTCTCAAACACCTGGACTCCAGTTATCCATCTACCTAGGTTTCCCAAAGTGCTAGGATTACAGGTGTGAGCCACTGTGCCCAGCCCCACCCCTCTTGAATGTTAGGATTTAAGTAGTTTTAATAATCTTCCCTATATGCCGGTTTATTTGGCTATCAAATAGATTAAACTATTTCTTCAACTTTAGCTATTATTTTTCCATAATAATAAGTGCAATTATTACTGTACCTATGGGAGAAGGTGTGCCAGCATGATTTATACTGCATATAAATTACCATCAATGGTAACTCTAAATAAGCATTATGTAATTTCCTGTACATCATAAAGTTTATTTTTATTGATTTAATATAGTAGGGATTGATTTTGAATAACTATAGCATTACGATTTGAAACCTGAAATGAGTCTTTGAAATTAACTATTACAGAAGTTATCAAACTTCAGGTCACATCTGCCTACACAGGTGAGCAAGCATCAAAAAATAGGACCTTTAATTCATAAGTACATAGATGAATTGCATCAGGTAAGTACTACTGAATGTACAATGACAGTAAAACAGAGGATCTCCTTTTTATACTAAAATGTCCAAATACTAACAAACTTATTTTAACACTGTTTAAGAGTTTGGGGAATAGAAGTTGACAAAAACAAGAGTTTTATTATAGACCATGCCACTAGTGAGATGCCATAACAGAAAGCCCCAATTGTCCTGTAATGTTGAGGAACTGGATGGAACTATAGATATGGACATAACATTATAATAAAGATGATAAGGTGGATGAGGTAATAACAATGACCACTTATTTTGGTGTTCTGGGAACATTCTATACTTTATCTCATTAATACAATCACCCTATGAAACAGGTGATTTTTTAGATCAAGGGGAGGTAAAGCTCAGAGAGATTAAACAACTTGCTATAGGACATGTAGCAAACTAAACATTGACATTGAGAGTCAAATTTTGGCCTAAATCGAAAGCCAATGCTTAAAAAACAAGTACAAGAACAATTAAAAAAAAAACTAAGGTTTCTTAGAAATCTGAAATGGATTTCTATCTTACTAGGAGAAAGTGAGCTACAAAGGAGAACATAAAAGAGTAATTTTCAATCATCTTTGATGCCCCCCAAAGAGTGCATAAGATCAATTTTATAACTTTCTTTCTATATGTATTTTTATTATTGGCATATAAAATAATATCAGAGCATATGATATACTTAATATTTAAGAGCACCTCGCTTGCAACAACAGAATGAGTGAAGCTTTAGGGCAAATATAATCCATGATCATATGATCATCTCTCACATACAAAATTTTGCTCTTCATTGGGAATGAGATGGAATCCTTTTTTCAATAGTGAAGCTATGATGGCATAGATTCTTACACCTTCCTGTAATGAGTGATTGGTCAGGTTGAGGGTGCAAATAGATGGCTCTGGAGACAGAACTCTGTGTAGTCATTAACAAACTGGTCATATAACTCTGGATTTTTAAGTGTGCTATTTTGGCGATAATGAAATAATGTTTCCATCTTAGATTATTCCATTTTTCTTTTCCAACGTACAGTGACCGGGATTAAATTGTGACATGCTTACCAATATTGCAAATGAAGTGCTATTGATGTGAAGTATGTTGGATAACTAATTTAAAATCCAAATATATCTTCACCAAAGAGAGCATCAAACCAAAATTCACAAGATAAAATGTAATGAAAACACACACCAGCAAATTTAATTGACATTATTTTTACTGCTTCTTGCTCATAGAAAAAAGTGCTATTCATATTTTTATGGTTTAATCTGGTCAACATAGTAATATTTCTCTTAATTGTAAAATGTTAGTAAATTATTTGGTATTTTCTAAATATACAACCATATAATCTTCAAATACCAATGTGCTTATGTCTTTTTTGTGATATCTAGAACTTTATGTCTCATGACTTATTTTGCATTGTCTGGGATTTCCCTGTCAATGATAAAGTATGTCAATAATATGCTGAATATTAGGCTTCTTTTCTAACAAATAGATGTATAAAATCAGATTTTTGTGGTCATTAGTACATAACCTGTCTGTGTAAGGTTCGTGTATGACATTAAAAAGCAAAAAAAATAAAAAATGTAAACATTCAGAGAGAGATAGTCTAGAGATGTCTTAATCAAAGGAGTGTGGACCACAGACCAGTGCCAGTGTGTGAACTTAGCATGGGTCTCTAAATATGTAAATACAGAAATGAGAGCAGACATTTAGAAATTTTACAGCAATTTGACAGAGTAATTTTATATTTTTTGAGTCTAATAATAAAACATATTCTTAGATTTTGTGTGTCTTTATTATTTGTGTTATTCTTACAGTAACTCATTTTTTTATGTTTTACAAAAGTGTCCATCTATGAAAATAGTGAAAATAAATTGGCCTTGTTGGTTTGAGAAGCACTATTTTTTTAAAATTATATAATTGCAGGCCGGGCATGGTGGCTCACACCTGTAATCCCAGCACTTCGGGAGGCCCAGGCAGGTGGATCATGATGCCAAGAGATTGAAACCATCCTGGTCAACATGGTGAAACCCCATCTCTACTAAAAATACAAAAAATTAGCTGGGCATGGTGGCGCATGCCTATAATCCCAGCTACTCAGGAGGCTGAGGCAGGAGAATTCCCTGAACCCAGGAGGCGGAGGTTGTAGTGAGCCGAGATCGCGCCATTGCACTCCGGCCTGGGTAACAAGAGCGAAACTCCGTCTCAAAAAAAAAAAATATATATATATATATATATGCACTTTAGGTTCTGGGGTACATGTGAAGAACATGCAGGATTGTTGCATAGGTACATACAGGACACTGTGGTTTGCTGCCTCCATCCCAATCACCTATATCTGGCATTTCTCCCTATGTTATCCCTCCCCAACTCCCTACCCTCCACTGTCCCTCCTCTAGTCCCCCCCCAACAGACCCCAGTGTGTGATGCTCCCCTCCCTATGTCTATGTGTTTTCATTGTTCAACACCCGCCTATGAGCGAGAACATGCGGTGTTTGATCTTTTGTTCTTCTGTCAGTTTGCTGACAATGATGGTTTCCTGGTTCATCCATGTCCCTAAAAAAGACACAAACTCATCGTTTTTTATGGCTGCATAGTGTTCCATGGTGTATATGTGCCACATTTTCCCTTTCCAGTCTATCATCAATAGGCACTTGGGTTGGTTCCAAGTCTTTGCTATTGTAAACATTGCTACAATGAATGTACCTGTGCATGTATCTTTATAATAGAACAATTTATAAACCTTTGGATATATACCCAGTAATAGGATTGCTGGGTCAAATGTGATTTCCATTTCTAGGTCCTTGAGGAATCTCCACACTGTCTTCCACAATGGTTGAGTTAATTTACACTCCCACCAACAGTGTAAAAGTGTTGCTATTTCTCACATCCTCTCCAGCATCTGTTGTCTCCAGATTTTTTAATGATCGCCATTCTAACTGGCATGAGATGGTATCTCAATGTAGTTTTGATTTGCATTTCTGTAATGACCAGTAATGATGAGCATTTTTTCATATGTTTGTTGGCCTCATATATGTCTTCTTTTGAAAAGTGTCTGTTCATATCCTTTACCCACTTTAGAATGGGTCTGTTTTTGTTTTCTCTTATAAATCTGTTTTAGTTCTTTGTAAATTCTGGATATAAGTCCTTTGTCAGATGGGTAGATTGCAAAATTTTTTTCCCATTCTTTTGGTTGCTGGTTCATTCTAATTATTCTTTCTTTTGCTATTCAGAAGCTCTGGTGTTTAATTAGATTTCAGTTGTCTATTTTGGCTTTTTTGCCAATGCTTTTGGTGTTTTGGTCATGAAGTCCTTGCCTATGCCCATGTCCTGAATGGTTTTGCCTAGGTTTTCTTCTAGGGTTTTTATGGTGTTAGGCCTTATGTTTAAGTCTTTAATCCATCTGGAGTTAATTTCAGTGTAAGGTGTGAGGAAGGGATCCAGTTTTTGTTTTCTGCAGATGGCTAGCCAGTTTTTCCAACACCATTTATTAAACAGGGAATCCTTTCCCCATTACTTGTTTTTGTGAGGTTTGTCAACGATCAGATGGTTATAGATGTGTGGTGATGCCTCTGAGGCCTCTGTTCTGTTCCATTGGTCTGTATCTCTATTTTCGTACCAGTACCATGCTGTTTTGATTACTGTAGCCTTGTAGTGCAGTTTGAAGTCAGTTAGCATGATGCCTCCAGCTTTGTTCTCTTTACTTAAAAGTGACTTGGCTATGAGGACTCTCTTTTGGTTCCATATGAAGTTTAAGGTGGTTTTTTTTTTCCAGTTCTGTGAAGAGGGTCATAGGTAGCTTAAAAGGGATCATGTTGAATCTATAAATTACTTTGGGCAGTATGGCCATTTTCACAATATTAATTCTTTCTAACCATGAGCATGGAATGTTTTTTTTCATCTGTTTGTGTCCTCTCTTATTTCCTTGAGCAGTGGTTTGTAGTTCTTCTTGAAGAGGTCCTTTACCTCCTTTGTTAGATGTATTCCTGGGTGTTTTATTCTCTTTGTAGCAATTGTGAATGGCAGTTTGATCTTGACTTGGCTTTCTTTAAGTCTGTTATTGGTGTATAGGAATGCTTGTGATTTTTGCATATTGATTTTGTATCCTGAGACTTTGCTTAAATTGCTTATCAGTTTTAGGAGATTTTGGGCTGAGACAATGGGGTCTTCTAAATATACAATCATGTCATTTGCAAATAGAGACAACTTGACTTCCTCCTTTCCTAATTGAATATCCTTTATTTCTTTTTCTTTCCTGATTGCTCTATCTAGAACTTTCAATACTATATTGAATAGGAGTGGTAAGAGAGGGCATCTTTGTCTCGTGCCAGATTTCAAAGGGAATGCTTCCAGTTTTTGCCCATTCAGTATGATATTGGCTGTGGGGTTGTCATAAATTGCTTTTATTATTTTGAGATCTGTTCTGTCAATATCTAGTTTACTGAGAGTTTTTAGCATAAAGGGCTGTTGAATTTTGTTGAAGGCCTTCTCTGCATCTATTGATATACTGTGTGGTTTTTGTCTTTGGTTCTGTTTATATGGTGGATAACATTTATAGATTTGCATATGTTGAACCAGCCTTGCATCCCCAGGATGAAGCCTTCTAGATCATGATGGATAAACTTTTTGGTGTGCTGTTGCAATTGGTTTGCCAGTATTTTATTGGTGATTTTTGCATTTATGTTCATCATGGATATTGGCCTGAAGTTTTCTTTTCTTGTTGAGCGTCTGCCACGTTTTGGTATCAGGATGATGTTGGTCTCATAAAATGATTTGGGAATGATTTCCTGTTTTTGGATTGTTTGGGATATTTTTGGAAGGAGTGGTACCAGCTCCTCTTTGTATGTCTGGTAGAATTAATCTGTGAACCCATCTGGACCTGGGCTTTTTTTGGTTGGTAGACTATTAATTGCTGCCTCAACTTCAGCCCTTGTTATTGGTCTATTCAAGGTTTCAAATTCTTCTTGGTTTAGGCTTGGCAGGATGCAAAATTGTCCAGGAATTTATCAATTTCTTCCAGGTTTACTGGTTTGTGGGCATAGAGTTGTTTGTAGTAATCTCTGATGGTGGTTTGTATTTCTGTGGAATCAGTGGTAATATCCCCTTTACCATTTTTTATTGCATGTATTTGATTCTTCTCTGTTTTCTTTTTTATTAATCTGGCTAGTGGTCTATTTTGTTGATCTTTACAAAAAACCAGCTCCTGTATTTATTGATTTTTTGAAGGTTTTTTTGTGTCTCTATCTCCGTCAATTCTGCTCTTATCTAAGTTATTTCTTGTCTTCTGCTTGCTTTTGGGCATTTCTGATCTTGCTTCTTTAGCTCTTTCAATTTTGACAATAGGGTGTGGAGTTTAGTCTTTCATTGCTTCTCATGTGGGCACTGATTGCTATAAATTTTTCTCTAGACACTGCTTTAAATGTGCCCCAGAGATTCTGGTACGTTGTGTATTTGTTCTTGTTGGTTTCAAAGAACATCTTTATTTCTGCCTTCATTTCATTGTTTATCCAGTCAGCATTCAAGAGCCAGTTGTTGAGTTTTCATGAAATCATGCAGTTCTGAGTTAATTTCTTAATTCTGAGTTCTAATTTGATTTCATGATGGTCTGAGAGACTGTTTGTTTTGATTCCATTCTTTTGCATTTGCTGAGGAGTGATTTACTTCCAAATTTATGGTCAATTTTACATTAAGTGTGATGTGGTGCTGAGAAGAATGTAGATTCTGTGGATTTGGGGTGGAGAGTTCTGTAAATGTCTATTAGGTTTGCTTGGTCCAGGTCTGAGTTCAAGTCCTGAATATCTTTGTTAATTCTGTGTCTCCTCGATCTGTCTAATAGTGACAGTGGATTGTTAAAGTCTCTCACTATTATTGTGTGGGAGCCTAAGTCTCTTTGTAGGTCATTCAGAACTTGCTTTATGTATCTAGGTGCTCCTGTATTGGGTGCATATATATTTAGGATCATTAGCTCCTCCTGTTGCATTGATCCTTTTACCATTATGTAATGCCCTTCTTTGTCTCTTTGAACTTTCTTTGTTTAAAGTCTATTTTATCAGAGACTAGGATTACAACTCCTGCTTTTTTTTGCTCTGCATTTTCTTGGTAAATCTTCCTCCATCCCTTTGTTTTGAGCCTATGTGTATCCTTGCATGTAAGGTGGGTTTCCTGGATACAGCACACCAATGGGTTTTGACTTTTTATCCAATTTGCCAGTCTGTGTCTTTTGATGGGGGTATTTAGCCCATTTATATTTAAGGTTAATATTGTTACATTTGAATTTGATCCTGCCATTTTGGTGCTAGCTGGTTGTTTTGCCCATTAGTTGATGCAGTTTCTTCATTTTATCCATGCTCTTTACCATTTTTTACATTTTTAGAGTGGCTGGTACTGGTTGTTCCTTTCTTTTTTTTTTTTTTTTTTTTTGAGACAGAGTCTTGATGTGTCACCAGGCTGGAGTGCAGTGGTACAATCTCAGCTCACTGCAATCTCCACCTCCCATGTTCAAGCGATTCTCCTGCCTCAGCCTCCCTAGTAGCTGGGATTACAAGCGTGCACCACACCCAGCTAATTTTTTATATTTTTAGTAGAGCTGGGTTTCACCATGTTGTCCAGGATGATCTTGATCTCCTGATCTCGTGATCCATGTGCCTCGGCCTCCCAAGTGCTGAGATTACAGGCATGATCCACTGTGCCCAGCCCGATTGTTCTTTTCTATGTTTAGTGCTTCTTTCAGGAGCTCTTGTAAAGCAGGCCTGGTGGTGATGAAATTTCTGAGCAATTGCTAGTTCGTAAAGGATTTTATTTCTCCTTTACTTATGAAGCTTAGTTTGGCTAGATTTGAAATTCTATTAAAATTCTTTTCTTTAAGTATGTTGAATATTGGCCCCCACTCTCTTCTAGCTTATAGGATTTCTGCTGAGAGATCCATTGTGAGTCTGATGGGCTTCCCTTTGTGGGTAACCCAACCTTTCTCTCTGACTGCCCTTAGCATTTTTTCCTTCATTTCAACCCTGGTGAATCTGAAGATTATGTGCCTTGGGATTGCTCTTCTTGAGGAATATCTTTGTGGTGTTCTCTGTATTTCCTGGACTTGAATTTTGGCCTCCCTTGCTAGGGAGTTCCTTGCTGGGGAAGTTCTCATGGATAATGTCCTGAAGAGTGTTTTCCAGCTTGGATTCATTCTCTCCATCACACTCAGGTACACCTTTGAAACGTACATTAGGTCTTTTCATATAATCCCATGTTTCTTGGAGGCATTGTTCATTTGTTTTTACTCTTTTTCTCTAATCTTGCCTCCTCATTTTATTTCATTGAATTAATTTTTAATCTCTGATATTCTTTCTTCTGCTTTGTCGATTCAGCTATTGAAACTTTGTATACTTTGTGCAGTTCTCGTATTCTGTTTTTCAGCTCTATCAGTTCATTTATATTCCTCTCTGAGCTGTTTATTCTCAATAGCATTTTATCAAACCATCTTTCACGGTTCTTAGTTTCTTTGCATTGTGTTAGAACATGCTCTTTTAGCTCAGAGAAGTTATTATTATTACTCACCTTCTGAAGCCTGTTTCTGTCAATTTGTTAGACTCATTCTCCATCCAGCCTTGTTCCCTGCTGGTGAGGAGTTGTGATCCATTAGAGGAGGACAGGTGTTCTGATTTTGGGTATCTTCATCCCTTTTGTACTGGTTTCTTCCCATCTTTGTGGATTTATCTACCTGTGGTCTTTGTAGTTGGTGATTTTCAGATGGGGTCTCTGAGTGGATGACCTTTTTCTTGATGATGAAGTTATTTCTTTCTGTTTCTTAGTTTTCCTTCTTACAGTCAGGCCCCTCAGCTGTGGGACTACTGGAGGTCCACTCCTGACCCTGCTTGCCTGGGGGTCACCTGCAGCGGCCTCTGCATTTCTGCTGGGAACTGCAATCCAGGGCTGTTCCTATTCAGCCATCTTGGATCGTCTCTCCCGAGAAGAACTTTTATATGAGAGAAAGGAATATCAGGATGGTGGTTGAGTTAGATGGATTTTATATTTAAGTTTTGTTTAAGCTATATATGAATGTTCCTACTGAAAACTATAGTCCTATTGTTTGGGACACACTGTGTTGCATTGCAATCAAATGATCAATGTATTGAGAATAGAGTTAGAAAGGATGCATACAAATTCAAAATCCAGAATCCTAGGCTGCATTGCTCAGCTCTCTCTCTCTCTCTCTCTCTCTCTCTCTCTCTCTCTCTCTCTCTCTCTCTCTCTCTCTCCGTGTGTGTGTGTGTGTGTGTGTTTGTGTTTTCTTTTTGTGTGTTTTGCTAAGCCTTTTCCTCAGTCCTAATAAAAAATTCACATATCCAAGATGTGGGTTTAGACATGTTGAGGGCCAAATTTTTAGGGGATGTGTGGTACAGGATAAAAATAATAGCTTCCTATAGTGTTTAGCCTGTGTCCATTATTAAGCCTTCTCAGTAACAAAAAGGGATTTATGGAATCATTGAGTTCTTTCCTTTGAATCCACTGTGTATGGGATGAAAGATGTTCACATGAGACATTTTCCCATGGATGCCCATGAATGAATCTTACAATGTTCCTAATTTCTAGTGTGCCAGTTACAACTCCCCTTCCTTCTTTCCCCTCTACTAGAAGTAATATATGTTGGGTCTCTAGAGGATATAAAACCTGTTGCTTTTTTGATTCATTATCAGTAAATAATTTCTTAGCTTTAGATAGTTATAATTCTGTGAGATTATTTTTTTTTAATTCACAAATTACTATGATGGCAAAACACTGCAGTTGTGTCCTGCTTATTAAATATAAAGTGCACAGACATAAACACACAGGTTTTCTGTGTACACATATAACAAACATACTTGTTATAAAGAAGTAGAAGGTAGAAACTGATTGTAGAGGCCAGGTGCGGTGGCTCACACCTGTAATCCCAGCACTTTGGGAGGCTAAGGCAGGCAGATCAGGAAGTCAGGAGTTTAACCAGCCTGGCCAACAAGGTGAAACCCCATCTCTACTAAAAATACAAAAACTACCTGCACATGATGGTGGGGGTCTGTAACTCCAGCTACTGAGAGGCTGAGGCAGGAGAGGTTATAGTGAGTGAGATCATGGCATGGCACTGCAGCCTGGAAAACAAGAGCAAGGCTCTGTATCAAAAAAAAAAAAAAAGAAAAAGTGATTTTACAGTTTACCTAGATCAACTCTTTTATGTGAAAGATGAAAAAGATCAAAGATTTACTGACAGAAATACAATGATTTGCATATTAATTCTGTGTATCAGTAGAATAGCACATGCCAGTTCTGTTTTTTAAAATTAATATTAGTCACACACCCATTTATGCATAACACTTATCTACATTTCAAGAATTATTTCTAAAAATGTCATATATACACATTTTCATTTTAAGTCATTTTATATGCCATAATTGGAAATCTTGTGATTTAAGAATAATAATTAAAAATCTCTCCTATTCTTTGATAGAAAAATAATCATTTGATTATTCTTACATTTTCAAGAACTGAAAGAGATATACAGTTTATAACTTTGCTGATAGATATGGAAATGAGTAGTCATATGTGGTCCTTGGGTGCAATGAAATGGGGTTGTTCAATTTGGGATATGTTATAAGGATCTAATGAACTGCAGAGATCAAAGTTATATATAAAAAGTAAAATATCTCATTGATACTTGTTATATTAGTTTTCAAGGCAAAATGATAATATATTGGATATATTTATTGAAATAAAATATATTCTTTACATTAATTTTACCTGCTTTTTTTTTTTTACTAAACATGACAACTAGAAAATATTTCAATTATATCAATGTCTCACACAATATTATTATTGGACAGCACTGGTTTTAAAATTATTTTACTTCCTTATCTCTATAAGTAATTTCAATTCTGCTAATAATGCCCAGCAGAGACTTTATCTGAAATGCTAAGCTAAGTCAGAGAAAAATTCTGAGTTAGAGTTTGGGAAGATTTTCTCACATGGGAATATTTAATGAGTAGCAAGTCAGAATCAACTATGTCTTTGTGACTGTCACCCAACAATATAACCACACCCCACAAATTGAGTTTTGAACAGTTTTAACTGAGGTTAAAAGGCCAATAAAACTTTAAAGGTTCATGCTGTATGTTAGCATTTTACAAGAATACAAACATATGCCATGATCTTGTGAAATTTTCACACACTCGTGTTGAGTTGCATGTTTTTCTCCACAACCAAAACACACTGCCTTGATAAATGCTTACTACAAATGAACACAGATGATTTTATATTAATAGGCATAGGTATTATTACTTTTTAAATGTGCCAAATTGTTTTACTTCCCAATGTACTACCTGATTCTAGATTCTTTGTTAGTTACATTTATGTCCAATTTAAGTTTTTTCATTGTTCCAAAATTTTTGTAAAGTTCTGTGGATATTTTTAAAACAGTAAGTGTATCCAGTCATAAAGATATTTTTTAATTGCCAGAAAAAGTTGATAGGGAGACAGAAGTACTAGATTCCCACTCTGGCTCTTATTAGCTTGCCATTTGTGGCAGTCGCCTTCATCATTAGCTGAGAGTGAACTAGGTGTCCTCAAGTCCCTTCTGATTCCATCTAGCATTTTGAGATTCCAGTTTGAGATTTATTAATAAAGTATAATGTTTCTATGTAATTTTTATTTTTCACAGGAATTGTTATATCACCAATGCCTAGATCAGAGATTGACATATTAAAATGTGTTTTTAGATTTATTTAATTGTAATATCAAAGTAATTTTTCTATAACAATTCTAGGTGATTAACCTATTATAGTTTTTATACAGGCATGCCCCACATAATGACATTTCAGCCAGCAATGGACTGCATATATAATTGTGGTCCTATAAGATTATAATAGGGTATTTTTACTATATCTTTTTATGCGTAGATATGTTTAGATGCACAATACTTACCATTATGATAATTGTGTACAGTATGCAGTACAGTAACATGCTGTTCAAGTTTGTAGCCTAGGAACAGTAGGTTAGACCATATAGCCCAGGTGTGTACTAGGCTGTGCCACCTAAGTTTGTGTAAGTACACCCAATAGCAATCACACAGTGATGTAATTGCTTAACATGGTATTTTTAAAAACACAACTCTAACCATAACTGTTTTTTAAATATATATTTTGATAATTTAAAATCTAAATGTTTGTAGTTTATGGTTTGGTTTGGCTGTGTCCCCACCCAAATCTCATCTTGAATTACAGACCCTGTAATCCCCATGCATCATGGGAGTGACCCAATGGGAGGTAATTGAATCATGGGGGCAGGATTTTCCCATGCCATTCTTGTGATAGTGAATACGTCCC
>CM052657.1:94380645-94413802 GCA_028533165.1 Leontopithecus rosalia | reverse complement strand
TATATATATATATATATATATATATATATACACATATATATATAAATTACCCAGTCTCAGGTATTTCTTCATAGTAGTATGAAAATGGACTAATACATTTTATTACTATATATTTCAATTACATATACACACAATTTAATATTGAATTACATTTTAAAAATAAATTTTATGTTTTAAATCTAATTATTTTATATTATTTTAATGACAAAAAGTAGCTTGCACTTATGTGACCTGCTGAGAAGGGGGATGGAAGACAGGTTCATCAGATATGTCTGTTTGGAGAGTATTGAATGGGTCTATCTCAAAACACCATTTAATTCCTGCCTGACTACCGAAGGATTAGTTTATAATATACATACCGAAACCCTTTCTTCTACCAGAAGCCTGTGAGTTTCAGTTTTGCCTTTTATGCATTGACCAGAGAACAAAAGTAACAATTTCAGAAGTTTATCTTATTCTTAGGAGTAATTCACTTAGAATCCAGTGAAGAGTCCCTGTAAAATGGAAAGGTTCCAGCTGCAAGCTTGCTTAATTATGGCCCTCTTTTGCTTTTCTATCACTGCTACCCATTGCCTAGCATGTGACATCTGATCTCTAGATAACAACTAAGTAAAGAATCAGGGCTTGAAGTTTTGCCAACAAAGTGAAAAAAGTACTGTTTGTACTTTTTTTAGTGATTCCAACAAGTGTCTTTGGGTGGTTCAAATTGGACATGCTGATTCATTTCAACAGCCACTTTACTGCAGTTAATAAGTTAACACCAACCATGATAATATCCTCCATCCTCTTTGCCATAGATCAGTTCAGGGCCTGACAGTGTTAGGACAGTAAATAATTCTTGTTATTGGGACCCATGGGAAGTCAGCTGTATAACTAAGAAAAAATAAAGATCAAATTGTTATTGGTGACCAACCTACAAACAAAGATGAATCACAACCTTGCCCAAGTCTGCTCTCCTTTGAGTTGGGGTTTCTTTTATTTTTCGTAAAGTACTTACCAATTGTTGAACTTAGTATATAACTCTACAGAAATGGGGGGCTACCTGTCAAAATAAACTCTGACTGCTTAGTCTTGGTTCAGCATGAGAGCAGTTTCTCTTCCTAGAAAACCTGAAACACTGATGCAAAGGAGTGAGGAGGTCTGCAGCTGGCTGGGCTTTGAACATCAGGAACAGTCAGTAGTTGATACTACTGCTTTGGTGGGCATTTGAAATAAGTATGTGGCATAATGAGATATTAGCTTGTATTTCATGTATTAATGAAGCAATGGAAAGTTGAGAAAGAACTGTGTATAACTTCCTCTAGCCTTTTAGATGTACTGTCCTATGTGTTATTTGAGAATATTCATCCACATTCAACTGCAGTTGTTGAATAAATTTCGGTAATTAACATTTCTACTATTTCCTTTTTTGGTGCTTTGGTCACATCAAAGTTCTTAACAGCCCATGCTTGTTTTTATTCTTTAAGGCCCCTAAACATATGATTTTTTTCTGCAGCTTGTCTTACTGGTAAACACCTAGTCATCCAACAAGACCCTGCTCAAATGTCTTGTTGACAGACTCTTCTGTCGAGTCTTCTTTGAATTAGACTTCACCCCATACATTTCCAGAGGTAATAATATTTATTTTTAGTGCTTTCATAGCAATTCCTGCGAGACTTTAAAAGCACCTCATTGTGTCTTTATTATTAGTTTATTTGTATGTTGCCTTTCAATATAGAGTGATATCCTAAACACAGGAATCACACTATTTTTATTTTTGCAGCTCCAGCACCTGACACAGTGGCTGATAGATGTTAGGATCAACATCAATATATGAGTTTTTAAATTTATGGACAATTATTAATAATTTGATGAATGACTAACAGTAGTAGCAGAATAGAGATTTTTGCTTTTCTTTAGCACAGATCTTGATTTTGAGGATATTGTTGCAAATGTCATTAGTTTTGGCACCTTTGGCAAAATGAATAGCCTTTAAATGTGTTACAGAATTTTCAAACATTCCAAAATACTTGGAGTTAAATATCATCCATTAAAATAATTTGAGCAGCATTCAGCTATACTCAAGAACAAATATGTAGCAAAAAGTCTGTATTGCCATAAAAACTACTAATATCCCTAAGCAACTCCGTAACCATATGTTGTTCTGCAAAAGCAATCCAGAATGTTTCTGCTCTACAATTCCAGGGGCTGCAAACCTTTCCATCTAAAGCAAGAATAAAAAAGTATCCAAAATCTCAGCTTGCTTTATGGTTATGTATCCATACTGCTTCAATAGTGGTAGGACTTGATGATCTGAAGGAGTAGGCAAAAGCATATTTTCAATTCTTTTCTCATCCTCAATATTATAGGAAGTGATGCTTAAATTAGTACTCTTTATTATACTTCACCTTATTTCCCATTGAAAAGATATTTACATCCAAGAAGAATTCAGATATCTTGTTTATGATGCTATAATCATTTCCATAGAAACCAATTATGATGTACACATTATATGGCTTTAGGTGGAAGAATGAACAGCAGGAAGTATTGAATTATAACCAAGTATTGAAGTATTTTGTTTGTGCATTATTTTATTTAGAAACCAGCATAAGACTAGAAAAATGTAGCATATGTGTTGAGCAAAAAATTAGTTACATCCTATGAAAAATATTTTAAATAATTATTTTAGGATATAGTTTTATAAGTATTTAGATTTATGGCTTAGGTAGATTTGATGACAGACTGCATTGGGAAATAGAAAGAATGGAAGCTTTGTTATTCTAAGATGCTTAGTAACATTTCAGACAAAGATTTTGCAGACAAATTGTCTAGTCCAAGCCATTCATTTTCCACAAGAAGAAATGAAATCCTAGAGAGGGTAAACAGCTTGATCTCGGCTAGACAAGGAGAGAGTGGTAGAGCCAGAGCAGGAATGTTTAAGCTTGTTTAGTACTTTTTTTTTTCCTGTCAGTTTTCTGAGTTTAAAATATGGTAGAAAGCATTTGCATAAAACTTTTCCATATCCAAATCATTTAATGCTAAAAACCTGAATGTTTCTATCTTAGTATAAATGTGAAACATGTAAATCAAAGAGTAAAGCACAGATCACAGCTTGACGTTTTCTAAATATATATAAAGAATTTGTTCCTACAATATGTCAATATGTGTTTTCATTAGCCTAAAGACTGAAATATTCCTGACATTAGCAAACTACGAAATATTATTTGTAGAAATCGGGAAAGGTTTTTGCATTCTAGTTGCATAATCCTAATGTAAATTTACTTATTTTCACCATGCCAGAGAAAAATAACTTTAATAGTCTAATTCAAATAGTCAAAGCAAGGAAACGTTACATTATCTATGTGCATATATGCACATGTATATTATATACACTTATAGGCTACATATTTGTATTTAGGTTTGAGTGTGTGTGTGTGTATGTTTGTATACACACAAAATAAAGGGCAGTATCCATACTGTTTTGTTCAAGTATAATTTTGGCTCCGCAGTTTTTAGCTTAGACACTATTTTATGAAGTTATCAATTAAAAATATTATATGAATCTGCTATATTGTTAGACTTCTAACCCTGCAGAAGAGACTCTAAAATAATCTAAACAAGACTCTAAAAGATAACTTAATTATTTTTATGTTTGATGAGCCCCTGTTCACCTTTTCTGGAAAAGGCCATGCCTCTTTATCAGTGAGGTGATATATCTTACTTTTCTTAATCCTTCATATATGATACTTCTGTACTCGTTTGATAGATAAAATATGTAAAATCCTATACAATTTGTTATCTGGAACTGGGAGAATTAATGATTATATATTTAGCTGAAGGTACACACATATACACTTACATGCACACACACGAAGATACTCATTTCATTATCTAAAGAAAATGAATAAAATGAAGTAGTTTATTTTTTCAGTTTAAAAGCATCGACAGCCTGAGCATTCGATCACTTCTCTCTAGGAGCCCATAAACTAGAATTTACATGTTGATACATATTTATAACAGTGTTATCCAGGTTTTAATAATAGGTTTTAGTTAACCTCAAAGAGTTAGTGTAAGACTATCTAGAAAGACAATAGTAAAGACTCTTGTTTTTGCTTCTGACTTTAGGCTTAAAAGGAACTACTTTTTTGATTTTTTTCTTTTTATTCTTCTGTCATGTAAGAGATAGACTATGTATGACTTTCACAAATGTGTATAATAATAGAAAATAATACCTGCTTGGGAGCTTCTTTGGCTTCCTTAAGGAATGAACAAATTAGTATGTCCCACTGTTTTTAAATCTGAGATGAAAAATGAGATGTATTTTTAAGCCTAAAATGGATTTAAGCAGAGTCAGCCACCAGCCTCCTAGATATGTTCAATTAAGTATTTAAATTTGAGTAGCCATTAAGTACTTGTATCATATTAGAAATGTGTTGTTGTGGTTCTTAAGTGCATGCTTTAATGATATTGGGAATCAAAAGCTTTTAACTTTATTGCATACTTTATTGTATGTTGTGTGATTATTGGATTGTTTTCAAATTATTAAGTTATCAAAAGATATAAGTCTTAGGAAAATGGAGTTTGTCATGTTTTCAAAAGATAGTAATATTTCTCAGGTTTTTTCTTTCTGCTGTTAATATGATTGATTTCTTTTAGTAAAAGAGAATTTCCAAGTGTATATTTATATCATCTTGAAACTCTTGTTCACTGTGCATAAGGCAATATTTTAGTTATTGAACTGAAATCCTTCCAGTGAAAATATATTCTTGAATTCTAGCCAGTCCCTTACAGTATTTGAGAAAATTATGGAAAAATTTAAAAAATCAGGACAACTTGAATTGCTGGTTGCATCTTAATTTGTCCAATTGGTATGAAAGCTAGGTTAATAACCATTTCAAAAATGGAACCAACTGAAAATAAACTTGATATGGATAATTCCAGCCTTTCCAATGTCTCATTTCTGTTGACCAGCTCAATGTTATTTGACTTCTAATGCTTTTTAGGTGTTTTAAAAGTAAAAGACCTGATTTTTCTCTGTAAGCATGAATAATTTTGGCATATTTAAAGGAGTGGGTGTATGGCACATACCCTTGGGCAGAATCTCTCTCACTGTGACTCTGTGCTTCTGCTTATTCTCTTCTTGCCTCAAAAGTAGCTGCAGCTCATCAGGACTCTATTCACAGTAATTGGTGCAATCTTTTTGGAATCCTTCAGGCTGTATAAATGTCAAATGTTGCTGCTATTGCTGTTATTAATGGGACTTTGGGTTGAGAGAGAGAAAGAAGGAATAGCTGGACTGTATTAACATGCATTGACTACATATTGACTGCAAAGAAGAATTGTATCTCCAGGATGAAAGTTATATTTCCATGATTAAGTATGCAATTGAGAGACAGCAATCTGGTTAAATAGAGGAATGATTTGCTCTTTAACAAGCAGTTAGTTCTACCTGGAAGGGAAAATAACTATTTCTCTCCCTTTTATAAATCTGCCCCTTGTTTAGTACTTTGGGGACTGCATAAGGGTACACCACACATAAAGGAATCTTCACAAGCCCTGCAATTTTCTCATTTTATCCTCCTGTATCCATTGAGTAGATGTGAAACCCCCCAGAATACAATATGTGAGACATACATAAAATGAAAGAAAAAAAGTACTGTTTAATTTTTTCTTACAAAAGGAATATAAAACTGGCTTCTTTTCTTCCAAGAATCCTTCAACCTTTCCTATCTTTGTGGCATCCATTCAACATGTGTCAACACTAAGTGGACTCCGGCAGAGTCTTTAATGGGGACATGTCGTGTCTTTTGCCAGGAGAGAAAAAGAAACACTCCCCTGTATTACTCTACTGTTCTCTGAAGGAAATGGAGGTGGGGAAAATGAAGGCCAGGTCAAAACCATCTTTGTACTGTGACACATGCCTCCACTTTTGTGCACTTTAAGATTATTACACATTACACTGGATAGCACTTAATTATTTAAAGTGACTTTTACTTTATTATTATAGCCAGTGTATGATTGAGTCCTTGCTGGGAATGCCAAGTTCTTCTGTTTCTGAAAGAAAGGACTGAGTTTAGATGTCAAGTAGAGATGCCAGATTGTAATTTAACGGGGAGAGAGGCACTAGGCAGTATTCCAATGAAGCCAACCTGACTGGGTAATTCTGCAGAAACTGAGTGTGGGCAGTCTCCTTTAAGAGAAGAGGTGATGGAATCATCTGGACTTTCAGTAATCCCATACTCATCATTTACATCTGGGCAACATGGGATAGTGAGAGCCGTCGTTTTATACAAACTTTAGATAGAATTTGTACTCTAAGGATTGATGATTCAATAAAGGTACTCCAATGACCAGGAGAAGCTGAATAATTAATTTAACTTCCCTGAGTCTCATTTTCTCTCTCTGTAAAAAGGAAGTTTTAACATCTACCTCAGAATTGTTATTAAGATTAAGTGAGGCTAATGTATGTGGAAGCGCCTACATAATGTGCTTAGTGGGTACCTGATAAACATCAGTTCCCTTCTCTTTCAGTTGGAAATGCCATTATGGTCTCTGTAATGGCCACTTAGAAGCAGGGACCAACTCACCATAAAAGAGCAGTGACCAGCCGTGATAGTGTGGCAGAAGTGACAGTCACATTTTATATTAGTACATATGTTTTAAAAAGGCATAATTATCTTTACTAGTTCTCTCTGTGGCCAAGAGGCCGACACTATGACCAGCTGAGTAGATAGATAGCACTAACAAGAAATAATGAATAAAATTTGAGTTCTGACTGGTGGCAGTTTTACTCTGGGTTTCACCCACTGAGACATGTTGACATTTCTAATAATGTAGCACTGTGACTTGCAGGCCTGCCTAGAAATATGTATTGGGTGCTTCGATTAAGAAGACTATTAGCATGATGAATAATGTCTGTAACGTTCATGAATTTAGTGAGTAATAAGAGAATACTTAGAAAAACAGAGCTTGGTGGGGTGCATATTTAAACTTGGGGAAGATTTCCAGTAGTGGAATGATGAATCCAGAGATTTGAGATGATGGATTTTTATAAGCTGCCTTATCTGCTACCTATTTTACATATGAATCAAACTCTACTTAGGACCGATTGAAGAGGCTTTCCTACTTTATATGTAATTCATTTTAATTATAATAACAAAAATTTTAATCTACTTTTTAAATTTTGAATTTTATGCTAATATTCTATACATGTTAACAGCTTTAGTGAGGTTTAATACAATAACATTCACAAATTGGAAATGTACAATTCTATAATTTTTTGTAAATGTGTGGAATTGTACGGTCATTACCACAATCCAGCTTTAAGATATTCAATCGAACCCCAAATTTCCCTCATCCCCTTTGAAGATATCTCCCATTTCTACTCCCTGCCTTCGGCAACTATTGATCTGTTTTGTCTCCATAAATTTCCCTTTTCTGGACATTCCACATTTATTAAATCAGACAATATATAGTCTTTTGCATCTGCTTTCTTTCACTTAGTGTAATATTTTTGAGGTTCATCCATTTAATAGCATGTATCAGTAATCCTTTTCTTTTTATTGTTGAATGGCATTTTACTTTTATAGTTACATCACATCGTATCAATTATTGGGCTATTATGAATGATGCATCTATGAACATTGTGTAGATGTCTTTGTATATGTACATTTTTACTTGTCTTGGGTAGATTTTTAAGAGTGGAGTTTCTGTTTAACACTGTAACTGCCAAAATACTTTCTCAAGCAGCTATACTATTTTACATTTTTATTCATGTTACATTTTTATTAGCAATATATGAGAATTCCAGATTTCTACACCCTTGCTAACATTTCATATTATCTGTTCTTTTGTTAGAAGCTATACTGTGGTATTTCATTGTATTTTTATTTTGCATTTCTCTAATGATAAAAGATGCTAAACATTTTCATGTATGGGTTAGCTATTCATGTATCTTCTTTGTCAAATGTCTGTTCAAAACATTTGGTTATTTTATAATTATTCATCTTTGTCCAAATTATTTATCTGATGAAGTATTATAAAAATATATTCTCCTACTATGTTGCTTATCTGTTTTTTCTTCATTTACATTAATTAATTAGTGTATTTATTTTTACTTTTCTCCTAACTTTAGAAATCATTTCTTTTCTTGCTGGTGTCTTCTGAAACACAGAGTTTTTAAATTTTTATTAAATAAAACTTACTATTTTTTCTCTTATTGATTGGGCTTCTGTTCTGTATTTAAGAACATTCACCCAACCCAAAATAATAAGAATTTTCTCCTATGTATTTTTCTATAATTTTAAATAATTTTAGTGCTTATAATTAGGTATACGATTAATGTCATCTTAATTTTTATACACAGTAAGGTAAAAGGCTAGGTTATTTGTTAGTAGATATACAATTATCCCAGCAATATCTTTTGAAAATACTAGCATTTTGACATTGAATGGTTTGATACCTTTATGAAAAATCAGTTGAGCACACAAACACATAGACCAATGGAACAGAATGGAGAACCCAGAGAGAAAGCCACTGATTTATAACCAACTGATTTTCAATAAGGTATCAAGATCATTCCGTGGAGAAAGAACAGACTCTTCTATAAATAGTACTGGGAAAACTAGAAAGATCTATGTGCAGAAAAAAATGAAACTAAATCCCTATCTCAAACTGTATACAAAAATCAAATCAAAATGAATTAAAGACTGAAATGTAAGACCTAAAACTAAGAAATTACTAAAAGATAACATTTGGGAAGCAATTCGGAAAATTGATCTGGGCAAAAATTTTTTTGGTTAAAACCTCAAAAGCACAGATAACTAAAATAAAAATAGACAAATGGGTGGAATTCTATCAAATTTAAAAGCTTCTGCACTGCAAAACAAAAACAAAATCAAAATGAAAAACTATCAACAAAGTGAAGAGCCAGCCTACAGAATGGGAGAAAATATTTGCAGACTATCTAACTGACATGGAATTAATAACTGGGTTATATAAGTAACTCAAACAACTCAATAAGCTAAATGACAAATAATCCTAAAATTAAAAGAAAGAAAATAATTATATTGGAGAGATATCTGCCCTACCATTTGTTGCACAATAGCCAAGATAGAGAATCAACCTAAGTGTCCACCAGTGAATGAATAGATTTTTTTAAAAAAACATGGCTTATACATACAGTGGAATACTATTCAGCCATAGAGAAACTTACAATCACATTCTGTCACTTACAGCAACATGGATAGAACTGGAGGTCATTATGTTAAGTGAAATACCTCAGGCACAGAAAGACAAATACCACATGTTCTCACTTATTCATATGTAGGAACTAAAAGAGTCAGTCTCCTGGAAGTAGAGTAGAATGTTGGTTACTAAGAAGCTAGGAAGTTTACTTGGCGGGTGTAGATTTGTTGGTTAGTGGTTACAAAAACAGATAGAAGGAATAAGTGCTAGTGTTCAATCGCATAGTAGGGTAAATATAATTAACAATAATTTATTGTGCATTTCAAAAGAGCTAGAAAAGAGTATTGAAAATGTCTCCAACATAAATAAATTATAAATGTTTAAGGGTATAGACATCCTTATTACCCTGATTTGGTCATTATAAATTATCTGCATGTCTTAAGATACCACATGTACATAAAAATGTACAACTATTAAATATCAATAAAAAAAATCAGTTGACATACTATTCACTAAACTCTAGTCTTTTTGAGTTATTGCCAGGTTTTGCACTAATGTCCTTTTTCTGTTCAATAATTAATTCAAGGGTACCATGTTGCCTTTAGTCCTCATGTCACTTTAGTCCCTTTTGGTCTGTGACACTTTGTTAGTCTTTCCTTATGTACCATGACCTTGTTTGAAAATGCTGGTATTTTCATTATTTATTTATTTATTTTTAAAAATTTTTTTACAAGCACTCTATGGTAACCTAAAACACAAATATTAGGGAAAATTGGGTGAAGGGCATATGGGACCTCTTGCTATTATGTCTACAACTTATCTATTATTTTTAAATTGTTAAAGAAATCAAAATTTTATTAAAGAAAAAGTTAATTAACTACACCTGTAAGGATTTGCTTTTCAAATCTCAAATCTATGATAATTTATTTTTATTCATATCCTTGCACCAGTTATAGTCTCCCTCGATTATTGTGGCTTTATATTAAATTCTGAAATCTGATAGTCTATATATTCCAAATTTATATTTTTTCAAAACTGCTTGCCTTTTTAAAATCCTTTCCATTTCTATATAAATTTAAGGAGGAGTTTGTTAATTTCCCCCTAGAATTGTGTATTGGAATTTTGATAGAGTAGTATTAAATTTACAGGTTAATTTGAGAATTGCTGTTTTTAAATTATTCTGTATTTCAATCCATAAATATGAAATACATCTCCATTCATATATATCTGTAATTTCTGTCTGCAATGTTTTGTAGTTTTCAGTGCATAAGTCTTAAACTTCTTTGGTCAGATTTATTTACTAGTATTTTATTCTTTTAAAATATTTTGTGAGTGATTTTTTTTTCTATTTCAATTTAGGATTTTCTGTTGCTACTAGGGAGAAATAAAATTAAATTTTGTATATTAATTTTGTATTTTGCAAAGTTATCTTCTTTGTTTTTTTCTGTGATTTATTTATGTGAATTTCTTGAGATTTTCCATATACAGGATTATTTTGTCAGCAATTTTACTTCTTATACTGTCATCTAGATGTCTTTTGTCTATTTATTTTCTTAATACACTGAGTAGAAACTCCAGTATTATGTTGACTAGAAGGGGCAAGAGCAAATTTCTTTGTCTTCTTTCTAATGTTAGAATGAAAGCATTTGGTCGTAGTTTTGTAAATGCTTATTGTCAAGATGAAGATGTTCACACCTACTCCTAATTTTCTGAGAGTTCTTAAAATTAATAAGTGTTGAATATTGTTAAATGCTTTTGCTGCACTTTTCAAGATAATTTTTTTCTGTATTCTATTAATATGGTGTATAAAGTGAATTGGTTTTCAAATGTTAAAATAACTTTGCATTTCTAGAATATAATGTGTTCTGCTTCCTACTCTTCATACTGGCTAATTTCTTTTGAACTATATTTAAATTCCCTGATTTTTCCTTCTGCCATATCTAATCTGTGAAACTTCTCTACTAATTTTTTTTCATTTTTTGAGATTTTCATCTCCAGATGTTAACAGTTTCTATTAACCGTTTCCTATTTTTATCCATTTAATATGGCTGTTATTTTTCTGTTTTATTATATTTCTTATGCCTTTTTGTTAAAAATCAGACATTTTATATAATGTTTCACTGCAATGCTAGATTTCTACTTTTGCTTTTTTTAAAAATGAAGTTTGTTGACATTAGTGGTATTTTGTCTTTTTTTAATTTAGTTAATTTTCTGGATTAATTTTGAAATTTGTCTTCCCTATGATATGTAGTTGCTGATGTCTCTGCTAAGACTTTTTAAATTAATTCTTGATTTTGCTTTTCACGATAGCTTTCTAGAGTCTTTCTATGTATCTTGAGTATGTTAATAATTAGCCAATGACTCATCAGAAATTATGCTTATCCATCTCAGACCAGTAAGCCTTCAGTTTTCTGCAGATGCAGCCTGTGGTGGATCACATTCAAATTTCAGCCAATTTTCAAGTCTTCCCTGTCATTTATTTTCTGCTGGGCCCTTTTGCATCTCCTATGTTTATGCACATAGCTTCAGGGTTGACCAAGACTATGCGGCTAGCTTAGAAGCTTCTAGTTTTTAACTGCATATAGCCTCAATCAGGAATATATTTTCCCCAAACATGCAACGTGAAGCTTTGAAAATCCTTTGTAATTTCAACTAACAACACCAATAGGCTTAGTGGCATTGCCGCCAACATCAACTACAACAAAGGTACCAGTCCTCCTTGCTTTACTCTTCTCTGGCTGAATCTCCATCCAGTGGTGGAAGTTGGGAAGTAGCAGAATTTCAGGGCAAGAACATTATAAAGTCCTATTGTTCTTACACGTCCTTCTGCAGTTTTTCATGTGTAAATGCCTCTCAGATGTTTTTATGACCTTGGTTTATTTCCAGAGTGCTGAAATTGTTATGTTTTTCAATTCTGTGCAGTTGTATAGTCGCTTTTGCAGAAGGAGATTTGCCTATAATTGCCCATACCTGGATGTCCTACCAACTCTTCTGCACATATTTGCCAAGCATGTTATTGAGAACGGATTCATCGTTAGATAACATTTGAAACCTAACATAAAGAAAAAACAAGATCGTGTATCATTGGATACCGCTTGCCTTTTAGACTTTCTTTAAAATTTTCATAGAAAATGAATTGTCAGTTTTTCTAAAACTGAAAATTTCCATGTCATTGGTTCAGGATATATATAGATATTATCCATATGTATTATATCACATATATAATTTCATTTTGTAATCTTTCATGTTTTATTTTGTAATCTTTCATAGTAACAAAAGTGAAATTGTTTATACCTGTAGAGCAAGACCTCAGTGAAGTGACAGGCTAAGAAAATGGGTGAAGTATTGTTTAGTTGGTTATGAGTTGGTTAAGGAAATACAAATTAAACTGTTAGAAATTATGAATCTGATTTCTTAATTTAGTATATATACTATTTATTTAGATATATCTCTGGAAACCGATGATATGTAAGGTTATTGAGTATCATTTCAACATGACATCTCAATCTAAAATAATATATTTAAAAAGAGAAAGCATAGAATATTGGTCATAAAAATATTTTGAAAAAACTGTGCTTGCATTTGTTTTCAGAAAATAAATCATTTCTTTCCTCATCATAGAAACTGAACAAGAGTAGGAGAAAGGAATTACCTTAATCTTTCTTATTATTCGTGATAATGATAATAGCGCCTTATTTTATTAAGCAACTGAGAGTTTAAAAAAATAAAACTTTTACAATACCAGAGCTTATTTGATATCTGTAGCAATTTAGTGTTGCAAGATATACCAAGTGAGGTTTATTAGGTACGTATTCACACACTGAGCCAATGATTGGACAGATAAAGATGGAATGGAAAGTCTTAGCATCCAAGAAGTTGCAATTCTTAGTGGAAATAAAACACTAAATAGACTATTACAGTGCAATGATTTGTGTCACAAAAATGATTTTCACAGATGTTATGAATGTAACCTGAGGAGAAGCATCTTAACCTTGCTTTCTTAAGTAAGATAGTGCTACAATATAAACCATATCAGTAAAGATGAGTGGAAATGATGAAAGAAGAGAGAAGAAATCTTACACTTTTTATAAGTCAGACATTGATCACGACACTTCACTTGGGAAATCCTTTTTAACCAAGGCAATTACTCAGTAAAGATCTTTCCATAATCTTAGGGGAAAACAAACAAATCAAATCTCGAGGCCCATTATGCATAATTAACTTGAGTGAATTTCTGACATGATTTAAGTGTGTACAAAGATTTGCAGGCAGCAATGTGTGGTATGCTGTCAGAAAATCATAGAAGTATAAAAGAGGCTTTATAAGTATTGTTATGCTAAAGTTAGGGAAAAGTGAAGGCTTGACCTAAGGCACTGGCAGTGAGAAAAGAGAAAAAGAATTCTAAGCATTTGAGGAGTCAGTCAGCTCGGGTGAAGGTTGATGAGTTAAACTTAACTTTTAATGTAAGGAAGAGATCAGATTCGAAAATGATTACCAGGTTTCTGACTTGCACAAGTTTGTGGATGATGTTTGTCTTTTGTTTAGGAAAAGAACAGAAGAAGCAAAATTTGGATGGGAGTAAGATATTAGGGACCAGTAACTAGATCTCCCCAGTTAAATGCTAACATGTTCTCATTAAACCATGCAACCTTTATTTGCATCAACTACTAATTCTACTAAGACGGGTGGACTAGGTCTTGCCAGAATAACCATTATGATTCAGTGCAGTTCATCAGATCCCAGTATCCTTGTGAGTTGAAAGGATCTGAATAATTACTAATTACTCTCCGTTTTCTTTATATAAAGAAAGAGCTAGCCCTTGGAGAAATCATGGTTTCAGAAAGTCTCTGTCTCGCTTGCTCTCTCTCTCTCTCTCTCTCTCTCTCTCTCTCTCTCTCTCTCTCTTGCTTCTCCCATTCCACTTCCTTTTATTACTATGAAAAAGAGTCATTGAGGAGAGGGATGTTTCAGGTAGCTGTCATCTGCATTTCTTTTCAGTTAGATAAATATTATGTCAGTTTGCTGCCAAGTACAGGCACACTGGCAGGAAAGTTTTCTGAATGAGGCAAAGGAATAACCAGGTTGGCTATTCTACCTTTCGATTCTTATTTATTACCACTGCAATTTGTCTTAGAACAGAGACAGCTGTCATTATGCTAGTGTCAGATTAAGCTAAACTGTCGTAAACAAGGCTCCGATGGAAAAAGAGACACACTTACCAGCTTCTGCATTGTGTTCCATTCAAGATTGCCTGTCTTTGCCTTATAGATCTCTATCGTGATGGGGCCACAAATCTTCTACCCATATGTAGAGAGCCTTTTAAAGACCTTCACAGTCAACCCTGAATATAATATCTTTTGCAACAAGATTGAGGATTAAAGAAACATCAAATTATCTTATGGAATACAAATTATAGTATACTTCTCAACTTTAAGGTTATTTAAAAGTTGTTCTCTAAGCCTAGAAATCTCCTGATTATTTACATTTAAATGGACCTCTAGAATTTACCTAACAGTAGATATTATTAATATTGTATTATTACATCTATGATTATGATGCTAAATGATGCTAATGATGATTACACTGTCTGTAAGAATATGTTTAAAAAACACAGTAACTATCTTATTAACACATGCATTGTAAGTGAAACAATGTGTGAAACCAACAGTTATCATTCTGAGCACTTGCCTTGCATGCAACTTAACACCTTCTTCTCTAATTAAAAAAAAGAAAAAGACAAAAAACTTCAGGCAGAGTAGTTTATAAAAAGCCTCTGGATATCTGTTGTGAATCTGTGACAGGACAGGACAGCTGGTTCTGGCTTTTACATTTACTCATGAGTAACTTTTTCTGTTCTTTCTGCTCTCTGATCTCAATGGAGAGTGAAGAGTAAAATTCAGCAATCTGTTGGCACACAGATGTGCAGTGATTGTCAAGCTTTTGCTTTTACGTCCCAGTTCCTCCTAATAACCTCTAGTGGCCTAGAATTAAGGACCTTCCATTTGCATTCCAAAAAGAAGCAGATGATAGTCAATATGGGTAAAACTTACAAACTGTCAGCAAACCTCAACTTTGGTCTCTTTGAGCTTTATTTACTCCTTTGCCAGATGGACCCAGGTTTCTGATTTAGTCCAAGTGGGTGATTCTAGTCCACTTTATAGTGGTAGGACAAACTGGGGGGAAATCCTCTTAGCTCTTTACTTTCACTGTTACTCACTTTGTGAAATTGCATTAAATACTTTTGACTACATGTATAGAAAGCATCTTATATCCTATTAAGAAAGATATTTAATTATTAGCTGTACTGCTAGGAGGAAAAATGTAGGTCATTTCTCTATTAGAACACACATAATCATATAGCACTGGTAAAAGTGTCACTTTTATAACAAGCTCCTTTTCTTGATGTTTATGTGAAACCAGTTAGACTAGAGTTAAAGACGAAGGTGTAGGTCAACTAGTGCACTGAGCTGATGGCCTTCCCACTGAATTTGAGCAAACAGTAACAACAGGAGTCAATTTTAATGAGACTGGTGCTCCTTGGGAAGGACATGTGCTACAAATTATCAGCTCTGGGAACAAGAGGCAAAAAGGAAGCCACAAAGGACAGGTTTAAAAAGCATCAGTGATAGAATAAGGTGACTTCCCATGGAGAGCAATCAAGGGTCTTGAGAAACTCATCCAAGACCTGCAAGGTAAAAAATTACTGATTTCAAAGGAGAATCAGAACAAAGTATCTATCAAATGTGTTTTGGTAAATAAGGTCTGAGGGAAGGTTATTGATATGACTGGCTGTGTCCCCACCCAAATCTCATCTAAAATTGTAGCTTTCATAATCCTGAGGAGATTATGTGGGAGGAATCCAGTGAGAGGTAATTGAATTATGGGGTGAGTTTTTTCCTGGGCTGTTCTTATAATAGTGAATAAGTCTCACAAAATCTGATGGTTTTATAAAGGGACATTCCCCGACATACACTCTCTTGTCTGCCACCATGTAAGACATGAATTTGCTCCTCATTTACCTTCTGCTATGATAGTGAAGTCTCCCCAGCCATGTGAAACTGTGAGTCAATTAAACCTCTTTCCTTCATAAATTACGGAGTCTCAGGTACAGCTCAAGCCATAGCTTCAGCTGGTGCAAGCCCCAAGCCTTAGCAGCTTTGATGTGGTATTGATCCTGCTGTTGCATAGAAGTCAAGAATTGAGGTTTGGGAACCTCCACCTAGATTTCAGAAGATGTATGGAAATGCCTGAATGTTCAGGCAGAAGCTTGCTGCAGGAGTGGAGCCATCATAGAGAACCTCTGCTATGACAGTGCAGAAGTGAAATGTGGGGTGGGAGCTCCAAAACGGAGTTGCCCCTGGGCTACTGCCTACTGGAGCTGTAAGAAGAGGGGTAGTGGCAACTTTCACTGTGTACCTGGAAAAGCTGCAGACTCAATGACAGCCTGTGAAAGCAGCTGGGAGAGGGGCTGTACCCTGTGAAGCCAGAGGGGCAGATCTGCCCAAAGTTACCTCGTGCATCAACGTGCCCTGTATATGAGATATGGATTCAAAGGATATCATTTTGAAACTTTAAAGTTTAATGACTGCCCCATTGGATTTCGAACATGTGTGGAGCCTGTAGCCCCTTCATGTGGCCATTTCCCCAAAACAGGCTCACAGGCAGAGGGGACTTACCTTGTCTCAGATAAGATGTTGAACTGTGGACTTTCGAGTTAATGCTGAAATAAGACTTTCGGGGACTATTGGAAAGGCATGATTGGTTTTGAAATATGAAATGAACATGAGATTTGGGAGGGGCCAGGGAAGAATGATATGGTTTAACTGTGTCCCCACTCAAATCTCATATTGAATTGTAGTAATCCCCATGTGTCAGGGTGGGGCCAGGTGGAGATAACTAAATCATGGAGCAGTTTCTCCCATACTGTTCTTGCAATCATGAAGAAGTCTTACACAATCTGATGGTTTTATAAATGGGAGTTCCCCTACACAAGATCTCCAGACTGTTGCCATGTAAGAGGTGACTTTGCTTCTCCTTTGCCTTCCACCATGATTGTGAGGCCCCTTCAGCCATGAGGAACTGTGAGTCAATTAAACCTTTTTCCTTTATAAATTATCCAGTATCTGGTATGTCTTTATTAGCAGCATGAGAACAAACTAATACAGGCAGGAATTACTGTAATACAAGAAAGAAGGAATTATCCCAAAATTTGCTTGAGTAACCTGATCAATTAAATCTTATTCTGGCATCATTTTGTAATCATACACACTGAGCAAACTCAACCCTACATGAAATGATCAAGTCTGAGATCTTAAGAAAATTGGGGGGCCAGGTGCAGTGGCTCACGCCTATAATCCCAGCACTTTGGGAGGCCGAGGCAGGTGGATCACAAGGTTAAGAGATCAAGACCATCCAGGTCAACATGGTGAAATCCCGTCTCTACTAAAAATATAAAAACTTAGCTGGGCATGGTGGTGCATGCCTGTAATCCCAGCTACTCAGGAGGCTGAGGCAGGAGAATTGCCTGAACCCAGGAGGCGGAGGTTACAGTGAGCCGAGATCACACCATTGCACTCCAGCCTGGGTAACAACAGCAAAACTCTGTCTCAAAAAAAAAAATTGGGAAATTTTATGGAATTTTAAAATTCAAATCACATATTTCAAGATGTTAACATGAAGAGATGCATTGTATAGCATCATGTATCTTTTTCCTCTTTCTCTCCCTCTTTCCAGAATCTAGGGACTTCTACAATTTGTTTCTTTTTCAGATTCACTTGCTCACTTCTCTTTTTTTAACGCAAACATTTTGCAGATGTGTTATAAACAAATAGGTAACTGGAGGCTTCTCTTGCCCTTTGGTGCCTTACTCTTTGATTATTCTAATATTAACAATTATAGTTTTACATTATCCAGAGAAGCTGCTTTTAGGATGAGTAAAAATTAAATTCTATACTGGGATGTATGCCATTGGAGTCATATTTCTCCTCTGATATTTTATCATATTTTCATTTTTGTGGCTTAGCACTTAGGGCAAATATATTTCCTATTCTTATGTTTGAGAAAAGTATTACATCATATCTCTTAAATGCTCTGGGGCCAGCTTTCTTTTTTAAGTCATTAAGAATCTTATACTTTAACATAGAGAGCCAAAAGCAGTTGTTACATTGAGGGCCAAGTTTATTTTCTAAAGTTCACTTTGTCAAATATTGTCATTATTATTTTATCATCATTCTCATTATTAGTATCATTGATGTTACTTGTTGAGCAATCATAATCTACCGATACATTCACAGGATATAACTGTGTACAATCTATAAAGGCAAAGACTGTGCATCAGAGAGTTTAAGTCAGAGGTCTAAGTCACATAACTATTGAAGGTTGCTAAATCATGATGGAAACCTAGTTATATGTGATTTAAAAACCCATGTACTTTGTACTACAGTCTATTTCTACAAATTAAGATTAGTAATAGAAATAAGCATCTCCTTTTCCACTACATTTGACATTTATTGAATTTAATAATCTTTGGGAGGTTGTAACATAAGCTAACAGAAATTACAGGCAATTACATGTTAAACTGGGCAGTACTTACAATGCAATTGCAATTAGAGAGAAGGATGGTAAATGAAATAATGAGGAAAAGGTACATGAAGGCTGGAATTAAACTAAGTCTCATTCATAATAATTGCTGCATTCTGAAAGGGCCATAGCATTTACATTGATTTCTATATATCTGATCTTCTTAGCATCTTGGCAGAGTTGCTATTATCCTCCCTATCTCACATATAAGGACACTGAAACTCATGAATGATCCTCTCTACCTCACATACAAGGACAACCCAAGGGAACAGCCTGCCTCAAGTAGATGCCATTTGGTTGGGTGCAGTGGCTTATGCCTGTAATCCTAGTATTTTGGGAGGCCGAGCTGGGCGGATTGCCTGAGCTCAGGCATTCAAGACCAAGCAACATGGTGAAACCTCATCTCTACTAAAACATAAAAAATTAGCCGGGTGTGGTGGCATGTGCCTGTAGTCCCAACGATTCAGGAGGCTGAAGCAGGAGAATTGCTTGAACCCAGGAAGCAGAGGTTGCAGTGAGCCAAGATAGTGTCACTACATTCCAGCCTGGGTGACAGAGTGAGACTCTGTCTCAAAAAACAAAAAGTAAATGCCATTTATATATTAATTCAAAATATATCAATAGCTTCCCTCTGGTAAGCACTGTACAAGGCTCTTAGGAAACAGCTGTGAACGGGATACCTAATGTTTCTGTCCTCAAGGAACTTATATTCCTATATGTGCACAGTCTATCAGTTATTAAATATAATAAACTTGAGGTATAATCAACATAACGGATTCTCATAATCTTAGCTGCTATGGAGGAAATAAAGTAAGAAATTGAAATAGTGATTAGAGTTAGCAGTATATGAAGGGAGAAGATGGGTTAGTGCTTTAGATAATGGAGTTGGAAAGGGCCTCTTGTAGAAGATCACATTTGAAGTGAGATCTGTGCGAAGAAAAGAGTCAGACATTAAAGAAACAAAGAAGAAAAGCTTGAGAAACATCTTCCAGATGAAGGAAGAGCACAATTAAACATCCATAGGCAAGAATCAAAGTGCCATGCTCAAGGAACTAAAAGAACTCCATATTTCTGAAACATAGAACACAAGGTTGGAGAGGGAGACAGAGGTGTGATTATACAGGGCTCTGCAAAATATAGGAAGAGTTTGGATTTTATTCTAAGTGACATTGGAGGACGCTGGACAATTTAAAGCAAGAAAATGTTTGTATTGGATATAAATTTTTAGAAAAACATATTCTGGATTACAGGGGTTATGTATGGATACAGGCAGATCATTTAGCATACCACAGTAGCAAATGACAATGGTGACAATGGAATTGAGTAAAGTTGGTGGATATATTTCAGACACCAAATCAAAAAGATATGCTGAGTAATTAAAAGTAGGGGCCTGGCATGGTGGCTTACTCCTGTAGTCCCAGCACTTTGGGAGGCCAAGGCGGGTGGATCACGAGGTCAGGAGTTCAAGACCATCCTAGCCAACATGGTGAAACTCTGTCTGTACTAAAAATACAAAAATTATCCAGGCATGGTTGTGGGTGCCTACAATCTCAGCTACTCAAAGGCCGAGGCAGGAGAATCACTAGAGGCAGGGGTTGCAGTGAGCCGAGACCGCACCATTGCACTCCACCCTGGGCAACAAAGTGAGACTCAGTGTCAAAAAAACAAACAAACAAAAAAGAGTAGCAGTGAGAGAAATAGAAGAATTAAGATTTAATTATGAGTGTTTAGTATAAGCCCTCAGATAGAGGTTGGTGCCCTTTGCTGATTTGAGGAAGGGAATGGAAGGACAATTTGCAGATAGGGGAGGTGAGATACCAAGTGTGCTATGTGAGATACACTCATCTTGAAATGTTATTAGATATCCAATGCAAGATACTGTGTTTAAAAATGAGTCTAAGCTCAAAAGAAAGATCAGAAACTTTTAACTGAAGTTAAAAGTTTGGCTGTTAGCTTACAGATGTTATTTAAAACTATGGAACAAAATCAGATAGTCTTGGAAGAGAGTTTAGATAAAGAACTTGAGGGCTTCCACCAAATTTTGGGGTGCTCCTACATTCATAACTGAAACGGAGAAGGACATAATAAAGGAAACAGATATGGCTGTGAAAAAGCTGAGAGAAACATGGTGACACAGAAGCCAAGAGAAGATAGTATTTCCACAAGGAGCAAGTATTCATGTGTCTCAATTGTTGCTGCAAGGTACATAATGGAAGAGATATAAACATTGGATTTATCCACGCCAAGGTCACTAGTAACATGAACAATAGTGATTTTCATAAATTGGTTGAAATGGAAATCCATACAAAGTCTAATAAAAAACAAAAAGGAAGCGATGGAATGGAGGTAATAAATAGAGACAAAGGTTTTAAAGATATTTGCTGAGAGGAGAATGCATGAAAAAAGCAATAGGAAAAGGTATGGAATAAAGACAGAGTAATTTAAGTCTTTATCACGTGCAGTCTTAGGACTTCACACCATTACTTTTGTACATTTCAATCTCTTAGAATACTAAAGATCACATACATTTTAGAAATAAAATGAAAGTAAAAATGAGGTCTTCCTATTTCAAGGAGTATAGTATAAATCAAATTTGAACAAATTTAATAACAACCACTGTTTATTGAGAGTCTGCGCTTTGTAAGGCATAATGCCAGGATCTGCCAATACAGAGACCAATTCATTCATTTACTCAAAATATAGTTTAGTGAGTATGTACAATGTTTCAATATAGTTCTAGGTGCTGAAATTTCAATAGTGAAAGAAACAGAATATACTCCTTTCCTTATGAGGCTATTTTTTTTTCTGTGGGGAGAAGAGGAGACAGACAGTAAAGGAATGAGTTGAGTATCTACGTACAGAAAAAGGAAAAAAAAATTCAGCAGGGGAGGAATATAGGTAGGATACAGAGGTGGAGAGATGTAAGAAAAAATTTAAATATAATTGAGGAAACTACAGTGAAAATATGTTTGAACAAAAATATGACAAGCAATATCGTGAAAAATAGATATGTGAAAAATAGGTCCAGGCAAAGGAGATTGCAATCCAAAGGGCCTGGATCCTTCTTCCCAGACCAACTATAATAAGGATAAGAGGGAGATTGTCTCTGATGCTTATCTTTATGCAGTTCATTGTTGATTTTGACAAGAGCAGTTCAGTAGAACAGTGGAGAAGGAAGCCAGGTTGAAATGGGGAGAGAATTAGGTGGAGGTAGAAGATACAGTAAACTATTTCAAGAAGTTTTATTGTAAAGAGAAGCATTGGGATGGTTGTTGGGAGGCAATGAGATCTGGAGAGGGATATTTTTCAAACACAGATTTATAACAGGATGTTTGTACACTGATGGGAATTGTCTAGCAGAAAAGGAAGAACCAGTGAGCAGCAGAGAGGAAGAACTGCTGAAGCGAAGTCATCCCAGAAGAGGGGAGAGAGGCTGAGTGGTGATTAAAAAGACAAATAAGTAAAAAGTTTGCCATTTGATATACAGACAAATTGACACACCTACAGGACCTGAACCTGTTGAAATGTATCTCTGACAGACTACAAAATTGACTTTTATGACTGACAACTTACCAGTTTCTTGGAGAAAACTGTGTGTGGGTGAGGAGTAAAATTGACTGAAGTTGGAGTGAGGTGCCCAGAAAGTTAGCTGTATGTTTTGAAAACCACCACATCCAGTTTTCTCAAAGGGGTGGAGAGAAAATCAAAAGAACACATGTACTTGGGTCGTTAAAAATGTAATATAAATGTAGCTGTCTTTGATGAATTTGAGAAGAAAATAGAGCAGTTTCTTTTAATCCTACCCAACTCTCACAAATGTAAAAAACTGACTCCTCTTAATTTTCTAGAATGTAGGTTACTCAAGGACATTTTTAATTCAAGACTGGCTATACACTGTCTCCTAGCACACATCAGGAATATGCTTTTCTTCCTGCCTGCATAGTAGTATGTTTTGAGAAATACTGACTGATTCTAATTGTGAATAAAGTAAGCAGATGTATACATTTCTGGGACTAAAATGAAGTAAAATATTCAAAGTCAAAATACACACAGATATGTGACTCGTGTAAATATATATTTGTGATTTGGGCAGATTTATCAAAAATTATTGCAACAATATTTGTGATCTTATCCACTTTTCCAGAAGTTTGTTCCGTCAATAGCAGGTTTTAATTTCTGCTTGCTTCTCTTTGGGTTTTTGCCCCAGGAGTTCTGAGCTGCCATAGTAGAGAGAACAGAAACAGAGGTGATAGAGCTAGAGCTACAAATAAAGTTGGAGGTGCAGATGGACATGGACATGGACATGGACAGTCAGATCGAGATGGACGTGGAGATGGAGACCTGGAAGTGTCCAAGGAACCCTAGCCCTTCTGTCTCCCTGCTATTTGAGTCTTCTTATCCCAAGCTCCACACATATGAGTTAATAATCCTTCAGATAATACTAACCTCAGCCTTCAAGTGGCCTAAATTTTTTTAAGGCCACTAAATATTGAGGTGGTTTGTCACATAGCACTAGATAACAACAGTCATAACACTTTTAATTTTATAAAAATAAAAAAGGTTTCAGTGTATGAATTTAGAAATTATACATAGCATAACTTTATGCTACTGAAGCTGGGTTGGACACTAGGGGCCATTTGGGGTAATTAACTTCCTTTGTAGGGGGCCGATTCCCCAGTTCTGTTCTACTCAAGAGGCAAAGACAGAACAAGAAATCCGCTGATTCATAGGACCATGCTCTTTCTTGATGAACATTATGAAACCCTATTCTTTTCCTGAGTCATATCTATTTAAATATAATCAATGTGATGGTCCTGTGAGCCCCATACTCTTTACGTCTCTGAAGCTATTTACAAATAGTCATTAATGCTAAAATTAAATACTGCTTGCCTGAGAATTAGGATCATAACAGGTATATCTGTGGTTTTTGTGAAGTTAATATAAGAAAGTGAAGAACAAGACTCCCTAGTGTCATCAAGAGACCTGGGAAGAGAACTTTACTGTAGGTTGAAGGTGGAGATAATGTCTTACTTATTTCACGCTATTGAAACTAGTGTTTAGTACACCCAGGGTTAATTTTTTGTTGTTGTTTAGATATGCATATCACTAGAATATTTACATAGTCTCAGAATTGCATAAAAATAGAATATGTCTTAAGATATTTTAATTTACAAAAAAGGAAAAGTGACTCAAATCAATCTTGATTAAACAATCAATGACTATCATAACTGAAAATTTCAGAGGGCAATTTGACTATGAGTGAAGACTGATCCAACAGGTCAAGTGGTGTGACTAGACTGAGATTTCCTCCTCCTTTTCCATGTCTGAGCTTTAGTTTTGAAATACACCTTATTCTCAGTCCACTTTTTCTGTGTGTTGCCCAAGATAGCTGCCACAGGAGTCTAAATCTGCATGAATCCTAAACTCAACCACTGAGCAAAAGTCCTTTTTCACAATGGAATAAGTGAAGTAATATATGTATCTTTGGTTCAATTTCTGGGAAATAGCAATGGGATTGAAAATTAGCTTAGGTTCAGGCTTCCTTGTTGGACATGAAGTGACCAAAACATTCCTTGTAGCATGGAGAAATAGGTTTTATTCTTCTCACTTAATTAAAATATTATAAAAAAATGAGTTGGAAACTGGGTGGCCAAACCTGGAAATGTACACTCCAAAGGTCCATTTAGGAATCAATGTATTATAATATCTAAAAAACCTAGCCCTGTCCAATGAGTTAATTCTTCCTTTTTATGGATTATTTTCAGTATTTTTTGACCCATGCTATGCAGTACTAATTATTTATGGAAACATTTCTCTGCATCAGAGTTTTTGCACTTTTATAACCTTTAGGGAGTGAGAAAAAAATAATTCCAAGTCATCTGGAATATCCCCAGTGCTTTCTGCTGTAAAATCTTTGGATGAAGTAAAATAATAACTTGGGAGGCTTGAGAATGAAATGGCTTATGATTTATCCAACCACAAATTAAAGTAGTTCAACAGGGTAATAAGAATAATAATAATACATGTTTGGGGAATGTAATACACAGTGGAAGAATAAAGGGAACATTTCCCTCTGTTTCCATGGGCTTCAGAGACCACTTATTAGCCAAGTGACTGATGTGCTACTTGTGTCATTAAACATGTGCAGAACTCTGTGGTTATGAAACTACTTCAATTAGGTGGTGCGCATCACAGGGAAGTGAGGAGCTCAAAGAATATTTGGGTCATAGGAAAAGTCGAATTTCTTGAAAGCATATTTTTAAACCAAAGCTCTGGAAATATTCCTATGCTACTGATGTGTTTCTTCTTCTCCTAAATATTTTTGTATTTTAATTTAGGGTAAGGATGAGCTCAGTGTGTAGATAGAGCTATCAAATTTACAAGCAAATGGAGTCTATGAGAAGATTGGTGTAAGGATGTGGAATCTATGAGACTCCATGTATAAGCAAGTGGAGTCTATCAGAAGATTGGTATTTTTAGTAAAATTAGGAAAAGAGCCATTTTTACTAAAATTTGTAAAAGAGCCTTCCCTCAAAAGAGATGGGGAAATAGAAGAACATTCACATAATAATTCAAACAATTTTTTTTTTTAGACGGAGTTTCACTCTTTTTACCCAGGCTGGAGTGCAATGGCGCGATCTCGGCTCACCGCAACCTCCTCCTCCTGGGTTCAGGCAATTCTCCTGCCTCAGCCTCCTGAGTAGCTGGGATTATAGGCACGCGCCACCATGCCCAGCTAATTTTTTGTATTTTTAGTAGAGACGGGTTTTCACCATGTTGACCAGGATGATCTGGATCTCTTCACCTCGTGATCCACCCACCTCGGCCTCCCAAAGTGCTCGGATTACAGGCTTGAGCCACCGCGCCCGGCCCTCAAAAAACTTTTTAATTCATTATTTGATTTTTAGGTAGCAGTAAGAATTAATAAGATCAAGTATTTGATAGTACAACAGAGTGAATATAGTCAATAATAATTTAATTATACATTTAAAAATAACTTAAAAAGTATAATTGGATAGTTTGTAACACAAAGGATAAGTGCTTGAGTGGATGGATATCCCATTTTTCATGAGTTATTATTAGGCATTGCATGCCTGTATAAAAATATCTTATGTGCTCCATAATTATATACCTACTATGTATGTTAAAAAATAAATATTTTTAAATGACCATATAGACAATTTTGAATTATTATAAAAGTTTGGGAGATAGAGAGAACCTTTCCTTACTCTCAATGGATTAAGTTAGATGATGTATTTTATTGAATGAATTTCTGGAACATAGTAATTGAATCGATAATTATTTAAGGGTTTTAGGTTTAGCATAACAAAATCACAACTGATCTAAGCAGTGCTTCTTTGTTTGGCTACCTGTTTACATTCAGCTAAGGGATAGGTTGTCATGTGTGGACCAAGACTATAGGTTGGTAAACGCTGGTCCTCTCATAAAGCACTGGTATTACTTGGGGACACACTGCTTAACCTTTTTTGTGCCTCCATTTCCTCACATATGAAATGAGATAAATAATAATAGTAACCATTTAGAACTGTTGATAAATTTAATATGTTAATATATGTAATCTGTTTTCAACAGTGCCTGCCACATAGCAAATATTACAGAAATCCTAAGTTCGTAACTGGTAGCTTGCATGGTTATCAAATCTTAGGTTGAAAACCATCTTCCTCTTCCTTCAGAATTTTGAGGACAGTAATCCATTTACCCTGAACTATATGGGATTTTATTAAATTTCACTGCCATGATAATTCTGAATCCTTTTTGCATTGTTTTTCCTCTTTCAAGGTTTTTAAGACATTTTTTTTTTTGCTCCAACATTTGAAATTCACAGAGAGGTTCCTTGGTATGAGCCTTTTTCATCCACCATGATAGGCAATGTGTATCCTCTAAATTTGGAAACGAACAGACTTTATTTCTGGGAACTTATTATTCATTTATCACTTTGGTCATTTTCTTCTTCCCATACGTATTCTTCATAGTTTCTGCAACTCCTATCATTTGGATATTTATCTACAGAGCTAACAGTTAAATTTCTATTTTTTTCTCATAGTTTCTATGTCTTTTTGTTTACTTTCTATTCTGAAATGTTTATTCTACTTTATTATGCAATGCTCAATACATGCAAGGGACTTTGAAAGTTCCTGGTACACATTAAGGGATAAGAAATAATGGTTTTCTGTTCCTCTTTCTTTTCTTCCTCCTTATCCTCATCTTCCTTATCTTTTTTTTTTTTGCTTATTATAACCTCCTAAGAAACATGTTCAGTTTCTGGGTGTTTTATTAAATGCTCTGATTTCAGCAGCCTTTCTCTCCATACTGTGTATGTGAACTCCTGTTCTTAGTCCAGGAAAATATTAAATCATGTATAAGGGAACCAGACTAGTTTTTTTTTTATTAAACTACCATTTATTAAAGCCCCACTGTGTGGCAGGAAATCTACTAAATTGGCTTCCTTAAAAGCACTGCAACAAGAAGTCACAACAACCCAATAAGATAACTTTAGTCTTATGTAATTTTACAGTAAGGACATCTAATGTGTGCAGGTGGTCTGACTCCTGAGCAGTTGTGCTTAGCCTGGTTGCACGCACACAGTTCTGACAATGGAGTATAGCTGGAATTCTCACTAGGGAAGGACAGGAGAAGATGCAAGCTTGTTGTTTTACTTAGGTACAGGGATTTTTTTATTTCGGTGAGCACAGAGGAAAATGAATATATTGGGAAAAAAAGCCTGGTGGATGTATAGTCTGTATTAGTCCTCCCTGAGGTAAATAATGTACCAGAATGAATTTTTCTCTATGTGAAGGAGTGACATATTTTAATGTAGATTCTCCCTTCCTGACCTCCCAATGACTTTCCATCAAATGAAATCATATTTATGTATATGATTAATGCAGGCATGCCATGATTTACAGCTTTGGGGAGTTTTCATTCATTTATTCAGCCATCATTTCACTTACTCTATTACTTTTACGTTGAACCAAATAAAATTTCTGGTACTCACCTGTTTGTGACCTAAAAAATGACAATTACATAGAGTTCAAAGTATGTATTGAATTCTGTCTAAACATAACCGTGAGAGATTAAAAATTTATTAGATATAAACATAGATGGTATTAACAAGGAAATTATATGTTTCTCCATGTATACAACAAATATTGTTTGAGCACTTACTTTGCATTGGACTCAGAGGATACAGTGGTAAACAAAATAGATGTAGTCCATGCCTACATGGGGGCAAAAATCTTTTGGAGGAATAAAGATACACTTCAACCACTGTAATATAAGAAAATGGTAGTTGCTATAAAGTGATATTGGAGTTCAAAAGAGAGTGACATAAGTCTTTGTAAAGAGATTCGGAAGAAGTTTCATGCAGAAGGTGGTATACAGGTGAGCCTTGAATATGGGATAGAATCGCGAAGGCTTTGAATATTGGCACACCAGGTGGAGGGAATGGCAAATATACCCAGGTGCATGTTTGATTCTTGTGGGACATAGAAAATATTTTGCTCATAAATTGTTTATAGTGACTCAGGGGAGAAAAACATAAATAAGTAAGTTTAATAAGAGAGAAGAATATGTGAGTTTACGGTAGGTATATATACATTTGTTTTTCTTTGCGCAAGGGCAATTCATTGTGACTATGGAAATCAGGAAGAACATCTTAGTCAAGATATTGTCATCTGATTTACTTAGAGTATGAAATATAATGAACATGGGTGGATAATTGAGAACAAGACCTTTAAGTTGAAGGAAAGATAGTAGGGAAGGCAAGGTAGTGAAGAAATTCATGATATATTTAAGGAACAAGATTATGATGTAATGGTCCTGGAGCTCACAAATAATAAGAGATGAGGCTGGTCACAAATGCTGGAATAAATGAAGGAGAACTTTGATTTCTTATGCAGAATAGCTTGTATTATATTTAATAGAGCATCAATGAAATTATTTTTTTTTAAGTTTTCTGAAAGAGCTAAGACATAGAAGAGGAAAAAACACTGGCTAGCTTATGCTTGTCTTGTATTAAAATAGAGTGGCATTCAGTGTGATATAGTGGCAAGAAAAGTGAACTTGGAGTTGGAAAATACAGGCAGATGGATTAATGCTTCTAAAACTTAATTTCCTCAACCTTTCAAAATAAAGAGTTAATGATTCTTAATTTTATGTAGTTTATAAAGCCATTGTCAATATATGCAAGATAATGATGGTAACATCTTTTAGAAAAATGCCAATTCCGATCGTGATTTGAAGTTTTAAAAAGATAACTTTGGACAAGGATGAATAACTCTTAGTAATGATCCAGTCCCCATACATGTTCACAAAATATGGATATTGATGAAGAATGTATTATATCATCCATAGGCACCATTGAATTTCTCCCTTAGACCATAAATGGTATCATGGCTAAGCATTGTCCTCAACACTCCCGCAGCTGGAAGGGAAAACAGATGGTGACAAAATAATCACGTTTTGCCAGGACTTCTTATATTTCTTTTATTTGTTTATACAGACTTTGCTGATAGTTTCTTAGTCATTGAACCATGTGGAATAGATAGAAGTTGAAGACACCCTCACAATCAATGGGAGAAGAGAGCTGATAAAAAAAAGTTTAAAAAAGTAAACAAAATCAATTGAGAAAATACTTAATTAGGAATATAGGATTGGATAGTTCGTCCAATTCTGACTTCAAACTATTTACTAAAACATTGTTCTTTTCCCACTTTTTTTTTGCTCCTCTGACTTCTTAGCTACAAGTTTTATAAAATTTATGCTGTCTTTTAAGGTGTGTTATATGAAAATAGACTATCTACATACTGGATATTAAAATACCAGACAAAAATGACCCAGCCAGTATATTTTCCCTTCTGAAAATCTTAATTGTGCAGGTCTTGTCATCTTTCTACCAAGAGAAAATCCGAGAGTCAGAGTAGTTATTTTGTCCAAAGACATACAAAAAAGTAAGTGACTATGACCAGACATGGTGGCTCATGCCTGTAATCCAAGCACTTTGGGAGTCCAAGGCTGGTGAATCACTTGAGGCAGGAGTTCAAGATCAGCCTGGCCATCATGGCAAAACCCCACCTGTACTAAAAATGCAAAAAATTAGCTGGGCATGGTGGTGCATGCCTGCTGTTCAAGCTACTTGGGAGACTGAGCCATAAGAATCACCTGAGCCCAGGAAGCATCACTGAGCTCCAGCCTGGGCAACAGAGTGAGACTCTGACTCAAAAAAAAAAAACAAAAAAAAAAAACACCTAAGTGACTGTACTAGGATTCAAATCTAGGCTGATGTGACTGCAAAGTCAATGATCTTTTAAGTCTTGTCTTTTGAGTATAAAACATAAGCAAGGAATTCCCTGTCTAGCACCTGTTGTTTTATGTTTTAATTGATAAATAATTATAAATATGTATGAGTACAATGTGATATTTTGATACATGTAAATCCACACATATTATCACAAAACAATGCAAAGGTACACAAAAATGAAGGTTAGAGAATTGCTTGTGATAAGAAAAATAATCAGAAAAGTACATAATTTTAAAAGCCTATTATAGGGGACTGATAAAGTAGAAACTACTCATCTATAAAGTGAAGTATTACATACTACTTAAAAACAATGAGGTAAGTCCACATATATTTGTTTACAAAAGTTTCTAGTGTTTGTTGCTGACTATACCCAAAGTAGAATTGTAAGAATAATGTGATTTTATTTTATAAAAACTATATTTCACCTATTTGTTTTTAAGTATACAGCATTTCTGGAAGTATGTAAAAGAAACTTATAATACAGCAGGGCACGGTGGCTCATGCCTGTAATTCCAGCACTTTGGGAAGCTGAGGCAGGTGGATCACCTGAGGTCAGGAGCTTCAGACCAGCCTGACCAACATGGTGAAACCCCCGTCTCTACTAAAAATACAAAAATTAGCTAAAATTAGCTGGCCATGGTGGCGGTTGCCTATAATCCCAGATACTTGGGAGGCTAAGGCAAGAGAATCACTTGAACCCGGGAGGCGGAGATTCATTGAGCGGAGTTCGTGCCATTGCACTCCAGCCTGGGCAACAAGAGTGAAACTCCATCTCAAAAATAAAGAAAAAAAAAAGAAATTTATAATACTGATAACCTCTAGACATGGAAAAACATAATTTTATTCTGCATCTATTGTATTGTTATTGATTTTATTACCTGAACATTACTTATAATTTTAAAGATCAGAATTAGACAACATAAATAGATAGTTTTTAAAATTACTCATAACTTTCAAATTCCATGTTTGAAATCAGAAAACTAACTTGTCTTAACTCCAGAACACTGTTTCTCAGCAAAGTTCCCCTATGGCCAAAATTCAGGACAATTGCATATGTATAAAAAATGTATGTGTATGCGATGTTGCTTTCAGAGTGACAGCTGGATGGGGAAAACTGGTCAAAGACTGACCCACAGCATATGGCCTCACAGGTTTCTTGATTTTTGCACACATAGCGTTCTTGGCAAGGTCAAGGGCAGGCAAGAGAGTGATTCATTAAATTTTGTGGTTGATGTGTATTAGATGTGCACTGCAAGTCAGCATCTTACACATGCAGACCTATGCTCCAGCCCTTTGTCTAAAGGACAAAGACTCTTTCAAGTAAGGGACTTGAAAATTGCCTATGTAGGAGCAAAGAGCTGCTGTACAGATTATAGACCCAATAGGAATATAACTGTTCAACCTCAAGTTGTAATTTTGGGGAAAATATTATATAAATAATAGTATTTCTGAGTTTACTCCTACATACTTTAGGGAATTTGGCTAAATAACAGTGTTAATGTTCTAATTTGTTATTTGTCATGTAGATGCAGTGTGGTGTTGTATAATACTTTGTCTAGAATCAGTAAATACTGAGTCTCTGCTCCCAAAAAGCTTATCATCATTTAAACACATTCATCTTTTTGATCAAGTTAAATGGCAATCCAGCTACAAAACTTTATTTATAGGTAATGTTAATATTAGCTAAAGGATCAAGAGAAAGTCTCAATGTTGAAAAAACATACACTAACTTCTTAGAGCAGTATAGGCAATTTTTCATCCTTTTATCCTTTATTCATCTTGTGGATTTTTTTTTAATTGTTCATTTTTCATTTTGGAGACGGAGTCTCACTCTGTCACCCAGGCTAGAGTGCAGTGGCATGATCCCAGCTAACTGCAAACTCCACCTCCCAAGTTCAAGCCATTTTCCTCCTTAGCCCCCCACTAGCTAGGATTACAGACATGCACCATGCCCAGCCTAATTATTTTTTGTACTTTTAGTAGAGATGGGGTTTCACCATGTTAGCCAGATTGATCTTGAGCTCCTGACCTCAGGTAATCTGGCCACCTCGGCCTCCCAAAGCACTCATATTAGAGGCATGAGATTTTTGAGTCCTGAGAAATTGGAAATATATTTGACTCCACATAAAAATTATCACTTTATTCTATATAATAAGATACTTTCTTTTTCTTCTTGTTTTCCTAAACTATTAACTGCAGATAATCTTTAAGACTCTCATATTCTGTATTCACCTTTTTAATGGTTTCATTTTTGACCCAAATTGCTATAATTTCCAAAAGTCTACATCTCCAACTGGATGTCCCACCATCTTTCTAGGACCTTGCCTTACTTTGCTGTAGACTATCTTCTCTCAGATGCCTTACAGTAATACCTAAGGTTTCAAAAACCAAATTCATTTGAACTCGTTGCCCTACTCCAGCCCACCCCATACTCTTCATTTCTATTTTTACATCCCAATCAGAGACCTTTCTATCTTTCTTAGTTCAGAGCTATGGAGTCATTTTTCCCCAGCCTGTCTCTACCCTTTAAAATGTTTTTCTCTTAAATTTGTTAATTATCTCACTTCTTAAGTGTGTGTCTTTCCATAGTTGTTGCTATTATTTAAATTCTCATTTTCCTAAATATAATCTAGAATCATTATACAAATTATTCTGCACTATCTACTCCAGTGATTCATCTTATCCAGAGATATTGCTCAAGTCCTATATTGTGTAATAATAATGGTGGTCCCTCAGAAATCCTGCTTATGGCAGGGCACAGTGTGGCTCATGCCTGTATTTCAGCATTTGGGGACGTCAAAGTGGGCAGATCATTTAAGGTCAGGTGTTCAAGACCAGCCTGACCAACATGGTGAAACTCTGTTTCTAGTAAAAACAAAAAACTTTGCCAGGCATGGTGGTGCATGCCTGTAATCCCAGCTATTTGGGAGGCAAAGGCAGGAGAATCATTTAAACCCGAGAGGCAGAGGTGCAGTGAGCCATGATCATACCACTGCACTCAAGCCTGGGGGACAGGACAAGATTCTGTCTTAAAAACAAACAAACAAACAAAAAATACACAAAAAAACCCCAGTCCTGCTTAGTAATCTTTTG
>CM052657.1:94355822-94380545 GCA_028533165.1 Leontopithecus rosalia | reverse complement strand
TTTTGAGAAGGAGTTTCACTCTTGTTACCCAGGCTGGAGTGCAATGGCGGGATCTCGGCTCACTGCAACCTCCGCCTCGTGGGTTCAGGCAATTCTCCTGCCTCAGCCTCCCGAGTAGCTGGGATTACAGGCACGCGCCACCGTGCCCAGCTAATTTTTTGTATTTTTAGTAGAGACGGGGTTTCACCATTTTGACCAGCATGATCTTGATCTCTTGACCTCGTGATTCACCCACCTCGGCCTCCCAAAGTGCTGGGATTACAGGCGTGAGCCACCGCGCCCGGCCCACTAGTAATTCTTAACTGTTTTACTTGCCTGCCTCATTAATGCCATCAAGCAAATACTTTATATCTTTCAGAACCTGGCTAAAGTGGCCTCTTTGACCCAACTGGACTCTTTTCACTTTTTTTTTTTATCCTAGGCTCATTTCTTATTTTAACTGCAAGCCTGTCCTTAGGTGGATTTATATGAACTTCAGAGTTTAGCCTGCACCACAAACTTTGACATGTAATGAAACAAAATGCATGGTCCTGTTATTTTGAACATCTGCTCAATTCTAAGCTCTTTGGAGATGAGACATTTGTTTCATCCCCTTAGTATCCTTTATTTTAATGGTTTTGTCTCCAGTACTGCCCGAGCTCCCACTTAGAGCGTGCATAGTAATTAGACACATTTATTGTGTAGGCAAAGACATTTGTTATAAATAAACCCCCAAAGCCTAGGTATAATACCAAAGCACCCATATTTTCCAGTTCTATGAATATTTGAAGAAAAACATCATTCTAGGTACCTAAGCATTTTCTTTCTTTCTTTCTTTCTTTTCTTTTTTTTTTCTTTGAGACGGAGTTTCACTCTTGTTACCCAGGCAGGAATGCAATGGCGCGATCTCGGCTCACTACAACCTCCACCTCCTGGGTTCAGGGAATTCTCCTGCCTCAGCATCCCAAGTAGCTGGGATTACAGGCACGCGCCACCATGCCCAGCTAATTTTTTGTATCTTTAGTAGAGACGGGGTTTCATCATGTTGACCAGGATGGTCTAGATCTCATGACCTCGTGATCCACCCGCCTCGGCCTCCCAAAGTGCTGAGATTACAGGTTTGAGCCACCCTGCCCGGCCAGCATTTTCATTCTATGATCACAATAAACTTAATGATAATATATTGACATGTTATTGTTTTACAAATGTAGGGGCTAAGAACACAATTTTCCCTCAATTTTTAATTCTCCTTGGCAGTTTACAACTATTTTTTATTTGTGCCTTCTTCCCGAATGGAGGTGGCACTATTATTTCTTAAAGTGTCACAGGGCTAATAAAAAGATTTTGTATATTCTTCTGTAATTTACATGGTATATGCAAAATTTGGTCTTTCATAACCCACAAAGTAACTTCTTACATCTTTTGAAATTTTTTGACAATTATAATTCCTCTTTTGAAAAAGAAGGATATATTATTAATATTACCTCAAAATAAACTGCTTGTTTTATCAGAGGACAGGTGGATTTTGTTTTTTAAACTAGCTATGTCAAAATTTCTACCTGACACAAAGCAGTTCTTCTGGGGCCTTCTCATAATTACTGTTTCTACTTTTTCTTACCCTTCTAATGTTAGCAGATATAGATGTGGAGAAGTAAAGATTGTATGTCTGCCAATTACTGCCTGTGCTTTTTATTATCTGGTACAATGTTCTTTTACTTAGAGTATATTATTGCTTTGTTAGTCTACAAGTTACTGAGGGTCACCAATGGAGGATCATGATGAGAAACACAGTTAAAACACTGCGGTCTGAAAAATGATGGGAATATTTGGCTTAGAGAAGTTCTCTATAGTAAAAGATGTGATTTCCAACCACGAATGAAGTATGTAGGAAGGTAATTTGTCATTTCAAGAGAAAATTGATTGGAATCGCCCAATACATTATTCTTGTGTCACCTGCCCAAGCCTTGATCCTAGGCCAGACACCAAACTTTATCTGCTAATACTGGGACTTACAGGGCTGTTGATACTAAGCCCTGGTTACATACTTTGTGTCATGATCCAATTTGCCTATACTCCTGGCTTTCCTAAGTTATGTGATGAGTTCTACTCATATTCTTATAGAACTCAATTGGTTCTTCTCTCAGAATTACTAGGAGAAATAGGTGACATAAATTTGTCTAACATCTCCCAAGACCCCTTAGAAATTAGTACTTTGAACACTTGTAGGATAGAATCTTATTTGTAATTACCTAGTTCAACAGACTGAAATAGCTTCTATTCTCCATCCTCCAATTGCATCCAAGGGAAATAGACACATTTGCTACAAAATTGTGAGTCCTGTGATGGAGAACCAGAGATTTAATGTCTAGCATAGCTCTTGAACAAATAGAACACGTCTGATCATTTCTTTATCGTCCAATTCCTTTCAGCCATATTTTATGTTTTGCTGGCTTTTATGAGAGTGACTTTTTTCTTTGTGTTTGTTAAACATATTTTCTTGTCTTTCTTCATGTTCATTCACCAAATGCCTGTGGCTCAGACTTCCTTGTTTGTTCATTTTTAGTCCCTCAGAATGTATTTGCTGTCCTTTTCTGCATTCAGTTAATAGATTCCTGAACCACAATTATGCTATCTACAGGGAAGTGCTTTGTTAAACTAATTCCTTGTTAAGGGCTACTCCAAGACTCTGTTGGTCACTAATACAGAAAGAATGCATATTTAGAAAAAGGAAGTTTCTTTTTAAAAAGTAATTTATTTTTCTCATTAGAGATCTCATCTAGGAAAAGAAGCCTAGTCAGTCATATGTGATAAATGAAGATAAGAGAGAAGGAAGGCAGCTAGTAAGTGTATTTTTAAAGCACATTTCAGAGGCTTTATTTCTAATTACAGAGTTGTTTGTCCGTGATAGAGTGTGAAATGTACATAAAAGCACAAAGAAGTTGAAAATGATTTACATTACCACATCTAAAATATAAAATAGATCCAATGCTATAACATCTTGATATATACCCTTTTAAATACATGCTACACATTCTGGTTAAAATTATGGAGTCTCTTTCCAGACTGTCTGCATTCCAATCATAGCTCTGTCACACCCTAAGAATAAAACTGGATGATTTACCTGACATCTCTGTGCCTCAGTTTCCATAATTGTAAAGTAAGGGTCAAAGTAGTACTTGCCTATTTTGTTTGCTGAGAGTATTAAATGAGTTAATACATGCAATGCTTTTCAAATTCTGACTGGTTACGTTAATGTAGTTTTTATTGCTGTTACTGACAATGGTGATGTTACTATATAATTAATGGATTTGAAAGCTCTGTGTAGCTTTTCTCCCGATTGCCTAAAAAACTACTTTTTATACCTGGAAGTTTATTTTTGAACTGAGGTAGCTTTATCGGTAGAAATTAACAAAACTTACAGAACTTTTATCAGTAATTAAGTAATTTCTTAACTGTTTTGAGACCCTCAAATTTTCAAAGAGTAGCAATTAAATTATTTCCTTAATATTTTTGAGACTTAATTTGCTCTGGAATTTTTCATTGATCCTTGCAAATTAGAGTCAGGTAACATTTCTAATAAATAAAATATTCTTATATTTTCCTTTCTGGCTTTATAAACCAAAAAGGCTATTTATTTTCTTTGACCATTAAAATTCTTTATACACCAGTCTGCATGTCTTCTTACCTTTCATAACTAGTAGCACTACTGAGAAATAAACTGCAGTAATATAAAAACTCCTATTTTATTAATGTTTTACTCATTGGAAGCATCATTATTGATTTCATAATTATTCAAAAAGACAAAAATAATGTAACATGTTACCTTTCTTCAATAATCAAATTAACAAATGCTAGAATAGGGCTAAGGGCTAAAGTCTGTAATATCTTTGGCCAAGTGTTGGAGAAGAAAAATTTTTAATTGGTTGCCCTGTTATTGATTCTTAAAGTTACAAAAGATCAAACTAAAGATGTTTAGAGTTTAAGAGCTGCTTGGTAGAGTAAAATAACATATACTTATATGTGTATATATATATTTTATATGTGTGTGTGTGTGTGTGTGTGTATTTTATTGCACTTTAGGTTCTGGGGTACATGTGAAGAACATGCATGATTGTTGTATAGGTACAACAATTGTTGTACCTGTACAACATAGGTACATGGCAATGTGGTTTGCTGCCTCCATCCTCCGTCACCTATATCTAGCATTTCTCCCTATGTTATCCCTTCCCAACCTCCCTACCCCTGCTGTCCCTCCCCTGTTCCCCCACAACAGACCCCAGTGTGTGATGCTCCCCTCCCTCTGTCCATGTGTTCTCATTGTTCAACACCCACCTATGAGTGAGAACATGCAGTGTTTGATATTCTGTTCTTGTGTTAGTTTGCTGAGAATGATGGTTTCCAGATTAATCCATGTCCCTACAAAGGACGTGAACTCATCATTTTTTATGGCTGCATAGTATTCCACAGTGTATATGTGCCACATTCTCCTTGTCCAGTCTATCATCAGTTGGCATTTGCATTGGTTCCAGGTCTTTGCTATTTTAAACAGTGCTGCAATGAACATATGTGTGCATATGTCTTTATAATAGAATGATTTATAATCCTTTGGATATATACCCAGTAATGGGATTGCTGGGTCAAATGGAATTTCAATTTCTAGGTCCTAGAGGAATTGCCAACACTGTCTTCCACAATGGTTGAACTAATTTGTACTCCCACCAACAGTGTAAAATTGTTCCTATTTCTCTTCATCCTCTCCAGCATCTGTTGTCTCCAGATTTTTTAATGGTCGCCATTCTAACTGGTGTTAAATGGTATCTCAATGTGGTTTTGATTTGCATCTCTCTAATGACCAGTGATAATGAGCATTTTTTCATATATTTTTTGGCCTCATATATGTCTTCTTTTGAAAAGTGTCTGTTCATATCCTTCCACTTTTGAATGGGTTGGTTTGTTTGTTTTCTCGCAAATCTGTTTTAGTTTTTGTAGATTCTGGATATTAGTCCTTTGTCAGATGAGTAGATTGCAAAAATTTTTTCCCATTCTGTTGGTTGCTGGTTCACTCTAATGATTGTTTCTTTGGCTGTGCAGAAGCTCTGGAGTTTAATTAGATCCCATGTGTCTATTTTGGCTTTTGTTGCCAATGCTTTTGGTGTTTTAATCATGAAGTTCTTGCCTATGCCTATGTCCTGAATGGTTTTGCCTAGGTTTTCTTCTAGGGTTCTTACGGTGTTAAGTCTTTTGTTTAAATCTTTAGTCCATCTGGAGTTAATTTTAGTGTACAATGTCAGGAAGGGATCCAGTTTCTGCTTTCTGCACATGGCTAGCCAGTTTTCCCTCAACACCATTTATTAAAAAGGGAATAATTTTCCCATTGCTTGTTTTTGTCTTGTTTGTCAAAGATCAGATGGTTGTAGATGTGCCTCCATGGCCTCTGTTCTGTTCCATTGGTCTATATATCTGTTTTGGTACCATTACCATGCTGTTTTGTTTACTGTAGCCTTGTAGTATAGTTTGAAATCAGGTAGTGTGATGCCTCCAGCCTTGTTCTTTTTGCTTAGAATTGTTTTGGCTATGTGGGCTCTCTTTTGGTTTCATATGAAGTTTAAGGTGGTTCTTTTCCAATTCTGTGAAGAGGTTCATAGGTAACTTGATGGGAATAGTGTTGAATCTATAAATTACTTTGGGCAGTAGGGCCATTTTCATGATATTGATTCTTCCTAACCATGAACATGGGATATTTTTTCATCTGTTTGTGTCCTCTCTTGTTTCCTTGGGCAGTGGTTTGTTCTTTTTAGTTCAATGTCTACTGTGTTAAAAGGCTACATAGCCACTAAAGTAAAAGAAGCCAGAGCCCTTTTTCCCAGAAAAAAAAATGAAACTCATGGTTTTGCATAGCCTTATCTTCACAAATTGTATCACCCCCTTCCATTTAAATATTCTAGCAAATAAACTAGTTTAATGTCCAAAGAACCTTACTGTACCTGATTTATTTTCTGTTCAGAAGAGAAGGATATCTAACAGGAGCACACTATTTCTTTTTATGAGTCTGCTTTATTTTCTTTCCACAATTCCTCCCCACTCATATATCTCAATAAATTAGCACATGGATTTCATGAAATTTAGGCATGTTTCATATACAAACAGCAAAGTGCCTGGCTATTCACTTACTAGTTAATCTTGCAACCAGAACCTAACCGCTCTCTTGGTCCTTAACTTTCTTGCACAAACATGATGACTTCTGTGTAGTGCTTAGTGATTATAAAACTTTTATGGAAATCAGAGTAAAGTTTCATCTGGAGTCAATGAAGGGCCCATGTGTAGAAGATTTTCAATTTTCAGCCACCTTATTCCTTGTTCATTACTTTTTCTATGTTTATTAGAAGCAACAATTCTTGAACTCCCAAGTCATACAAAGAAGTGGGAGAAAAATAACTGATTTTTCTGACTTAATCATTTTTGAAATGTAAAAGATGCAAAGTACTTACTGTGGAAAAATTTAAAATCAATTGAGTTTATTTGCAGCACCATACGATGCTCTCCTAGGAGCTATGATTTTGTTTTATTACCTCCAAATAGCCACATGAACTTTATTCCCATATACCAGGACATTCATGAGCAAGAGCATCTGGAAGAGGCGGGGAGTGAGCTTTAAATAATCCTCATCTGGAACACAAAAAACAAAACAGCTCACAGCTTTTCATCAGATGGGTACTGAGTGACAAAATGCAGCTCATATTGTGTGAAATTTTCCAAACAAATCAAGACCTTTGATTAAATAACTTGGGCTTTTGGCTTCCTGCAATTCTACGGACTATCAATAGAAGCATTGTGGCACAGTCTTATTAGACTCATTGGAGCTATAATTAACTATCAGAGAGAAACAAAAATATTTTTAAGATCCATTATGATTAATTTTCACAGGATGTCTTGGAAACCTTACAGGAGGCATTAGTAGTCTGTGTATTTATAATTAACAGATCACAAACACTAATGCATTTTCCCAACAGGGACTATTTAAATGAAAAGCTATGTTGATGTGGGACTCAAATCCATAGGCTCTAGTCCCTAAAAGGCATGTTTTACAGGAATTTTAGGACCGTGCACTGTATTCTCCTGATGAGATGTTGTTGTCTATGCTTCTATTTGAAATGATCATAAGGGAAATTTTCTTTGGCTGCTTCTGGGTAGAGCAACGTGTGCAAAGTGAGGGCTTGGACTGCATGCCCACCTTGGAGAGAATTTGTGCAACCACAAGGAAGAAGGAATTGGCTCACTAGTTAAGTGTTGGAGTCGGTGTCCAAGGCCTTTGTATTCGGAATTTTTTGATTACCATAGACAATCAAAATTGGCAAGGGATCACAAATTTCTATTAATGATATTAGGTAATTGTCATATAAATCATCAATGTATTTGAGCACACAGAGATAATACGATGCCAACATCTGTGTAGAACTACAAAAAATTAAATCATCTTTTGCAGTAATTCCAATTTGCAGAGAAGAATTTCAAAGGAGAGATTATTGGGCAAAATCTATCAATGCAATACATTCACCTCTGCCTGTACTCTTCTCCAATCCACTTATAAAATATTCTCTGTGGGTAAAAAAAATGTAGTTTTGTCACTGAAATCTTCAATGATAACTACACCTGTCTTTATCACGACCTAAGAATATGGTTTTAATTCCTCATATTTACTGATGTTGTTCCAGTCTTTCAAGTTAATTCTTCCTGTACTTGCTCTTCTCTGTCTCAAAAAACTCCTATTCAACTATTAAGGCTTTTAAAATTATAGACACATATATTTCTTATTTGAATCTTTTTTTGGCCCATCCTTTCCTGTTGCTATGTGTTTAATACTTCCCACGTCTGTGCTAATGTGACATCTTGTGTGTGACTCTATTATGTACTGAAACACTTGGTAAACATGGATTGTGGGTGTCCAACACCTAGAAAATATGTAGCTTGTATTCTTCATTACCTTGGAATATATCTTCCTCAAAAAATGTTGAATGAAAAGGCTTGTAAGCAAACCGTTTTGTTTATTTTATCTTACAAAAGCATTTGTACACATCTATGCTTACATTTAACTCTGACTCAATAAGAAATGAGGTTTGTCTGAGTTGAAACATGAGCTGACTGTGCCTAGCTACATTTTGAAAATATATCTGAAGTATAGAAGAGTAGAGCAACCTTAATTTAAAAATCATATTGACTTAGTGAGGATGTCAATTAAAAGAGAGAAAAAGAGAAAGAGAGATGAAAGACGTGTTTAAGAAGTTATTAAAGTTAAATTATGACCTTGTATTTTTATTATACCAAACATGGAAAGGATGAAAAGTGGGAGAGAGAAAAGCCCAGACTAATTATCAATGAAGAGAAATTCAACTGATTGCTAGCTCATACCTTACCTGATATAACACTATATTTGTAACAATGTAATTTGATTTTTTTCTTGTCTTCTCACTAACCTAAAATGTATAGCTGTAGTTTAAATATTGAAAGAGAATGGTCTGAATTTTCAAACTGGATTCCTTTCATTTCCTTCCCTGTGAATTCATGATATACATTTTTTACAGAAATTTTAGTCCCCTCTCAAATGCTTTCTTATATCTATATAGATGTCTAATATTCATGGCATTCAAGTAAAGACTTGAAGAGAGAAGAATTATAATTTCATAAATTATTTTCTTAAAAATGTTAGAGTAGCTCCCACTGGAAGAAAATGCAATGGACTTTACAGTCATAAAACAAAAATGAGAGGCAACAAAAAGAGAAAAATTATGTTTTGTTTATGTTATTCAATTACCAGCAATAGCATCAATTAACTTAGCTGGTCCTAAGTATGGTATCTGGGGTAGCTTTGCTCATATTTTACTGTGATGGCATTTTTATTGAATGAAAATACTGAGAATTTAAAACACTTAGGGCAAAGTCTGAGGTTTCATTTGTCCTCAAAGGTAGAACAAGATTGCAAATTATAAAGCATCAGAGTCTATATAGATGATCTACTAACCCAGAAGTGAAAGGAACAAAGAAAGGAGGAGGAAAAAAACTGTTCAGTTGCTTCATGAAGATTGAATATTACCAAGCTGCTCTGAATGTATTCAGGGAACAGTAGATCATCACACCTCTGAGAATGTCCATGGGGAAGCACATTTTTGAAATAACTTGAGAACCTAGGATGAAATTTGTCCATGAAGAAGGCAGAACTCAGATTGAAACTAATCTCTGTCATTGGGTGGATGTGAGAACTTCTGCATGTTATGTAACATCTCTAATTTCCTCATTTGTAAAATCAGAATAGGATTATCTGTCTGCCTAAATTGTGAAGAATAAATGAGATATGTAACAGTGCAGTGTTTTGTATGTTAGAATATGCGAAATGGTAATAACAAGAACAAGAATAAGAATATCAATCTTTTTTTCTCCACGGGAAGAGTTCTGTGAACTGGGCTGGCTGCTTTGATTTGCCCGGTTTTCACTTCACTCATTCTTTCTTTGAAATCACTGGGCAAGCATAAAGACAATTTTCTACATGTAATCAGAAAAAGCCTGGTTTGACTTTACACTCAACTAGCTCCAATCCCTGTTGCTGGCTTTGTTTGTAATTGCCATTCAAACATATATTTAAATGATGTACCTCTAATAGAATCTTTCTAAATTGCCAAAATGACTTTTAAATCAAGATGGCAGACTGAGCATTCATTTTCACCTCCTTTTCACTGATACCGATGTGAAAGTAGGACAATACATTGGAGAATAAATTTACAGCAGTGATCAGCATCAGAAGGTATGCCATTAGCGGTTCAAGGATTTTGAAGAGCTCTCAAAGGAGGAAAGTAGATGGGATCACGTTGAAAACTGCTGCTGTAGACATGGAATGGAGAATGTGGCAATGGAGGTAGGACCAGTTCTTTTCTGCATAGTTGCGTAGAGGCCTCTCACTTGTCAGCAAGTACAAAGGACAGGAATAAGCAGCTGGAATAGTAACTGCAGCCATTCACTAAGGGACTGTCACCCAACAGTGAGACTAGTCATATCCCTTTCTCCTTTTCTTGTTCCTTCTGTTCCTCCCCCACCCACACTTGGCAATTAACAGAGCAATGTGTGACAGAGGATTTTACCACCCAGGAACAATATTTTAATTTCTCTAAAGAAATTCAGAAATCTGGAGGAGTAGAGGGTCTGCTTCTAAGTGTTCATGTTAGCACCTGAAAGAGAAGTAGAGACTGAGACATGAGGAGAAATACTGTGCGGCTCTTCAACTCCTGGTAAAGTCTCCTTATCTGGCATGGAGGTGAGTGTCTCATATTGCCTGTCTGTTCTCCTGACAGAAATGACAATAGGAACATTTCTATGTAGAGAAATATTGAGGATTTCTCAAGGGAGGAACCAAAAACCATGACAAGACCTACTTTTACAGAGTGAGTGCACCAGTTCCAATTAATGTTATTTTCTTATTACAAATGTTTTATCCGTGGGAGAAGTGGGAGGATTAATGGAGATTTGGAACTTTTCCTGTAGTTACATCCTCATAGCAAGCATGCTCAGTTGTTGGCTCATGTGTCTATTTGGGGTGGCTGAGATTTGCTTAATGAAGATTATAGGGTAGATAGAGGAAGTAAAATATTTTTAAATTTTTTCCTTATTGACCTTTACTATATACACAAATGATACCAAGTAAGAAATCTTTACTTTCATATTGTGTTTGGCCAAATCTTCTATTCAGGACAGACTCCTACTGTGGTAGCTATCAGTTTTTGCTGCTTAATGAACAATCAAAAAACTCTCAGAGGCATATGATCCACATTTATATGTCACTTCGACTTCTGCCCATTGGCTGAGGTGGCTCTGATTGAGGTTCAGGGACTTCAAGTATCAGCTATGGTGATTCTGAACTTTAAGTCAAATTAAAGACTTCAAGTCTCATTAAAGAGCCTGAAGATTGTGACTACTAGTGTATTTTCTTCTCGTAATGATGGCAGAAGCAAATATGGCAAGCTCAGCTGTACAAGCATATCTCAAGCATCTGCTCAAGTCATATTCACTAACATCCCATTAGCCAAAGCAAGTTACAAGGCCAAACCCAAAGTTAAAAGGTAGGGAAGCTAATTCTGCAGAGCATGAGGTCATGCAAAAGTGTAAATGTATATAAAAATTTGAAAGGAATGAATATTTTGATCCAATAACTCAACTTATTGAAGAGAAAGAGATCAAAGCTCACAGTGAAAACATGCAAGCTTCCAGAGCTAATTAACTTGGTCTCTCGTCCTTCATATAAGTTTATATGCAAACATTTAAGAAAAAATGATGGGAAAGAAAAAAAGGACACTAACTTTCATATATAATTTATTAAGGAATTACTGGATTCTGAAAAATCAAAAATAAAACTCGTTGATTTCCAGTGGAATTTCCTCTCTTCTCCACTTGTATTTTTTTTCCAACAATGTTTACTGTTCATCTACTCTATGTTAAGTCAATGTACAAATTGGTAAAGTATGATAGATGCATTTTCATTAGGATTGAGATAGAATTTGCCTTGTCTTGGAGTTAGCAGTCAATTTTAGACAGAACCTAGAAAAACCTAAAGGACAAATGTCTTAGTAAAATTTGAAGCCGTTTCCCCAGAAACAGTTCAAAGTGTATTATTCTTGTTTATTTTGAAAAGACAGCGCCTTACCTCATTCCACCAAAGGATAGTGGATATGCTCTTGGAGCTTTTAGTGAATCAGATAAAGATTGCTTCATGGCATCTGAATCCTACGTATAAATTCATTCTCTAAATTGTCCAGTTACAAGAAAACATTTTGAATTGCATATTATAAAAAGAGGAAATAGGTTTTATGACTATTTCTCTAGTAAACTATAACTAAGGGATGTCATTTTAGATATATATAAAAAATGCTTCTAATAACACCCTTTAGTGACATCACTTCACTTAAGGGTCATATTAAGAGTTAAACAAATTATGGTAGTTGGAACAAATTACAAATTTTGCAGTCTATGAGACTGGAAGTTTAAAAGTTGAAGGACATGCTATAATGACAAGAAAATGATGGGACTGAAATGCACACCCAGTTTTTGTTATTATTCATAAATCTTGCCTGACATTAGCAGAATTCAGCCTGTGAATCATAGATTTGTATTCATTCCTGGGCATCCTTGCTTATCTTATCCAGACAGAAATGTGTTAATTAACATAACATAGATTATATAGCTGTGTGATAATTCTAAAATTGCAGCTGATTTCACTAAATGCTAAATCTATACATACATTATCATTGCAGTTAATGAACAGACCTTTATCATTTTGGAACTCGTCAGGTATTTTTAAAATGTTCTCTTTCTGTCGCCTGAAGGTAACTCTCCTTTTGAAAAAGCCTCAAATAGTTAAATTTTCTTCTTTCCTTTCTATTAATACCTCCTTTGTTCTTTCTTTCTGTGTTTTCCCTTATCTTCACTTTCTTTTTTCCAATTTATTGGATCCTAAAAACATTTTGTAAACATTTTTAAAAACTATACATTATTTTGTACCCTTTCTAGCCTAAAGGTCAGTGCTCTTTTACACACTCTCTAAGGTCTTTCCTACAGAATTTTTGCTATCACAGTCATGCAGTCAACTGCAGTATGCACTACGATAGAATGAATCTTTCAAATTAATTCACTTTATTTAAAATCAACACATATCTATCTGTAACAAAGATTCCCTAAACAAGAATAAGGGAGATATAAAATGAGGGTGTTTGTGAGACATCGATGACTTATTACATGAAACATTACTTAAAGTAGTGTTCAAAATGTTACTATAATTTCTTGATTAATTATAGCAGAAATCATTAGATCTAATTCATTTGATCACTACCTCGTATAGACTATTTTGTGTTTGCTTTTCCAAGTTCCTTCCCAATCCATTGAAACAGCTAAAGACCAGAGCAATTTGACAACAGAGGTGGGACAGATCTTTATTAGAGACGGCATGTGCTTCCTTGGTCCCTTCACTCATTTTATAATAGAATTCAACTCTTCAACCTTCTGTAGGGTAAACCTGAGCAGTTGCTTAGTGACTGCTTGCCAGTTGTTAAGAGGATTTAGATGAGATTTGAAGGTGATGCTTCACTTCTAAATTCTCAGTGAAACATGAAAGTAAACATTTTGAAGGAGTGAAATAGAAATCCAAGGAAATGAACTATTAAATGAACATAATGAGAAGGATTATGGTCTAATGAACATATGTATGTATACATGTACATGTACGTATACAAATATGTACATGTACATGTATACATATATATTGCAAATACATACCGCTATTAACAAATATTTGCATACTTTGTCAGAGGATTCATTTTGAGTTGTCTTTTAGTTCAAATGAGAATGATTTATCAAGTTTCTTATTTGAACTAAAAGACAACTCAAAATGAATCCTCTGACAAAGTATGCAAATATTTTTTCAATAGCGGTATTTGTCCAATCGATGTTGCACCTTAAAGTAGTAAGTAGCCTGCTTGTAAGACACTATTTTCAAGATTGCGGTTTGTTCACTTTACAAAAATAATTCTGGGCTCATCTTGTAGAATTACCTTTACAGCTGATTTACAAGGCTCATGAAATCATATCCTATTACCTAAAATTGGAATATTTTCTGAATTCAAATACATTTTCCCAATTTTGACACTTACCTTTCTCTATACTTAAATCTTTCCCTTATGATATTAAGAATAATCACATTAAATGCTGCATTTTTAAACACAGAACTCCAAAAATGTTGTAATCAACTATATAATTTCTGGAGAAAAAATGTAGTTTTCAAAAATATTTATATTTAAAAAATAAAGTAGGCCAGGCACAGTGGCTCATGCCTATAATCTCAGCCCTTTGAGAGGCCAAGGTGGTTGGATCACTTGAGGACAGAAGTTCCAGACTAGCCTGACCAACCTGGTGAAACCTCATTTTTACTTAAAAAAAAATTTAGACGGCAATAATAGTGCATGCCTGTAGTCCCAGCTACTAGGAAGGCTGAAGCAGGAGAATTACTTGAATCAGAGAAGTGGAGATTGCAGTGAGCCGAGATGGTGCCACTACACTCCAGCCAATGACAAAGCAAGACTCTGTCTCAAAAAATAAAAAATAAAGTAGTGCTCACTTGGCCAAATAATCTCTTATAAGATCACTGAACACCTTGAAATTGACATCTGTGTAGACATACAATCTAACAACTTTGTTCTTGTGACAGAGCATAGTGTTCAATTTTTCAAACTTTGGTGCATTTAAGAAAATATTAATAGTGGTAATTTTAAGAGGTGGTGATGAAACAACATTTGTATTTATGACTATGAACCAATAATATGTTGTTTGAGAATAATGGTCTTCATGGTAACAAAATTGTTATATTTACATCTAAAAATAAGGCATGGTACAAGCCCAGTGGTGGTCAAAAGTAACTAAATTTATATCTATCTATATATATCAATTTATACACATGTATACACACATATATTTTTATGTGTGTGTGTGTGTATATATATATATATGTGTGTGTGTGTATGTATGTATAGACAGAGACAGACTTGTTTTTACCATAATTGACTACATAGAAATGCTGTTTGTTATTTTGAGTAATATCTAATGAATAAAAATAATATCCACCAGGTTTATAACAGATGCAAAAATTCTGTTAATTATCTTTGTCCTAGGAACCATAAGTAACAAAAGTACTACAGAAACTAACGTTATAATTTGTTTGCCCAAACTCAGACTTTTTAAACTTATGCTTGTACCCATTCTGAATTACAATAGGAAACTCTAGTGGAAGGCAAAGAGTATGAGAATTAAGTAAACTGAAATTCAACGGGGCATTTCAGTTTCATTCAAGTCCTTTTAGGGCTGCTAATAAATATACTATAGTTTTTTTTTTTTTTTTTAAGTATGCTATTAGGTAGGAGGAGTTGTGGGCCAGAAAAGACTGGGAAATAAAGTTACGTTCACTCTCATCCCCCTGAAAGTGAGAGCAGCCATACAAGATCTTGAATCAGAATAAATATAGCACCTTATATTAGGAGCTGCATCAGGACCAGTAATAACTGTTCCCAGTGATTCTGTCTTGAGACAGGAGCCCAAAAAATGTTACTGTGACATAGTAAAAGGTACCTGAAAGTATATATGCCAGAAACATAATTAAGGGAAATGAAAGTCATTACTAATAAAACAAGTTGAAAAGCTGACATGGAAAAAAGGGCTGGGAGGCTGTTATTTGGAAACAAAATCAGTAATGCCCATTTTAGAAGAAGAAAAAATAGTTAGGCATGCAGGCTTTTGGCTTGAAATTAAATGAAAGTAAAGGATTGTAAATCAATAATGCAATCAAGGGAGCAGAAAGCTAATGGTTCTTTTGTTTCAAATTGTAAATGGCATTTTTGTATTCCACTATAAACCTTAAGTGATGGCTTTGTTAATTACAGAGCAGAAAGCCTGGCATTTCACTTTCCTGATTACACAAATCTCTACTAAGCCTTGACTTTATTTACTCTGCATTTAGGTGTAAACTAAGAGCTATAACTAGTCTGGCATCTAGAGAACCAGTTTCTTAAGACAGGATTTTCACCATAGATAATTAGAGTCCAGTTGAATAGAGGGGAAGGACCTAAGATACAAAACTAATAAATGAGAATATTGGCAAGAGGGAAATATTGGAATATTTGAGAATATTTGGAAAAGAACCAAATAGTTTAAGATATTTTGCTATGCTAAAAAGTCAAATCCTTTAGTAATTATCTTTTGTGTTTGTAGGCATACGAACCAGTATACCAACTCTGAAAATTTATCTGTAAGTTCAAGGTGAGAGCATAGTATTTGAAAACCTTCCTAAAACTTCTGGTAAAGTTTCAGAGCTGTCCCAAAACTACGTTAGATGATACAGAATGTTGTCCTATAGTAGGCAATCCTAAAGTGAAACCTTCAGATTTTTTGAGCTCATAATAAGAAATTGATGGTCAATTTGTTAATTGATTGATATTATTTTGTACATATTTTTGTATATATAAATGTGTGTGCATGTATATACACACACATATGCTGTCATATGCCACATAATGACATTTTGTTCAATGACATATTTAATGCACATACAATGGTGGTGCCCTAAAATTATAATACTATGATTTTACTCCACTTTTTCTGTTTAAATACACTTAGATACATGAATACTTACGATCGTGTTGCTGTTGCCCACCTTTTCACACAGTAACATGCTATACAGGTTGGTAGACTAGAAATAATAGGATATACCATGTACTCTATGTGTGTTGAAGGCTTTACCATCTAGAAGTGTGTAAGTACACTCTATGATGCTTACACAATGACAAAATTGCCTAGCTCCCAATTTCTCAGAACATATCGCTGTCATTAAGTGACCCGACTGTTTATGTATATACATTTTCATTTTACATTCTCTCTCCACATCTTTCACTGATCCCTTTTTCTTTTTCCTCCCTCCCTTTCCACTCCTTAGACCTCTTCACCTGCATAAAATGTCCCTGGCAATCTGCATGTTCATTATCCTTACTTATATTAAAGAAACCTCTAACCAGTTTTCAATTTGCTAGCTCTCCGAATTCATTGAGTGTTATTTTACTCTATTATACATTATAAGAACTCTATATGAGGTTCAGTTTCAAAGGATAGTTTATAAATGCCATTTGTTATAATGGTGTTTAGGAACAGAGCTTTGGTGATGACCCTTTGTATCTATTTTACATACTTAAAATAGGTCAAACACTTATCCTCCTGTATGTCATTCATCATTAATGTAGTGCTATTATCTTTCTTGGTATCTTCTCCTTTTCATATTAAATAGCCCTCATTCTCTGAAACTCTTCTTTTAGGAAATTACTTTACTGTAATCACATTTCTTACCCTTCTCAAGATCTTTCTTATTCCTGCTTTGTCATCTTGGAAATTAGATGAGAAAAATGATGAGGGCATCCACTTACCAATATATATTTTCTAAGTTTTCTTTTAACTCCTGTGTATGTAGGTCCACAATGAAGTCTGCAGTATCATAAATTCATTCAAACTTTGACATTTTTAAGATGATAATTTTTTAAAAAGCGTGTTATATTAGAAGTTACCAAGGCATTGAAAAGAAATTTTTTATGTAGGCAAGTACCACAGGTCTTACTCAAAGTAACTTTTTATATGATAGATGTGTATCTTTTAATATTTTAATATTTTTCAGAGTCAGTATATTAGAACTAGATTGCAGGCTTAGGAAATGGTCACTAGTTAAGTCTTATTTTAAAGACAAATAGGCCAGGCGCGGTGGATCATGCCTGTAATCCCAGCAGTTTGGAGGCTGAGGCAGGCAGATCATGAGTTCAGGAGTTCAAGACCAGTCTGACCAACATGGTGAAACCCGTCTCTATTAAAAATACAAAAATTAGCCAGATGTGGTGGCGTGTGCCTGTAATCTCAGCTACTTGGGAGGTTGAGGAAGGAGAATCGCTTGAACCTGGCATGCAGAGGTTACTGTGAGCCGTAATTATGCTATTGCTGTCCAGCCTGGGTGACAGAACAAGACTCTGTCAAAAAAAAACACAATTTCTGCTAGGCCCATTTCCATTGCATCATACTGATGTTGTACTATTGCCATGACAAATTGGTACAACCATTTATAATTTATTCTAAATGATTATCACTTCAGGCACCATCCATGTTAACCAATGGTCATCCAAAGGTAGCCACTCCACAAGGCAGCAGTTTTATTACACCACTCCTTTATCATGGTCTGTCTGTAAATATCCCAAATACTTTTACAAACTGCCTTATTCTACCAGAGACCAGCATGTCGTACCATGTATATTCCAATGTTTGTGACTCTACTCAACTTTAATTATAAGAGAACTCTCTACTTCCAGATACATGACTCTAAAAGGATTTTCTTCATGAAATTTTATTTTGACCTGAACAAGAGAAATAGAAATCTCTGAACTGTCTTTTAATTAGCTATAGTGCCTTTAAAAACCATGAACTTAAAAAGATCTTGAAGACTGGGTAATATAAGAAATAAGAACGTATAATAACACATTTTGCATTAATTTTTGTTTTCTCTGATTTTTGTTTCAATTAATCAATATATTATGTAAGCTATGCAAGTAAAATGCAGAAAAACTAGAAAATATAGGTGTAAAACTTACTGTGACAAGATAGCCATTAGGTTAACCTTCTGGGATGGATGCTTCCAGAATTTCTTACTTTGGCATTCAGATATGTTTATCTTCTGTTCATTCTTATGTCAGTAAAGAATAACACCATAAACTCAGTAGATGAAGCCAAAAGCCAGAGTCATCTTTGAGTCTCTTCTTTTGTGTTAATGCTTGCTTCCATGCTATCAGAAAACTCAAAATACCTACAACAGAGGCCAAAATAGTCATTTTGTCTCCACTACTACTGCTCTAGTTTTTGCCACCTTCCCTGTGGTAAGTGGTAGGTACCTACAATAATCACCTAACAGTCTCCCTATACCTGCTGTTGATCTTCCATTTCATTCTCCAAAGTAGAGAGAGTAATGTTTTACCATTCAAGATCATATATCATCTCCTACCTAAAATGCTGCAATAGGTTTCCATTGTACTTCCAAGTGAAACACCTTGGCTAATGTGATCTACTTTTTGCCTTCAGTCCCCAATCTCTCCAACATCATTCCCTACCCCTTTCCCAACAGAGTCTGGGTACCACTGACTATCCTTTTATTCTTAGAATAATGAAAATACAACCTACCTACAGGTCTTTTACTTGATCAGCTTCCCTGATCAATCTATTTAGCCAGTCCCGTTGTCCTTCCTCTTCTACCCCATTCTCTGTCTCGCTAACTCAAGACTCTCTTTCTTGTCCTGGCTTACTTTCTCCTGAGCACTTAGCACCATCTCAAATTACTTTGTTTGCTCTATTGTAGTATAGAGGTTATAGCACAGATTCGAGAGCCCAACTACCAGTATTCTAATCCCAATTACACTAGATTTGTGACTTGGGGAAAGAGTCAACCATTTTGCACTTCAGTTTTCTCATCTGTAAAGTCATATTAATGATAGCACCTGAATCCTAAACTGCTATAATGATTAAACAAGTTAGTATTTGTTACATAAGTAAATCTGTACTTAGCACATATTAAATGCAATGTTACTGTCCAATATAAATAAAAAATATATGAAGGGAATTCACTATCAATAGACCAGCCTCACAAAATATCCTCAAGGGAGTTCTAAACATGGGAATGATAGAATGATAACCGTCATCACCAAAAACAAACAAACAAAAAACAAACAGAAAAACTTAGGTACATAGTCAACAGACCATATAAAATGACATAAACTACAAAGCAACTAACAATTTAACAATAAAATAAAAACATCACAGATAAATATTAACCTTGAATGTAAATGGCCTAAATGTTTCCACTTAAAAAGTATAGCGTGGTGAGTTGGATTAAAAAAATCAAGATCTATTTGTCTGCTGTCTTTAAGATACCTGTCTCCCATGTAATGACAACAAAAGACTCATAGTAAAGCATTATAGAAAGATTTACCATGCAAACAGAAAACAAAAAACAGGAGGGGTCACTGTTCTTAGATGACTAAAAGAGAAGCAGACATTAAACAAAAAACAGTTTAAAAAAGGAAAAAGAAGGGTATTATATAAAGGTAAATGTTTTAATTCAGGAAGACTTTTTAAATTTCTTCAGATAGGTTTTACATATTTATTTATATACATATTATGAGATACTTTTTTTGATTTGTATATTTTAAAGTATTTTTTCTTTTATCTTTTTTAAGATGTTTAATTTTATGGGTACATAGCAGGTATATATATTTCTGAGGTACATGAGATTGTTTTACAGTTATAGATGCATAATCATCACAACAAGATAAATGGAATATCTGTCACTCCAAGCATTTACCATTTCTTTCTGTTAAAATTCTTATTAAAACCTTTTAATTATGTTTAAATGTATAATAAATTGTTTACTGTAATCACCTTGTTACAGTACAAAATACTAGCTCTTATTAATTTTCCCTAACTCAGTTTGTGTATCCATTACCCATTCTCACCCCTCTGTGACCCACCACTACTTCACTTCCCAGCCTCTGCTAGCCCTCTTATCTGCATGAGTTCAATTGTTTGAATTTTGAGCTCTCACAAATGATAACATGCAAATTGTCTTTTTGTGACTGGCTTATTTCACTTAATGTTGTCCAGTTACATCCATATTATTGTGAATGACAGGAACTCACTCTTTTTTATGACTGAATACTACTCCATTGTGTATATGTGCCACATTGTCTTTCTTTATCCATCTGTTGATGGACACTTATGTTGCTTCCAAAGTTTAACTATTATGAATAGTATTGAAGTAAACATGGGAATGCATATATCTCTTTGATATACTGATTTCCTTTGTTTTGTGTATATACCTATCAGTGCATGGCTGAATTATATGGTGATTTTATTTTTAATTTTTTGAAGAAACTCCATAATGTTCTCCATAGTAGCTGTACTAATTTATGCTACCACCAACAGTGTATGAGGATTTACTCTTCCCTATATCTTTGTCAGCATTCATTATTGCCAGTGTTTTGAATAAAAGCCATTTTAACTGGGGTGAGATGATATCCCAATGTAGTTTTGATTTCATTTCTCTGATGATTAATGCTATTGAGTATCTTTCCTTATACTAGCTTGTCATTCATGTATCTTCTTTACAGAAATGTATATTTAAATATTATGCTCATATTTCAAATCAGATGATTAGATCTTTTTATTTCCTATTGAGAAATAAAAAGATACATTTTTATTTCTCAATTAAATATTGAGAAATAAAATTATACATTCTGATTCTTAATCTGTTATCACATGGTCAGGCACTGTGTCACCACCCAAATCTCACTCTTAATTGTAATCTAAATTGTAATCACCATGTGTTGGGGGAGGGACCTTGTGAGAGGTAATTGGATCATGGAGGCTGTTATCCCATGCTGTACTCATGTTAATGAATGAGTTATTACATGATCTGATGGACTTATAAGAGGCTTATTCCCCATTTACTCTGCACTTCTCTCTCCTGCCACCATGTGAAGAACAAAGTGTTTTCTTCCCCTTCCACCATGATTGTAAGTTTCCTGAGGCCTCCTCAGCCATGCAGAAAGGTGAGTGAATTAAACTCATTTCCTCTATAAAATACACAGTCTTGGGCAGTTCTTTACAGCAGTGTGAGAACAGACTAACACAGTAAATTGGTAGCAGAAGTGGGTTGCTGCTATAAAGATACCTGAACATGTGGAAATGACTTTGGAACTAGGTAGCAGCAAAAGGTTGGAATAGTTTGGAGAGCTCAGAAAAAAACACAAAAATGTGGGAAAGTTTGGAACTTCCTAGGGACTTAGAGGGCTCAGAAGCCAGGAACTTTCTAGAGACTTGTTGAATGGCTTTGACCAAAATGCTGACAGTGTTATGTAGAATGTAATCAGGACTGAGGTGGTCTCATGCAGATGAGAACTTGTTGCATACTGGAGCAAAGATAACCCTTGCTATGCTTTACTAAAGAGATTGGCAGCATTTTGCCCTGCCCTAAAGATCAGTGGAACTTCAAACTTAAAAGAGTTAATTTAGGGTATCTGTCAGAATAAATTTCTAAGCAGCAAAGCATTCAGAGGAAGCAGAGCATAAACGTTTGGAAAATTTGCAGCCTGATGATATGATAAAAAACAAAAACCCATTTTCTGGGGAGAAATTCAAACCAGCTGTAGAAATTTACATAAGTAATGAGGAGCCGAACGTTAATCACCAAGACAATGAGGAAAATTTTCCCAGGCATGTCAGAGATCTTCACAGCAGCCCTTCCCATCATAGGCCCAGAGGCCTAGGAAGGAAAAATGGTTTCATGGGCTGGGCCCAGCCCCCTACTGTTCTGTGTAGGTCTAGGACATGAAGTCCTGCATCCCAGCTGCTTCATTTCCAACTTTGACTAAAATGAGTAAAGGTTCAGCTTGGGCCATTGCTTCAGAGGTTGCAAGCCCCAAGACCTGGCAGCTTCCACGTGGTGCTGGTCCTGCAGGTTCACCAAAGATAAGAATTGAGGTTTGGAAACCTCTGTCGAGATTTTAGAGGATGTATGGAAATGCCTAGATGTTCAGGTAGAAGTTTGCTGCAGTAGTGGGGCCCTCATGGAGAACCTCTGCTAAGACAGTGCAGAAGGGAAATGTGAGTTCAGAGTCCCCACACTGAGTCCCCACTAGGGTACAGCATAGTGAAGCTGTGAGAAGAGGGTCATCATTCTCTAGACTGTAGAACTGTAGATCTTCTGACAGCTTTCACTATGTGCCTGGAAAAGCCACAGATACTCAAAAACAGCACATAGATGCAGCCAGGAAGGGGGTTATACCCTGCAAAATCACAGAAGTGGAGCTGCCCAAGACTATGGGAGCCTACCTTTTATGTCAGTGTGACCAGGATGTGAGTCAAAAGAGATCATTTTGGAGCTTTAAGATTTAATGACTGCCTCACTAGATATTGGACTTGCCTGAGGCCTAGCCCCTTCAGGCAAATTTCTCCAATTTGGAATGAGTGTACTGATCCAGTGCCTGTACCCTCATTATATCTTGAAATTAAATAACTTTCTTTTGAGTTTACAGGCTAATAGGTAGAAGGAATTTGCCTTGTCTTAGATGACACTATGAAATTGGAATTTAGGATTAATAGTGAAATGAGTTAAGACATTGAGGAACTTTTAGAAAGTCATAAGTTTGTTATGAAATGTGAGAAAGATGAGGTTTGGGAGGGACCAGGAGCAGAAGGATATGGTCTGGCTTTGTGTCCCCACCCAAATCTCATCTTGAATTGTAATCTGAATAATCCCCTTGTGTTTGGGGAGGTATCTTGTGGGAGGTGATTTGAATGTGGGGGCAATTTCCACATGCTGTTCTTATAATAGTGAGTTATCACAAGATCTGATGATTTTGTAAGGGCTTCCCTGCCTTTGCTCTGCCCTTCTATTTCCTACCATCATATGAAGAAGGATGTGTTTGTTTCCCCTTTCACCATGATTGTAAGTTCCCGAAGACCTCCCCAGCACTGTGAAACTGTGAGTCAATGAAACCTTTTTCCTTTATAAATTACCCAGTCTTGGGCAGTCCTTTACAGCAGCATGAGAACAGATTAATATAGATAGTTTGCAAATACTTTCTCTCATTCTGTGGATTTCCTCTTCACTTCAATTATTGTTTCCTTTGCTGTGTGGAATTTTTTTTAACTTTATATGATCCTATTTGTTCATTTTTGTTCTGGTTGTGATTCTTTGGAGATATTACTCAAGAAATCTTTGTCCCCTCCACCAATGACCTAGAGAGTTTTATCAAGGTTTTACTTGGGTAGTTCCATAGTTTAAGATCTTAGATGGAAGTTTTTAATCCATGTTGATTTGATTTTTGAATTTGGCAAGGTATAGAAGTGTGTTTTTGTTCTACTGCATATGGATATCAGTATTTCTAGATCCATTTATTGAAGAGACTGTCCTTTCCCTAGCGTATTTTCCTGACACCTTTGTCAAAAATGAGTTCATGTTAGATGTATGGATTTACTTCTGTGTTCTTTGTTCTTTCCAGTTGGGGTACATATCTGTTTTTAACCCAGTAACATGCTATTTTGGTTACAATAGCTCTGTAATATAATTTGAAGTAAGTTGATGTGATTTCTTCAGTTTTGTTCTTTTTGCTCAAGACATTTGCTATTATAAGTCTTTTGTAAGTCCATATACATTTTGGATTTTTTTTTCTATTTCTCTGAAGAATTTCTTAGGTGTTTTGGTAGAGATGGCAATGAATCTAGAAATTGCTTTGGGATTTTACATATTTACATGAAATATTTTTATTTTATTTCTTTATTTTCTATCTATGTGTGTCTTTAAATATAAAGTATGTTTTTGGTCTGAAACACATTATTGGTTCTTTTTTTCCTTTTTTCTACATTCAGCCTCTCTGTGTCTTTGAATTGAAAAGTTTAGTCCATTAACATTCAATGTGATAATTGATAAGTAAGGACTTACTACTGCCATTTTTTATTTCTTTCTGGTTGTTTTGTCCCTTTCTTCTATCTGTCCATCCATCCCTTCCTTCCTTTGAAGGTACTTTTCTCTGGTCATATGTTTTACTTTTTCACTTGTTTTATTTTTTGTGTATCCGATGTAGGCATTTTAATTGAATTTACCATAAGGCTTGCAGAAAATATCTTAAAGTCTTTTGTTTTAAACTGATGGCCATTTAAAACTAATTGTAAAAATAAGAAAACAAAATAATACTTGGTAAAAGAGAAATCTAATAAATACTGTACATTTTAACTTCATCACCATAACTTTTTTACTTTTTTTAAAAAATTCCATTTTAGGTTTTGGGGTACACGTGCAGAACATGCAAGAAAGTTGCATAGGTACACACATGGCAGTGTGTTTTGCTGCCTTCCTCCCCTTCACCCACATTTGGTATTTCTCCCCAGGCTATCCCTCCCCAGCGACCCCCACACTGTCCCTACCCTATTCCCCTCAGTAGACCCCAGTGTGTAGTACTCCCTTCCCTGTGTCCATGTGTTCTCATTTTTCATCACCCGCCTATGAGCGAGAATATGCGGTATTTTCTTTTCTGTTCTTGTGTCAGTTTGCTGAGAATGATGTTCTCCAGATTCATCCATGTCCCTACAAAG
>CM052657.1:94339976-94355322 GCA_028533165.1 Leontopithecus rosalia | reverse complement strand
ATGACTGGTACTGGTTGTTCCTTTCTATGTGTAGTGCCTCTTTCAGGAGCTCTTGTAAAGCAGGCCTGGTGGTGACAAAATCTCTGAGTAGTTGCTTGTTTGCAAATGATTTTATTTTTCCTTCACTTATGAAGCTTAGTATGGCTGGATATGAAATTCTGGGTTGAAAGTTCTTTTCTTTAAGGATGTTGAATATTAGCCCCCACTCTCTTCTGGCTTGTAGGGTTTCTGCCGAGAGATCTGCTGTGAGTCTGATGGACTTCCCTTTGTGGGTGACCTGACCTTTCTCTCTGGCTGCCCTTAGTATTTTCTGCTTCATTTCAACCCTGGTGAATCTGACGATTATGTGCCTTCAGGTTGCTCTTCTTATGGAATATCTTTGTGGTGTTCTCTGTATTTCCTGGACTTGAATATTGGCCTGCCTTGCTAGGTTGGGGAAATTTTCCTGGATAATATCCTGAAGAGTATTTTCCAGCTTGGAATCATTCTCTTCGTCATATTCTGGTACACCTATCAAACATAGGTTAGGTCTCTTCACATAGTCCCACATTTCTTGGAGACTTTCTTCATTCCTTTTTCTGCTTTTTTTCTCTAATCTTGGTTTTTCATTTTATTTCATTGAGGTGATCTTTGACTTCTGACATTCTTTCTTCTGCTTGGTCAATTCGGCTGTTGAAACTTGTGCATACTTTGCGAAGTTCTCGTGTTGTGTTTTTTCAGCTCCTTCAATTCATTCATATTCCTCTCTAAGTTGTCCATTCTTGTTATCATTTCCTCAAATCTTTTTTCAAATCTTTTTTCAAGGTTCTTAGTTTCTTTGCATTGACTTAGAGCATGTTCTTTTAGCTCACAGAAGTTTCTCATTACCCACCTGAATTGTGATTCTGTCATTTCATCACACTCATTCTCCGTCCAGCTTTGTTCCCTTGCCGGTGACGAGTTTTGTTCCATTGTATGAGGCAAGGTGTTTTGGTTTCGGGTGTTTTCCTCCTTTTTGTGCTCATTTCTTCCCATCTTTGTGGGTTTATCCACTTGTCTTCTGAGTAGTTGCTGACTTTTCGATTGGGTCTCTGAGTGGACACCCAGATTCTTGATGATGAAGTATTTCTGTTACTTAGTTTTCCTTCTAACAGTCTAGCCCCTCTTCTGTATGAGTGCTGAGGTCCACTCCATGCCCTGTTTGTCTGGGGTACACCTGTAGCAGCTGCAGAACAGTGAGGGATGCTAACAGTTTCTTTTTCTGCTGTCTTTGTCCCAGAATGATGCCCGCTAAACGTCAATCTGATCAGTCCTTTTTTAGGTGACTCTGTGGATATACAGGGGTCAGGGAGCTGCTTGAGGAGATGGTCGGTACTTTATAGGAGCTCAAGTGCCTAGCTGTATGCTCTGTTGTTCATTCAGGGCTGGTAGGCAGGTACGTTTAAGTCTGCTGCAGCAGAACTCATAAAACCCCTTTTTTTCCTCAGATGCTCTGTCTCCGGGAGTTAGGGCTTTATTTATGAGTATCTGTTGCACTGTCCTGGCCAGCTAGGAGGCAGTCTAGTCACTATTTGCCTGCCGAGGCTCCGCCCTGCTGCCGTGAGGTCCGCCCTGTTGCCATGGGCTCTGCCCTGCTGCTGTGGGCTCCACCCTGCTGGCATGGGCTCTGCCCTGGTGTTGTGGGCTCCACCCTGTTGCCATGGTTCCACCCTACTGTCCTGGGCTCTGCCCTGCTGTCATGGGCTCCGCCCTGTTGCTGTGGGCTCTGCTCTGCTGTCGTGGGCTCCGCCCTGTTGTCATGGGCTCTGCCCTGCTTCCTACTGTAATTCCCTATAGTCCTGTTTATATGGGTGCCTCTGTATTGGTGGAGTCTCTCTGTTATTGTGGCTTGCCTCGGCAATGGTAGGCTGCATCAGCAATGCGAGTGTACCTCAGTAGGGTGGAATGCCTCAGTAATGGTGGACACCCCTCCCCCACCAAGCTGCACCATCCTGGGTTCAGCTGTGCCCGCAGTGAAACTCATCCCCGAGCATATCGAATCACCATTTTGTTTGTCCCTGTGGGGGTGGGACCCGCCGAGCCTGATCACCTGACTCCCTGCCTCAGAGCCCTTTTTTTTTTTCAGTTGAATGGTTGACTCTTTCCCAGGTGTTTCAGTTGTCTGCTGATAGGGCACTGGGATCTGTGTGATTATCCCGTGCAGCGACCCACTGCACCCGCCCAAAAGTTGCTTCCCAGTAATCTCCTGGTCTGGCTCACTGTCCAAGTCCCATTTAATCAGATGGATATGCTAATCTGCCCTCCCAAATCTCAGATTACCGGTTTAAAAGGGCACCCAGACCAGTGTGTTTTGTGCGGAGTGCCGCTGTGCTGTGGCACCGGCCAAAGCGGCTGTGCCAGCTGAAACAGCTGCACTGGTGTCCCATGTCTCTCCTACACCTGGGAATTTCCCCGTTCTGTGGACAGCAAAGATTTGTCTGGAAATGCGGCTTGGACCACCCTCTGCGCCTTCACTGAGAGCTGCAATCCTGAGTTGCTCCTACTGTGCCATCTTCCTGCTGCTCACTTTTTTACTTTTAATTGTTTCTGTATATAGTTTATACAGTCTATGTCTTAAAAAGTCGTATAGTTATTATTTTTTATCAGTTCATTTTATTCTTTTTATAATCAAGACATAAGTAGGTTACGTCCCACAATTACAGTGTTACAGTATTGTGTTTGTCTATGTACTTTCTCTTACCAGTGAGTTTTATACCTTTACATGATTGCCTATTGCATGTTAACTTCTTTGTTTTTATTTTTTGTTTTTAACACACTGAAGAACTCCCTTTAACATTTCTTGTGGAACGATTCTGGTAGTAATCAAATTCCTAATGTTTTATTTCTCTGGAAATGTCTTCATTTCTCACTCATGTTTGAAAGATATTTTTGCTGGATATACTTTTCAAGGATAAAATGTGTTTATTTCCCTTCAACACTTTAAATATTTCAAGCATTCTCTCTGCTGGCCTATACAGTTTCCACCAGGAAGTCTATGGTCAGATTTAATGGAGCTCTTTTGTATGTTTTTTTTTTCTTCACTTCTTTTAGGATCTTTTCTTTACTTTTGACCTATGGGATTTTGATTATTAAATGATTTCAGGTAGTCTTATTTGGGCAAAATCTGGTTGGTGTCCTATAATCTTCTTGTACTTGATATCCTTCAATAGGTTTGGGAATTTCTTTGTTATTATCCCTTTGAGTAATCTGTCTACCCCCATCTCGCCACCTCCTCTCAAGGCCAATGACTCTTAGGTTTGCTTTTCTCAGGCTATTTTCTAAATCTTGTCAGTGTGTTTCATTCTTTTTGATTCTTTTTACTTTTGTCTTCTCTTACTGTGTATTTTCAAATAGCTTGTATTCAAGATCCAGTTCTTTCTTCTGCTTGATCAATTCTGCTGTTAAGAGACTGTGATGCATCTTTAGCATATACATTGAATTTTTCAGCTCTTGAATTTTAGCTTGATTTTTAAAAATTATTCTATTCTTTTTGTTACATTTATTTTATACAGTTCTGAATACCTTCTCTGTGTTATGTTAAATTTTATTATGCCCCTTGAAAGCAGCTATTTTGAATTCTCTGCCTGAAAGGTAACACATCTCTGTCACTTCATGTATCATTTCATTCCTGCACTGCTATAAAGAAATGTTTAAACTGCATAATTTATAAAGAAAAGGGGTTTAATTGGCTCACAGTTCTGCAATCTCTATAGGAAGCATAGTTGAGGAGGCCTAAGGAAACTTACAATTATGGAAGAAGGTGAAGGGTAAGCAGGCACATCTTACATGGCTGGAGAAGGAGAAAGAGAGAGGGGAAAGGTGTTAAACACTTTTAAACAATCATAACTTGTGATAACCCAGTCACAATCATGAGAGTGGCACCAAATGAGAAAACTGTCCCCGTTATCTAAACACTTCCCACCAAGCCCCACCTCTGAACTGGAAATTACAACTTGGCATGAGATTTTGGTGGGGACACAGAACTAAACCATATCACTTTGCAACTGGTCACAGGTGTTTTTTTGTTTGTTTGGTGAAGTCATGCTTTCCCAGATGGTCTTGCTGCTGGTAGATATTTGTCAGTATCTGAGCATTGAAGAGTAGGCTGTTGAATGTGTTGATAGTTTCTACCTATCCTTCGTGGAAAGGTTTTCCAGTAAATCAGATGGAACTGAATGTTGTGATCTAAGGCTTTGGTCACTGCAGCCATATCTGCATTAGGGTTACCCAAAGACCACTAATGCTGTAAATATTGAAGACTCATAGAGGTGTTGCCTTGGTGATCTAGAGAATTCCCTGGATTAACAGGCAGAAATTCTTTTTCTCTTCCCTTATGTTCCCCCAAACAAATGGAGTTTCTCTCTCCTTGGGCTGCCTGGAGCAGGAAAGAATGTCACAAGCACCCCTGTGTCCACCACTACTGGGACGGCATTGGGTCAGACCCAAACCAGCACAGCACTGTGTCTCACCCAAGACCTGCAGTGACCAATGCCTAGCTACCGCCAGTGTTTACTCAAGGCCCAAGGGCTCTTCAGTCAGTAAGTTGAGAATACATCCAGACTTCCTTCCTTCCCTTCAAGGCAGTAAGATCCCTCCCCAGCCAAAGCTGAATCCCAAAATGCTGTCTGGGAGCCAGAGCCTGGAGTCAGGAACATTGATAATTTATTTAGTGTTCTATTCTACTGTGGCTGAGCTGGCACACAAGCTGCAAGACAAAGTCATTCCTGCTCTTTCCTCTTCTTTCCTCAAGCAGGAGTCTTTCCCTGTGGCCACCACTACCCTGACCTACAGCAAGTACTGCCTGGCTGCAGATGGTGTTAATTCAAGGACCCAGGGCTCCTTAATCAACAGAATATGAATCATTCCAGGACTGGGTTGGCCCTTCCCTTCAAGGCAATGGGTTTCCTTCTGTCCCACAGTTTGCCTAGAAATGTTATTCAGGAGCTAGGGCCTTGAAGGATGTCCTCAGGACTCAGCCCAGTGCCCTATGCTTCTGTAGTTGAGATGGTATTCAAGTTGCAAGACAAAGTTCTCCCCACTCTTTCTTCTCCTTTCCTCAAATGTAGGAAGGAGGCTCTCCCCAAGGTGCAAGCTGCAATGCCTGGTGTTGGAAGAGGGTGACACAAGCACTGCCTTTGCCACACCAGCTTGTGTCTCACTAGGTTTTTCCCTTTTATGTTCCCCCAAACAAATGGAGTTTCTCTCTTCTTGAGCTGCTTTACTACACTGCAAGTCTGAGCCTGGTACAAAGCCAGGACTTGCCCAGGTTTTGCAGCCCTTGTGGCATAGACTGCCTTTCTAATTTACTTAGGATCCCAGAATGCTTTAGCCCATGGTGGTTGGGCTAGCTGGAATTAAGTTCTGACTGCTGGAATGGATAAATTGCCTCTGGTGAGGGGTGGTATAAATGCTCCCTCCATGGGCTCTGGCTCAATGATATCCCATGTTCCTTTTGGCTGTGACAGGGCAGCACTAAATTCCAATGCAAAGTCCCACGGTCACTGTACTTTCCCTCCCCTAAGCACAAGAATTCTCTCTGTGCCACACAGACTGCCAGGAGGTGGGGAAGGGGTGGCACTGGTAATTCAAGATTGCCTCTTCTACCCTTTTCAGTGCCTCTTTCTTTAATGTGATGCTAGAACCAGGTACTGTGATCAGTCACATGATTTTTGATTCTTATGAAGGTGGTTTTTTCATGGATAGTTGTTCAGTTTGGTGTTCCTGTTTGGCAGCAGTGGGGATGATCACCGGAAGGTTGTATTCAGCCATCTTGCTTGGCCTCCTGCCCTGTTTATATTTCTTAATAGTTATTCTTGTACAGTTCACAAAAATCTTATTAGATTATTACTATATGTACCATGATTTGCTCAGCACAGTCTAGGAGACACACCAGATGGGATGGATTAAAACATAAGCTGGACTAGCCAGATATCACCCCCTTGTAGAGGCATTTGGAAGGAATCCAAAACAAATGAACATCTAAGTTTCCACAATATATGCATACACACAATTTAAAACTAAAAACAAAAATGTGTGTATACATATATATATGTGTGTGTATATATAAATATGTGCATGTATATATATATATATACACACACACACACACATACATAAATATATCTATATGCATGAAGAGAGAGTTTTTTTAATGGCCATAATATTACAGATGAGTATCTTTCCTTATTTTTGAGCCAAGCCCTCTGCCCTGTTAATATGCAAAGATTTGTGACATTAAATAATGCTTACCTGAAATTTAAATCTCCAGGAACAAAAGCATCATATCATCTCAAAAGTGCAAATTTACAAGGGTATCAGTAGTAAGTCTCAAAAGAGTTTGGTGTACAAGCTTCAACAATGAGAGGAGATAGGAGGCAAAACAAACCTAACAAAATGAAGCAGAGACTGGGCTAGACCAAACCTAATCTATATTTTACGATACAGACAGGGAATGGGTAGCGAGTTTACTCAAGCAGATCAACTTCTCATACCTCCTTCTTTGGCAAAGACTGACTTACACATCTGATTCAAAGAAATATCTCCCTTTTCAACAAAATAGTACATTAGACTTGTTTTTATTCATGTTGGCATAGACTATAACAGGGCAACAGATACAAGAAAGAAAAATGAACCAGTGACAATTCTGTTGTAGCTCAGAAAGTGCCTATTTCATACCATCAAGTTCTTTAAAATCTTTACAAACCATGGCTATCACACAAAGTGCTCTCTCTAATTTGTTAGAAGAATGTGGTTGAGGGGTTCATTCGATCTGAAACCATAATGGAAAGAAAGAAATGATTCACATTTGCTAACTGTTTAAGCTACAGTTATATTCTCATGAAAGGTCATCACCAACCTTAGATAATTGTGTGTACTGCAAGACATGACAAACCCAGCCATGCAACATGATTTTCACATTTCTCCATATGCCACATCATTAGCCTGTGTCAGCAGGAATTCCTAAGAGGAGTAGCGAGTAGCTTTCCACGGCTTGCTCCTGCTCCCCTCCACAAAACTGCAGAAAAGGTAGTCAATGCCAGGAACAATCTCTTGGAAAATGTCCTCCTATGCTGTAGAGAAGCCTGACAATGACAGTGATCCACAACCATTAGTTTAATTACTGTCAATTTTTTAGTACCTTACTGGTGACAAACAGAAAAATGGAATAAAAAAAGTATGACAGATAGATAAAATGGCAGTACACTACTTATCTCTAAGGGCCTTCTCCTTCCAAAAATAGACATGTCTCTACAAATCCTTCCAACTCTTACTCCCAGGAAGAAGATTGTTGTTTCAATTTGCAACCACATCAGTGCAGCAGAAGACAGAACCACAATACTCTTGCCCAATGCCTCACCTTAAAATACAGCAGTAGACCAAAAACAGGCCTTTTATTACACATTGAAAAGGTGAGCTTGAAGATGTTCACTCGTGTGATGCTTCATGAAAATATAACCTTTTTTTACATGAAAATAATAAGTATGTCTATAGAAACTGGTCTGTTTTCTCTGTTGATGAAGAGATCCAGGACCATATTTTCTTTTTAGCAATCCATGTGTAACCAATTTCAACATTTATTTCTATACCCAGCTTTAAAACCAAAAAAGCTGAGGTTGCAGGTGAGGCTCTCTCAAGTTCAACCTCTTCACATATAAAATGAAAAATTTGTTAAGTGGCTTCCTCAAGCTGAAACAGCTAATAACAAGATTTGGCAATGTTTCAGGCTGTGCACCAAGTTGTTCCCATGCATGTTCTTATTTAACCCTCCCAAAGTATGATAGTGTTACAGTTAACATTATAATTTTAAAGATAGTGATACAAGCTTCATTCTGTGGCACAAACTGCCCATGGACATGCAAGTAGTAGATGGCAAGGCCTAAAATTCAAAGCAAGGTTTATTGGAATCTAGATCAGGTGCTACAAGTACTCTGTGCTCTCTGCTATAGCTCCTATTCATAGCAGATTCCAAACTAAAACTAAACCTAATCATAAACATAATAATAACCAAGTAGGCTATGAGTTTGGATATGCTTCATGTCATAAAATATTCCATCAGGTCTTGATTATCTGTGCTTCTTCAAAAAGAAGTTCACACTTTTGGAGGCCAAGATGAGTGGATTGCTTAGGGTCAGGAGTTCAAGACCAGAAACCCTGTCTCTACACACACACACAAAAATACAAAAATTAGCCAGGTGTGGTGGCACGTGATTGTGGTCTCAGCTACACAAGCAGCTGAGGTAGAAGGATCACTTGAGCTCAAGAAGCAGAGGTTGCAGTGAGCCAAGATTGCACCACTACACTTCAGGCTGGGTAACAGAATGAGACCCCATCTCAAAAAAATTTTAAAGAAAGGAAGTTTATTCCATGGATAATCCCAAATGATGAATAATCTAAAAGTAACTTAACCTTAAAATATACTACTATACATAATATAGAGCATAAGTGTATGTTATGTTCTAGCCAAACTATTTTGCCAAAAAATTATTCCCAAATAAGTGAGTAGTTTAGGATTTTGCAGCTGTCAGCAAACTTTTTTTGGTAAAGAACCAAATAGTAAATATTTTCAGCTTTGTGAGCCATATGGTCTCTGTTGCGACTGCTCAGTTCTCCCTTTTTCAACACGAAGAGCAGCAGTGATAGAGAATACAGAAATGAATGAGTGTGGTTGTTTTACCATAAAATTTTATGGATACTGATATCTGAATTTTATAAAAGTACTCAATATCAGTAAATGTATATATTTTAAAAAATTTCAACCATTCGGGAGTATTTTTTTTAATTCTTATTTTATAAGTTATATAAAAACAAGCAGTGAACTAAATTGGACCTGGGACACGTAATTTGCTGATTCAGCTCTACTGCATCACAAATTATTTTCTATTTTTTCTGAATCTGGGGAATAATATAAAAGGACAGAGTCACTTGTCAGATGAAGTGCCAGGGACTGGTCAAAACCAAATTGTTCCTTTTTCTTTCAGTTTTTGTTTAAATTCTCTACTTCACTTAATTACATTTTTTTTTCTATTTTTAACTCTCAGTGCATATATGTTTTCTAGTTCTCAACTTTCAAGAAAGGTAATTCTATTGGCTAGAAGTTAGTCTAATTGTTTTGGGGAAGTTGGCTGATCAGAAAGGAAAAATTTTAAAGATGACATCAACATGATATCATGATGATATTTTGTTCATATTAACAAGGAATTGATAAATAGAATATATGATTACAGGAAACTTTGGACAATAAGCAGAATTCCAGATCATCTCACTCTAATTTCATTACTGGTGTAATAGGCTACAGGTACTATGTGGATATGTTAGTTTGGTGCAAAAGTAACTGAGGTTTTTGCCATTAAAATAATGACAAAATCCACAATTACATTTTCACCAACCTAAAGCTTATTCACTCAAATATGTACTGAATACTTCCCATGTAGTGAGAACTAGGCTAGGCTTTAAAGTTATAGTATTAAGCCAAATTTAAGATGGCGTTTGATGTCAAATGGCCTTAGGATATCTTGGCTTGAAAATTTTAATCACATAACCACCTAAATTATCACTGAGGTAAAATATGTGAAGACAGATTAAGTAGTGTAAGAACAGGTAACAGGGATATACAACCTAATCAGAGAACTAACAGTAGTCTTTACTGCAGAGGAGCAGGCAAGAGGTCATTTAAAGAAGGCAAACCTTGAAGTCATGTTTGAGGAACTGAAAGCAACCAGGAGGGCTTAAGTATAGACACTAAAGGGTAGAGCAGTGTGAGATAAGTTTAAACAGATACATAGGGACCAAATTAAGCAGCCTTGGACATTCTGTTTAGACTCATGCAGTTTGAAGAAAGAACAACCAAGACTGGTATTTGGGTTTGGGTATCTGGTATTTGTGGAGGGTGGTATGTATTAAGAGTGTAATGGTTAGTTTCATTAAGCAAGGGAATGCTCAGATATGTAGTCAAACATTATTCTGAGTTTATCAATGAGAGTGTTTCTGGATGATAATAACATTTTAATAATAGACTGAGTCAAATGGATTGCCCTCCTTAGTGTATGGAACCTTATCCAATAAATTAAAAACCTGAATAAAATAAAAATTCGGAGGAAGTGTGAACTTCACCTGCCTGACTGTATAAGCTGGAATATCAGAAGTCTCTACGGTCAGACGAGAACTTACACCATTAGTTCTCCTGGTTCTCAAGCCTTCACACTCAGACTAGAACTACATCCAGGATCCCTGGCTCTCTTTGATCTCCAACTTGCAAATTAAAGATGAGAATTTCTCAGCCTCCGTAACTGTATGCACCAGTTCTCCATATATATGTGTGTATATATATATATACATATTATATGTATATATATATACATATAATGTATATATATATACATATAATATGTATATATATAACATATGTATATATATTCCTCATAGAGTGTAATAGTTTTTAATATATATGGAAGATATTTACATATATATTATAAAGGAAGATATATATATGTAAATATTACATATATGTAAATTAGTCCACAGTCTTCCATATAAATTGAAAATACCTAAGTTGGTGCTACTTGGACATATTTAAAATACAAAAGTAAGATCCAATTAAGAGAGAGAGAGACTGAATGATATTGATGAGAGAGATATTGATGATCAGTGGTTACTAAGACTGTAATTTCTTCCTGTGATCCTGGATTTTATTACATGGTTTGTGGGGTAAGTGATTACATGAATGATTTTTGGTGTCAGACAAATGGAACTTGATACATAATTTTGAGTTCCAGATTTTGACAGTTGAACTGGGAGGATGAAATATTAGCAGGGTCACAAAAATTTTATGGGAGAACCAATTTGATGTCAGTTTGTCTTTTATTGTATAGTCCCTGAATGCTAACCTTCTACTCATTCCTAGTATTTTTAAACTTTTTACATCTTGCTTTTTCTAGAGCCTTACAGATCCATAAAACCATTTCATCCAAGGTCTTCCAGGGATCTAGCCTATTAAATGCACTATTTGCAAAACACTGGTTACTAATATATTAATTCAAATAGAAAAACACAAACGAAACCCACAAACAAATCAACAAAACCTTTCTTGGAGCTCCTTTGGTCCTTAATTTGCCTGTCTTAAACCATATAATCTATTTCTTCAGTCAGTGAGGGCATTTAAATTATTTAAATCCTTAAATCAGGAACCTTATTTCTCCAGGACCTGATTACCATGCATGTAGCAGAAGGAGAAGACCCCAAGTCATCCCTGGAGCAGTTAATACATAAACCCAAAGAATCCCAAAGATTCAGAGTCATTGATAAGGTCAACCATTGGTAGGACACATAAATTTTAAAGCCAGTTACTCAATAGAACATAGTTCCGTTAAGGCAAGAATCCAATATAATTTGTCTCTGGCTCCAGAATACCCTAGCATAGCATGGAATACAAAAGACACCCAGGAAATGTTTTCTGAAAAAAGAGTGACTGACACTTGCTCTCTCAGCTTAGAATTGCATTTCACAGGAGACATATTCTGCAGCATAAAGTTCCAACAACATCACTGCATTGAAGCAACTTCCAGTGTCATTCTCCAGATGTCATCATCAGCACGTAATGCATCCCACTCTCAGAGGCCTCAGATACAAACATTTAAGGTTTCAGATGTATAAAATAACAAAAGTATCTTGTCAAGAAACGTTTTATCTTTCAGGCAACCAACATTTCTGACTTTAACTTCTTGACCTAGAATGTAGCACACAGAGGATTGCTGTCTTGTCAGTGGTTTTCAACAGGTGTGCTATTGCCATTTAGGACAGGAAAATGTTTCTTTGTTTGGAACTGCTCTGCAAATTGCAAGCTGTTTAGCATCCTTTGACCCTGCTTTCTAATGCCCATAGAACCTCCTGTTGTAGTCACTGTCAGTAACAAAAAAGTGTCCTTGAAATCAAAAAGAAACTTCTAGCAGGAGACAACAGCCTGCTGACAATGAAATGGTAAAAAAAAAAAATAATAAGCTCAAAGTTTGCTTTGATATAGCTATATAACTTGGGAAGTAGGTGGATAATGAAAGAAGTGACTAACCAAAACACAAAACAAAACAAAAACAAAAACAAATAAATCAGACACAATTCCTTTTCTTTGGAAAGAGCGCAGGAGCTTTTGTAGTTATATTAACAACAACAGTAGATTCACTGAGCAATGTACTAATTTTTCTGGTAACATGAATGTTCAGCCATGGGTACTGATGGAAAGTCACAGAGGCAAGTTTAAGAGTCAAAATGTAATAAGGATGATGTAACATAGGCTATCCACAAGCCGCCATCCTAATTCCTAAACTTCTGTTAGCCAGAAGGGAGATTTTAAAGGAACTGACGCTAAGACTGTTATTTGGACTGTTTCCTAGTCTCGTGACGGAAGGAAACCCATTTTTTTTCACTGTAAATATCCAAAAGATTCATTCTCAACAGAAAGCAGGTAGAAAAAATAAGTGACAGATAGATGTAGTATTGTCGAGTTGGCATGGGGAAAGGAGAAGGGTTTCAAGAACAGTTCTTGGAAGAGAGAGCAAGAGAGTGAAAGTGACAGAAGAAAGAGCGTGAAATTTGCTCATTTCGTCACCCAAGCAAAGGATGCTACTATGTTTTAAAAAAGGGTAAGTACTTTGTGGAATGTCACATTTGCTCTCCAGTCATGACAAACTCCACAAGGAAACCACGAAAAACACCCTGACAGAAAGAAATGGAGGTGAAGCTAAAATCTAGGCTGTCCTTTACATTGAACTGTATATTCCTTTATCCATTGGTTACAAAATAGTTATAATAAAGAAATTTTGATTTTTAAAATCAATTTCTAAGTAATATTTGTGAAAATGTGTTGCTTAGGATGCTTCACATTAAATATTAGCAAAGTTAACACTTTGCATTTTGAGGACGATTTAATTGACCAGTTTAACTTTTGAGGTGCTGTGTCAACCCTTGAAAGACAACAGCTTTGAAAATATGTCCAAATACCAAAGGATCTTTTGTGTATAGAGAAAATACCAGTCCCAACTCCACCAGTCCACATAGCAGGTTTATTGAGGCAGGGTACTAGGATATAGGTTTCAAAGACTTGAAATCCCTAGCAGCCTGATACGGGAAGCGAAAGTGGATTTTGCTAAACAATGGAAATTAAGCTAACAAAATGTTGCATAGTGACGCAACTAAACACTAGGTTTACCAAACAGGTGAGTCATTTTTAATTAGCAAAGCAATGGATTATGTAAAAGAGTATTTTAAGAGTGCTAAAGGTTCTTGAAAATTATTTATAACCTTAAGTGATGTATTACTTTGATAGGGCTGCCATAACAAAAGGCCACAGACTAAATGGCTCAAATAGTCAAGCATTTATTTTCTCACAGTTCTGGCTGGAAGTCCAAGATCAGAGTTCCAGCAAGGTTAGTTTTCTCTGAATGCCGTAGGGGAAGAATCTGTTCCAGGCTTCTCCTTGGCTTGCAAATGCTGGTACTCTTGCTTCCTCTTCACATAACCTTCCCTTTAGGCACTTTGCATGCCTGCTGTTTTTCTGTGTATCCAAATTCCTTCTTATCAGGAAACCAGTCAGATTGACTTAGGTCCCCACAATGGCCTCCTTTTATCATTACCACATCTCTAAAGGCCCTATTGCTAAACACAGTCACATTCTGAAATACTGAGGTTTCAAGCTGAAACAGATAAATTGGGGGGGGAGGGCAATTTAGCCCATAACAAACAATTCCAAGGTATTTCCTCAAATCTTGGTTTTGTTTTGCCTTATTGCTGCCAAATACAGTATTCTGAAATTGGCATGCCAGTTTCTCTAAAGCAGTCTCTCAACTGCTGTCTCAATGTACTATGGATATTTGGATTGAAAGATTTCTTGTTGTCAGGAGTTTCTATGTGTATTATTAGACATTTAGCAGCACTACTGGCCTCTACCTTCCAGATACTAGTAGCACAGCCCCTGCATCTATGAAAACTTAATATATCTTCAGGCATTGCCAAATGTCTGATGGGATGCAAAAATCTCCTGTTCTGTACTAAAGTAAAAGAAATAAAAAATGGAGCAGCAGTAGGGAGGTGCTTACCAATGGAGCTTATTATGACTTTTCTTCAGATATCTACCCTTCACCTTTAGCACTAGACTTCCCAGTGTTTGCATCCTGTTTGTAATGATTGCTAGCTATGTAGTTTGAGGCAAATTTCTCTACCTCTCTGTGACCTAGTTTTATTATCTGTAAAATAGTGATAGTATTAGCACTCTCTTCTTAGAGGTTTTGCAATAGTTAATATGCAAAAGAGCTCATCACATTGCCTGGCATGTAACTGAAGTCTTTTGTAGTCGTGGTAGAAGCAGTATTGTTAGCAGTACTACTAGTGGTACTTCAAGCAGTAGTAGAATCCTAAAACTGTTAATATTGTCCCTGATTCTAAAATACACAGTGACTGTGAACTGAGCTAAACTTTATCATGCAAACTCAATAGATAAACTATTTGACAATATTGGAGAATAGAGCTTCTCAATTTAAGATGTATGAATGAATGTCAGACTGGCAAATAAACTCCCTGAAAATGTGTACAGCATGTTAAGCTTGTGTGAGCATGTAGATTTTCCTTAAGAAAGGACTGTAGTTGTTAATTACATTTACCAAGGGACTTATAAAGCACAAAAATGTAACCAAATGCTGCTTCACCAATATTGATGAATATGAAAATATACTCATATAAAACTCAAAAGCTGGTCTTTTGGGGAAAAAATGTGAGCATGATAAATCATTAGCTAACTTAGTAAAAATAATAATAATAATAATAAGTAAAGGCTGGGCGCTGTGGCTCATGCCTGTAATCCCAGCACTTTGGGAGGCCAAGGCTGGTGGATCACCAGAGGTCAGGAGTTCGAGACCATCCTGGCCAACATGATGAAACGCTATCTCTACCAAAAACTAAAAAAAAAATTGCTGGGTGTTGTGGCAGGTGCCTGTAATCCCAGCAATTCGGGAGGCTGAGACAGGAGAATTACTTGAACCCAGGATGCAGAGGTTGCAGTGAGCCGAGATGGCGCCATTCCACTCCAGCCTGGACAAAAAGAGGGAAACTCTGTCTCAAATAAATAATAAAATAAGTAAAGATAAAAATAAACAAATGAAAAAATTAAAATGGATAAATTAATATAAAACCATAGGAAAGAGAACGATCCAAGATGGCCGATCGCTAACATCTCGGGATTGCAGCTCGCAGTTAAAGCTCACAGAACTAGAGGACGCCACACTTTCAGACAAATTCTGGTCGCTCAGGAGCAGAAGATTTCCAGTGGAGGAGACACGCGGGGCAG
>CM052657.1:94313076-94339476 GCA_028533165.1 Leontopithecus rosalia | reverse complement strand
CCTCCCTCTCTCTCTTCCTCTTTCTTCCTCTCCTTTACTCATTTTTTTTCTTTCTTTCCCTCTCTCAAAAAAAAAAAAAAAAAAAAAAAAAACCATAGGAAATTAAAAATGACTCTTAAGATACTGCTTTAACGTATATGCTAATAAAGAAATAATTATAAATAATGATATTATTATTGGTCACCACAGGGAGTGAGATGCATAAGCACTGGTCCCTGGCTCTCCTTGTCTGCATCCTCTTTCAGAGTGTAGGCTTTGTGAAAGCTAGCTGGCTGATTAGTCTTAGGCTGCTGTCTGAACCTCCTCAACAGGACACTGGACATAACCCTCCCTCTACACTGGAGAACTGTGAGCCCCAGCTCTAGGGCCTAAATAGTTCCTAAGAGGTCATTCCTGAGGAGCAATTAATCTAGGCTATTCTTAGTAAGTGTCTATATTATTTTATATAGACATTATATTTTCCTAAAGAAAGGACCATAGTTTTTAATTACATTATGGTAATTAAATCTTTATGAAGTTTTAATTACCTATGAAGATTTTCAACCTTCTTAAACACAAATAAAGTTGTATATTAATTATGGCATCATGCTTAGTGAAACATACCAGAAGCATCTCCATGAAACTATTAAAATCAGGATAGCCAGCATGTCCTTTATCACCAATGGTGATGAAATATTAGGGAACAAAATTAGAGAACAATGCATAAACTATAAAAGTTAAAAAGAGATATGTAAATGATCACTTTTTACAAATAAAACAATTATGTTGAAACCCCAAGAAAATCAACTGAAAAACTCTTGCAAACTGTAATTCAGTAGTATTTTTTCAATGAATATTGAAATATTCATTGTATGTGTAAATATATATACATATATATAGTGTATATATATAGTGAATATATATATACATATATATATAGTGAATATATATATACATATATATATAGTGAATATATATATACATATATATATAGTGAATATATATATACATATATATATAGTGAATATATATATACATATATATATAGTGTATATATAGTGAATATATATACATATATATATTTTAAATATAGTGAATATATATATTGTATACAACGTGTATATACACACACACATACACACACACTTTTTTGTCTTTTTAGTAATAGTCATTCTAACTCAGGTAAGATAATATTTCATTGTGGTTTCAATTTGCATTTCTCTAATTATTGATGATAAGAATTTTTTCATATACCTGTTGGTCATTTGTACATCTTTTTTGGAGAATTTTCTATACAGGTTTTTGGTCCATTTTTATATATACTCACATAATAATAAAAATATATAAAGAATATGGCCCATTTTAGAATACACAACAGGACAAACACTTAAAAATTAAATCAAAATAAAAGTATGTAGCATTCTAGGAAAATACACTTTAAAAATTCCTCTGTGGTTACTATGAGCCTGGATCACACCAATGCACTCCAGCCTGGGAAACAGAGCATGATTCTGTCTCAAAAAAAAAAAAAAAGCATCTGTGAACTGAGTAACTCAGAGTTTGAAAATGAGACTCTCACTTTACACCACTCTGTAATGTTGAACTTTATAACATGAACATAAGTTGGCTTTTTATGTATTGTTTGTTTGTTTGTTTTACTTAACATTTTCTTTACATGAACAAATTGTCAATATTGAAGCCAGGGTATTTGGGGGTATCCATCACCTTGAGTATTTATCATTTGGATGTGTTCAAGTCTTCTCTTATACTTTGAAACATACAGCATATTGTTTCTAACTATAATCACCCTAATCTGCTATAAAATATTAGAACTAATTTCTTCTCTCTCTCTGTAAGTTTGTACCATTCACCAACCTCTCTACACTTCCACCTCCCATCATCACACTGTTTGCAGCCTCTGGTATCTATAATATTATTCTGTTTTCTATCACCATGAAATCAAGTCTGTTAGCTCCTACATAAGAATGAGAACTTCTGGTCCTTGTCTTTCTGTGCCTGATTTATTTCACTTAGCGTAATGACCTCCAGTTATATACCTGTTACTGCCAATGAAATAATTCCATTCTCTTTTATAGGCTGAATAGTATTCCACTGTTTAATTATGCCACATTTTCTTTATACATTCATCCATTGATAGATAGTTAGGTTTGTTCCATATGTTAGCTGTTGTGAATAGCACGGTAATAATCATGCAAGTACATTATTCTTTGACATACCAATTTATTCCTTTGGATAAATACCTAGTAGTGGAATTCCTGGATTGTATGGTAGTTTTATTTTAGTTTTTTGAGAAATCTCCATTCTGATTTTTATAGAAGGTGTACTAATTTACAGTCCCATCAACAGTGTATGAGTTCCTTTTTTTCCACACCTTTACAAGCATCTGTTATTTTTGTTTATTTATTTTTTCAATAATGGCCCTTGTAACTCAGGTAAGATGATATCTCATTGTGGTTTTAACCTGCATTTCTCTAATGGCTCATGGTAAGATTTTTTAATATACCTGTTGGTCATTTGTATGTCTTTTTTTTGAGGATTGTCTATTTAGATTACTTGTCCACTTTTTAGTGCAATTATTTGTTTATATACTGTTGTATTCTTTAAGCTCCTTGTATATGGTGGATATTATTAGTTCCTTGTTGAATTAATAGTTTGCAAATATTTTCTTCCGTTCTGTAGATTGTCTCTTCATTCTGTTGATTGTCTCCTTTGCTGGGCAGAATCTTCTTAATAGAATCTCATCTGTCTATTTTTGTTTTAGTTATCTGTATTTTTGAAGTCTTAACATAAAATTTTTGTCTAAACCACTTTTCCAAAGAAGACATTTATGCAGCCAACAAACATATGGCAAAAAAGCTCATCATCGCTGGTCATTAGAGAAATGCAAATCAAAACCACACTGAGATACCATCTCATGCCACTTAGAATGGCGATCATTAAAAAGTCAGGAAACAACAGATGCTAGAGAGGATGTGGAGAAATAGGAATGCTTTTATACTATTGGTGGGAGTGAAAATTAGTTCAACCATTGTGGAAGACAGTGTGGCAATTCCTCAAGGATCTAGAAATAGAAATACCATTTGACCAGCAATCCCATTATTGAGTATATACACAAAGGATTATAAAACATTCTATTAAAAGACACATGCACACATATGCTTATTGAAGCACTGTTTAAAATAGCAAAGACTTGGAACCCACCCAAATGCCCATCAATGATAAACTGGATAAAGAAAATATGGCTCATATACACCATGGAATACTATGCAGCCATTAAAAAGGATGAGTTCATGTCCTTTGCAGGGACATGGATGAAGATGGAAACCATAATTCTCAGCAAACTGACACAATAACAGAAAACCAAACACCACATATTCTCACTCATAGGTGTGTGTTGAACAATGAAAACACATGGACACAGGGAGGGGAACCTCACACACTGGGGCCTGTCAGGGGTGGGGGGCGGTTAGGAAGATATAGCAGGGTGTGGGAAGATTGGGGAGGGATAACATTAGGGGAAATACCTGATGTAGGTGACAGGGGGATGCAGCAAACCACCATGGCACGTGTATACCTATGTAACAAACCTGCACGATCTGCACATGCACCCCAGAAATTAAAGCATAACAAAAATAATAATAATAATGATAAATTTGGCCTAAACCAATGTCTTGAAGTGTTTTCACTATATTTGCTTCAAATGGCTTTACAGTTTAGAGTTTTGACATTAAGTCTTCTCAATCAATCTTGAGTTGACTTTTGTATGTGATGAGAGATAGAAGCCCAGTTTCTTTCTTCTGCACTTGGACATCCAATTTCCCCATCACCATTTAGTGAAGAGGGTGTCTTTTCTCCAGTGTATGCTCTGATGTATTTGTCAAAAATCTATTGGCTATAAATATATTGATTTATATCCGGGTTCTCTGTTTGTTCCATTGCTCTGAGTAATTTTTACCAATAAAATCCTGTTTTTGTTACTATAGGCTAGTAATATATTTTGAAGTCAGATAGTGGGTTACCTTTAGTTTTGTACTTTTTGTCAAGATTGATTTGGCTATTTAGGCTCCTTTTTGGTTCAATGCATATTTTTGAATGGATTTTTTTTTTTAGTTTTGTGGAAAATGACATTGGTATTTTGATATGGACTGCAGTGAATCTGTATATTGCTTTGAGCGGTATAATCATTTTGATGATATTCTTCCAGTTCATGAGTGTGGGATGTGTTTTCACGTTTTGTTTCCTTTTAAAAGTTCTTACATCGGTGTTTTGTAGTTTCCTTTGTATATATTATTCACCTTCTTGGTTAAATGTATTCCTAGGTGTTTCCTTTTTATCTAATGTAAATTTATAGTCTTCTTTCTTTATTTTTTTTAGCTATTTCATTATTAGCGTATAGAAACACTATTGACTATTGTATGTTGAATTGGATCCAACAACATTTCTGATTTTGCTTATCAGATAAGAGTTTTTTGGTGGAGTCTTTTGGTTTTTCTAAATATAAGATTATAGCAGCAGCAGTGGGCAATTTGACCTTCTCTTTTCCAATTTGGATGTTCTCTGTTTCTCTTTCTAGCTGGATTTCTTTGCCTAGGACTTCGAGTACTATGTTGAATCGGAGTGCTAAAAGTGGTCATTCTTGTCTTGTTCCAGTTCTTAGAGATAAGGCTTCCAACTTTTCCCCCTTCATTATGATGTAAACTATAGGTTTGCCATATATAGAATTTATTATTTTAAAGTGTGTTCCTTCTATGTATAGTTTGTTTAAGGTGTTTTTTTTATAAAGTGATGTTGAATTTGTCACTTGTTTTTTTCTGCATCTACTGATATAATCAATTAGTTTTGTCCTTCATTCTATTGATGTGGTGTACCACATATATTGATTTGCATATGTTAAACCATTTATAAACCAAAGTGAAAATGCCAATTGATGATGGTGTATTATCTTTTTGATGTGCTGTAAATTTGGTTCAATAGTAATTTGTTGACAGTTTTTACAACTATGTTCAGCAGGGGTATTGGTCTATAATTTTCTTTTTCTTTTGTGTCCTTGTCTAGTTTTGGTATCAGGGTAATGCTGGCTTCATAGAATGAGATATGAAGAGTTCCCTCCTCTTCAATTTTTTGGAATAGTTTTAGAATTGCTATTAGTTTTTCTTTACGTAGTTAGTAGAATCTCGCTGTGCCCATCTAGTCCTGTGGATTTATTTTTTCTTTTTTGAGATGGTGTCTCAGTCTATCACCCAGATTGGAGTGAAGTGGCATGATCTCACCTCACCACCTCCGTCTCCTGGGTTTAAGTGATTCTCCTGCCTCTGCCTCCTGAGTAGGTGGATTTACAGGCACACACCACTACCACACAGCTAATTTATGTATTTTTAGTAGAGACAGGTTTTCACTATGTTGGCCAGGCTGATTACTGTGCTTTTCTTTGATGTAAGACTTTTTCTTACTGATTCAATGTTGTTACTAATTACTGGTCTGTTCAAATTTTCTATTTATTCTTAATTTGATGTTGGTAGATTGTATGTTTTCAAGAATTTGTCAATTTTTATAGATTTTCCAGTTTGTGAGCATGTATTTGTTCATAATAGTCTCTGATGATTTTTTGTATTTCTGTGATATCAGTTGTGATGTCTCCTTGACATCAGTTGTGTTGTTTCATTTCTGGTTTTGTTTGAGTCTTCTCTCTTTGTGGTTACTCTAGCTAGTGATTTACTTTTGTTTATCTGTTTGAAGAACCAACTTTCAATTTCATTGATCCTTATTTACATTTTTTAGTCTCTTTAATTATGCTCTGATTATTACTATTTTCTTCTTTTGCTAATTTTGGCTTTGGATAGTTCTTACCTAATTGATTGAGGTTCATCATTAGATTTTTTATTTGACATCTTTGTAATTTTTTATGTAGACATTTATTACTATAAACATCCCCCTTATTACTCTTTTTTTTCTTTTGTATCTCATAGGATTTGGTACATTCTGTTGTCATGTTCACTTGTTTCAATTTTTTAATTTCTGTCTTAATCTCTTTGTTGACCCAGTGGTTGTTCAGGAGCATGTTGTTGAATTTCTGTGTATTTGTATCATTTCCAAAATTCCTCTTGGTATTAATTTACTTTTATTCCATTGTGGTATGAAAAGATACTTTATATGATTTTGTTTAGATTAAATGTAAATTTGTTTTGTGGTCTAATGTCTGGTCTATCTTAGAGACTTGTCCATGTACTGACGAGAATAATATATATTCAGCAGTAATTGAATAAAATGTTCTGTAAATAAATATTAAGTTCATTTGGTCTAGATTCCAACTGAAATCTTGTGTTTATTTTTTGATATCCTTTCTAGATAATCTATCTAATGTTGAATCTCCCACTATCATGTATTGCAGTCTCTCTCTCTCTCTTTAGATGTAGTACTATTTGCTTTATTTATCTGGGTGCTCTGAAGTTGGATGCATATATACTTAAGGTTTTTATATCTTCTTGATAGAATGATCCCTTTATAATTATATAATGATCTTGCTTTGTCTTCTACCACAGTTTTATTACTTAATGTCTGGTTTATCCAATATATGTATAGCTATTCTCATTGACATTTTATTTTCATTTGCCTGGAGTGTCCTTTTCCATCCCTTTACTTTCAGTCTATATGTGTCTTTATAAGTAAAGTCTGTTTTTAGTAGGCAGCGTATAGTTGGATTATGTTTTTTATCCCTTTGACAGTGTATGTCTTTTAAATGGAGAATTTAATCAATTTACATTCAGAGTTATTTTTAATATGTGAAGTTTTGTTCCTATCATATTGTTAATTGTTATTTCATTATTTTTTATTTTCTTTATTCATTTCTTTTTACCTTACTGTTTGTCATTGAGGTTTGGTGGTTTTCTGTAGGGGTACATTAGAGCCCTTTCTCTTCCTTATTTGTGTATTTGCTTTACCAGATAGTTTTATACTTTCTAGAATTTCATGATGGTAAATGTCCTTTTGCTTTAAGACTTTTTTTACTCCCTTGAGGCTTTCTTGCAGGGCTAGTCTAGTGGAGATGAATTCCGTGAGCTTCTGCTTGTCAAAGACAGACTATTTCTCCTTTATTTCTGAAGCATAATTTTACTAAATATAGTGTGCTCAACTGGCAGATTTTAATTTTCTTTTAGCATTTTAAATATATTATCCTATTCTCTCCTGACCTGCAAGGTTTCTCCTGAGAAAAGTGCTGCTGTTCTTTTATGAATAGATTATAAAAGGGGGTTTTTTATAGGTCACTAGGTGATTTCTCTTGTGGTTTTTAAAAATCTCTCTCTGTCTTTCACTTTAAACAGTTTGACTACATTATATCGTAATTAAGACATTTTGTGTTTTATTTGTTTAGGGATCTCAAAACCTCCTGTTATGGATGTCTAATGCTCTTGTTAGACTTGGGAAGTTTTCATCTATTCTATTTTTGTTAACTAGGTTTTATAAAACTTAGGGTTACATTTAGGGTTACTGCCATTTGATGTTAACTGGCTATTTTATCCATTCGTTGATGTAAATTCTTCTTTATGTTGATGCTCTTTACTTTTTGGTATATTTTAGAAAGGCTAATACTGGTTTTTCCTTTCTATGTATAATGCTTCTTAAATTTAGTAACCCTAAATTTAAGTTGACTAAATCCCCCAATCAAAAGACACAGCCAAAACCTAACGGTATGCTACATCCAGACCCATTTCACATCCAAAGATACACAAAGACTTAAAGGGATGGAGAAAGATTTACCAACCAAATGAAGAGCAAAAATAAATAAATAAATTAAAAGCAGGGGTTGCAATTCTCACATCTGATAAAATAGATTTCAAAGCAACAAAGATATAGTGGTAAAAGGATCAGTGCAACAATAAGAGCTAACGATCCTAACACCCAGATACATAATACTCATAAAGAGATTTTAGACTCAACAAGACAGAAAATTAATAAGGATATCCAGGATTTGAACTCAGATCCAGAACAAGTAAACTCAATAAATATTTATAGAGCTCTCCACTTTAAATACACAATATATACATTCTCCACCTTAAATACACAAAATATTGATTGGCCATTATTAATACCCATTTTTAGAATAAAGCTACATTACCATTCTCTCTCCCTCTTTTTCTTCCTCTTTCTTCCTCTCCTTCACTCTTTTTTTTTTCTTTCTTTCAGAAAAAAAAAACTTTCATTCTCTCTTTGCCTCTTGGGACTCTGATAATTTGAATATTTGGTCACTTTATGATGTTTTATATGTCACAAACACTAAGCTCACTCTTTTTTTCTTTTTTTCCAAGTGAGTTATTTCAAAAGACCTGTTTTCAAATTCTGAGTTTCTTTATTCTGCTTTATTTAGTTTATTGTTGAAGCTTTATCACATATTTTGTTTTGCATTCAGTGAGTTCTTTAATCCAGTATTTCTGTTTGCTTCATTTTTATGATATCTAGCTCTTTAATTAATTTCTCATTCATATCCTGAATTATTTCTTGATTTTTGGTATTGCTTTTAAGAATAAATAAAATACATATTTGATAAATATATATTACTTTTAAGAATAAATATATATAGCTTTTTTGGAATAAACAATTTGAGTTCTCTTTTCTGAAATCTTGTAAATTTCTTTTTGATTGTGCTCTGTTGCCAGAGAATTCTTGTGCTCCTTTGGAGGTGTCATCCTATTTTCCTTCTTCTTAATGTTTGAGGTGTCTTTATGTTGATATCTACACATCTGGTGTAACAGTGGCTTTTCTAACTTTTAAATTATCTTTTCATAGGGCGAGCTTTTTACTAAAGATGAATCTATGGTTTGGGTTGGGTAGAGCATGTTTGCTTTGATTTTGGGTACCTGCCATAGTGTATCTTCTATATTTGGCTGTATACAGTGTCAATGGTATCTGTGATTTTCTGAGTTGCTTAGTGTGCACTTATGGATGGAGGCTATGGCAAAGATTTCATGGGAACTGGTACTCCAGGTAGATTGACCTTGGGCCCCCATGGTGGCAACAATGGGCTGAGCATGCCTGCCTTTGGCCCTAGAACAGTGTATGCTGGCATCCGTGTTAGCTAGTAAAGGCAGGATGATTCATGGGCACCAGGTGACTTATTCAGATGCCAATAATAGCTGCAGAGGGCCAGGCTGATGGGAAGGCTCTCAGGTCCCTAGGCAGCTGTTATGGCATGGGTGATGATAGTGGCAGGGACAGGATGACCCTCTGGCTCCTGAGCAGTACACATTAGCATTGGTCATAACTGTGGTGAATTGACTGGGCCAGTGTCCAGGCCCACAGGTGGGACATGCAGATAGGCACCAGTTGTGATATAGCAGCCAGGTAGACAGGCCCAATCTTAGGAAGAGTGTTTAGTCACCCAAGAGGAGTGTTCAGGTGCCTGTAGTGATGGACTGGGCAGAGCAATCCCCAGGTCCTGATTGCATGGCCTGGGATGGAGTATACAAAATTTGGTCAGTAAGGCTTTTACTCAGATCCTCTGGTGGTGAGTGGGAACAACAGCCATGAGAGGAAAGGGTAAGGTGATCTTCAAGCCACCGGCAGAATGCTTAGGTTAGGGACAACAATGGTTGTGCCACTGCCCTGCCAAGAAGGGAGGCAGTGCTGCCTTAAGTGGCAGCAGCCTAGGCAGGTAAATAAAAAATGTGTACTATATTCACAGCTCTGCCCTAGTAGCACTAGAGCCTCAGTCCCTGGGCTCAAGCCTAGCCTCAGCCCTAATGCAGCAGCCTGTGTTTCTCTTGCTTCTCTCAGCCACAGTGTTGCTAGTTTCCAGGAGAGTAAACAGTGTGTTAGGGGTAGGCTCTAAAACAACATCTTGCTGTAGTTGTTCATGTCTTGTATGAACATGGACACCAGAATGAGCTCCTTTCCTGAAGCGGTGCCATTGCACAGTCTTCTGACAGCCCCCAGTGTCAGTTTTAGAGCCTGTAAGTGTTAAACCTCTCCTGAGTCCATGGTAGAAACATGGACAGCTAATGGTCTCTCACTTAGACTTTATCTGTGTTGGGGACTCCCTTTCAGCTCCCAGCCAATCCTGACTGATCAGGCTCCTTTGCTTCCTGCTTCTTCATTGCCTTAGTGTTTCCTGTCATTTTCTGTTGAATTCCAGTGTTCTCTCTTGGATGAGCTATTTGAAGTGGAATTATCTACCCACTACTTTGGTTATTTTAGGGGAAGAGGAAAGTACAAAATGCATCTGATCAGCCATTTTGAAGCCTTACCCCTATATTGAATTTTTAAACAGAATAACTCAAATATATTTTAGAAGAACTGACACAAAAACAGAAACTCAAACACTACGTGTTCTCACTCATAGGCGGATATTGAACAATGAGAACACATGGACACAGGAAGGGGAGCATCACACACTGGAGTCTGTTGGGGGGCCAAGGGAGGGACAGCAGGAGTGTGGGGAGGTCAGGGAGGGATAACATGGGGAGAAATGCCAGATGTAGGTGAAAGGGGGATGGAGGCAGCAAACCATATTGCCATGTGTGTACCTATGCAAAAATTCTGCATGATCTGCTCATGTACCCCAGAACCTAAAGTACAATTTAAAAAATATATATTTTTAAATTCATAATGCCAGACTGATAAATTCCCAAATTAAGTTTTCCTTCCAGAAACAACAATAGGTTTAATTGAGAATGATTCATTTTCATACAACTCAATAAGAACCACATATTATTTAAATGGGGTTAATATTAGCCAAATTATATATAATAATAAATAAATAATATTCATTGCATTTATCATGTAAACATAAATTTTCTTCCTAGTAAAATACTGTAGAAAACTTCTAGCAAAAATATATTCAGATATTCAGATATACTCTTTTGTAGGCTAAATTATTCCCTTCTATATAGTTCAAAGTATCATCTGCCATATGTCTCACCCAGAAGCTGTTTTATGCTAATTCAGTCATTATTTAAATCATGGCCCTTATTACTATGCTTTAAACAATTATCAATTTATTTTAAGATTCACCTTAAGTCAAAATGTCTATCAAAGCTTCTCATATTATAATCATACCAATATACTTTGAAGTATACCTTCCAAAATATTTATATTTTTAATTTCTCTCTCATTGTCTGTCATTCTCTGTTTTGAAAACTACTCAATCCCCATTTTTGAGGAGGAAGGTCTGCTGTTTCTCAGTTCTCCCCTACTCTATGGAAAGAACAGATAATTCACCTCTTTTAGAGGAAAATGTATTTTCCCAATGGAAGTGTAGGTTGAAAAAGAATAGTCTGCAGTGTATAAATATGAGCATAATAATGCTTTCCATGTATCACCATTAAACTTTTATCAGGACCATAACAACCTAGGAGTTTTACTGCTTATGAATTCCATGTGCAATATGGTGATGGCTCCAGTAATACTTCACCATTTGCATAGTGCTTTTATGTTTATTATTTTATGCAATGCCTTAATTTAAACAAACTCTGAGGTGGATATTATTCTCACAATTTTATGAGAAAACAAAGGCTTTGAGCGGCTATGCCTGTGTTTATGTGTTACTGTAGTTGGTAATCAATACATGTCTATTCTAAGTCATTTCTCTCATTAAGAAAACAAGTCAACTTAAACCCTTTGAAAAAATATTGTAGAAAATACAGCCAAATGTTTAAGAACATGGACTTTGCTGTCAAATCATCTTGGATTTGTAGCATAGGATTGCCATTGATATGACCTTGGAAACTTATTAAACATTTTCCTCCTCAGTGCCCTCATAATAAGATGGAGGTCAGAATAACTCCGTACATAGAGTTATTTATTCATTCATCCCAGAAACATTTTTGAGGGTCACTAATATGTCAAGCAGTATAGAATACAATGGTAAGTAAAATAAGAGAGAATGGCTTCTCTCATTCGAAGGCCAGTTGACACAGAAGATAATTGTGTGCATGATAACATTACTGTGTGAATTTGAGACCACTGCAATTACAATGAAGTAGAATTCTGGTTGGGGTGCTTCAAACACACTATCTTATCTTTAGATGATCACATTTACTGTTGCTTCTGCCTGGAAAGCTCTTGCCTTAAATATCTCCAGGCATTACTCTCTCTTCTCCATTCTTATCTCTTTTCAAATGTCACAATTTTACAGAAGCATTTTTTGACTTATCTGTCTAAAATGACTCCCACACTTGTCTCTCATCTCTTATCCAGCTTTATTTTTCATTATAATACTTGCTCCATCTGACATACTAAATATTTATTATGTGTCATATATCTCCCATCATGAGGAAATAAACTTCATGAAAGCCAGAACACTGTCTGTTTTGTTCCCTTCTATATCCTTAGTATACAGAAACAGAACTCCTGGAACAGGGTGAACACAAAAGAAATGTATGTACATAAGATTCTAAATAAATAATTAAACAGTTAATTAATTGGCAGGGATTTGGGGTTAACACAGGCTTTCTTAAGAAAATGATGCTTTACAGAGGCAGAATGAAAAAGAGAAGTTACAATGCCAAGCTGTGTTGGATGAGCATTCCAGATAGAAGGCAGAATACACCCAAACTTGGAAAACAAGAGCACATTTATCAAGTAACAGGTCCAGCTAGCACAGGGATTGAAGAAGAAAATAGGGAAAAATGAGACATGGAGGAGCTAGACCTTTCTGGACCTTGAAGGTCATATTTTCATACCGAAACAAGGAGTCTTAAAAGAGGTTTGTAGGCAAGAAAGAATTGTGACAGGCAAAAGATGTGGTCAGATTTTTAATTTAAAAGTCTCACTTTCACTAGACTAGAGGGCTACGTTAGACCCTTAAATGTAGATCCTAAGTGGACTTTTAAATGTCTACTTCTTACTTCCCAGAACCTGTGAATATGTCAGTTCACATGAAGGAAGCCACAAGCCAAGGAATGTTGGTGGCCTCTATTAGCTGGAATAGGCAAGGTATGAGATTCTCCCCTACATTTTCAGAAATGAGTGCATCTCTGCTTACATCTTTATTTTAGCCCAGTGAGATCCATTTTAGACCTCTGACCTCCAGAATTGTCCTATAATAAATTTATGTTGTTTTAAGCCAATAGCATATGATAATTTGTTACCGCAGCTATAAAAAACTAATACAGAGGGGTGCATAAGAGAAATTGTTTTAAGAACTACATGAGATTACACACCTAACACACTTAGCAAAGTGTCTGGTCCTTTGCATTTATTAAATGCAAACTTTCATTATTGATAACATTTTTAAGATTGATTTGAATAAGAAATCCATGTTCATTGAATACCAAGGAATATTCCTGATGTACCTTTTTAATGCTAAAAATGACATTCATACAGTTTTTTTTATCTTTACAAATTCTCACCAAATAATCTAATGGGACTTAATTGTCATTAAATATCTTGACCTTTTCTACCTTTCCCAAATTGTAGATTCAGATAAGTAGCACAGAACATTAAGTTACATTCCATTTTGCGTTTCCTCTTTTATGGTACTGGCATGATATGTATGTCACTATTCCCTACTGGTGAGAGGCAGGAGTTTCTGGGGAAAAAAGCAGACTACTCTGTATTCACACATTATATAAATCCATAATTGTGGTGTTTTTTATATGATCTCGTTATAAAGAGGCTCAAAAACAAATGGTGATCACAGAATGTATACCAATGTAGCACAAATTAGTGACCAGAATACCATAGTAAAGTAGAACAGAAAATGACAGATCCCAAGTACTAGAATATTAAAATACTAAATGAATAAACAACTTTACTTTCTCTTTACTTTGAGAGCATCAGCTGCAAAGATAATTACACACATATAATGGCAAATGATCATTTTCTTAGTTTCTCTGGAGCACTTGAACTCCGCAATCTATTAGAAATGCCATCTACTTACTATTAATTCTCTCTTTTTGGTGACATTAGCTAACATCTATAATTATTATTTTACAGGCACAGGTGCAAAATGCGATTGAATGAAGAGCCATTGGTAACTTTAGACAAAGGAAGCTGCTTTAATTACTTAGGAAACCAAGCCTTAATTAGGAAGTTGTAATGAATCAAAAGAAAGAATAAATAATAATTTAAGACATCCTATCTGCCGTGTTTTGTATCCCTCTGGAAACAGGAAGAACTAATCCTGTTCTCAGATGCAAAAGTCTCCTTTGTGTCTAACTCTACTAAATGCTATCCATTTTTAAAAATCTCAATGATGCCTCAAAGACATCTTTGAAAACCACTCAGTATAGAGGCAATTTTGATGTGATTTCAAAGCTAGAAAGATACATTATTATGGAAACAGGATTTTGGCTGATTTGAATTTCATCTTCTCCTTCTGCTTATTCTGTCCTTGTGAAGTGATAATGCCCCTTTATGGCAATGTTAGATTTTTTTCTGTTTTTTTGAAAAGTATTGTTAGAAATAAAATATGGTGATTCTATCTATGAGTAACAAGAGCAGATGAAATCCTAAACTACAAAAATTCTGTGTTCTTAGATGAGAAGAGCTTTCTTTATTCCAGTTGAAATTCTATCTTTGGCTATCATGAATACTATTAAAACCAATGTTTATAATGAAGAGAGTAAATTATTTTTATAGATGCCTGATTCTGTAATCAGTGGAGATTTTAAGAGGATGATAATCAGATCATTCTAAATTGTGATTAAATAATGATACATTATTATTTGATTATCAAAATTTCATTGAAAAATCTTTACCAAGAGGCAAAAGTAAAATTTTGATTTTTTTGAAGGACATAAAATATTGTTAAGTTTACAAGGCAATATTTGCTCTGTGCCAAAATTAAAGTCATGAATCGATGAGCAGTGCGATAAGAAGGTGACTGCTAATTTTGTATAAATGGAAAAGTTAGGGAGGCATGTGTCTACTGTACCATCATATGGACTGTACACAAAGAGCATTGACAGTTAGGGCTTGGATCCAGTTTGTATTCATGCTAAGGTCCTGCATTATGGGGGAGTTGGCCCAAGTAAAATGCTGCTGTTCAGGCATCCAGTGGATTTCTAAGGGTAATACTGTGGAGTTGAAGACTTCAAGTCTTTTTATGTTGGAGAGTAGAATAATATGGGTGTTAGAAGATACACATATGTTCCCCGCCTGTTTATTCAACTGGAGTGGCATAACTAATGGTTTTATTTTGATACACAACTACTCAGTTCCCCAAATGTGTTAATACACAATTTTGACTCCTCTCTTCCCTGAATTCCTTGAGATCAATATGTTAGATTGTTTTATAATATTACTCTTAATAATTGTATGACCAACCTATTAGAGCTTTTACTTCTTACCTTATTTTTTCAGCCAGAAAGGTCTGCAGAAGATTTTTAATTGTTTGTTGAATAATAGTCAAAAGATCATACTTAATCTCAAAATATACTAGAAAGATACACTAATAAAAATATGGTACTGGCATATAAACAGACATAAAGACCAATTGAACAAAATAGAAAGCCCTGAAATAAACCCATACATTTACAGCCGATTGATCTTTGACAAAGATGCCAAGAACACACAATGGAGAATGTATACTTTCTTCAAAAAATGAAGATGGACAAATTGGTTATCCACATGTAGAATAAAATTGGACCTTTATCTCATACCATATACAAAAACAAACTCAAATTGAATTAGAAACACAAACATATGACCTGAAATCTTAAAACTACTAGAAGAGAAGATAGAGAAAATGCTTCATTACATTAGTCTGGGAAATGATATGTTTGATATGACCCAACAGCACAGAAAACAAAAAGAAAAAGAGACTAATAAAACTGTGTAAAAAGCTGCTGCACAACAAAGAAAATAACCAAGGAGAAAATATATGCAAACTATACAACTGATAAGATGATAATATCTAAAATATATAATGAATGCAAACAACTCAATAGTAAGAAAACAACTTGATTTTTTTTAATGGGCAAAGGACCTGCATTGACTTTCTCAAAAGAGATAAAAAATATCCAGCAGACATATAAAAATTCCTCAACAATAATGCAAGTTAAAACTGTAATAAGATACCACATCCCATTTGTTAGAATGTCTATTATCAAGAAGACAAAAGATGACAAATTTTGGAGAAGATGTGGAGAAAAGTAAACGCCATACACTCTTAGTGGGAATGTGAATAGCCACAACCACATAGAAAGCAATACAGAGGTTCAGAAAAAATTAAAAATAGTGCTACTGTATGATCCAGGAATCCTACTTCTGGGTATATATCCAAAGGAAGTAAAATTAGTATGTTGAAGAAATATCTGCACCATGTTCATTGCATCATTGTTCACAGTCGCCAAGATATGGAATCAACCTAAGTGTTAACCAACAGATAAATGGATAAAAAAGTTAATATTTATATTATTCTTATAAGATTATAAAGTATTTGTATAAAATATATATACCTATATATTTTGTTTGTATATATATATATCCATTATACAAATATATAATTTTATATGTTGACTATATAGTATATACACATACACACATACATGCATACATACATATTAGTCTTTTCTCACACTGCTACATGAGACTGGTTAATTTATAAAGAAAAAGGGTTTAATTGACTGACAGTTCCACATAGCTAGGGAGACCACAGGAAACTTACAATGATGGCAGAAGAGGAGGCAGGTACTTTCTTCACAAGGAAGCCAGAGAGAGTGTGAGTAGGAGAAATGCCAGATGCTTATTAACACTATCAGATCTTGTGAGAACTCACTCACTATCACAAGAACAGCCTGATGGAAACCGCCCCCATGATGCAATCATCTCCCACTAAGTATCTCCCTCAACACTTGAGGATTACAATTCAAGATGAGTTTTGGGTGGGGACCCAAAATTTAACCACAACACATATACATTACACAAATATATAATTTTATATATTGATTATATATGATTGTATATATTAATTGTATATAGTTGATTTTTATATATAGTGTGAGATAAGGGTACTCTCTATATATAGGTATGTATATACATACACACACATATATACACACAGATGGAAGAGTATTCACTGTTCAAAAAAAGAAAATCCTGACATTTGCAACAACATGGATGAATCTGAAGGACATTATGCTAAGTGAAGTAAGCCTGGCACAGAAAAACAAATACTGTATATTCTTACTTGGATGTATAATCTAAAAAAGTTGAACTAATAAAAACAGAGGATAGGATGGAGATTACCAGTACATAGAGTTTGGGATAAATGAAGAGATGGCAGTTAAAGGGTATAAAGTTTCAGTTAAGCAGAAAGAGTAATTCCTGGAGAACTAATGTGCTGCCTGACTATAGTTAATATAGGGAAATATGCTATAGTATCGTGTAGTTGAAATTTGCTAAGAAGGTAAATCTCAAATCTTAACACACACAAACACATACAATGGCAAATATATGTAGTGACAAATATGTCAATTAGTTTGATCATGGTAATCATTCCACAAAGAATATCAAAACATCACATTGTACTCCAAAGTAGATTCAATTATTGACAATTTTATCTCATTAAAGCTGAAGAAAAAGAAGTACTGCACTGGGTAGAGCAAGATGGAGACTATTTTATTCAGGCATTAAGAATAAAGGTGAAAGTTATAATGTAGGCCAGCTGTGGTGGCTCATGCCTGTAATTCCAGCACTTTGGGAGGTCAAGGCTAGTTGATCACCTGAGGTTGGTAGTTCAAGACCAGCCTAACCAACATGAAGAAATCCCATCTCTACTAAAAATACAAAACTAGTTGGGTGTGGTGGCATATACTTGTAATCCTAACTACTCTGGAGGCTGAGATAGGAGAATCGCTTGAACCCAGAAGACAGAGGTTGAGGTGAGCTGATATCATGCCATTGCACTCCAGCCTGGGCAACAAGAGTGAAACTCCATCAAAAAAACACAGAGAGACAGAGGGGGGGGGGTAGAGAGAGAGAGAGAGACAGAGTAATGCAAAGACAGTGTAATGCAAAGGAAAAAAAGTATTCAAAAGATTAGTAACAGAAGTTTCTGACTGTGATGGTCTTAAGAAAAATGTCTATCAATTCAATGCCTAGGGAAGTATCCATTCTATATATGTGAAGATAAACTTATCTTCATTTTAAAAGACTTTGGTAGAGTCAAATTTCTGTGTCTTCAAATAATGTCTCTTAGTTCTATTATAGACTATATTGTATATATTGATTGTATATAATTGTGTATATTAAGTGCGTATAGTTGACTTTTTTGTCCTGAACTTTTTCTGTAACCTTTTCAATTTAAACTTTGGCTACAAAGTGAATGATCTATACCCTGCATTAGTTAGCATCCTCAAGAGAGGCATTAGCAGTAGAAGAGAGATAGGTAAATAGAAAGAGATAGAAATATATGAGAATGAATTTATTTGGAGAATTGGTCATGTGATTATGGAGGTTGAGAAGTCCCACAAAAGGCCATCTGCAAACTGAGAACTGGAGGGCAGTATTGTGGTTTAGAACAAGGCTGAAAGCCTCAGAAAGAGAGAAGCTAGGTTTTATCTTTAAGTCTTTAATCCATCTTGAGTTAAGTTTTGTATAAGGTATAAGGCAGGGATCCAGTTTCAGTTTTTTGCATATGGCTAGCCAGTTTTCCCAACACCATTTATTAAATAGGGAATCCTTTCCCTATTGGTTGTTTTTGTCAGGTTTCTCAAAGATCAGATGGTTGTAAATGTGAGGCATTATATCTGAAGCCTCTTTTCTGTTCCATCAGTCTATATATCTATTTTGGTACTGGTATCATGCTGTTTTTGTTACTGTAGCCTTGTTGTATAGTTTAAAGTCAGGTAGCATGATGCCTCCTGCTTTGTTCATTTTGCTTAGCATTGTCTTGGCTATACAGGTTCTTTTTTGGTTCCCTATGAAATTTAAAGTAGTTTGTTTCTGATTCTGTGTAGAAAGTCAATGGTAGCTTGATGGGTATGGCATTGAATCTATAAATTACTTGGAGCAGTATGGCCATTTTTACAACAATGATTCTTCCTATCCATGAGCATGGAATGTTTTTCCCTTTGTTTGTATCCTCTCTTATTTCCTTGAGCAGTAGTTTGTAGTTCTCTTTGAAGAAGTTTTTCACATCCCTTGTAAGTTGTATTCCTAGATATTTTATTCTCTTTGTAGCAATTATGAATGGGAATTTACTCATGATTTGGCTTTCTGTTTGTTTATTATTGGTGTATAGGAATCCTTGTGATTTTTGCACATTGATTTTGTATCCAGAGACTTCGCTAAAGTTGCTTATCAGCTTAAGGAGATTTTAGGCTGTGGTGATGGGGTTTTCTAAATATACAATCATATCATCTGCAAATAGAGACCATTTCACTTTCTCTCTTCCTATTTGAATACCGTTTACTTATTTATCTTGCCTGATCATCATCATTGGTCATAGAAAAATGCAAATCAAAACCACATTGAGATACAATCTCATGCCAGTTAGAATGGCAATCATTAAAAATCAGGAGACAACAGATGCTGGAGAGGATATGGAGAAATAGGAACACTTTTACACTATTGTTGGGAGTGTAAGTAAGTTCAACCATTGTAGAAAACAGTGTGATGATTCCCCAAGGATCTAGAACTAGAAATACTATTTGACCAAGCAATCCAATTACTGTGTATATACCCAAAGGATTATAAATTATTCTACTATGAAGACACATGCACACGTATGTTTATTGAAGCACTGTTAGCAAAGACTTGGAACCAACCCAAATGCAGATCAATGATAGACTGGATAAAGAAAATCTGGCGCATATACACCACGGAATATTAAGTAGCCATAAAAAACAATGAGTTCATGTCATTTGCCGGGACATGAATGAAGCTGGAAACCATCATTCTCAGCAAATTCACACAGGAACCAAAAACCAAACACCACATAGGCTCACTCATAAGTGGGTGTTGAATAATGAGAACATATGGACACAGGGAGGGGAACATCACATACCAGGACCTGTCAGAGGGTGAGGGGATAGAGGAGGGACAGCATTAGGAGAAATACCTAATGTAGATGATGGTTTGATGGGTGCAGCAAACCATCATGGCACATATATATCTACATAACAAACCTGCAGGTTCTGCAAATGTATCCCAGAACTTAAAGTATTATTTTAAAAAGAGAGAGAGAGAGAAGTTAATTATGAATTCTAAATACAAGACCAAATGCCTGAGAATGTGGGAGGTCTCTGATTGAAATCCTGGATTCCCCAGATCAGAGACCCTGAAATTCTAATGTACAAAGGCAAGAGGAGGAGAGTGTCCCAGCTACAGAAGAGAGAAAGGGAGAATCATTTTCTCTCCTTTTTTTTCTTTAAATGGGCCCCTAGCTGATTGGATGGTTCTTGCCCACATTGTGGGTAAATCTTCCCCAATCTGTCTACTGAGTCATATGCCAATCTCTTCCAGAAACACTCTCACAGAAACACCCAAAAATAATGCTGTGCTAGTTTTTTAGGTATTCCTTAATTCCATTAATTTAACACCTAAAATCAACCATCATACACCCTGTTCAGGATTATCCTTGGAGATCAAACTGGCTTTGTGATGTTTTGTAGATTGTAAAGAAAAACATATGTTTCTGTATTCAAAGAACACTTTGTCTCCCTGTTAGTCATAATTAGCTATGTGGTGTGATTCTCTCATGCAGTGACTTAGGGTAGGTCAACCAGTGTTTAATCTCTTCTTTTTGTTAAAATGACATTGGTGGAGGGATCAGTTTTTAAACTAGTTTCTGTTAAATGTTTTCCACAGGTGAATTTGCCACCCTGTGTAGCTCATGGTGAAGTATATATTCTTCCTTGCTAGGTGAATGTGTATTGTTGTTGGTTGTCTTTGGATCAGGTTTGGTTAGGGAGTGTGAGCAGGAAGGAAGAGACAAGGAAAAATATCTGTAATCAACTTGAGCATTTTCTGAAAGATATATTTTAGGAATAAGTTCAATGCCTTTTAGCATTCTATACAATATTGTCACTGTCAAAGTCCATAGATTGTTTTTGGCTTACAGGGGGTTTAATAATTATAGACTCCCCAACCCTTCGGACTCTAAGGTAGAGATCTGATGTGTCTGATATGTCTTTTATTGTACTCACCTCCCTATATTTTCTTAAAAGCATCAATTTTAGGATGTTTTAACCAATTATCCAACTTCTTTTACATTGTAGTTTGTTATAAAAGAATTAGTTTTTGACAATTGTAATGTCAGTTGCAAGTTGAAAGTCATATTTGCTGTTCTAATAATATTTTTAGAAATATCATTATAAGGAGAAGCATGGGCCTCTTTTGACTACCTAAAGTGATAATAGCACCTGTTTCCCAGGTAACAGTATGTCTCCAAATCCACCTATTCTGACTTACTTTTCTCAAAACGTAAGGATTCTGTTTCTCCTTGTAAATCCAAGCAGAATGGGTTTTACCACTAGTTGAATGATTTTGTATGCATTTTGGGATCTTAGGGTCGCAATGAATGAGTAATGGACATTTGAAAGGGCCAGGTAGCAACTTCTCTGTAACTAAGCCCCTATTAGGACAGATCTATTTTTAAAAGTTGCTATTACATTAGTGGGCAAGGCCAATGCCTAGTGTTAGAACTGAGACTTTTAAAGTCTGCTACAAAGGACTTGGGCTTCATACTTTCTGTCTGAGATTTAAGAGTCTTATCTTTAACTATTAGCCTCATGAATGAGAAGAGATAGTACATGATTCAGGAAACTCATAATAAATCATCCAAACCCAATCTCTTTGGGTAGAAGTGCAGGCTAAGTGGGTTCAGTCTGAGTCCAAATCAATTTTTAACATGAAAAAATTGACAGATTTAACAAATATGTTTTTATAGTTTTGAGGATAGTATAAAGGTATATGGCAAATAATCGTTAATAAAATAATCTGTGCTTATAACTGGTTTTGGAGGCAGGCAGACATACATTCTAACCTTTGTGGTGGTAGTTACGAGGTGTGGATTCTTAGAGCAAGTAGTTCTGTCAGGATCCTTGTCTTTAAAATAGAAACCAAAGTATTTAGCATATGGTAAAGAGAGTTAAATGGGTTAAGAATGTCTTAAACTAATAAATTGTCAACAAATGGTTAAAATATTCCACAAATAAAGATAGTAGAGTTGGACAAAGTAGTAAGCACTTTGTATAACTCATTTAACATTTAATGTAACCCTGGCAGTTGGGGTTTTTAATGTGCCCTTTATACTGTCATTTTGTTAATGTTAAAGAGATTAAGTAACTAGTTTTTGAAACTCCAAAGTCATAGTGAAAGTGATAATAAAGATGAAAGTAACGATTGTGATAGTGATGGTAGTGATATGGACTGAGACTATGCATAGAATAGAGATCAGACTATTTCCTTCGTTGTGTGTGATCTCTTTCTTCTAGCATGCCTTCTATGGATGTCTAATCTCCCATAGAGTCTTGGCTCAGCATGTAAAAGGAGCAAACTCGGTAACAACTGCTTGAATTTACACTTAGTGTCACTTTAACTTCTGGAAGAAAGACACTAAATTAGAAAAGCAAAATACCAGAAAATGAACCAGAGAGACCATCATTCAGAAAGAAAATTACGGCTTAAACCACTGAGATTTTTGGCAGAGGCTTGCATTTTGGATGCCAATATTTATTTTTTGGGAGAGCTTTCATTCCAATTATTGTACCTCCTTGAGTAAGCTACAGTTTGAGTTAGCTGGAAGATTATTGCTTTTCTGTTGGCAATGTGAGGGCCATACATTATTTTTCTGATAACAGTTACACAAACTGTCTAATATTTTTGACCTTAGGTGACCTTTACCCAGAGTTTAACTGTAAGAACTTTAAAAAATAATTAACAGAAGGAATGCCATTAAAGAAACTTCTATTGAAAATGAGCATTTATGCTTTTTTTGCATATTACTACTTTAATCTTCCATGCAAAGGAGATGTTTCTAGGATAGAAGATTGTTTTCTTGATTTTTGAAAGAACTTTTCAAAAATGACCAATGCAAACAACTAACAATATTTACTGTTGTGTTGTAGTTGTCAGAAGAGGACTCCATTCGTAATGAAGCACCTTTCATTAATAAATTAAGAAATAAAGAAGCTGTTTACATTTGTTAACTGTGGCCCACCAATGAGATGTCATTTTCTTCCCCATCTATTTCTGATTATATCTGTGTTTTTTGTTTCCAAGGCTGTTCTATTAATAGCAACATTATATTGCCAGAGATTTTGTTGTTTTTATTCAATTTGAACCAATATATTTTCCAAATATAAAATAGATGAAAGAGAAACGCTTTGAAGGCAAGGAGGTAAAGAAATAATAATGTCATAATGAGAGAGTACTAGGCAATTCTTGCATTGCTATAAAGGAATATGTGAAACTGGGTACTTTATAAAGAAAAGAAATTTAATTGGCTCATGGTTCTGTAGGCTGTACAAACACGGTACCAGCAGCATCTGCTTAGCTTCTGGGGAGACCTCAGAGAGCCCTGTCATGGCAGAAGGTAAAGCAGGAACAGTCATGTCACATGGCCAGAGCAGGAGCAAGGGACAGTGTGTGGAGGAGGTGCCACACACTTTTAAACAACCAGATCTCGTGAGAACTCACTCACTAGTGTAAGATGAGCGGTCTCATCATACCATGAGAGATCCACCCACATGACACAAATACCTCCTACCAGGCCCTATATCCAACAATGGGGATCACATTTCAACATGAGATTTGTCAGGGACACAGATCCAAACAATATTAGGAAATAAAATATAAGTGTGATATTAAGCAGAAAACGTGGGATTCACTTTAGGTTGAGACTGTGACAAATCTAAATTAAGGCTCTCAGAGTGAAGGTAACCCTCAATTGTCCATAGGCAATACACATGCTTTTAATAAGTCATAGCCTCAGTCAGGTTAACTTTATCTTTCAAATGTTATAAGAAAATTCAAAGTTAAATGACAAAATCTGATTGAGGCTCTGTGATAAAAAAAAAGAGAGATGTTGTGTTGGACCAAACGTTAGGATAACCAGGTTCTTGCCTTATTTTAAAATTAATTTTCTGGATGAATTTATTCAAGTCATCTATTAAGTTTTAGTTTATTTATGATATGATGAAAGCTGGTTTGTAGGCCTTCCATGGTCTCTTCTACCTCAAAACCTTTAACCTGTATCTCTATGGAAATATATTCCCTATTTCTATCTTATCAAAGAAAATATTGGCTGGGCGCAGTGGCTCACGCCTATAATCCCAGCACTTTGGGAGGCCGAGGCGGGTGGATCACGAGGTCAAGAGATCGAGACCATCCTGGTCAACAAGGTGAAACCCTGTCTCTACTAAAAATACAAAAATTACCTGGGCATGGTGGCACGCGCCTGTAATCCCAGCTACTCAGGAGGCTGAGGCAGGAGAATTGCTTTAACCCAGGAGGCGGAGGTTATGGTGAGCCGAGATGGTGCCATTGCACTCCAGTCTGGCTGGGTAACAACAGCGAATCTCCGTCTCAAAAAAAAAATTAAGATACCATTTATATGCATAATATTTGGGACTCTATATGGTTAAGTAACAGAAAAAAGTTAGTGGTTGGGACACCTTTGATTTTGAGGAATTCATAGGTCCTATCGGTGGCCAAATTCCTTAATATTTGAAGTTATTTTCAGCATCTCTATATACTTTCCATTTATTTTCACAGTATAGTAGGAACTTGTTAAAGAATATTAAGTATAAAAATTATATGATCCCACTGTTATAAAAAACATGAGTTTATCTACTATGAATGACATGTGAAGGGATAAATTTTAAAAGGATTTTGTGGTTAGAAGGGATCTTCCGAGAAAGTGAGATTTTTAAATGTCTGTAAGTGAATCCAATGAATTTTCAGTGTGTGAGGGGAGGAAGTTATGACCTGTAAGAAAGAACGTCTCCTGTCCTTCAGCGTTGATCAGAGATCAGGCAAATATTGGGTGACGGCTGGAACACAGGATTTTAAGTACAGGCTTTGGGGAATGATCTTTCCTGCATATTGTGCTGTGTAAGGCAAGATCATAGAGAGACACCACGGAGGTCAAGCAATATCAGGACCTGAAGCTGACGTGATGATGAGTAGGCAAGAAAAGGAGTCAAAAGGGTCTGGATTGAAGTATTTTGAGAAGGAATAAAAATATATCGTACAAGTCAGTTCTGTCTTGCCATCAGATGCCAGCAATTTAGATTCTTCAGTGCCATCCATAATGCTCAGTACTTTTATTTTGACCTAATAACTGTAAAATATTAATACTGGCATTAGACATTGCAACATGTGCTAGTTTGCATCAAAATATACTAATTTAGACTAAAATATGCCAAGAATAATTATTTTGGAACCAATTGAACACATGCTTCTATAATTGTTTATTTATATACTTTTACTATAATTTTTTATTTTAAATTCAGGAGGTACACGTGTAGTTTTATTACACAGGTATATTGCATGATGCTGACGTTTAACCTTTATTGATCCTGTCACCCAGATAGTGAAGATAATATTCAACAGAAAAATTGTCAGTATTTTTCCCCTCCATCCCTCCATTTTGGGTCCCCAGAATCTATTTTTTCATCTTTTTGTTGATGTGTACCCAAAAATTAGTTCCCATGTTTAAGTAGGAACATGCAATATTTGGTTTTCTGTTAATAGGTTAATTCATTGAATATAATGGCCTCCAGCTGCATCCATGTAGCAGAAAATGACAAGATTTCATTCATTTTTATGGCTGTGCAGTATTCCATGGTGTATATGGACAGTTTTATTATCCATTCCACCCCTGATGTGCACCTAGGTTTATTCCATGACTTTGCTGTTGGGAATAGTATAACAATGAACATACAAGTGCATGTGTCTTTTTGATAAAATGATTTCTTTTATTTTGGCATATACCCAATAATGGGGTTTCTGGGTCAAGTGGTAATTCTATTTTTAATTCTTTGACAAACCTCCACACTGCTTTCTACAGGGACTAAACTGATTTACATTCCCACCAACAACGTATAGCCATTTCTTTCTCCACAACCTTCCTGACACCAGTTATTTTTTGACTTTTTAATGATCGCCATGCTGACTGTTGTGAGATGGTACCTCATAGAGGTTTTGATTTGTATTTCACTTATGATTTGTGATGTTGATTATTTTTCATGTTTCTTGGCTGTGTTTTTGTTTTGTTTTGTTTTGAGAAAGAGTGTCATTCTGTCACCCAGGCTAAAGGGCAATCTTGGCCTGCTGCAACCTCTGCCTCCTGGGTTCAAGCAATTATACTGCCTCAGCCTCCCCAGTAGCTGGAACTCATTTTTACCTCAGTTTTTAAAATATTTTTATATTTATATTTAAATATAAATATTATATATTTATATATAATATTATTTTTATATTTATATTTAAACATAAATATTATATATTTATATA
>CM052657.1:94273963-94312576 GCA_028533165.1 Leontopithecus rosalia | reverse complement strand
TAAATATTATATTTATATGTAATATTATTTTTATATTTATATTTAAATATAAATATTATATATTTATATATAATATTATTTTTATATTTTTAGTAGAGATGGGGTTTTGCCATTGGGCCGGGCTGATCTCAAACTCCTGACCTCAGGTCATCTGTCCACTAGGGCCTCCTAAAATTCTGGGATTACAGGCATGAGTCATCGCACCAAGCCTTGAATGTCTTCTTTTGAGAAGTAGCTGTTCGTGTTCTTTGCCTGCTTTTAATAGGATTATAAGTTTTTTTCTTGTTGCTTTGTTAAGTCTCCTATAGGTTCTGGATACCAATCCTCTGTTGAATGCTGTAGTTTGTGAATATTTTCTCCCATTTTATATGCTATCTGTTTGGTCTGTTGATAGTTTCTTTCACTGTGCAGAAGCTCTCTAGTTTAATTAGGTTCCAATTGTTGTTACATTTGTTTTTGAGGACCTAATCATGAATTCTTTGCTCAGAATGATGTTTGAAAGAGTATGTCCTAGGTTTTCGTCTAAGATTTTTATAGCGTGAAGTCTTACATTTAAGTATTTGATTCATCTTGAGTTAATTTTTATATATGGTGAAAAGTAGGAGTTCTTTTTCATTTTTCAGCATATTGCTAGCCAGTTTTCCCAATAGAATTTGTTAATAGGAACTCTGTTCTCGATTGCTTATTTTTGTCAACTCTGTTGAGGATCAGTTGGTTGGAGGTATGTGGCTTTATTTCTGGGTTCCATATTCTGTTCCATTGTTCTAGGTGTCTAATTTTGTACCTGTATAATACTGTTTTAGTTACTGGAGCCTTGTAGTATAGTTTGAAGTATGGTAAAAGTAATGGCTTTGTCTTTGTTCTTGTTGTTTAGAACTCCATTGGCTATTTGGGTTCTTCTTTGAATTTTAGAATAGTAATTTTCTACTTCTGTGAAAAATGATGTTGGCTGTTTGTCAGGAATAGAGTTGAATCTGTAGATATTTTTGGGCAGTGTAGATATTTTAATGACATTGATTCTTCCAATCCATGAGCATGAAATGTTTTTTAAATTGTTTGTGTCAACTATGATTTCTTTCAGCAGCATTTTCTCGTCTCATTCTCCTTGTAGAGATGTTTTTCCTTCCTGGTGAGATGTATTTCTAGTTAATGTTTTGTGGCTATTATAAATGGGATTGCTGTCTTTAATTGGCTCTTGCTTGAACACTATTGATGTACAGAAATTCTACTGATATTCATATATTGATTTTTTTATACTGAAACTTTACCTAAATTATTTATGAGGCCTATGAGCCTTTTGGCAGAGTTTTTTAGAAGGAATATTTCCACAGATTTTTAGGAGGAATATTTCCAGCTTTTTCCCATTCAATATGTTGTTGGCTGTGGGCTTTGCATAGATGCCTCTTGTTATTTAGAAATGTTTATTCAGTGCTTAGTTTGTTGAGGATTTTTTATCATGAAAGGATGTTGGATTTTATAGAAATCTTTCCTGTATCTATTGAAATGATCATATTTTTTTCTATGTTGAACAAACCTTCTTCCCAGGAATGAAGGCTACTTGATTGTGGCCAATTAAATTTTGATGTGCTCCAGGATTCAGTTTGCTAGTAGTTGTTGAGAATTTTTGCCTCTTTGATCCTCATGGATATTGAGGATTTTCTGTTTTCCTTGTGTCTTCCCAGATTTTGGTGTCAGCATGATACTGGTTTCACAGAAAAGAGAGGGGCATCCATCCTCCTTGATTTTTTGGGAAGAATTTCAGTATAAGTGACACCAGTTCTGATTTGTACATCCAGTAGAATTGGGCTATAAATCTACATGGTCCAGGATTTTTTTTTTTGGTTGGTAGGTTTTTAAATTATTAATTCAATTTCAGAACTCACTATTGATCTTTTCAGGTTTTCAGTTTCTTCCTGATTTAATTTTAGTAATTTTTGTGTTTCTAGGAATTTATTCATTTCCTCTATATTTTCTCGTTTGTGTGGATAAAGAAGTGTTCCTATTAATCTCTGAGGACCTTTTGTATTTCTGTGGGATTTGTCGCAATGTCACTTTTGTCATTTTGTTCCTACAACACAGACTAAGCTCTTGGCTCACACATAGTAGAAATTAACACAAGGCCAAACTGAAATTTTTCTCAGGCAAGATGTAATAGGCTTGCAGCTCAAGCAATTCAAGGGAGCAGCATACAGGAAAGAGATTCTGATGGTATGTTCCTGAAGGGCTTTCCTACTTCAATTTTAAAATGCTGAGATGAGAAAAGGATTGATGTGTAGGCGTGTACGGGCAGGAAAATTTTCGCAGCCGTGCAGTTTGATAACATGTTTCTTCATGCATTGTATGTCTCATTACCATGTTAAATCTCCACCCAAGGTATGATTTTTAATATTACAATGGGATTATTGTGAAGAAAATCTCAGTGAAAAATCAGTGCTGGATGCGCCCTTGTCTTTAGCTGACTGGATTTTACCCAGTTCTATGGAGAATGCCAAGGTCTCACTTCAGTAAACTTGGAAGATAGTCAGGTTCTTATCAGGAATGCTAGAGTCCTGCTCTAGCAACCTTGGGAGGGATCAGTCAAGGAGATAAGCGGTTAGGGTCTTCCTTTATGGTTAGGAATGTAGGCTTGTCAGGTAACTTAGCACAGGGTAGTTTTCTGCTGCATGACTTGGGTCAGCTTGTTAGGGGAGGCTAGAAAGTAAGTCAGGGAATCTTCCTGGACATGTGAGGTTCATGGGTCTTGGTTATCATACCCCCTCACCTGCCAGGACTGAATTCTCTATGCCATTCCAATTTCAGATTGTACTTGTATTTTCTCACTTCTTTCTTTGTAAATTTAGCTAACAGTCTATCAATATTGTTTGTCCTCACAAACCAAGTTTTGTTTTGTTGGTTCTCTGCATGATTTTTTTGGGGTGAGTCTCAATTTCATTTCAATCTAATCAGATTTTGGTTATTTATTTTCTTCTTGTTAGTTTTTCATTTCTCTAGTAACTTTAGGTGTGATGTTAGATTATTAATTTGAGATCTTTCTGTGGTGTCAATGTAGGTATTTAGTGTTATAAATTTTCCTTTTAATATGGCTTTTGCCATATCCCAGGGATTTTGGTATGTAATGATTCTGTTTTCATTTATTTCCAATATTTTTTGTATTTCTACTTTAATTTTGTTGTTTACACAGATGTCATTCAGGATCAAATTGTTTAGATTTCTTACAGTCATGTGGTTTTGATAGTTCCTCTTGGTGTTTATTTCTATTTTTATTTCAGTGTGGTTAAATAGTATGCTTGGTATAATTTTGATTTTTTTGAATTTATTTAGATTTGCTTTATCCACGAGAACATGATTGATCTTAGATTATGTTCTGTGTGCCAATGAGAAGAATGCATATTCTGTGGATGTTGGATGGAATGTTCTGCCAATGTCTATTAGATCCAATTGGTCAAGTGTCAAATTGAGTCCAGAATCTTGTTGATAGTTTTCTTTCTCAGTAATCTGTCTAATGCTGTCAGTGGGGTTTTGAAGTGCATCACTATTATTGTGTAGCCAAGTATTTTTGTAGGTCTAGAATTACTTGTTTTATGAGGCTGGGTGCTCCAATATTGTATGTATATTTAGGATAGTTAAGCCTTCTTACTGAATTGAACCCTTTATCATTATGTAGTGACCTTCTTTGTCTTTGTTTTAAACTGTTATTGGTTTAACATCTGGTTTTTTTTCCTGATAAAAGAGTAGCAGTCTCTGCTTTTTATAAAAAAAATTTCCCTTTGCATGATAGATATTTATCCATCTTTTCACTTTGAGCCTATGGGTATCATTACATGAGAGATGTATGTCTTGAAGACAGCAGAAAGTTGAGTCCTGTTTTTTAATCCTATTAGCCACTCTTTGTCTTTTATGCATGTGTTGATACTATTTGCATTCATGGTTAAAATTTTTCTCCTGCCATGATGGTGTTAGCAGGTTGATTTGTAGTCTCCATTGCATAGCTGCTTTATGGAGTCTGTGGGTAATGGACTTATGTATGTTTTTGTGATAGGAAGTGCAATTTTTTCCTTTCTATATTTAGAACTCCCTTAAGCATCTCTTATAAGGTCAGTATAGTGGTAACAAATTTCCTTGGCAATTGTTTGTCTGCAAATGATTTTATTTCTCTTTTGCTTATAAAGCCTGGTTTGTCAGGATATAAAATTTTGGGTTGAAATTTCTTTTCTTTAAGAATGCTAAAAATAGGCCCCTAATCTCTTCTGACTTGTAAGGTTTCTGCTGAGAAATCTTCTGTTAGCCTGATGGGGTTTTCTTTACAGGTTATATGATGCTTTTCTCTAGCTGCCTTTTAGAGGTTTTTTTGTTTTGCATTGTATTGCATTAATATAATAGAGTCTGATGACTATGTGTCTCGGGGATGATTGTCTTATATGCTGTCTTGCAGGGGTTATCTGAATTCTTTGTATTTTCCTGTCGACCTCTCTAGTGAGATGTTGGAAATTTTTATGGATTATATCCTCAAATATGCATTCCAAGTTGGTTACTCTCTCTTCTTCTCCCTCAGACATGCCAATGGGTCATAGGTTTGGTCACTCTACATAATCCCATATTTCCTGGAGGCCTTTCTCATTTTTAAAAATTTGTTTTTTCTTTATTTTTGTCTGACTGGGTTGATTTGAAGGACTAATCTTTGAGATCTAAAATTATTTCCCCTGCTTGGTCTCATCTGTTGTTAAGGCTTCCAACTGTATTTTGAAAATCCTGTAGTGAATGTTTAAATTCCAGAAGTTGAGTTTGGGTTCTTTCTTAGTATAGCTATGCCAGCTTTTAAATCTTGGATAATTTTTCTGGCTTCCCTAAATTGGATGTCAGCTTTCTTTGGATCTTGTTATATTTCCTTGCCATCAAGATTCTGAATTCTATGTCTGTCATTTCAAACATTTCCGTCTGGTTAGGATCCATCGCTAGGGAGCTAGTTTGATCCTTTGGAGGTAACAAAACACTCTTTTTGAATTTCTAGACTTCTTTTACTGAGCTCTTCCCATCTGAAGGAGCTTGAGTTTTGTTTTGTTTTGTTTTAATTTGTTGTCATTCAGAAGGGGCTCCTTGTTTTTATATTATTAGTTTCTTCCTTCGAGTGTTTGACTGTAGTATACGTTGTGTAAGGTGATTGTCTTTGTTTCTCGGTGCTTTCAGGGGGCCAAGGCTCCATGCGGCTTTCTTGGTTGTAGACAGGTTTCTGCAGTGGGTTTCACAGCATTGCATTTTGAAGCAGCGTCGTTTTATTTGTTGGTGTCATTCAGGCTGTCTTCCAGTAGATGGCGCGAAAGAGTAAAGGCTGGCAAATAGGCGCTTAACCACCTTAACCTCAAGTCTTTCAATGCTTATACAGCAGTGCTCTGGGGAGGAGAGCTGAGGAGAGATGACTCCCACTCCAAGTCCATAAAACTATTTTTTAAATTTCTAAAGCAATATATGTCTATAATTACCAAATAGTACAAAATGAACAAAATTAAAATTAATAAAAATATCTCCCTTCCCATGCATACATACGAGGCACACTTCCTAGAAATAGCCACGGCTAGCAATCTTTAAATATATTTGTCTGTAATTTTTTTGTGGATGTAAAAGCATAAATACAAAATATAAGCAGGGTTCCCTCCTTTATTCTACTATTCTCCTCTGAGAACTCAGTTTGAACAATGATGTTATCATTGTTTCAATCTTTCTTTGTTTTCTTGTCCTATATGGCTGATGATCAGAAGTTATCTTCTCTAATACTATTAGGTATCTGCCCAACCAGCCTTATTACGTATCTACAATAAGAAAGTGACAATAAATGAATCTGTTTGATTACTTGGCAAAAGTTAGGTAATATCAGCTGCTCTTGAAACTCACCTGTTTTCGTTCAAGGTGCTATAACAAATTACCATAGACTGGATGGCTTAAAGAACAAACATTTATTTCTCACAGTTCCGGAGGCTGCAAAGTCTCAGATCAAGGTGACGGCAGATCTGTTGACTGGGGAAGCAACTGCTTCCCGGTTTGCAATGGCTGTGTTATTGTCATATCCTCACATGGCAGAGGGCAGAAATTGAAAACATGCTCTCTCAAGTTTCTTCTAATGAGGCCCCAATTTCACCAAAAGTGCCCTACCCTCCTGATCTAATTATCTCCCAAAGGCCTTATCTTCAAATTCCCTCACATTGGGGATTATGATTTTAGATAAATTTGGAAAGGATACAAGCATTCAATCCATAGTACTGACTCAGTGAATGATGTTCTGATGAATTTCTGAATCATGCCCTAATGATCTCTGTGGAAGACAGCATTCTGTGGGTTGTTTACTAATAGTAAGTACAGAAAGAAATGAATTCCTATTCTAGAGGACCTTATTCTTCTCTTCCTATAATTAATAGACTCATCTCCTATGGCAAGGGTCCCTTTAAGACAACAGGAGCTACAGATAAAAATTACTTAATTTAAGTAAAAATAAATCCCCCTTGTATCATTTGAAATCTCACCTCTGAAAATGTGATTATCCTCTTATGGACAGCACACATACATCATGCTATAAATCACAAATATTTTATTATATGAAATAAACAGAAGACTTATCTTTAATGATAAAGTGATTCTTTGGGGGAAAATGGGAAGAGTCTAATTCTATATTGTTCTGAGACCTCTATCAGCTGACACAAGATTATCACTTTCTTCACCTTAAATAAAGGTCATGAGCAAATTTCAGCTACCTGGAAGACAAAGGTGAGATGGTACCTGACCTCCCAGTGCCACGTCCTCTGTCCCTTGTCTGAATCCTCTGGTTTATATAATTTCTATGATTCACTTGGTCCCTGGGGCATCCTCTTGAACTGCTATCTTTTTATGAACCTCTGTCTCTTAAGGAAATTGAAGGCAAAGATCAAGTCTATTAATTTTTCAAATAAATGATGACTATACAATAGGAATCAGGCCTGAACTATTTTAGTTTTGTCGATTTTTGAGCTCCTTGATGGTTTTGGAAAACCACAGATATCCAGTCTTTTCTGATAGTTTGAACTGAGTTTCCTGAAAATGAAATAAAAGAAAGATGCCTATATTTGAAAGGACCAAATGGAGGTATCTTTATAAAACCTGAAGAATGAAGAGAGTCTGAGCTTTGTAATTCAGATATGTGATCTTTCATGAAATTAGGAGATGAAATAGCTCTACAACTGTTGAGAGGGGAGGATTAAAAACAAAGAAGGGGAGATGGGAAAAGGAACCTGGGTCCTGGGAGAATGGTTCCCCACCTAAGCTTCATAGATGAGGGATAAGCGAGGCAGACACTAGAAAGGACACAGCTGAAATTGGAAGTGGAGATTCACCAAAGACAAACTACCCACATCCCAGTTTGCCTAAGAATCTCCAAAATTAAATCAAATTAATTTTTTTAATTAAAGGAAGCAAGTTGTAGAGTTTTCAGAAAGAAATTTTGATTCAGACCATAATCTGAATACAATTTCACTAGCCAGTTTGAATAGGACTGTCTTCATTGTGTCAGGGAAATATTTTAAAGGCCACAGAATATCCACAAAGCTCCTCCGCTGACACCAATAATTGTGTTTTAAAGGGTGATAATGGATCCCAAATGACAATGTACAAATATAATTTCTAACTCCAATGTTCCTTATAATTTTCTCTGGGAAGATAGGGAGCAATATTAAAACATGGCCGTTTGCATAGACAAACATAATTTTTCTCATTGTAATTACTGCAGCCAGTCTCGGTATATCCTCAGCAGTAGAATTTTCATCATCCCAAAGAAGCTTTGCTTTCCTCAGCAATATTCAGGACAGATGGAATTGGATTTCTCATTCTGTGTCTCTCTGGGATATTACAGATGTAACATTAAAGTAATTAGTTATGACTCCAAGATCTAATGGCAGTAAAAGTTTACTTGAAAAAATAGTAGATTTTTTATGGTCACTTTTCTAACTTTAATACCCTTTTTTAGTTGGCTTTCATGATTAGCTGGTAGTGAACAATTGATCTTTGTCACTTTCTCTTAGAAGACTAGAATTAAAAATATTTATGGTTTGCAGTAATGCATTCACTACTATGGCAAAATCTTACCAATTGGTGTTTTTCTCCTCTTTTTCAAAAGATGATTACATGTTCACAATTTACAAGGTATTGTACACATTTCAGCAGGAAATTGTAAGCCTTTATCTTTTGACAGCAAGAAGGAATTACTGCCCTTTTTAAAATAGCTTCTCTGTTTTGTCCAAATAAATGATTCATGCTAGAGACTTCATGATTTCTTTTGTTGGTTTCCGTGAATTTCAGCAAGGGCAGTCAAAAGAGAAGTAATGCATTTCTGAAAATTTCAGAAAATTATAGGTTTTATATGAGAAGGAGGATGCATTCAAATATCTTTGGTCCTGGTTTCTTCTCCCTTCTATGCTTTATTAATGCAAAGCTTAGAGCAAGGAAAAGAAAATAAATGAGAGAGTAGGAAATGAATCTTTCTTTATCTCTGCAGTGACTGCTCAGTGCCCAGTTTCCTTATCCTGATAGGAATAAAAGAAAGTAGGAGATGTCTGTAATCATGTTGACTAATACCTGCCACCAACTCAGAAAACTCCTTTTTATTTACAAATCGCAGCATGCTTTTGTGAGTGCTTGCTTATTCCAGAAATTTCTGTATCTTTTAAAAGTTAAATAATAAAAATAATCTATCAATGTATTTATTTAGTAACATTACTGTTGGTGCCATTTTACTTGTAGTTTACTTAGACTCTTGCTTCTCTTGGAAATACATAATTGGCAGGTGCCCTAAATGTCCTCTAATCTTGGTAATGGTTATACCTATGCAGAGAACAATTCCTTTAGAGCCTCAGCTGGTCTGAGTGAAAGCAGTGGTTAAAAGTTTGCAATTCTATTATTAAAGTTAAATCCTGGAACATTGCTTCTATCTCTTGTTTCCCCGTACCTCAGGGTTTCTCAAACTCAGCACTATTGTCCTTTGGGGATGGATAATTTTTGTTTTGGAAGGCTGTCTTATGCATTGTAAAATGTTTATCTGTATCCCTGGCTTCGACGTACAAGATGCATGGAGCCCCGCCACTCCTCAGTTATAACATATGTCTTCAGACGTTGTCAAATGATCCTCCCCAGGAAAACAAATTACTCATGACTGACAGCCACTGCCCTGTGTTATGCAGGCATACCAATTTATTTGAAATTCTTCAGAAATGATTACATAGGCATCCACCATGTGTTTGATGGATCTAAGGAATAAAGGCAATTGTAAAGGCATGGATACACTTACAGATCCTCGTTTGTCTAATATGAACATTCATTGCTGGTTATTGTACACTTAAGACATTTATGTACATGCACATGTGTCTCTGTATGTTTAAATCTTAATGTCTGTTTCATATTGGTTACAGAAAACACAGTAATTTTGATGTATACTATCAGATTTTTAAGCCACCTTTGCATTTTCAGAAATATAGAATATATCTTCATACTTTACAAACTTGGAAGCCAGGGGTTTTCATAGGATTAGGTGATGGGTTTAGACAGAATTTGAATGAATATTCCCTCTACTATTTAGCTGTTTGTGCCTGATCAGAGCCTCATCTATAAAACTGAGTCAATAATAGTATAATAATAGTAATCTGCTGAGGTGGTTAAGAAGACACACAGGGTAAATCTGGGAAAATCTACAGCACAGTGACTGGTACCTAATCTGTACTCAAGAAAAGAACAAATCCCACATTAGTTTTAACCCTCTAAAACAGGAAGAGTAGTTTATGGCTAGCTAAGAACATTAGTACCGAAAAGAAAGTGTAATCTCTACGCTCTTCAAAACTCTTGGGGAGAGATAGCATGGGGAGAAATGCCAGATATAGGTGATGGGGTTGGAGGCAGCAAACCGCATTGCCATGTGTGTACCTATGCAACAATCCTGCATGTTCTCCACATGCACCCCAGAACCTAAAGTGCAATTTTATATATACACACACACACACACACACACACATATACACACACATAGATATATATACATATATATGAGTTTTTTGGGTAGAATGTAAAAAGGCTTGAAGCTCTGGGACATTGGACTCACTTCCAGTTCTAATTATTTGGTGTAAAAATCTCCAAAATTGTTAACACCTTACAGCCTTCATTTTCTTGAAAAAGAAAAAAAATAAACATACATTTGAAAATACCTAAACATCCCAAAACACACTGAAGATGCATGGTCCTGTTCTTTTATGATTAGCAAACCATTCAGAAAGACACATAAACAGAAGAATTTGTCCTCACAAAATATCCTATGCCTAAGAATCCCAAGCAATTTATAAAAGTTGTAAGCCCATGGAGGACCACAGAGAACCTGGAGATGCCTATAATCAAAATACAGAGCCTGTGAATGAGTTGGAATCTTCCAGGGTCAGAACAAAACTGCTAAAAGGGTCAGCCCTGCAGAAAAAGGGCAAGATAATGGTTCCTTTCTCAGTATGATTGGCAGCAGCCTTCAAGTGTGAGCAGCTCGGAGTCCCTGCTTCACTGCTGGTAGACACTGCCAAGCTTCAGAGTCCTCATTCTTATTCTAATGATCACCTCCCTGAAACCCAGTAAAATGCAGCTCCCCACCAGCATCTGTCACTCTCTTTTCTGGCTTTCTAGGCCTACAGAGGATCATTCCCTTTAGAATAATAAGGCTAATGGGTTTGGCAAATTTGCAGAAAGCTATGAGCAGAGGAGGGATGATTTTTCGATATGGTTTTAAGGCAGTTATAAAATGAGGTATTAAGATTTTCAGGAATCTATGACTTCTTAGATACAGCATATTACTGCTTTTCTTTATATGCCGATCTTAATGTCTCTGCGAGAGTAAGAACGATGTCATACGTGCTGCTCTTGACATCCCTCCAACTTCCCTTCAGCACGTAGCAAATATTTGCTATGACCTCCTGCCCAGAGACCCAGTAGTGGAGCGAGTATTTTGGTTATTCTGCTGTTGTTGTTGTTGTTGTTTTTATGGAAGCTGCAATAAGAATTACCAGCGTGAAAAATTTATTTATTGATTATAAATCCCAATATGAAACTGATAACATAAATATTTTTAAAAATTGTTACTTTTAACACCAAGTAGATAGAATATTTAAAACATGGGTAAACTATGAAGAATACTAGGACTACAAAACTCATGTATCTACCTTGCATAAAGACCCATGTCTATCCTTCTCCAATGTAGAGAATTGCTATTCTAAATTTTCACTTATTATCACTTTTTATTTATTTATCACTTATTATTTTAGGTTTTACTGCATATATTTGAATGCCATTTGAATTGTTTTCATGCTTTACAATTTATATCAATAGAATCATACATTATGATTTTTTCTAGGCCTTTTTTTTCTTTTGAGACACAGTCTTGCTCTGTCACCCATGCTGGAGTACAGTGGTGCAGTTTTGGATCACTGCAACCTCTGCCTCCCATGTTCAAGTCATTCTCCTGCCTCAGCCTCCTGAGTAGCAGAGACTACAGGCACCCACCATCCTTGATTTGGTAATTTTTATATTTTTACTAAAGACAGGGTTTCACCATGTTTGCCAGGCTGGTCTCAAACTCCTGACTTCAAGTGATCCTCCTGCCTCAGCCTCCAAAGTGCTGGGATTATAGGCATGAGCTACCAGGACCGGCCCTAATCCTTGTTCTTTTTAATTCAATAGAAGGTTCCTAAAATACATGTGTTGTTCTGCCACTCATTTTTCATTGCCCTATAGTATTCCATTCTACTCTTGAATATGTTGCATGTCTGGTTCTTGCTACTACAAATTGCCCTTATGAATGTTCTTGTCAGTGATACCCAGTGAGCATGCACAAGGATTTTCTAGGATATGGACTTAGAAATACAAGTGCTGCATCATATGGTAGGTAGGTGCACATCAATATTCCTAGGAAATACCAGATGCCTTTCCAATAAAATGGTACTATTTTTTTCACTCCCAACCACTGTGACAATTGTGGCTGCACTATACACTTGCCAACATTCGATTTCGTTTGGCTTTTTATATAATTTGAGGGTTTGCTGAATTGAAATGACACTTTTTGTCATTATGAATTAGAATTCCCTGATTACTGAGTGAAAACTATTTTCTAAGATTTCTGACTCTTTGGTTTTTATTATATATGAACGACCTATTTATCATCTTTGCTCACTTTCCTACTTAAAGTTTCCTTCATATTCAATTGTAGAATTCTTTATTTATTTTGGTAAATAGACCATGAGTAGCATACATATCTTGTCCCAGCTCATTCTTTTCACTGTGTCTTGATATTTTTGCTAAATAGGTAATCTGGATTTTATTACAGGTGAAGTTATTCATTTTCTCTTTTATGTTTGTGATCTGTATGTCTGTGAGGGAGCTGTTAATACAGTTACCTGCCCGTAGCCAGCAGTATTCTCTGACAGTGTCCTCTAAACACTTCGAAGTATTGCTTTTCAAATGTCAGTCTCTAATCCACTTGGAATTGATTTTGTATATAGTGGAAGGTAGTGGCAGCATATCATTATTTCCATATATATAACCAATTTTCCTAGTAATTTCTATCAAAAAGTCTAACATTTACTGTAAGAAAAATACCTGGTTTGTCATAATAACCAAGTGTCCTTATATGCATGCGTCGGTTTCTGGCATCTCTGTTCTACTTCATGGGTACATGTTGATATTCCTTTACTGGTACCACACCTTCTTATTCACTGTTTTTATAATAATCATAAGATTCTCAGCCACCCAACACTACACATTTGTTCTTTTGGAGGAGTGCTGGTCATTCTTGATTATTTGCTCTTCTACAAATACTTGAGGATCAGCAGGGCAAGTTTCATATGATGAAACAGCAATACAGAGGATATTCATCGAAGAGCTTTTTCTTGTTAACTAACAACTGCAAACAATCTATTTGCAACCATTTACTTAGCTCATAATCTGTGGTTGGCCAAATGAGACTACAGTCAGTTGAATGCTCCTCTTGGGCCAAGCCATGCTGTGAGATAATTAAGAAATACTAGCAATATTGTGACCAGAAATGGGGTTAAATTTGTAGTAGATATTTATTGCTGCACTAAAAAGCCCCCTAAAACTTAAAGGCTTAAAATAATGATAAACATTTACTTTCTTATATAATATCATGGTAAGAAATTTTGAAATCACGTGGTGATTCTGGCTGAGGACTCGCCATGATATTGCAATGAAGGTGTTGCCAGGGTGCAGTCATCTGGATGCTTGACTGTAGCTTGACTGAGCCTTCCCATGAGCCTCATTTGTGTGGCTGGCAAGGTGGTGCTGGCTATTGGCCACTTGAGTTCTATATCACGTGGACCTTTTCAAAGGGCTACATGGCTCTCCTCACAATAGGCATCTGGCTTCCCCCAAAGCAATTATTCTGAGAGAGCAAGGTGAAAGCTTCAATGTGACTTGTGAGTGAGCTATGAGGTTGTATTCTGTAATTCCCACAATATCCTATTGGTTACGTAAATTAGCACTATCCTATAGAGATGGGAATTGAAGAAAGGTATACATACTAGGTGGTGGAAATCACTGACAGCAGTCTTGGAGACTGTCTTCTACAGTCTTTTTGTTTGGGTTGAAACATAAGTTACAGAAATTCTATATTTCATGATAAACAGAAAGCTTTTGGATTTGAAAATATAGATACAAAGACAGATTTACATCAGAGAGAAGAAGTAACCAGAAAACTACGTTGTATTTCTAAATGTCTTACTCAGTTTGTCATTTTAAAAGACTATTATAGACTGACTTCTCTGTAAAGACTTATTGATTTGACCCAGCAATCCCATTACTAGGTATATATCCAAAGGATTATAAATCGTTCTATTATAAAGACACATGCACACATATGTTCGTTACAGCACTGTTTACAATAGCAAAGACTTGGAACCAAGCCAAATGGCCATCGATGATAGACTGGACAGGGAAAATGTGGCACACATACACCATGGAATACCATGCAGCCATCAAAAATGATGAGTTTGTGTCCTTTGTAGGGATGTGGATGAACCTGGAAACCATCATTCTCAGCAAACTGACACAAAAACAGAAAATCAAACACCTCATGTTCTCACTCACAGGTGGATATTGAACAATGAGAACATATGGACACAGGGAGGGGAGCATCACACACTGAGGTCTGTGGCGGGGGGACTAGGGGAGGGATAGTTGGGGTAGGGAGTTGGGGAGGGATAGCATGGGGAGAAATGCCAGATATAGGTGATTGGGATGGAGGCAGCAAACCACATTGCCATATGTACCTATGCAACAATCCTGCATGTTCTTCACATGTATCCCAGAACCTAAAGTACAATAAAATATATACATATATATATACACATATATAAAAGAATTATTGATATGCATATTTCAATTGTCATAACTACCCTTTTAAGTGAATATTCATATTTTCATTTTAAAGTTGAAGAAACAACCAAGGGTGCTTTTGCCACTTGTTCAAATGTTTATAGCTACCAAGTAGCAGTAGTGAGCTTCTAATCCTGATGTATTAGTCTGCATATCTCCTGAATTTTCCAGGTAACAGACTGCCCAGTGAATATGTGAGAGGAATTATGGCATCATCAGATAAAAGTATTGGGAATATATTCCTAGGTACAACTTTTCTAAAGGCCATGCTTACTTCTTCTGTCTGAATTTCAAATAAATAGCAGAACTTCAAATATTGCTTAAGAGTCATCTAGTTAAGAACTTATTCTGCCCTCAACAATTCCAGAAGGAATTAGATTAGATCTGAAATGTATGAGAAATAATGACCAAAAGTGCTCATGCCTATAATCCTGGCACTTTGGGAGGCCAAGGTGGGTGGATCACCTGAGCTCATGAGTTCCAGACCAGCCAGGCCAACATGGAGAAATTTAATCTCAACCAAAAAAATACAATAATTAGCCAGATGTTGTGACATATGCCTGCAGTCCTAGCTACTCAGGAGACTGAGGAAGGAGAATCACTTGAACCCTAGAGGCTGAACTTGGAGTGAACCAAAATTGCACCCCTGCACTCCAGCCTGGGTGACAGTGAGACTCCATTTCAAAAAAAAAATTGTATAAAAAAATAATAAAGAATCTATTGAAATAAATTTAAATTTGGGATGGAATGCTTTTTTAATTAATCTTGTTCTCAAATGTATCAAATACAATATCTATTATTCTGATGCAAACTAGAATCTCTTTGTAAAGAATTTTTAAGGTGATACTGAGAGTTTTTTAAAAACTCCCCCAAAAAAAGGTTTTTTAAGATACTGAGACAATATCTCAGTCTTACTATGCTTATACGTTTTTCTTTATAATTACATTTGCATTTATCACATTACCTTGGTAAATTTTTATATTAATGCCAATATGTTAATTACATTTGTGGTCATTCCTATAAATATTGCCTATTTGTAAATGTTTCTGGAAATAACTTTTTATGAAAATTGTATTTCTGCTGCCACAGAAGGTGTTTATAGTTGGTCCTAGATATTAGCAGAAAAATAATATCTTTTTAATTTAATTTAATGCTTACTATATTAGTTCATTCTCACACTGCTTTGAAGAAATAACTGAGACTGATAAATTTATAAGGAAAAGAGGTTTAACTGAATCACAATCCCTCATGGCTGGAGTGGCCTCAGGAAACCTACAATCAGGGGGGAAGGGGAATGCAAACACATCCTTCTTCACATGACGGAAGGAGAAGTGCCCAGCAAAAGGGGAAAAAAGCCCTTTATAAAACCATCAGATATTGTGAGAACTCATTCACTATCACAAAAACAGCAGAATGGCAGTAACTGACCCCATGATTCAATTACCTCCTACCAGGTCTCTCCCATGACACATGGTGATCTCTTTGTGAAGGTTTTAAGTAGTCCTGAGACAGTATCTTAGTCTTGCTCTCCTCATTACTCCTCCTTCTCTATAATTACATTTGTATTTTTCACAGTGTCTTGGTAAATTTTTATATTAATATATTAATTACATGGATCAGCGTTCTTGTAAATATTGTCTATTTGTAAGTTTTTCTAGAAATTGCTTTTTATAAAAATTGTATTTTTGCTCCCATGAACTACAATTCAAGATTAGATTTTGGGTGGGGACACAGCCAAACCATATTACTTACCTTTTTCAAAAATATTTTATAGCTTGTAGGTTTAACATTTAGTTCTTTAAAGCTTCCTACATATAGGTTAGCTATGGGATGTGTTGGCTATGGGACCTTGGGGAAATTCAGTAAGTGAAAATCAAAGGGTTTTAAGTAAAAAATCAAAATGTCATTTGAACCAAAATGAAAATACAATGCATTCAAGAAAATAATGTTAGCAACTGAGAAAATATTTACATTGGTTTGAGACACATGCCTTTTCAAAGGATGCCTGTTACATAAACCAAGACAAATGCAGAGCATTTGTCAATAATATTGTGAAAAAAAACTTTAATTAAGCCAGTAACTTCATCAAACCTCCTTAGAAATTCCTTTGTAAATTCAAGTGACAATTTATCCTTCCCTTTAGCCCTCCTGAGTTATTAGATGTGGTTATTTTGTACAATTACCACATTACTCTGCAAGGAAGTTTGCATTTTAGTTTAAGGGTTTTAACTTTTATTGCAAATGTTAATGCAACATTAAAATTCAGCATTTAAGTTCCCAGGAGAAAGGAAATGCAAAGGGCAAGTTTCTGATGTCCTGATGTGATTAATTTGTTATTCTATCTTAGGCTTCTCATTAGGACATGCATTTATGGTTCCAACTTATAAATTAAAAAAACATTAAACCCAGTTCTTTCTTTCATCATTTTACTCAAAGGGGAGAGCATCCTCTGTTACTATCCATGGTACAAAATTTTTTGTTTTTTTTTCTAACTCTGAATCTACAAACTATGTTTCTTTTCCATTCACAGATTTAGCTGGTTCTTTATTCAGGTCATGACTATCTACTATCAAGTAATCTAGTACCAAAGTAATATCAACTATTTAATTTTATATATATATAACACATAAATATAATCTTATATTTTCTGCTTATAAAAAGTTTGCATATGTATCATAAATTTTGACTGTTGCCTGTATAAAATAGTCTCTCTGCCATTACCTGAATTATTTCTAATAACCATTTTGTACATTTTAAAATACTTTACTAAAAATAAGGTCATTATCATGGACTTGGGTGTTATAAAATCTGGGGTTGTAACTTAAGATCAACTGAATAGTTAATTTGAGACCTTGAGCAAGTTACTTTATCTTGGCTTTCTCATCAGTATAATGAGATTACTGTGAAGTCTACCACATTGGATTATAATGAGGATTGAATTACATTGTGTGTGTGTGTGTGTGTGTGTGTGTGTATGCATGTATGGATGTGTGGATGTGTGTGCAAAGGCATGTATTTATTTCTAAATATACAATTAACTTTCACATTAATATTATTCTGGATTCCTGTTACATTTAAAATTAATATCAAATTTTTGGAATTATTTACTTTTTAACATGTTTTCTCTTCAATTGTATTACATTTTAATTCAATATTTAAAGAAAGAATTAGATACATTTCAGCCATTAAAATAATGTAGTTTCCAGAGGGAAAGTGTATATAATATAAATGGTATTGTTAAAAGCTAATATTTATTGAGCATTTACAATGTATAGGTACTAGCCTATGCACTTGACATATATTACTTTATTTAATCCTGATCATAACCCCACGATACAGAAATTATTGTGAACTCCAATTTTCAGTTAAGGAAACTGAGGTCCAGAGAGATTATTGCCTAGGATTATTCCATCAAAAACCATCAGGGTTAGTTTTCCAGGTTTCTTGCTCTTCACCGCTGTACTCTGCAATCACTACAGTCTATGCAGAATTATCTAATGTATTGGACTAAAACCTACCCTGGTTGGAGATGAGGTGTCAGGCAGACTATTTCGATGTGACTATTTAAGTGACTAAGTGAACGAAGGAGTCAAAAATGAGTGAGAAGTTGTGAGCTGGACTAAGAATGTCTTTCTCCATTTCTTTGTAAATTTTTGTTTTGCAAGTCTCTCATTGAATATCTCAAATATAAAAGTATTAATACAGTAGTACCTCAGAATCAACTGGTGATTGGTTCCAGGAAACTCAGCCTCCTCAGATATGAAAATGAAGGGATGCTCAAATCCCTTATATATGATGATGTATTTGCATGTAACCTATACATATGTATTCATAGACTTTAAATCATATGTATATTACTTATAATACCTAATACAATGTAAATACTCTGTAAATAGTTGTTATACTCTATTTTTATTTGTGTTTTTTTTGTAATTATATTGTTACATTTTGCTGTCCTCCTCTCTGCCTACCCTCTAATATTTTCTTTTTTTCTAATATTTTCAATATTAGAAATATTAGAATGATTGGTTGAATCTGAGAATGCAAAACCAGTCAATATGGAAGGTAATCATAACTGAGCATTTACATATCAAATATATCTTTTATGCAATTATTGTTTTAATGACTTAATCTTTTTATTAAAATGGTAAGATTAATGACTAAAACATACAATGTCAATATAGCAAACATATAGAAAAGGTAACTATCACCATTATAGGATGATTAGGGATCTTATATGCTGATTATTAACTGTTACCAACTACTGCTTAATTTAGACTCAGCTGATTTCCAAGCTTGAGTAAAACAAATATTTTAAGTCATCATAGCTAGTAGAACTTGCTTTTAACTTGCTTCACTGTTAAATTGGAGTTTTCCTAAAATAAAATATTTTGTCTCCTGATTAACTAACTACTGTGATTATCGCAATTATTCTCCAAGTGTATAAGGCTGGAAAGCTCTCCCTGTCTCTCTTTTGACATAGGGTCTCACTCTGTCACCTAGGCTGGAGTTCGGTGCTGCCATCATAAGCTCACTGCAGCCTCAACTTTCAGGGTTCAAGTGATCCCTCTCCACTGTACCTCCTGGGTACCTAGAACTACAGGTGCCCATTACCACATTCAACTAATTTTTTATATTTTTTGTAGAGATGTGGTTTTGCCAATGTAAGTTCTGAACACAAGTTACATTTTGTTTTTTATGTGGACAGAAAAATTTCAGAGTGACTTGACCATTTCTTTGAATTAAGGCTTTACCATAAAAGTCAGATGAGAGTTTTGCAATTATGGTGCTATTACATTTGGAATCTGATGATCATTTTTTTGTGAGGGCCTGTCTTGTGCATTGTAGGTTATTTAGCATCATACCTGACCACTTACCTACTAGGTACCAATAGCACCTTCCCCTTATGTTACAACCAAAAATATCTCTAGACACTGCCTAATGTCCCCTGGGGTATAAAATGGCCTCCTATTAAAAATACTGTTAAATTCTTCTATTAATATTTCTAATTTCTATATTTCTTAAATGTATTCAATTTTAAAACTAATATGTTCTCTGCAATTATGTATATGGAATGCAAGCTTTTGATATTGACTATGTGGCCAATAATTTCCTAAGGTACATATCACTTAATCTTATGACATTTTAAAATTCCTTTCACACAGGGGATGAAGGAGTGGGTCCAAAAATAATGAGTTCAAGTCCAGGTGCGGTGGCTCACGCCTGTAATCCCAGCACTTTGGGAGGTCGAGGTGGGTGGATCACGAGGTCAAGAGATCGAGACCATCCTGGTCAACAAGGTGAAACCCCGTCTCTACTAAAAATACAAAAATTAGCTGGGCATGGTGGTGCGCCCCTGTAGTCCCAGCTACTCGGGAGGCTGAGGCAGGAGAATCGCTTGAACCCAGGAGGTGGAGGTTGCGGTGAGCCGAGATCGTGCCATTGCACTCCAGTCTGGGTAACCACAGCGAAACTCTGTCTCAAAATAAATAAATAATGAGTTCAATGTTAAACAACTTTCCTATGGAGGACATTGAAGTGAAAATGCTCAGTAGGCAGTTATAGAGGAGAAGGTAAATTTAGAAAATAGCTCAAAGATGGAGTTGCAGGTTGATGGACAGTTTTGGTGGTGATACTGGTTGAAGATGTGAGAGTACTTATGGTGACTGGAGGAAACTAAGTAATCAGAAAAGAGCAGAAATCATCATGGCCAAGACAAAATTGTTCTCATAAGGACAGGGAAATATGGACATCATCTTGTTAGTGACCTCTCATCAATGTTGTTCTAACCTTGACTTGTTCTAATTTTAATGGAAAGGACATTTTTTTTACATAGTTTGTGTAATTAAAAACAAATATTAGCAATTTTAAAGATAAAGCAACAAACGAAAGTAAAAAGATAAAAGCAAGGAAAGAAGCAAAGAACAGGGGTGTCCTTTGCTTAATTCAAAAATTAGTTAAAGGTTTTAAAGTTTGGTAAGAGATGAGTTCGTGTCCTTTGTAGGGACATGGATGAATCTGGAGAACATCATTCTCAGCAAACAGACACAAGAACAGAAAATGAAATACCGCATATTCTCGCTCATAGGCGGGTGATGAAAAATGAGAACACATGGACACAGGGAAGGGAGTACTACACACTGGGGTTTACTGGGGGGAATAGGGGAGGGACAGCGGGTGGGGAGGGAGCGGGGGAGGGATAGCCTGGGGAGAAATGCCAAATGTGGGAGAAGGGGAAGAAGGCAGCAAAACACACTGCCACGTGTGTACCTATACAAGTATCTTGCATGTTCTGCACATGTACCCCAAAACCTAAAATGCAATTAAAAAAAAGTTTGGTAAGAGATACTTTGTTCGTAAAATCTCTAGACTGATTATTTAGTAAATTAATTGATCTACTGGAAGCTAATTAAAGTGCCCTGTTGTTATGGTGTTAGATGGAAGCCATCATATTTTACATTATATTGTATCAGAATATTCAGGAAACCAGAGAGACCAATGGGTGAAACAGGAGGATTTTATTAAGGTGACCACGGACTCAGGGGATTTGTACCTTAGGAAATTATTAGCATCTCAAGTCTGAGCCCCAGAGAAAGAAAATTGGGTACTTTTATACATCCAGGATGATGTAGCAACTAACAGGTTTACAGAGTCAGAACAAAGAAACAGTTAATTAATTTGCAACATGTCTTGTGATGTTGCATTTGAAAAACAGCATTTTGAGAAATGCATCGTACATTCTTTGGGTACGTTTCTTGCCCTGTGACCTTGCAGCTGGTCAGCAAGAAAAACAGGAGTCTTGAGACCTCTGGGAACTTTGCTGAGAATGTGGGGAGAATAGATAAGGTAAGCTTTACAGGGAGTTTGTTAATTTTAAGCAGAGCTGGGGGTTAGGTTTTATATTAAACAGCACACAACACAGAAATATTTACTTTATTATATAGCAACCATAAATTATAAGGTTTTGTTTTTACTACTATTTTTATTATTTAATTCCCTTCTTTAATATTACATTTTTGTCGGATACTCTTGCTTGATAAACAGTAAAAATACCATATACATATATGTATATATGTATATATACTTGTGTAACTCTTAACAGCATTCAAAATTCCCAAATGCACAAACATCACTTAATAATTTTATGTATGACTATTGAAACAGAATAAATTTTCTAAAAGATTTGGATGTATTATATTTACTAAGTATTTCAAATGTGACTATTATACAGTTGTATATCTTGTCTAGCATCCTTTAAGAAATTTACCATTTCTAACTGTAGAATAGTTACCTCACAAACTCAAAACATCTATCACATTCTCCAGAAGAGATAAACTAGAAAAAAAATTTCTTATTGAAAAGGACAGTGATTTTAAAATTTTTGTTTGACTCATCTAAATAACAAATGATTAAATGGAGCGACTCTATTATGCTTGCTTTGTAATACTAGATAATTTTAGATTGAAGGATTTTTTATATTGATTACACTAATTCCACATTTCCAGGAGAATAAATTTTCTTGAAAAGAACAATAAAATCTTCATGTTTCATATATATGCATGTATATATACATATTTCATTTATATGAATATATATGCATACAAATATATATATACATTAAATATATATCATATATGTAAATATATATGCATACAAATGATTATAAATATATACACATTAAATATATATATGAAAACATATTCCTATGATAAATATAAAAACCCATCCCAAAATGGATCATTTACTTGGCATGAAAATGCCTACATGTTTGCAATCACATAAGTACAGAATCTTCATACTTCCAGGACAAACAAAAATATAAATTGTTTCTTTTCTACCTTCATTGGATGGGCTGCAAATACTCTATTACATATTTTTCATGTTGCTAAACATTAGTATCTATTGAGCAAATAAAAGAAGGTAGTGCATCTTTGGATCCCTTTTGAGCATTTCTTTTACATGGTGTGTCACATTAATGCTGCCCTACAGGGAAATAATCAAAGAACTTTAATATAATACTGTGGTTCAGAAAGGAAACATGACAGCAGTGCATTACTGCAAATTGAATTTAATGAGCTTCTTAGCACTGGGAGAGTGACTCTTTGAAACAGAAGCTGTTCAATTGAGATCATTTTGATTATAATTAAATCTTTTACATTTACCACAGGGACAAGTTTAATCTTAATTAGACATTTTTATGGGAGGTGAAGCCATATGATTTATATTTTCTTGATCATATAGTGAAACATTCATAATATAAAGGATAAAAACAAAATGGTCACCCTTTCAAGAGAAAACAAAAGTAGGTACTCTCAAGTTTCTATGAGGTGAATGAGTTGGAAAGAGCAAAGTCAGTAATTTGAGTTTGGCATGGATATATGCATATACATAAATGGAGGAGTAAACAAACGTATTTATTTTATTTCCTATTCTGTGGCTTTTTCTAAAATACAGATATCATGTTTTGGGTAAAGGATTATCAAATTAACTGACAAAACTTTTTGTTAAAATTGATCCAGTATAGAGATCTTTGTTTTAGTGGAAAATGCATTTGAATGAGGTTACATGGTATAATGGTGAGCACTCTGGACTCTGAATCCAGGAAGTGCACTTGATTCAGATTCTGAAGACAATTCTTTGGCTAATTTTGTCCTTTGTTAGGTTTTTAATCTTGGGCAAGTAATTGAATCTCCCTGCACCGCATTCCATTCCTCCTAAGGAAGGACTAATGGTCCCCACTTAGAGCTTATGTGACAATTACTTGAGATAAGAATGTGAAATTACATTGCAAACTTTAGATTGTTATACACATTTAACCTATTAACATTAACAGAAATACACTGTGATTGTGACATTTCTGTAATTTATGCCACAGGGTGCTAAGATTTTACCTTTTTAAGCATTCTTCTTTTATACACCAAAATGCCCATATGGAGGTATGTGAATATTACAATAAATGAAAAAGAACAATAAAAACCTATGTGTGTTTCTATAATTGATGTTTTCCCAACCATGAAATATCCAAAGACTGTCTTATGTTTAAACAAAATGATATGACAGGAAAGTAGATGGCTCAAGGGATTTCTTGAGGATTAATCTGTTTGGCATTAGACACAGCTGTACGTTTTAGCTATCTCCAATCATCTAAGATGTTCAATCATTTCCCAGAAATTGAAACATTCAAAAGTGCCCCTCCCCTTAACTTCACCTGGGAATGTCTGCTCAAAGGATGACATGGAGGGCATCCAGTAGGAAAGATTGGATAGTATTCTGAATTTTAAAGCATTATAACAAATTTTCTCCTCTACTGAGAAGCTGTGCAATTTAAAATTAAAAAAGACTTTAAACTAAGCTATTAAGAACTCTGTGTCTTTGTGCATATTTAATTGAAGATTATTTTTATTTTTAGTCATTAAATAAGATATATAAGAGTGATAGCTATGTTGTGAATATCCTACAGACTAAAGTATCTGGGCTCCTTACTAGACTGTCAATCATGCAGGTAATATTAACTCCATCAATATTCCTTAGGGAAACTTGTATGTAAATAGAAATTATATGTGTGTGCATATTTCTTTGTTGTGTCCCTGGCACCTAGCACATAGTTGCTGTTATTTCTTAAATAAACAAGTTAATTAAATGTTTTGCTACTGTCATTAAATGAAAACACTTGTAGAGATTCCATCAAATTTATCTTCATCTAAAGTCAAGGCAACACAACATTGGGAAAAATGCACCAAAATGGATTGGATTATATGTGATTTTGAGCAGAATATAGCTCCTTTCTTAGTTTTCTCATTCTCATATTAAACATGTTAGACATGATAAACTGAATTATCCTTCAATATGCATGATAAAAAAAACAGTAGACTTTCTATACCTACTAATGATGGGACTTTCTGTGCTGGGCTGAATCAATCTCTATTTAGCCATTTGGGGTGTACCAGAGTAACCTGACATGTTTAATTACTCATTCATTTCAAAGATATTTTGTAATAGGTCTAAGACTATCAAGAGAATAAAGAAAATTCACTACATATTTCTTACAGTTTTTAATGTAATATTCTCCTGCAAATATTTCAAAACTTTTCAAAATTTAGATGTTTGTTATGAATGGAGTTAGGTATAGTAGGAAATCCAAGGCTTCAGTTTTATCATCTGCAGAGTTATGCATGTGTGGGGCAGGGGATGAAGAAGGGTGAGTGGTAGGAAATTCATCTGTGGAAACCTCCTTTGGTATTTGATATGGTCTGGCTGTGTTCCCATCCAAATCTCATCCTGAATTCTAGCTCCCATAATTCTCACGTGTTCTGGGAGGGAAACAGTGGGAAATAATTGAATCATGGGGCAGTTTCCCCTGTGTTGTTCTCCTAATAGTGAATAAGTCTCATGAAATCTGACCATTTTATAAAGCGTTTCCCCTTTCAGTTGATTCTCATTTTTCTTTTTTCTGCCTCAATGTAAGGCATGCCTTTATCTTCTGCCATGATTATGAGGCCTCTCCAGCCTTTTGTAACTGTGAGTTTATTAAGCCTCGTTTTCTTTACAAATTACCCAGCTTCGGGTATGTCTTTATCAGCAGTGAGAAAATTGACTAACACAGTACTTTTTTACCCAATTTCCTTTTGGCTTTTTTATTTTCTTTCCCTTCCTTCTTTGCAGAAAATTTCTCTTTCTCTTTTTCTCTTCTCTCTTTTTCCATTCCCAACTTGAAGATAATGTAGAGGAAGGACAATAGGTGAGACAAGACTGATGACAGTTGAACAATGAGAAGAATAAGAGGAAAAAATGCTCTTATTGAGTCTAGCCTCACCAGAATTGGCTTCTTCTCCAAAATACAATGGTTGCTAGTATAGAGAAGGAATAAAAGTGGGTAATAAGTATATGAAGAAACCTCAACCTCAGTGTCAATATAAGAAATGTAAATTATCCTAATGAGATAACATTTTATAACTGTCAAAAGAGCAAAGCTTTTAAAATAATAATAAATGTCAAGAAAGTAAGGCAAAAAGGTCATTCCCTTGTACTATACTGCATAACAATATGGAAAAGCAATTTTTAAATATCCATTTGTTTTCTTATTCTTAAATCCATTATTATGATTATAACCTCATGTGGATAAAGATCTCTGTTCAGGAGTATTAATTCTATTTTTTTAAATAATAGCAGGAAATTTTGAACAAGCTAAGGTCAAAAATAGCAGAATGGTAAAATATAATTGTATATCCATATGACAGATTATTATGTCATTGTTAAAATGGCGTTTTAACCAATACTTAAAGAGAGTAAGCCAACTCTAAATTATTGAAAGAAAGTTATGCAGGTATGATCCATAGGTTGTAAAATAGATTTAGGAATCACGGAATCAGATGAAATATGTAGTATCACTAACAGCCATCCTAAAGTGTTCAAATTTCCAGCGATTTTTTTCTGTCTTGCTTCTTTTAGTATTCTTAAAATTTTTTATTACTATTTACTCCTTTCATAAAAAGATAATAATATATATCCAAAAAGTGCTTTTAGTGTGAATGGTACTACCATCTACACATATATTTTTTTTGATCCTCAAAATAGCCCCTGTCCTTACAGCCTCCTTGCTCTTTGAATCTCCTGTGACTCCCTAAGATTCAGTTCAAGGTCACTCTTTCATGAGGCTTTTGGTGAACCTGCCAGTCACTCTTTCTTAGATGTTTTACTCATCTCGGCTCTTTCAAAGCATCTGACACACACATATTCACTGAATAAAAGAATGAAGGGTGCCCTGAACAAAAACCTCTATGTGTAATATAGCACAAGTACTATTTTCTTCATTTTATAGTTGAGAACTTGAGGCTAGAGGATTTCAGCCTATTTTCCAAATATTGGATTAATGAAAAGGAACTGAAAGAGAAACATCTTGACTCCATGCTTAGTGCTTCTTTCAGTATTCTAATATTGAGACCAATATTCAATAAGAAGTTAACGAATGTTCGTGTCTTTCCAGATTTTTCTCAGTTTGGGAAATACATTGGTTCTTGAAGTTGTTGGTTAATTCATACAGACATCATACTCCATGTGCCTGTAGCAAAGAGTAGAATTTTGTTCTATTTCCTACAATGCTTGTTTCAAAGGCACTAATTTAAAATAGTGAATGAGTGTGTGTGAGTCTCTGTGTGTGTGTCAGGGGGTTGTGGTAGGGAAGATAATACCTAACCCCCAGAGATGTCTACTTCCTAAACTCTGAAACCTGTGAATATATTACCTTATATGAAAAAAAGACTATGGAGGTGTGATAAAATTAGGAATATTGGGAAAGGGAGATTATTCTGGATTATCCAGGTGATCCCAGTGAGGTCATTGTCTCCTTATAAGTAAAAGAATGAGGTAGGAGGGTCAGAGAAGGACATATAATGGTGGGGTCAGACTGATGCAATTGCTGGCTTTGAAGATGGAAGGGAGCTATGTGGGAAAAATTACAGGCAGCCTTTAGGTGCTGGAAGAGGCAAGGAAATAAATTCTCCCCGACAGCCTCCAACAAGGAAGACAGCTGCTGCTGATATCCTGACTTTAGTCCCAGTGAGACCCGGTTCATACTTCTGACCTCCTGAACTGTAATATAATAAATTTGTGTTGTGTTAAATTACTACATTTTGGGAATTTGTTAGATTAGAATAGGAAATGCAAATAGAGATGTTCCTTTTCCACTCAGGCCATTTTTCTTTCCCCTACCCCAGATTTCACAAACTAGTGCCGGTGACATATTAGCAATCAAAAGAGATGAGGTCTTAGCCTTCCTGAAACTGAAGCTCTGGCAGAGAAAGATAATACACAAATATGTCAGAGGGATGAGTAAAAAAGTGAAAGTAAGTGATCAAACTAGGCTGAATTTAATTATTGGATTATTAAATACACAGAGCCAACATACACAAAATTTCCCTGTTGTATGGTGCCTCACCAGGATCTCCCTGATCATCAAAAGCCAAATGGATTATTTCCTCCACAGAGTCCACTTAGCATTTTGTACAAGCCTCCTTATTTTACATTAGAGTTGGTCCATCGGTTATTCAAAGGGGGAGAAAGCGTGTAATAATTTGTTATATACTCTGTAGTTAACACACGGTATCTGCACAATAGATATTTAAGGAGATAAAAATGACAGGAAAAGAAGAGGTGAAAATGAAGTCAGGAAATAAATATTTTTTAAAAATGACAAAAATGGCTGTAAAATAATGGAAGACAAAAATGAAGAGAACGGTACTATGAGGATGACAGGAGAAAGGGACTTCACCTATCTTATTCCTACAGAAGAGCCAACCTATATAAATTTGTTCAGTGTGAGGCTTGAGACAACTTTTCTGTGCTGTAGTGTATAGGTGCAATATTACCTGTATTTTATTGGCTGCTGGGAGTATGTTGTCTCCTTAAAACAGACTGTCCCCATTAGCCTAAGACACTTTGTTGCCTTGTGGCACTTGGACCTTGAGTTCTGTAATGTTTCTCTATAGCCATGGGAGTCAATAAAAAGAAAAACAACAACAACACAACTCTCTGGCACTTCCAGGGTAATACATTATGAGTGTACAAATACAAAAACAGTGTTTAGCTCCTATTACCTCCAGCAAACAGGAATTCTGTTTCTCTGAATTATACTCATCGGTGGACTGTAATTGATTGCTACTCTCAAATCATTTATTTTATAAAACCCAATAAAAGAAAGTGATGAAAATATGCCAAATGATTTCCACAGAGGGTAAGAATGAAATAGCCAGGAAAGAAAGCAGCCTTGATTTCTATTCACTGTTTTCTCCAATGCTGTCCTAATTCTGGATGGAAGACTGTTCATTTCTTCTCAGCAGTTCCAGACCTAATGGGTAAAGCAAACTTCCCTGATGTTCTGTTTACCTCATTCTTGTTTTTATTTCCTTTGATAAAGACCTATTGGTATTAAAGATTGCAGGGGGTTTATTGTACATTGTGATTCCAGTTCAATTACTTCCAGCTACATCGGTACATGGCAGAAAAGAGCTTCCGAAGGTAACAGAGCTAGTATGCATTACCTTTCAACTCCCACGTACAAATGCAATTGTTTTGTTTTTCATTGTCTCAATATGACTAGACATCAGCAGCTTACGCCCTGCAGAGCAAATCAGGAGGCAGCAGAAAGTGTTTGGAATTGCAACGTTGGCATCGATAGTAGAACAGTAATGATTTAGTGTGTCTGGACACAATAGGACTTGTGGCGATGTCAACTGCTCACTCCCTGGTGCAGAACAGACTGTATCATTGTGTCATTCCAACTCACCTTTTATCTTCCGTCCTGTTTTTTTACCTGATGAATTTTTTAAGATGAATTAACTCCTCCTTCCTTGCCGCAGACACTGTGATTCAATAGTTGGCTGTTTCACAGTATCTCTAGCTATGTGGCTCAAAAATAACTCTTTTCAATAATCTCTCTTGCCAAGGGTTTTCTTGTTTATCTGGCTCACCTCTCTGCTAAACCATTAAAGTAACTTCATAAATGTATTTAGCTGGTAACAATGTCACAGGTTGTATATCCTTAAGAGTAGAAGAGATGAGACATAAAAAGAAAGTCTGCAGATTATTTACCCCCTGCAGAGCCTAGCCCCAACCCCACACACAGGTACTTTGCTTCATTCAGATCTATTCCACAATTGGCAAGGAAGCATACATTTCACTCAATCATCTTTTGCTAAAGGACGGCTGCCTTTAAAAACTCAATGTCTGTTATTGCCAAAATTGTACAAATGGAATTGTAATCATTCTATATGGCTATCAAGTATTCCACCATTCTTTCTTCTCAAACCTCATCGTTTCCAATGTGATGAATTTAGTCAGCCACTCAATTTTATTTTATTTTATCTCTCTCTCACTTCTTTATGAACACTATCTGAAGAGCAGACCAGCATTTCCAGTGCCACACAGCAGACTTCTCTACTTTTCTTTTAACTGAGGTTTTATGTATATAAGTGTGCAAAGGGGTGTGTGTGTGTGTGTGTGTGTGTGTGTGCCGGGGGGGTGGTAAAAAACAGAATCATGACACATTGCATAAAAATCTGCTACAATATACCCAGAGATGATATTCATTGGGTTCTTGGCTGTGATATTATGAGCGACTTCCAATTTTACTTTCTGTATTAATCTCGTTATTGTGCTGTGTATAGGACATTTGCTTCCATTTTAATTCTTCACAAAAAGCGTATACCCATGACTGAACTATCTTTTTATATGTAGGGTTCATAGATATGGTTCTTCTCACACCATGAATACATTTGTGATGAATGGAAATGTACAGGGTCATGGAATTCACATCACCCTATACAGACAGCCCAAATAGGAGCCCATTTTGCCCCATTAATTCATCTAAATATCTACAATCAGCAAAGAAGGAAAAAGGTAATTTGGTACAGGAGCCTTGCCTTAAGTGATTATCTACAAAAAAATTCACTTAACTTCCTAAGACCTGATCAAAGTCATCTCATGAACAAGGATAGCTTTTCAAGGCTTTTTGTTTAGAATTGGATAGAAAAAAAAAGAGCTTTTCTTCCACCCCCTGTTCCTCTAGCAATTTGTGGTTTCTCTAACTTTTTGCTTGGTCTCCACTTCTGTATTGTTAAAATGTTCATATATTAAGTTATTTGAATTGTTCCCTGAACTTTCCAGAAAAAAGAGAACTATGGAGATCTAACTTTCAGAATAATATGACAGTCTACTAGAAACTGCCCATCCATGTGTTGAAAGAACTGGTAGAAAATTAAAGAAAGTGGAGAGATATTGCTCTTTATCTCCCTCTCGGTGTTTCTCCACCCATCCCCACCACTGCACCCCTGCTTGGATACTGAACACCTCCCCTGACATTGTCAACAAGGCTATTATTCCACTCATTGGTCAATACATGTTCATTTTCTGCTGAATGCCTGGGGAATTGATGCATTGTATTCTGATCTCTCAGGTTCATTTTATCAGAGACAATAATTCTTATATTATACACATTTCTGATTTATGAGAGAGGAAGGATTAAATTGTAACTCACCTGCATGGAAACTCAGATTTAAAGGAGCAAATAAAAATAATTGGTGTCTATTTTCTGAAGGAAAAGGGGCTGGTCACTTTAGTCTTTTAAGAAAAGTAGTTTTCTGGCTTATCTTCATGAAAAGCCTCTGCCTATCAATGGAGACAGTGATGAAACAAAAATAGTCAACTGCAACACATATCCAAGTCAGAAAGTAAACTATTCAAAGTACATAGTTCTCTAAAATGGGCATTTATCAGCCTCTGAGGGAAGAGAGGGAAGAAACAAGTTTATTCAAAATGTGTAAATATTTGGGGAAGAGTGTTCATAAGATTTTGCTAGTAATTAAAATGCTTGGTGTTAACGTATATTTAGATTAATTCTAGTTCTTAAAATGATTTCTACTTCTTGAGATTTGTAGCCTGAGGCAAACCCTATTTTACCAACTCCAGTCACTTTCTTCGAAGGCTTTCCTCTAAGCTCACCATTGTGGAGAAGTGATTAACCTCATTGTAACTGATTATTTCTTCTCTGTGTATTTCCTTTGTGCTCGGTATATAGTTATTTTTGTATTCTCTGCACAGTTGTTTTGCGTCTTGTCTCTAGTTTCATGAATGCCTGAAGACATAATAATACCTAACTTACTGGGTTGCTGTGAGGTTTATGTGAAAGAACATATGCTGATTCCTACCTCCTGGTCCTGTTCACAGTTCTTGTGATGAAAAGGAAATTGGATACTTAGAAGAGAGAAAAGCTTGGATAACCTGCTTAGCCCATCAACTGTACAGGAGATGCTCCCTATGAGTCCCTGTGGGCATTCTGGAGTGTTTCTCCATGTACCAGTTTGTTATGGCAGTTAGAGTCCTCTATGAACCCCGCAAGACATGGTTTCTTTGTTTTTTATCAAGTTTTTAAAATTAATTTGTTTGGTTTTGATATGCTTTGTTTTGTTTATAAAATGGACTACTTGTTAGCATTTCAAATTCAACCACATTCATATAAAAATCTTAATCTCTTGCTGCACACAGTCAAGGTACCTGCATGGCTCAAGTTAAAGACCACAAGCGTGTTGTAGATGACTGTTGTGAACTTTACCACTTCCAATTGTGTTAGTCAGCCTCCCGCTTGTTTGATTCATCAGTGCTTCTTGCTTGGCCTCTGGTTCCACTTGACTTTGAGGCTCCCTTCCAGAGTCCTTGCTTCTTTCAAGATTTTATCGTTTGAGATATCAGCATCCTTTGAACAAATCCAAAGAACACCCTTGTCTTCTTTTTCCTCAAACTATGTCTTACAACTTGGTGTATTTGGTCTCCTCAGCTAAAATACATGCACATTGAGGAGAGATTTCACTTCTGTTTTTATAAGCAAATGGTACAGTTTTGTAGATAAGTATAGTAATTTCATATTGCCACATTTGGGGATTTATAAATTGCGTAAACATCTAAGGGTGTTTTAAAATGAAAAGTAGCCTATAGTTTAGAAAGTGAGCTTTGAAGTAAAAATCCCTCAGTTCTAAGAGACTGAATATACCGATGTGAAATGGCCGTGTCAATGTTTTCCAGTCGGAGGCTATCTGAGGCTTTCCATATTTTCCCTATAAAACTTTCCAACTCCCTTGCCTGTCTTTGAGTCTTTGCTAACTGTAAGTGATGATGGCTGAACCCTAGCTACATCAAGCTCTGAATAAGTAGGTTTTACTTGTTCTCATTTGGATGGCCTTCATTTATTTTCACAGTTCAAATCCTATCACTGTCACTTATTTGCCATGTTTCTTAACCTCATCCAGCCTTGGTTTCCACATTGTAAAATGGAGATTCTGATGGTATCTACCAAATAGAATTAAATCAGTTAATAAAGTACATACAAAAAACTCATAAAAATATCTAGTTCACTGTAAACCCTTAATAGTCCTCAGTAATTATAATCATAATTATTTTTAGATATGAGGCAACAAAGTATTACTTGAATTCACAGGGAATTACTTGAAGTTCACAGAAAATAACTGTCTAATCTGGGTACAAACTTTCTACCGGCTTCAAGTCCAGTGCCCTCTCTCGTACTTCAAGTAATCTTTACTTTGAATGCATTACACAATCAGCAAATGTTTTCTAAATGAATGCATGAAAGAATAAGTAAATGAGTTAGCAGACTAAATTGTTACATAAGTTGCAAATGCAACTATGGGTAAGGCGAGAAATCACGCAATCAACCAAAAAATACATGTGTTCAGAACCATGTTAAAAATTGTAAGGCAATAAAATAATTTCAGAGATAGAAAGTATATTAGTAATCATTTAGTCCAGTGGCTTTCAGACTTTGACAAACTCCACAATAACAAAAATTCAAAAGGGAAAAGTTTACACAGTCATATCTAAATAGCAGCAAAGTCAAGCTAAAATTAGCTGGTTTTTTTGGTTATAAATGAAATACAGAAATTTTCAATTTGTTCTTAATCTTGATTTTTCCTGTAAATATTTTATGAGAAGAATTCTCTTCATCAACTCTTTCAGAAAACGGATAAATCAATTTAGAGCTCTCTGTAGAAAGAACTTCAAACCAGAGAAGTCATGGTTGTTATCAATATTAATACTGTTAATCATGATAAGCATAAGAGCTCATGTTTACAATGATTTACACATATCCCCTCATGTGGTCTTTATAATAAACTTGTGACGCATGTAGGGTGGACATTAAAATACCATTTTTTCGTAAAGAAGACAAAGACTGAAGAGGCTGACAGTAATGCAATTCTTAGAAGGTGGATCAGACAGAACTGAGTTCAAATCCCACATTCTTATCTGCTGAGCCTCTCTAAGCCTCCTCCACAAATGTACACATTTGTAGTACAGATCCCATTGATGAGTATGAGATTTTACCAAGATAAAGCAGAAATTCCAGAAGCAAATCCACTGTTCTTTGTTCCTTTTCTCATTCATACATCTGAAGAGGAAGACACTGTAATCTCTACTGCAGTCCATAACACTGTTGTTTCTAAGCTAGGGTTCTTTTTCATTTTAAATTAGAAAAAAATAATAGCATTTACAAGAAAATTATCCTCATCTTCTATTTTTCTAACTGGAACAACATTGGGTGAAAAATTTCAAAGCTGGGCCGGGCGCGGTGGCTCAAGCCTGTAATCCCAGCACTTTGGGAGGCCGAGGCAGGTGGATCACGAGGTCAAGAGATCGAGACCATCCCGGTCAACATGGTGAAACCCCGTCTCTACTAAAAATACAAAAAATTAGCTGGGCCTGGTGGCGCGCGCCTGTAATCCCGGCTACTCGGGAAGCTGAGGCAGGAGAATTGCCTGAACCCAGGAGGCGGAGGTTGCAGTGAGCCGAGATCGCGCCATTGCACTCCAGCCTGGGTAACAAGAGCGAAACTCCGTCTCAAAAAAAAAAAAAAATTCAAAGCTAAAATATCATTCTCTGTTTCTTATCTTATTTACACCACTGTAAAGTACATGCTGTAACCTCTATTATGCACCAGCCCTGAAAATGATGAGGTTCTTCCACCAACTGGTTTGCAAGTTCAAATTGCTTTTGTTTGTTTGGTTCTTTGTGGAAACACTTGAAAGCCGTTGTGGTTCATTATGTGTGAAAGTGTAAATTGGTCTCCCACCAATCAAACACGTCTTCTAAGTATCTGTCCTGTGAGAATTGACCTTATTTGTCACCTTTCCAGTCATTTCTTGTAAAAAGTTTTTCCGTGGGGCACGGTGGCTCACGCCTGTAATCCCAGAATTTTGGGAGGCCAAGGTAGGCAGATCACCTGAGGTCAGGAGTTCGAGACCAGCCTGACCAACATGGAGAAACCCCATCTCTACTAAAAATTCATAAACTTAGCTGACATGGTGGCATGTACCTGTAATCCTAGCTACTCAGGAGGCTAAGGTAGGAGAATCACTTGAACCCAGGAGATGGAGGTTGTGGTGAGCTGAGATCGTGCCATTGTACTCCAGCCTGGGCAACAAAAGCAAAACTCTGCCTCAAAAAAAATGTTTTTCACAGCATTTCACCCCTCTCACGTTTCCACTGAGATGGGGGCATTCAGTGTCCACATGGCATCCATCCTATGGCTACAACTGTCAGAACTCGCAGCCATCTCTATGACCCGTCATCTCCTTATCTGATGCCCTGCTCTGCTTGGGTATGAGAGCCCAAGGCTTTCAATATTTGATGCCTAATTTCTGATTCCTTAATTCAATAAATATTTTTAGAATAAATGAATAAATGGTTAAACAAGTAAAAGCTGCCAAATCACTATAGCAGTGATATAATAGAAAAAATAAGTCTTCTTTTTCTTGTTCTTTAGAATTTTGTTGTGTCCCTCAGCATGCTTTTGACTAAATTCACAGGTAAAGCCAACAAGGGAGCATCTTGAAACAGTCCTGCTGAAATCAGCTACGTTTGCAAGTGTTCAGGTTAGGCAATCAGTTTGACACACCTATCTGCTATCTGGGCAGCTCTATGTGATAACATCTACCCTTAGCAGCAGCTTGCTTTTACCTTCCGCTCTGAGAGTAAAAAACTAATTATGGGATAATGAATTTGTAATGCTGCCTAAGACAAATCTGTTGCAGAGTGACTGACAAAAATAATTCAAATTATTTTTATAAGCTCCCATTCCATTCATTGCCAGGCATTATTATGGAACAATAGTGATTACAATATCCTCAGGAAAAAAAAATCTGTAAAGCAGGACTATGCTTATTTAAATATTGTTTATCCAGGTATTTATTATAATAAGATAATGATCTTGCTGTGAATTAGCTATTGAGTGAGATGTTCTCATTGTTTGTAAAGTTTAATTCTCTGCCAGAAAATAATCTTCAGAAGTAGTCACTGTAACAGCTAATGAATAAATATGAAGCTTATTTTCAAGCCATTTACACATTAGGAAATTTGGGCTTTAGCCCTCATTATTTTATCACATTCAATATAAAATTATAGACAGGTTTTGTCTTGATAAGTGAAATAATTTGCATGCATCAATCATAGCAAGAAAGATGAAGTCTAACATTTCTCATATATTAATACTGATGTGCAATTTGAGGTTTAGCTTAAAAGGGCAAAGAAATATTTCTTTGGTATAATTAGTGTATATCTCATCGATTGAACAGCAATATGTATTTAATCAAACACTTTATTAAGCAACAATTTTTACTTATTACGGTGCTGAATGTCAGAGTGTAGGGGAATTAACATATGATCACGACCATCAGAGGCATTACACTGTCATTGAAAAGATGACATATATATAGATACGTAGATACACACACACACATACACACATACTCTTGCAAACATACACACTGAATAAATGTAGAAATGTGTTAATTGATATTTTTATTTGAACTTGAAGGTTTCCTGATTCTCAGAACTTTATTTGGGAAGGTAACATGGCATAATAGGTTTGGAGTCCTGGATTGAATCTCATCTTCATTATTTGCCAGTTGTGTGACTTTGGGCATTGTATATAAATTATCTAGCCAACAGGTTCTCAAACTGCTGCATTTGAGAGAGCCTTTAAAACCCCAATGTCAAAACATCAAATTTTTAAAAACAGGTTTCAAAGTTATTTCAAAGCATCCAAGCCTGAAAATGATTAATCTTGCTCATTATTTCTCAAACCAAAATGTGGGTACCAATTGTCCTGTTAGCTAAAGAAAGTGTGGGTTCTCATTTAGGAAGTCTTGCATGTGGCCTGAGATTTTGTATTTCCAATAGATAATATCATTGCTGTGGCCTGCATTTGAAGTGGCAAGATTTTCGCCTACACTTTTACCTTCTTTAAACTGAAGATATTTCTTGGAGTGTTGAGATAAACACTAGTCTTCAGATACTCTACCCATCCCATGCAGATATACCCTATAATATGGTTATAATAGGGATTTCAGCTCAATTTCCCTCAAATTCTTAAGAAACACCGCTCTTGTAAGATGAATGTAATCTGACTTTAAAAAAAAATTATTTCGAACCTTTCATTTTCCTCTTAATGAGGAAAAGGCTATTCATCATTCCAGCTCCTGAAGCTTGTCCAGCCACTTCAGCTCACACCTATCCTTCCCTAGCTCCACGGTTCTGGACTGTGGTTACACATTAGAAAATCACCTGGGAAAATTTCATAGCAAACCCAATGTCTGGGCCATTCCTAGAGAAGTTAGTGAGTATCTCTGAGGGTAAGAGGGACTATCAGCACATTTTAAAACCTGTCCTAGTGATTCCAACATGTGCCCTTGGTTATACACCACAACTTCTCCCAATTCTCTACATTCCATTAACTCGCACTTTTACTCAGCACACATTTAGCTTCCACTATGTGCCAGTGTTATGCTGGGCTGTGGAACTCATAAAATATGAGTGATAAATAGCAAACATGTGTGAAGATAGCCACTATACTCTTTTTACAACAAATCAGTGGGGGTATGTACCATTATTGTTATCATCTGGATGAAGAAACTAAGACTCAGAGAGGTCATGAAACAGGTCCAGGATCCCAAGGGAGTGAGCAGGAATTCAAACCCCAAACTCTTAGTCACATGACACCCTTGCTTTCTGGAAGAGTACTGTAGAGTATGTGAAGGGGTTGAAAAAAGTGCCGTGCAGCCATAGAACTAGTTTATCTTGGGATATGTTCTTCACAATTTCCTATCTTGAATTTCTTGCTCTTTTTTTAATGACTGTTAAGTTTATTCCTTTACATACAGTATAAAATTCTTAGGGTTAAGGACCATTTTTATAATTGCATGATTGAATCTTTCAGCCAAGGATAAGCTTTAACCCAAAGTAAATCTTCCCATTCTTCCTCTCTCTCTCCATGCTTATATATACATATATGTGTACACATTATATATATATACATATATATATATGTATGTATATTTGTTTAAGCTGTCTGTTATGTATTTATTTTCTTTATTGTACTTTAGGTTCTAGGGTACGTGTGTAGGTCATTTAGGGTTGTTGCATAGGTACGTACATGGCAAGGTGGTTTGCTGCCTCCATCACCCCGTCACCTATATCTGGCATTTCTCCCCATGTTATCCCTTCTCAAACTCCCCACTCCTCTTTGTCCCTCCTCTAACCCCCTTCAACAGACACCAGGGTGTGATGCTCCCCTCCCTGTGTCCATGTGTTCTCATTGTTCAACACCCGCCTATGAGTGAGAACATGCAGTGTTTGGTTTTCTGTTCCTATGACAGTTTGCTGAGAATGATGGTTTCCAGCTTTATCCATGTCCCTGCAAAGGACATGAACTCATCGTTTTTTTATGGCTGCATAGTATTCCATGGCATATAGGTGCCACATTTTCCTTGTCTGCTCTATCACTGATGGGCATTTGGGTTGGTTCCAGGTCTTTGCTATTGTAAACAGTGCCACAATGAGCATACATGTGCTTGTGTCTTTATAATAGGATGATTTATAATCCTTTGGGTGTATACCCACTATTGGGATTGCTGAGTCAAATGGAATTTCTATTTCTAGATCCTTGAGGAGTTGCCACACTCTCTTCCACAATGGTTGAACTAATTTACATTCCCACCAACAGTGTAAAAGTATTAGTATTTTTTCACATCCTTTCTGCATAAGCTGTCTTTTAAATCTCATGTGTACAGAATTATTCTGCCAGTATTGGTTAAGTTGTCTCTCTTCTCTAATTTAGTTTTATTATTTTTCTATCTCAGCTTACTTCCTCATTCTTATCTCCATTATCCTCATTATTCACTTTTGTATGTTGAATGTGTATCCTTTCATTATACTTTCCACATGTTTTCTGGATACTGACAGGTTTCAAATCAATATATATTGTTAGTCTGTGTGTTTTATAGTTATAAAAATCATATTTGGCTTTAAATTTTGTTGTTTTTCTTAAATTTTATATAAATACTCTGTTTAGATCTATTCAGTTTGTCCAATTTAAATCTTCTTTAACATTTCTGACTGTCATGTTTTATTTTATGGTGTGCATTTATATATTTTACTTATCCATTCACTTTTTTTTCTTATTAATGCATTTTAGATTTTTGGATACATGTGCAGAACATGCAAGATAGTTGCATAGGTACACACATGGCAGTGTGTTTTGCTGCCTTCCTCCCCTTCACCCACATTTGGCATTTCTCCCCATGCTATCCCTCCCCAGCTGCCCCCACACTGTCCCTCCCCTATTCCCCC
>CM052657.1:94258250-94273463 GCA_028533165.1 Leontopithecus rosalia | reverse complement strand
GGATGTCCAGATTGTTGATGATGAAGTATTTCTGTTTCTTAGTTTTCCTTCTAACAGTCTAGCCCCTCTGCTGTAAGACTGCTGAGGTGCACTCCAGGCCCTGCTTGTCTGGTCTACACCTGTAGCAGCTGCAGAACAGTGAGGGATGCTACCAGTTTCTTCTGCTGCTATCTTTGTCCCAGACTGATGCCCAACAAATGTCAGTCTGATCAGTCCTTTTTGTGGTGACTCTTTGGATATACAGGGGTCAGGGAGCTGCTTGAAGAGATGGTCTGTACTTTATAGGAGCTCAAGTGCTTAGCTGTGAGCTCCATTGTTCATTCAGGGCTGCTAGGCAGGTACATTTAAGTCTGCTGCAGCAGAACTCATAAAACCCCTTCTTTCCCTCAGATGTTCTGTCTCCAGGAGTTAGGGCTTTATTTATGAGTATCCATTGCACTGTCCTGGCCAGCTAGGAGGCAGTCTAGTCACTATTTGCCTGCCGAGGCTCCGCTCTGCTGCCATGGGGTCTGCCCTGTGGCTGTGTGCTCTGCCCTGCTGTCATGGGCTCCACCCTGTTGCCATGGGCTCTGCCCTGCTGCCAAGTGTAATTCCCTGTAGTCCTGCTTATATGGGTGTGGTTAGAACTGCTGTGGTGATGGTGGCCTGCCTCTGTATTGGCGGGCTCTCTCTGTTATGGTGGGTTGCCTTGACTATGGCAGGCTGCGTCAGCAATGGGAGGGTACCTCAGTAGGGGCGGAATGCCTCAGTAATGACAGACGCTCCTCCCCCACTGAGCTGCATCATCCTGGGTTCAGCTGTGCCCGCCATGAAACTCTCAACCTCGAGCGTTTCAAATTGCCATTTTGTTTGTCTCTGTGGGGGTGGGACCCGCCGAGCCTGATCACCTGGCTCCCTGCCTCAGAGCCCTTTTTTTTTTTTTTAAGTTGAACAGTTGACTCTCTCCCGGGTGTTTCAGTCTCCTGCTGAAAGGACACCGGGATCTGTATGATTATCCCATGCAGCAACCCACTGCGCCAGCTTAAATGTCAGTTCCGGGGAATCTCCTGGCCTGGCTCACTGTCCAAGTCCCATTTAATCAGATGAATATGCTAATCTGCCCTTCCAAATCTCAAATTGCCGGTTTAACAGGGCACCCAGACCAGTGCATTTTGTGTGGAGTGCCACTGCACTTCGGCGCAGGCTGAAACGGCCGCGCCAGCCGAAACAGCTGCGTTGCTGTCCCGTGTCTCTCCTACACCTGGGAATTTCCCCATTCTGTGGGCAACAAAGATTCATCTGGAAATGCGGGGTGCACTCACCCTCTGCATCTTCACTGAGTTGCAATCCTGAGTTGCTCCTACAGAGCCATCACCAGAACTTTCCTCACTTTTTATTAAAAAATTGAAGTTGCTTTTATTTATTGTTTTCACTCACACCAAAAGACTGCTAATGTGTCCCATTATGACATATAATGAAAAAGTTTTATGAAGATACATAACATAGACAGAAATTTTGGGGTCATATCCTTAAAAGCTTTGAAGTGATTTGACCTTCAAAGGAGAGGTGCCAGTTGCCTCTTTCACTAATTCCAGTTATTCACATTCTGTCTTGTGTTTTATTTTTATAAAGGATTAATCTGATTGGTATCAAATGCTATTTCACTGTTTTAGTTACAATTATTCTTATCATTAGAAAGTGTGAACACAGTTTATTAAACATTTTGGTTTACTCTTTGTTAAGAAACTTATGTACATTGTTCATTTTTTTCTAATGGATATATTAAATTTTTCTCAATGCAGAAGTTTTTCATTCAAATTATTTTCAGATTTTGAAAATATCTTCTTTCATTAAATTACAAATTATCTAACTTTGTCCAGCAAAATATTCTTTTTTATGAGAAATAATATAGAATTCTAGGTTGAGGTTATTTTAGCTCCTTATTTTCATTGTACTCTAGTCTTCATTGTCACTGGTTAGAATTTTGTTGTCAAACTAACTGTTCCTCATTTGCATATAATCTATTTTTTTCTCTCTGATTGTGTATTAAAATGCCTTTTTCTTTGGCATTTATTAGGTAAATTGCAAATATATTCACTACAATACTTTTGGAAATGTATTATTTTTACTTTTTTTGCACTCCTTAATATGAAAATTTATAATCCTCTCAATTCTAGAATAAATATCCTTCAACACTTTGTATATTACATTGCCAAAAATTCTCAATACCCCCATTTATGAAATTATTTTAGATATATCTTAGGTCTTCTCATTGAAAATCCAATTTTTCTTAAATTTTAATTTCTTTTATGCATTTATCTCGTGATTGATTATTAGTTACTCCAGCTCTGTCTTCCAGTTCACAAACATTACTTTTAGTAGTGTCTAATTCAAAATTTAATGCATACGGTAACCTTTTGTTATCTCTGTGATTGTACTTTTAAAAATTCTGGTAGTTCTATTTGATTCTTTCTTAAATGCTGTCCTCTTCTTTATTTAAAAATTAAATTACTTTATTCTCTTTTCATTAAATTAAGACTATAATATATATAACATGCATTTTGTAAAGTCTTTAGTTTGATTTCTTCAATTTTAAAATATTTTTATTTAACCCCAACTATTTACTACATCTGAATTTTCATTCAAGGTGGAAATATGGTGTATTTTTTAACATTGTAAAGTGAGCTTAATTTACTGAGATTTTATTTGTGGGGCTAACTCCAACATAGCTTTGTCAATGTTTGTAAGAGGTGTACCAGTGATATCATTAGAGCTGGCATAGATTTATGCTAATTTGGGGTTCTAAGTTCCCATAGATATCATGTATTTAAACTCAGTGTGCATAATCAGCAAGCCTGGCATCTTAACAGAGTTTGAGTTTTCCCTTTCAAATCTCTGGTATGACATGCTTCCTCATTGGCCCTCTGTATTGGTGGGTAGATTTTTCTATTCTTCCTTTGCATAAGAATGTCAAGCCCTGGTAGGGCTGCAGCTTTTTGCAGATTCCTGATACTGCCTCATGTAGAACCAAACCTTTTCTACAGTTCTTCTATAATCTTTAAATAAATACCTATCTATCTACTTCCTTCCTCATCCCCATACCTCCACACTTATCTGAAATAGCTGCAGTATATATGATTCATTCTGTGTTTCTCCATCACCTCTTTTTTCCCCTGTCACCTAGGAATTTCACTTTTTCTTTTGATGTTGGTTATTCATTTTTTTCATCAATAAATTTTTATTATGTTTTTTTAATTGTACTTTAGGTTTTGGGGTACATGTGAAGAACATGCAAGATAGTTGCATAGGTATACACGTGGCAGTGTGATTTGCTGCCTTCCTCCCCTTCACCTATATCTGGCATTTTTAAATGACAATTTTAAAATCCTTCATTTCCAAGCACTTGTTGCAGAATTTTCAAGTTTTCTTTGTCAACAATTTTGCCATCTTTATAAGTAATTTGTTTCAAGAATATAATATGAATAGTATATTTGAAAGAGGTCCATATTTTGATATTTTGACATAAATTCTAAATAATAGAAAGGTATGGTTTCTTACACATATTGATGGTGCAGTGCCACGTGGGTATGGGTGGTTTGGGTGAGTATGCTGGGTATGGGTATGAATGCTAAAGGGATGCCTAGCATACCTATACTTATTGGTATCCAGTGGTCCCCAGCATTGCCATAATTTTACCTCACCACCTTTGCATCAAGCCTGTGCTTCTTTCCTGCATTGAACTAGCATGAGACAAAAAAAGTAGAGCAGAGAAAGAACATAGCTGGAAAGTTCTTCCTTGTATTCTTCTCATACATTATCACCTGACATTAGTCTAATCTTGGTCACTGTTTCTTTCTCTCTTTTAGATCCAGCCATCTTCTATTATCTGCGTTTCTCACAATTTCATAAACATATCTCTCTCTTCTATAATATGTTCTACCTTTGGACATGGGGACAGCAAGTAACCCAGCTAATTATCCATCCTATCCAGAATATCTCAAATAAATCTTTGTTAATCACTCAATTATCAGTCAAGGGGTTCATGACCTTATCAGTAATTGCTTGTGAAAGAGTGTATAAACAAATATGTCTTAATTTAATTTTATTTATTTATTTATTGAGGCAGAGTCTCCCTCTGTCACCCAGGCTACAGTGACAAGACCTCTGCTCACTGCAACCATTGCCTCCAGGGCTCAAGTGATTCGGATGCCTCAGCTTCTCAAGTACCTGGGATTACAGACATTCACAGCCATGCCTGGTTAATTTTTGTATTTTTAGTAGAGATGGGTTTTTACCATGTGGCCAGACTGGTCTCAAACTCCTGATCTCAGGTGATCTACCCAGCTCAGCCTCCCAAAGTGCTAGGATTGCAGGCATGAGCCACCATGCCCAGGCAAGCAAAGATATCTTTAGATGAAAAGTATTACATGACTGAAAAGAAGTACCTAATGTCTACACTATTGGTATGAGGTACCCAGTAAGAACCACACATGACAAATTTTTATGAGGTGGTGTTTGAGTGGCAGATATTTATTCATTCATTCATCTATTTAGTAACTATCTATAGAATCCTTTATTTGCCCGTTTTCTAACACAGTGAGTTACTTTTATGCCTTTTTTCTTTTTTAAGTCATTATTTTTATTATTACTATTATACTTTAAGTTCTGGGGTACATGTGCAGAACGTGCAGGTTTTTTACATAGGTATACACATGCCATGGTGGTTTGCTGCATCCATCACCCCATCATCTACGTTAGATATTTCTCCTGATGTTATCCCTCCCCTATACCCCCCATCCCCTGCTACCCCTCCCCTTGCCCCCTAGCCCCTGACAGACCCCAGTGTGTGATGTTCCCCTTCCTGTATCCATGTGTTCTCATTGTTCACTTATGAGTGAGAACATGTGGTGTTTGGTTTTCTGTTCTTGTGTCAGTTTGTTGAGAATGATGGTTTCGAGCTTTATCCATGTCCCTTCAAAGGACATTAACTCATCCTTTTTTATGGATGTGTAGTATTCCATGGTGTATATGTGCTACATGTTCTTTATTCAGTCTATCATTGATGGGCATTTGAGTTGGTTCCAAGTATTTGCTATTGTGAACAGTGCCACAATAAGCATATGTGTGCATGTGTCTTTGTAATAGAATGATTTATATTCCTTTGGGTATGTACCCAGTAATGGGATTGCTGGGTCAAATGGTATTTCCAGTCACTGCTCCTTCTTCTATTCCCCATACACAATACAAAAATGTAAATGATTTTTCACAGACTCAAAAGTCAATACCTGATTGTATTAGACCTGTGTTTTCCAATAATATAGCCACTAGCTACATGTAGTTATTGATCACTTAAAATGTGACTTGTTCAAATTGAGATGTTCTATAAGTGTAAAATACACATCCAATTTTGAACTTAAAATTCAAAATAACTCATTCTTTCTGTAATGATTACATGTTAAAGTTATATTATTTTCCTTACATTGGGTTTAATAAAATATGTCATTCAAATTGATTACACCTGTGTATTAATTCATTTTCATGCTGCTGATAAAGACATGCCTGAGACTGGGCAATTTATAAAAGAAAGAGGCTTATTTAACTTATAGTCTCACATGGCTGGGGAGGCCTCACAATTATGGCAGAAGGCAAGGAGGAGCAAGTCAAATCTTACATGAATGACAACAGGCAAAAAAAAAAAGAGCTTGTTCAGAGAAACTCCCCTTTTTAACACCATCATATCTCATGAGACCCATTCAGTGTCATGAGAATAGCATGGGAAGGACACAACTCCATGATTCAATCATCTTCCACCAAGTCCCTTGCACAGCATGTGGGAATATGGGAGCTGCATGATTAGATTTGAGTGGGGACACAGAACCAAACTATATCATTCCACCCTTGGTCCTTCACAAATCTCGTATCTTCCCATTTCAAAATCAATCATGCCTTCTCAGCAGTCCCCCAATCTCAACTCATTTCAACATTAAAACATCCATAGTTCAAAATCTCATCAAAGGCAAGGCAAATACCTTATGTCTATGAGCCTGTAAAATCAAAAGCAAGTTAGTTAATTCCTAGATACAATGGGGATACAGCCATTGGGTAAATACAGCCATTGCAAATAGGAGAAATTGGACCAAACAAAAAGGCTAAAGGCCCCACGTAAGTTTGAAATCCAGCAGGGCAGTCAAATCTTAAAGCTCTAAAATGACCTCCTTTGACTCCATGTCTCACAGATCACACTGATACAAGATGGGGGTTCCTATGGTCTTGGGCAGTGCTGCCTCTGGGACTTTGCAGGGTATATCCCCCTACTAGCGGCTTTCATAGGCTGTTGTTGAGTGTTCATCACTTTTCCAGGTGCATGGTGCAAGCTCTCAGTGGTTCTACCATTCTGGGGTGTGGAGGATGATGGCCCTCTTCTCACAGATTCAATAGGCAGTGCCCCAGTAGGGACTATATGTGGGAACTCTGACCCCACATTTCCATTCTGCACTACCCTATCAGAAGTTCTCTATGAGGGCCCTGCCCCTGCAACACCCTTTTCCTGGGCATCCAGGCATTTCTGTACATATTCTGAGATCTAGGTGGAGGTTCCCAAAACTCAGTTCTTGACTTCTGTGAACTCACACACTCAACCTCATGAGGAAGCTGCCAAGGCTTGGGGCTTCAGCCCTCTTAAGCAACAGCCCAAGCTGTTCCTTGGCCCCGTTTAGTCATGGCTGGAGTGGCTGGGATGCAGGGCACTAAGACCCTAGACTGCACACAGCAGAGGGGCCCTGGGCCCAGCCCACAAAACAGTTTTTTCCTCCTAAACTTCCAGTCCTGTGATGGGAGGGGCTGCTGCAATGGTCTCTGACATGCCCTGGAAACATTTTTCCAGTTTTCTTGATGACTAACATTTAGCTCGTCATTTCTGCAGCTGGCTTAAATTTCTCCTCAGAAAATGGAGTTTTCTTTTGTATTGCATTATCAAGCTGCAAATTTTCCAAACTGTTATGCTCTCTCTTTAAAAACTGAAGGCCTTTAACAGCACCCAAGTCAACTTGAACGCTTTGCTGCCTAGAAACGTCATCCACCAGAAACCCTAAATCACCTCTCTCAAGTTCAAAGTACCACAAATCTATAGGGCAAGGCAAAATGCCACCAGTCTCTTTTCTAAAACATAACATTGATCATCTTTGCTCCACTTCCCAAGAAGTTCCTCATTTCCATCTGAGACCACCTCAGCCTAGACCTTACTGTTCATATCACTATCAGCATTTTCGTCAAAGCCATTCAACAAGTCTCTAGGAATTCCAAACTTTCCCACATTTTCCTGTATTCTGAGTCCTCCAAACTGTTCCAACCTCTGCCTGTTACCCAGTTCCAAAGTCCGTCCCACATTTTTGGGTATCTTTATTGCATCACCCACAGCCTAGTACTAATTAACTGTATTAGCCCACTCTCATGCTGCTAATAAAGACATGCTTGAGACTTGGTAATTTATAAAAGAAAGATGTTTCATTGACTCACAGTTCCACATGGCTGTGGGGGACCTCACAATCATGGCAGAAGATGAAAGAAGAGCAATGGGACATCTTACATGGTGGCAGGCAAAAGAACTTGTGCAGGGGAACTGATAATTGCACAAGTTATGATTTTATAAACTAACAGTTAATAAAACTATCAGATCTTGTGAGACATTCACCATCATGAGAACTGCAAGGAAAAGACCCACTCTATGATTTAATTAACTCCCAATAGGTCCCTCCTAAGACACATGGGGATTAAGGGAACTACAAATTCAAGATGAGATCTGGTTGGAGACACACCCAAACCATATCATATTAGAATATAATAAGATAGAATATGTAAACCTAAAATATTTTAAAATCAGGTGGGCATAAATATACCAAGGAAATAATAATACATAAACACCACAGAATGTTATTCAGAATAATTGAAAAGTAATAACTGGTGCACATGGACATGAAGATGGGAAAAATGGACACTGGGGACTATTAGATGGGGGAGAGAAGGAGGGGCATGAGGGCTGAAATTCTACCTAGTTGGTACTATACTCACTACCTGGGTGATGAATTCGTTTGTACTACATACCTCAGCATCACATGATGTACCTTTGTAACAAACCTGTACTTGTATCTCTTAATTCTAAAACAAAAGTTGGATAAAAGTAAAAATAGTGTGTCAGGAATAGCATTTATCTGGGAATAGCAGAACCCACCTGACTCCCAAGATAGTGGTTTGCATCTCAGAATTTTATTCTGTTAAATAAAAGTGGACATTGATATTTTAAGGTTGCTATGGCAGCTCTACAAAGCCATCCAGGTCACAAGCTTCTTTCAATTCTTCATTCCATCATTCCTGGTTTATATGCCGTATCTTCACCATTCAAGATAGCACATGAAACTCCAGGTATCAATGCTGTGTTTCAGGCAGCAGATTGGAGGCAGTGAAGAAATGTATCATTTTTCTCTTTAAGAGATGTTCTTGTAATCATCCCAGACAGCTCCACTCACATGTCATTGACCGGAATTCAGTCGTGTAAAACATTTCACCTCATGAAGGCTGAAAATCTGTGTTGTTGTTTTTTTTAACTGAGCAGCAAACACCGTGCTAAAGATTGGCAGTTTTGTTATTAAATATAAGAAAACAGATTCTAGAGTCAGCAGTAATCAGTATTTCACTTCCCAAATATTTATGCACACTCTTCCTCCTAAAACTAAAAAATTTATCTAGTTACTGTATCTATACATAATCAAGAAAATCTGTTAATGGGAGGTTCTTCCTTCAGGTCCAGATATGCTTTTATTTGAACTAAAGACCTACAGACTAAATATGTCATTATTGGACACTAACACATCTAATACGTGTTGTATGTTTGTTTTGTTTTGTTTGAGACAGTGTCCCACTCTGTCCCCCAGGCTGGAGTGCTGTGGCACAGTTTTGGATCACTGCAACCTCCCCCTCGCAGGTTCAAGCAATTCTCCTGGCTCAGCCTCCCAAGTAGCTGGAATTACAGGTGCCTGCCACCACGCCCAGCTAATTTTTGTACTTTAATAGAGATGAGATTTCACCATGTTGGCCAGGCTGGTATCGGCCTCCTGAGCTCAAGTGATCCACCCTCCTCAGCCTCCCAAGATGCTGGGATTACAGGAAAAAGCCAGCACGCCCTGCAAATATATGGAAAGTGAAGAAAGAAGAGAATTAAAAACACCCTTTCTAGAATAGAAAAATATGTAAAACACAGGGGGAGTCATGGATTAACCACAATTACTAGCTGGGCAGGAATGGTAAAAGCTCTTTGTCTTGCCTCTGTTTCTCCTGATGTTTTTCATTGTCCGCTAATATTCCACATTTGAGAGGTAAATTGGAAAATATACCATTCTTGTAGAGCTATACCTGAGAAACTGGGGAATGTTTTTAGGATTAACAGGTACAGAATTGGTATTATTTTAGTAACATAATTCTCTAAAGTGTGTTAATTATCTGGTCTGTTTGCATGTAGCCCATTTCATGTGAAAGTGAACATATCCAAAGTTCTTATCCAAGACATATTGAGCTAAATTGGTCAACATTATCATAATTGGATCAATACAGCCAAAAAGAAGGACTGAGAAGAGGCATGATAGCCATCTTATAATGCTGACAAATTGTTATGTAGCAAAAAGGAAATTTATCTTGCATTGTTTTGGAAGGCAGAACATCATGTAATAGGAATAAATTCAATGGAGGCAGGTATTGAGGAAGCTTGAAAGAAATGAAACAGAGTAAAACAAACACCCTTGCCAATATTTGGAACTGCCCCAAATCCGTATGTTTGCCTGATGAGATTCTCTCACTAGTTTTCAAAATGTCTGTGGAGGGAATTCCTACAGTGTAGAAGGTTAAATTAGATGATCTCTAGGGTTTCATCTAAATCTGCCTTCTATGTTTCTATGATTCAATGAAACTAAAGACAAGGACTGGACAAGTATTGATTCAGAAGAACCCGGAGAGGCATGAAGAAACTGCAGAAACACATCAAACTGTCTTGCAAGCTGTCCATAAAAGATTTATGCTACTCCCTTAAGAGGGGCCAAAAAGTTAAGATTGTTCAATCTTCATCATCTAGTTGGCTGTTTGATCTACTTGAATTACTGACCCAAGGTTTTAGAAGTTGTCATAAAACAAAAGGTCTCTGTAAGTTTTATGTTGTTCTTTAGAAAACCTATTTTGTTCTACAGGAAATGTGTTTATTTTTTGTGAATAAATTGTTAGTAACTCCTGGGATTTGTATTGGTGAGTTTTATGGAGGGAAAATTGTGTTTTAGCAACACCTAAGTCCATAGTTACTATATTTAAGAGTTTTCTTTTCCTGTTGCTTTGAATTGTTCACATGAACAGTGGAAGTTTCCTGTACAACTTTTCTTCAAATTCAGAATTTTGCACTCAGTTCCTTAATAAACATATCCTGTTACCAAAAAAAAACCTTAATGAAAAATTCTGATTATTTCAGAAAGATATCTAGGTATTCAAAAGACTGTGTGAATATATCTAAGAAACAAATGACAGTGTTATAACAAAGACTATATTATCATTCAGTAAATTGAATATGTTATCATTCAGTAAATATCATTTAGTAAATAGTTGCTGAGTTCTCATACACTTACCAAGATTTTGATCTTGGCATTGAAGAGGAAATGCTGAACAAGTCAGACACAGCCATCTTTGTGGTACATACTGTCCAGCAGCTGGGGAATCATATAAGATAAATTATAAAAATGCTGTGAAAGCGGAAGGTGGTGACATTAGGGAGATTGTAACAAGGGAAATTAGCCTAGATTTAGTAAATCAAAAGGGAGGCAATATTGAGGCCTGTGTGTGAAAAAGTATGAGTAACCCTGCTTAATGTGGTTTCCAGCTACCCTCCTATCTCTGTCCTGAGTTAACACCTATGACCAGGGCCGATCCAATTTTTGAGTCTTAATGATCATAAAATCCTAATAAAATCAAGTATTTATAATGAATTATTTAAAACTTCTGAAATTGTAGGGCTTCAAATTCTTTTCTTTTGAGCTCTTCTTAGATCGTTTTCCTGAAATGCTTATGTAGATATGCTTTCTGATTGCAACTTGGCTTTTCCGTTCCATCTAGAACATGTTACAACTCTTGGTAAATTCCTAGGTCTAATGGGTCCCATATACGTGAGAGGGGTCTTAAAATTCATGCTTCATTAAATGTACAATAAACCTACCTTGTCAATGAAATAAATTTAAAAGTAATACATGATATAAGTCCTGCTTTGTGTATGCTCTGGCTTTTGGGAATTTTTTGATGCTTCAGAGTAGAAATTATACTTCAATGACACTGGTGCTGATTCGGACACACTAGGATTTGAATTCTGGTTCTGCCAGTGCAGATTAGCTGTGCAAATTTGGGTATGTGACTCAAACTCTTTGAAACTCAGTTTTTTAATCTATGAAATGAAGTTAATAATAATACCTATAATTTAGAGTTTGATAGAATTTAAAAGAGTAACTGTACAAAGCTTTTAGCACAGAGCCTACAAAATATAAGTTCTATACATATGAGGCTTTATGTTCTTCATCCTCATAATCATTCTCTTTTTAGGTAGTTTTGGCATGGAAGCTCATGGAGAATGTCACTATTTGTAAATATTAAAGTAAATAAGGCATATGACTTATAAAGCAGTATTATAATAATACCTAAAATTTAGATGGGACTCTGGTTTACAAAGCATCTGCATGTCCACTGTCTCATCTAATACAACCTGATGCTTACCACCATGACAATTATTCACCTGACAGCCCTGGCTGTTTGCTGTCAACATCCATTCTGCTTGGACAATATCCTTGCCATATTTGCTGTTGAATATTTTGAATGTCATTCTTCAGAACAACATACTACATTTTACTGCTCTCTTCTACTTTTCTTACACAAAGGAAGAAAGACTAAAAGTAAGGAGAATGACTTTACTAAAGTTCATATAAGAAGGTGTGTCACATTGGACTAGGCTGGAAAGGAGCTGCCAAATTTCAGCCCCTGTGCTCCTTCCATGATATAAAAACTTGGTAGTTTTTTTTTTATGTTTCGGCTAACCTCACACCATCTTTATATTAACAATGAAAGTCGAATCCATTAGGCAGAGCCAATTTTATAGATACTGTAAAAGGCAAAACTTATACCTACGTTTCCTTCTCTTCCAGTGAAGGGAACATCAATGGGATTGGAAACATTTATAGAATTAATGGTATTAAAGCATTGCATCCCATTTTATGTGAGAGTGGATATAAGCTGGGGTAATGCCTTATGGCAGCCTAGATGATGACTGAGCATTGAGGCAACTGTTGGGGAAGAAAGAGAGAAACCTGTCAGATTACACTCAAGAAAGTGATGGTTCATGAATGCACAATGGCACCTTGCCTGCAGAACCAGTACTGGTATCTTGGTGACCATCAACAATTCATTTCCTTGCAACACTTCCTCCATACATAATGTGAATCAGTGGCTCTCAAGCCATGCAGTAAGAAGCTAAAAAGTTTCTGGTGGAATCCTTTTAATCCTCCTAGCAGAGAAAAGAGGTGAAGTAATTGGCAGTGTCTAGCATCCATTATAACTAATCATAGTACATACCTATTTTTCTCCCTTATATATTGGACTTGTGCTTAAATGTTTCATTAAAATGGGGATTCTTATGTTGAAGTAAGCTTGTGATCTGCTGTTTAAAGCACAAAGAATTTAGCTGAAAAGATAGTCATGCCACATTCTAAATATTATCTTAAGTTACGCTAGTTTTCTGAAATTCAGTAAAATTTATAGTTTTTTTAAAAAAAATAAAAGGAATACTTTTCTCTGGGGTTGATAAGCTAGTGAAGTGATGTATGTGTTGCTGCTGCCTTATGATTTATAGAATAAGATACTAATATTAGGTGTTACTATTATAATTCATATTCTTATAACTATCATTTCTTATCATTATAACTTCATTATATATTCATTTATATAATGAATATATAAATACTCATTATAACTATCATATTCTTATCAGTGCTATATTTGATAACCATACATTCTACCTGACTTAATCAGAGGATAAAAATTGTTGGAAAAGAAAAACAAAAAGCATCAGGTAATTTCTCATGAGAACTGCCCTCCTCCTAATATTTTTACTTTTTCTCCAAATGTTGCTGAAAGTTCAGCTGATTATGTAAGGATTATGTAAGAGAAGGTATTGGTTTCATCATAACTATTTTGAATGATTTTACTACAAACTAGATGTTCAGCCAACCAAAAAAATCATGCATGACTCCCATTAGATAATATGCATATTTAGAGTCTTTATTTCTTGCTACTTAACTGCTTTTTTCTTTTAAGATAGGCACAGGTAATGTTCTGATTCCAATTTTCTAAGAGTTTCATGGATAATCTTTCCATTTATGCCTCCAAAAAATTAGGTGTTTTTTTGAGGTTAAAACATGAAGTGAGAGAATTGTCTAAATGCTCATCAAACAGTGTGAAGGTGAAGAAGTCAAAATCTTTGCTTACCCTTTTAAGTGCTACTGATCTCAGTCAATACATTGCAAATTTGCTATTTTCTTCATAAAGACATGATTTGTCTGTGATTTTATTTTGCTGACAAAAAGCAAGATTAATTTTTTCCTGTAGTTTGTGATGTTAGCTTATTTCCACATCTACAAAAACTCCAAGAATAAGATAAGAGATTAATGGCTAAGGCATATTGAGGGAAGTATGCATATCTAAAAAAGCTTTGTAATTAGGACATTTGTAATTCATGGTGTTAACAACAGTTTTCCTATCAAGATTGCTCAGCTGATCTACAACCAAAATGACATAGCAAAAGTTTGTCCTCAAAGTACAAATGATTATATCATTTTAATGGGAAAGTCAATTGGACGATAAATATGAAAAGTATAACACTAGTTGTTATTAACATTCTCATTTATCTTTTTTGAACCACAGCTATGGTTTAAATGTTGTGTACCTCAGCATTCATATGCTGAAATTCTAACTCCCAAGATGATGGTATTAGCAGCTGGGGCATTTGGGAGGTGATTCGATCATAACAATGGACATCTCATGAGTGTGATGTGTTCCTCTTTTATACAAGAGGCCCAAGATAGACCCCTCACTCCTCCCAACATGAGAGGACACAGTGAGAGAACATCATCTATAAAATGCCTATAGAACGAGAGAGAAATCCAAGATGGCTGATCGCTAACAGCTCGGGATTGTAGCTCCCAGTGAAAGCACAGAGAAGGAGAGGACACCACACTTTCAGACAAATTTTTGTCACTCACAGAGCAGAAGATTCCCAGTGGAGGAGCCCCACAGGTCACCAGTGCAACTCTTGTGGCCAGCATGGTGGTTTTGCTGGTACCTCAGCACGGGTGGTTCTTGGTGAAGAGTAAATGGGACTGGTTCCCCTTCTGACCAATGCTTGGAGCTCTGGGAAGTCAGAGTCACCTATTACGGACTCAAGAAGGAAGCCAGATAGGAGATTCCTGGGCAGAAGAACACCATCAGTCTTTATGCCACTGTTTTGGCCAGCGCAGTGGGCTGCTCAGATTCCGGTGCTGGGAATTAATAAATTGGACATCCACTCAGAAACCTAATTTGAAAGTCAGTAATTACAAAGATGACAGGTGGATAAATTTACAATGATGGGAAGAAACTAGCATAAAAAGGCTGAGAAAACCCAAAATCAGAATGCCTCTTTCTCTACAGAGGATCACAGTTCCTCATCAACAAGGGAACAAGGCCTGATTGAGAGCGAGTGCATTCCATTAACAGAATTAGGCTTCGGAAGGTGGATAATAAGAAACTTCTGTGAGTTAAAAGAACATGTTCTAGCCCAATGTAAAGAAACTGGAACCTTGAAAAAAGGTTTGATGAAATCCTAACGAGAATAGACAATTTAGGGAGGAATATAAATGAATTAATGGAACTGAAGAAAACAATGCTAGAACTCTGTGAAATATGCACAGGTTTTAACACTTGAATTGATCAAGCAGAGGAAAAGATATCAGGTCGAAGACCAACTTAATGAAGTGAAACGAGAAGACAAGATTAGCGGAAAAAAAAGTAAAAAGGAATGAGCAAACTCTCCAAGAAATATGGGACTATGTGAACAGACCTAATTTACATTTGATAGGTGTACCTGAATGTCATGAAGAGAATGAATCCAAGCTGGAAAATATTCTTCAGGAT
>CM052657.1:94201849-94258150 GCA_028533165.1 Leontopithecus rosalia | reverse complement strand
GGGTCAATATTCAATATCCTCAAAGAAAAGAATTTTCAACCCAGAATCTCATATCCAGCGAAACTAAGCTTTATAAATGAAGGAAAAATAAAATTTTTTACAAACAAGCAAGCACTCAGATTTCATCACAACCAGGCCTGCTTTACAAGAGCTTCTGAAAGAAGCACTATACACAGAAAGGAACAACCAGTATCAGTCCTCCCCAAAACTTACCAAAAGGTAAAGAGTATCTCCATAATGAAGAATCTATATTAACTAATGGGCAACATAGTCAGCTAGCATTAAATGACAATATTAAACTCACAAATATCAATATTAATCCTAAATTTAAATGGATTAAATGCCCCAATAAAAGACACAGACATGCAAACTGAATAAAACGTCAAAACACATCAGCACACTCTATCCAGATCCATCTCATAAGCAAGGACAGGAGGAAGACTCGCCAATCAAATGGAGAGGAAAAAAAAACAGGAGTTGTAACTTTCGTCTCTGACAGAATAGACTTTAATGGTAACAGAGACTAAAGGAAACAAAGAAGGACATTACATGATGATAAATAGATCAATGCAACAACAGGAATCAATGATCATAAACATATATACACCCATTATACGAGCACCCAGATACATAAGACAGGTTTTCAATGACTTATAAAGAGACTTGGACTTCCCCACAATAATAGCAGGAGACTTTGACACCACAATTTGATGGATAAATGAGATAGAAAATTAACAGAGACATCTATGATTTGAACTCAGACCTGGAACAAGTAAACTCAGTGAATATTTATAGACTTCTTCACCCCAGGTCCACAGAACATACATTTTTTTCAGTACCACATTACACCTATTTTCAAAGTGACCACATAAATGGAAGCAAATCATTCTTCAGCACTTGCACAGCATTTCACAAATTTTAATGAAATATTGGTTGGCCGTTTGTTTGTTATTTTCTTTCCTTATTCCTTCCTGTCTCCGCTGTTAAGCACAATTATCGACATAAAAGAGGTTTTTAATACCTACTTTTAGATTGCATTCTAGCCTGGGCAATAGAGCAAGACTCCTGTTCTCTCTCCCCATTTTCTCTTTTTCTCTTTCTTTGGGGAAAAAAAAAGCTTTCACACCCTGATCTTTTCTGTGTGTGTGTGTGTGTGTGTGTGTGTGTGTGTGTGTGTGTGTGTGTATAAATTTAAAAAAGAAAAAGAAACGCCTATAGAAAGCTGGCCTTTACCAGGAACCAAATCTCCCAGCACCTTGATCTTAGAGTTTTCATTCTATAGAACTGTGAGAAGTCAACTCCTGTTGTTTATAAATCACCCAGTCTATGAGATTTTTAAATAGCAGCCCAAATGTTCTGAAAGAACCACTCTAGTGATGAGTAATTAACAACTTGACTAGTCTTGAGCCTTGACCTAGGATATAATCTCCAAGACTAGAAAGAAACATATTCCTTTAGTCGACCAACTGTTTGTTGAGCACCTGCTATATGCTTAGAATGTGAGTAAGACAGACAAAATCTTGCTCTTGAATAATGTACATTCTGGCCGTGTACGGTGGCTCACACCTGTAATTGCAGCACTTTGGGAGGCTGAGGCAGGTGGATCACAAGGTCAGAAGTTTAAGACCAGCCTGGCCAATATGGTGAATCCCTATCTCTACTAAAACTACAAAAATTAGCCTGGTGCTGTGGGAGGCACCTGTAATCCCAGCTCCTCAGGAGGCTGAGGCAGAAGAATTGCTTGAGCCTAGGCAACAGAGGTTGCATTGAGCCAGGATCACACCATTCTACTACAGCCTGGGCCACAAAACGAGACTCCATCTCAAAAAAAAAAAAATTAAAATGTACATTCTACAACAGGAATAGACAATGAATGCACTTAGAAATAATTTTAGATGGTGATAAGTAAAATGAAAATATAAAACAGAGTAATTACAAAGAGGGATGGATAAGAGATAAGTATTACAGTGATCAGGGATTTTTTCTGTCTGAGATAATTTATATATTACTATTTTTATATATTACAGTATATATATATATACACACACATTGAATAAGGACAAGAATGAAGGAATGAGACATTAAGAGGCATTGGGTAAGAGAGTTTTAGACAATTGCAAAGATCCTTAGGCATAAATAAACTTGTGCTATAGGAAGTGAAAGATGGGCAATGATGCTACAACAAAATGCATAAGATAAAGAATAGTAGGAGCTGAAATACTGGAAGCAGCTTTTCTCTATCTGCTTCCCAATTCTTTAATTAAGTTTATTAAATTCTTATTTGTGTGGCTAACCTTCATTTGTGTGGCATGACATTCATTTATGTCCCCTCTCTGAAGCCCTCCATACCAATATATTTTTATTTTTTCATTTAGCAAAAATGTATTGATCACCTTTTTAAAATATATATATATTTTAATGCATTTTTAGGTTCTGGGGTACATGTGAAGAACATTCAGGATTATTGCATCGGTACATACATGGCAATGTGCTTTGATGCCTTCATCCCCATCACCTATATCTGGCATTTCTCCCCATGTTATCCCTCCCTAACTCCCTACGCTCTGCTGTCCCTCTCCTGGTACCCCCGCCCAACAAACCTCAGTGTGTGATGCTTCCCTCCCAGTGTCCATGTATTCTTGTTGTTCAACACCCACCTATGAGTGAGAACGTGCAGTGTTTGATTTTCTGTTCTTGTGTCAGTTTGCTGAGAAAGATGGTTTCCAGGTCCATCCATGTCCCTACAAAGGACACGAACTCATCAATTTTTGTGGATGCATAGTATTCCATGGTGTGTATGTGCCACATTTTCCCTGTCCAGTCTATCATTGAAGGGCATTTGGGTTGGTTCCAAGTCTTTGCTATTGTAAACAGTGCCACAGTGAACATTGGTGTGCATGGGTCCTTATAACTGAACAATTAACATCCTTTGGATATATACCCAGTAATGGGATTGCTGGGTCAAATGGAATTTCTATTTCTAGATCCTTGAGGAATCTCCACACTGTCTTCCACAATGGTTGAACTAATTTACACTGCCACCAACAGTGTAAAAGTGTTCCTATATCTCCACATCCTCTCCAGCATCTGTTGTCTCCAGATTTTTTAATGATCGCCATTCTAATTGGTGTGAGATGGTATCTCAATGTGGTTTTGATTTGCATTTCTCTAATGACCAGTGATGATGAGCATTTTTTCATATGTTTGTTGGCCTCATATATGTCTTGTCTTGAAAAGCATCTGTTCATATCCTTTGCCCACTTTCGAATGGGTTTGTTTGTTTTTTTCTTGAAAATCTGTTTTAGTTCTTTGTAGATTCTGTATATAAGTCCTTTGACAGATGGGTAGATTGCAAAAGTTTTTCCCGTTCTATTCATTGCCGGTTCACTCTAATGATTGTTTCTTTTGCTGTGCAGAAGCTCTGTAGTTTAATTAGATTCCATTTGTCTATTTTGGCTTTTGTAGCCAATGCTCTTGGTGTTTTAGTTATGAAGTCCTTGCCTATGCCTATGTCCTGAATGATTTTTCCTAAGTTTTCTTCTAGGGTTTTTATGGTGTTAGGTCTTATGTTTAAGTCTTTAATCCATCTGGAGTTAATTTGAGTGTAAGGTGTCAGGAAGGGGTCCAGTTTCTGCTTTCTGCACATGGCTAGCCAGTTTTCCCAACACCATTTATTAAACAGGGAATCCTTTTCCCGTTACTCGTTTTTGTGAGGTTTGTTAAAGATCAGATGGTTGTAGATGTGTGGCATTGCCTCTGATGCCTCTGTGCTGTTCCATTGGTCTGTATCTCTGTTTTGGTACCAGTACCATGCTGTTTTGATTACTGTCACCTTGCAGTATAGTTTGAGGTCCAGTAGTGTGATACCTCAAGCTTTGTTCTTTTTGGTTAGAATTGACTTGGCTATGCAGGCTCTCTTTTGGTTCCATATGAAGTTTAAGGTGGTTTTTTCCAGTTTTGTGAAGAAGGTCATTGGTAGCTTGATGGGGATAGCATTGAATCTATAAATTACTTAGGGAAGTATGGTCATTTTAACAATATTGATTCTTCCTAACTATGAGCATGGAATGTTTCTCCATCTGTTTGTGTCTTCTTTTATTTCTTTGAGAAGTGGTTTGTAGTTCTCCTTGAGAGGTCCTTTACATCCTTTCTTAGTTGTACTCCTAGGTATTTTATTCTCTTTGTAGCAATTGTGAATGGGAGTTTATTCTTGATTTGGTTTGTTTTTAGTCTGTTATTAGTGTATGGGAGTGTTTGTGATTTCTGTACATTGATTTTGTATCCTGAGACTTTACTGAAGTTGCTTATCAGTTTAAGGAGATTTGGGGTGGAGACAATGGGGTCTTCTAAATATACAATCATGTCATCTGAAAATAGAGACAACTGAACTTCCTCCTTTCCTAATTAATACCCTTTATTTCTTTTTCTTGCCTGATTGCTCTGGCTAGAACTTCCAATAGCATATTGACTAGGAGTGGTGAGAGAGGGCATCCTTGTCTAGTACTGTGTTTAAAAGGGAATGCTTCCAGTTTATGCCCATTCAGTATGATATTGGCTGTGGGTTTGTATTAAATTGCTTTTATTATTTTGAGACACGTTTCATCAATACCTAGTTTATTGAGAGTGTTTAGCATAAAGGGCTGTTGAATTTTGTCAAAGGCCTTCTCTGTATCTATTGAGACTATCATGTGGCTTTTGTCTTTGGTTTTGTTTATGTGGTGGATTATGTTTATAGACTTGCGTATGTTGAACCAGTCTTGCATCCCTGGGATGAAGCCTACTTGATTGTGATGGATAAGCTTTTTGATGTAACGTTGCATTGGGTTTGCCAGTATTTCATTGAAGATTTTTGCTTCTATGTTTATCATGGATATTGGCCTGAAGTTTTCTTTGCTTTTGACTCTCTGCGTGGTTTTGGTATCAGGATGATGTTGGTCTCATAAAATGATTTGGGAAAGATTCTCTCTTTTTGTATTTTCTGGAATAGTTTCAGAAGCAATGGTACCAGCTCCTCTTTGTACATCTGGTAGAATTCAGCTGTGAACCCGTCTAGATCTGGATTTTTTTTTTTGGTTGGTTGGTAGGCTATTAATTGCTGCCTCAACTTCAGCCCTTGTTATTGGTCTATTCAAGGTTTCAACTTCTTCCTGGTTTAGGCTTAGGAGGATGCAAGTGTCCAGGAATTTATGCATTTTTTCTGGGTTTACTGGTTTATGTGCATAGAGTTGTTTGTAGTGATCTCTGATGGTGCTTTGTATTTCTGTGGAATCTGTGGTGATATCCCCTTTATTATTTTATTGCATCTATTTGATTGTTCCCTCTTGTCTTTTTTATTAATCTGGCTCAGGGTCTATTTTTTTGATCTTCTCAAAAAAACAGCTCCTGAATTTATTGATTTTTTGAAGAGTTTTTTGTGTCTCCATCTCCTTCAGTTCTGCTCTGATCTTAGTTATTTCTTGTCTTCTGCTAGCTTTTGAGTTTTTTTTTTAACCTTGCTCCTCTAGCTCTTTCAATGTTGATGGTGTAGATTTTAGATCTTGCCTTGCTTCTCATGTGGGCATTTATTGCTGTAAATGCTCCTCTAGATACTGCTTTAAATGTGTCCCAGAGATTCTAGTATGTTGTGTCTTTGTTCTCATTGGTTTTGAAGAACATCTTTATTTCTGCCTTCATTTTATTGTTTATCCAGTCAACATTCAAGAGCCAGTTGTTCAGTTTCCATGAAGTTGTGTGGTTCTGAGTTACTTTCTGAATTCTGAGTTCTAATTTGCTTGCACAGTGGTCTGAGAGACTTTTTGTTATGATTTCCACTCTTTTGCATTTGCTGAGGAGTGACTTCCTTCCAATTATGTGGTCAGTTTTAGAGATGTGATGTGGTGCTGAGAAGAATGTAGATTCTGTGGATTTGGGGTGGAGAGTTCTGTAAGTGTCTATTAGGTTTGCTTAGTCCAGGTCTGAATTCAAGTCCTGGATATCCTTGTTAATTATCTGTCTGGTTGATCTGTCTAATATTGACAGTGGAGTGTTAGTCTCCCATTATTATTGTGTGGGAATCTAAGTTTCTTTGTAGGTCATTAAGAACTTGCTTTATGTATGTGAATGCTCCTGTATTAGGTACATATATATTTAGAATCATTAGCTCTTCTTGTTGCATTTATCCTTTTACCATTATGTAATTCCCTTCTTTGTCTCTTTTGATCTTTGTTGGTTTAAAGTCTATTTTATAAAAGAATAGGTATGCAACTCCTGCTTTTTTTTTCCTTTCCATTTGCTTGGTAAATCTTCCTCCATCCCTTTATTTTGAGCCTATGTGTATTCTTGCATGTGAGATGGGTTTTCTGGATATGTCACATCATTGGGTTTTGATTTTTTATCCTATTTTCTAGTCTGTGTCTTTTGATTGAGGCATTTAGTCCATTTACATTTAAGGTTAATATTATTATGTGTGATGTCTTTTCTAACATATTAAAAATATTTTCAAATTAATACAAGATGCTATTTCAAAGACTAGTGATGTATTTTCTAAAATGTTTATTCAAAGTCCTTTAATAATTTTAAGTAATTAAATATTAATTGTAGTTTCAAATGTTATACTTGCTAAAGATATCAATTTAGATACAGGTATAAATAGCAATGTAGGTGTAGGTGTAAGTATAGATGTATACTTTAAAAAAATACATTCCATGCACATTTCCTACCCCAAATTTGTGTTTATAGAAAACGTTCTTCTTCACTGGCCTAATTCAAAGTGACCAAACTGACTAATGAGATGTTGGTATGTATCCTTTTCCCCCTATATCTAGCAACTTTGCTACTGATGGTTTTATGGACATACATCTTTATCATTTTGTTATGTTTTGTTTTCATAAAGGAGCATTGCTATTATTCTTCAGAAAATGGGGGAGGAAAAGATCTAAGTTCCTAGAAAGTACATATTTTAGGCACAAGTACCATCAATGTAGCCATATTAAAAAATGGTATTTACATTGGTCCGATGTAGATATGCTTCTCTTTAGAAACAGTCTTGCTACTGGAGTTGAATGTTTATATGGGGACTTTTTAAAATGGAAGTCTACATACAGCCAGAAGGATTTACTGTATTGGGTCACTTCACATATTCCCAATGGTCCAAGAGGCAGAGTAATTTTGGCATTTTTATCAACACTCAAATTTTCACTGTAGATACAGGGACACTGCAATATATGAAGAAACCCCTTGTCTAGTGAAGGTGACAGGATATCCCAGACTTCACCTTTAAGTGTACTATAATGTTCTCTACTCCTGAGATGCACAACACACCTTGTTTGATTTTGAAATCCCCTTTTTGGGGGAGGGGGGAGAAAAGTTGCTCTCAGGAGTTCAGGAGTAGGATTCTTTGATGACAAAAGTGAAGAGCTCTGGAAAAATATTGCTCTTGGAAAAAGTGAAGCTATAATCAAGGTAATTAAATGTTCCAGTTGCAATGAGAATATGATGTGGTTTGTTGGTAAAGGTCATTATACTATAGTATATTACGTGAGCAGTGATTTTATATCAACTATTTTTATAATTAGTTCAATATTAAGTAACTATAATGAGGAGAGATGTTAAATTCTGAATCACAGTTCGATAGAAAGGTGGCTTTAGTCAGCAGTGTTATATTGAACATAAATATGTATAAAGCAGAAAATAAGTGACAGATGACATCCCCTCCTCAAAGTGCCAAGTGGCACAGCCCAATAAAAATTAGAAATGTGAGGTCTCAGTCTGAAGACATAAGAAGATATATTGGGAGTACCAGGAAAGCTGATTGAAACACAACTAAGGATCTTGTTTATTAGAAAGCACGCAAGTGCTGAATAAAGATCAGTCTTTGTTGTAAAAGCAGGAAAACAGAACGTATTACCAAGAGGACTTGGCAGCCATGCAGGGGGCATGGTTATGGGAAACAGGAAAAATGCTGGAGAGGAGAAGAAAGCAATGGCACCAAGCTTCTGTCTATGGGTTCCCAAACCCAGGTCTAATGGACTGAAATCTAAAAGCAGAGAATAGTGAGGCTCTCAGAATTATTTGACTTTTAAAAGATAAGACTGCAAAAATATATGCTTCCCTTCTTTTAACCATTTCGGTATATTGTTGCTTTAGTAAATAGAAAATACTTGTGTTTCTTGCAGGCTCCCTTGTGAACTCGTAAAAACTCATTGACACCCAGGATATGATGAATTGATTTTGTAAATTTGATGTGGAAATGGTGATTAGAAGAATAAGAGAAGGGGCCCTTTCATGTATTCATTTATTATTTTCAGCAATATAATAAGTTGGTTTAAAGAAAATCTGCCAAGAAAGTGGTTTGACTCCATTTGAAAAGAGGGCTACCCAGAATGGAAAACCAATTTTAGATTTATATTTGCCTTTAAAAACACAGATGGGCACAGTGACTCATGCATGCAATCCCAGCACTTTGGGATGCCAAAGTGGGTGAAGCATGAGGTCAGGAGTTCGAGAACAGCCTGGCCAACATGGTGAAATCCTGTCTCTACTAAAAATACAAAATTAGTTGGTCATGGTGGCACATAATTGAGAATTGCTTGAACCCAGGAGGTGGAGATTGCAGTGAACTGAGATTGTGCCACTGCATTCTAGCCCAGGTAAGAGAGTGAGACTCCATCTGAAAAAAACAAAAAAACTAAAAACAAACAGCAACAACAAAAAACCCCAACAACCATAGAGACTTGAACCTGTATTATAGAGGTTAGAACATCAAACCAAAGATCAAAACAGAGGTGTTTGCCCTTGTAAGTTACCATTGATGCTCTGTCTACTCCTGTTATCCTTCTTCCTTAAAGACAAAGACCAAAAATCAATTCATTTAGCTCCACGGTTTCTAGTCTTTCTCCACAGTACCTTGGCTTTGGGACAAATATAAATTAGAAGTGAATGGAGAGAGGAAAATCTCTCTAGTTTCTATTCCACTGGGTCATTATTTTTTAAATATAAGTAAGATTGAACTGTAATTTATAGCTGGGAGTTCTGCAAGGTTTACTTTTTCCTCTCCTCACCTACATTTTCCTCTCTCATTATAGATTAATGATGGTGAGCAACAGAGCTTTGCCCAAGTATCAGTATGAAAAATAGTCAGCAGAAAATACAAGGGTTTTGTCCAGCAAGAGTTGGGATGCGAGAGAAAATTCTGGCTTAGAGACAAGGAAAAGAGAGTATTAAGATATACCTTTTTCTTGCGCAAACTTTATTTGTAGCCACTATTTGTGTGTAGACCATTTAAAATGTAAAATTTGTATTTGCATTGTTTATGTATGTGTGTTTCTCTCTCTCTCTCTCTCTCTCTCTCTCTCTCTCTCTCTCTCTCTCTCTCTCTCTCCTTCTCTCTCCCCCCTCCCCTCCCTCCCTCAGAGGGAAAACAAATGACCAGATACTGACTGAGGATACATTGATCTGGAAATAGCCAAAAATAGATACAGTTATTAAACATAATTTTTTTCATGTTTCAAAATTTGTATCTGAACTACAGCAAACATTATGTGTGATTTTCTTTATGAGAAAATAAGATGTACCTGCACTAAACTTTGGATGCCAAATGACATTTATAAACATATTTATAACTAGAAATTTCCTTTCAGATAAGATTAGTATCATCAAATACATGTGGGAGTCTTTTAAAAATTAATATATCTCAACCTCATCCCTCAAAATTCCGATTAATCAATTTACTCACAGTGGAGACCCAACCTGTGTTTTTTTTTTGTTTGATTGTTTGTTTTTTTTCAAAAAGTGCTTGCGTGATTGTGATGCACACTTGGAATTGAGAACCACTGATAACCCAATGTTTTCACAGATGAAGGAGTGCTTTAGTTACCTCTGAAGAGCACATTGCCTACAGTAGGTGCTTAACACAACATACATGTATTATCTCATAGTCCTATGGATTCAGAGTCCAGGTACAGCTTACCTAGTCCATCTGCACAGAGATACCTCCTACTACAAGCAAGGGGTTGTGCAGGCTGCCTTCTTTTCTGAAGTTTGGAGTTTTCTTAAAATCTCTTGTTGTTGGGCTAATTCAGTTTCTTGGAGTTGTAGGACTGAGGTCCCATTTCTTACTGGCTATCAACCAGGGGCCACTCTGGGCTCCTACAGGGCACTGTAGCTCCTATTAGATTCTCATAGTCCCTCTTAAAGACCCTCTTACCATATGGCAGGCAGCTTACTTCTTCAAGCCTAACAGGAGACTCATGACAGTAAGCTAAGATGGAGTCATATATATAAGGTGACACAATAAAAAAGTGACTGTCTTGTTACTTTTACCATATTTCCTTGAATAGAAACAAGTTGCAATTCAGCCTACATTCAATGGGGGTGGATTATGCAAGGATTTGTCTCATTGGGAGGTACCTCAAAGTTTGACCACCAGGAGGTGGTCAAACCAATTTGTCCAAATCAGATTATAAAGCTAATTAAAGAAACATCAATGTTCTTATTCATCTGGGTTGTCTTTCAAAAGAGAAAACAAAGGTGAAAGAAAAATCATTTATATATAGCATGCAGAGTTAAATGTAGAGTATGTGTTTCTGCATGTTAATTAAGTTCTTCATAGAATGTGAAAACGCCAATTTATACTTTGCTTATTTCCCTCTTATATAGGTAGTTACTTGTTTAAAAATACTAAATAATTAATTTACAATGACTCTTTAGCCCTAACATATAGTAGTGGTTTGCAAAATATTAATTTCTGTTAAAGTCAGATTTTTTGGTGAGTGCAATTACATTTCAAATAATCTACATTTATGACTTGAATCATTCAAGTGGCAAAATATTTTGTTCTAAAGGAAAATTAAGTACTTGACAAAAGCCATTGATAGCAATTTGAATTACCGTTACTTCCCCATTCCTAGCATTGTATACCTACTTAAACATTTTTGGGGTTATCTTTCACAAATGTTTGGAGGAACCTCAGGAGGAAGTGGGTCATTTTAACTGACCACTGGCTAAGAGAGCCTCTACAACTCTAAAACAGTTGACTACCATCTGTTTCTAAATCTTTAAAGTATCCTAATTTTTTATTTGGGAAGATTTTCTAATGGCTTTTTTTTCCTGTTAAGATTATTCTGTCTCAACACACCAGTAACAGTTACGTACATATGTTGAATGTATTTAGGGAAATGACAATTTTTCTATTGCAATATTAATATATTTATGTAAGATACTATTAGCAACAATTCTCCTCTTGCCCAAGGAACATTTTCTAAGTTCCCTAAATTTGATTTAAAAACCATTTTGAGACATTGCAAACACGTAGCCACATGTGTACCCACTAATCAGATGTGCCAAGTGTTACAATTTTATTAATATATTCCTTTTTGGAAAGAAATGTAATTTTGTAGACACAGTTGACCCTCCTTACTTCAAACATGACCTCCTCTCCTTACTAGAAGTTAACCAGGATAGAAGTACTACTATCTAGGAGTATGTTTAAATCCTCACCATTCATATTTTATATCTTCCCTCCATATAAGTATACCTGTAAAAATATGTAATTTTATTTTATAGGGTTTTCTATTTGAATAAATTGTAGATATACATTTTTTAACTTGCTTTTTTGTTCAAAATTGAGATGGTGAAATTTTGCATAGTGATTTATGAGGCTCTAGCTCATTTACTTTGACTGTTGAAGAGCAGTATTCCATCATATAACTGTACCATAAAATATCAATCTGTTCTTCAGCTGAAGGACATCTAATTGTTTACCATTGCTCATCATAATAAACCAGATTCTGTCCACATGAAAACACACCTATATATGGAATGAAGCTAAATTTTATACACACACACACACACACGTATAAATAATATATATTCATATATATAAATAAAAATGTCTATCATATATTGTGTTCTATTTAATTCTATTTGATTCTATTATAGGTAAAAATTGTGGGTAAAGATTTGCTAAATTGACTGGCTAATCTCATATGGTGTGGTTATTAGCACTTTGAAAAATTATGCTTTAAGTTATATATCCAATAGCAGAACAGTTATGGGAAATAGAGATCTTCATTTTCCTGATATTGTTAAATTGCTCTTCAAAGATTTAAAAAATTATACATACTAATGACTAGTATAAATGACTTTCTATTTCCTGAGTCCTTTATTATCTTTTTCAGTTCCCTACATTATATAGTTTTCTCAAACCGTTCTTCTCTGGTTTTGGAAAGATGATTAGAGGAGATGATGAGAGGTGTTAATTCTCTGAAAGAGTCATGGTATGCTTTGTTAGGACCCATTGTGCTAAAAATGTGCATAAGCCTTATAACACAATAGAAAATAGAATGTGGAATAATCTAACTGTGGGACAGCAGGTATTTCTTTAGCTGTGCCTCCCACTCCTACCCATAATAATATATATATATTTTTTAAAAAGCAATGAGTCCAGGGATTTTGATTCTTCTAAAGCTGGTTGCTTCTTTACTAAAGTTGCTGAAACCACCCAATTCCATTATTTTTCTAGGAATAAGATCAAACGGAAGCATCAGGAATCTGCATTCATTTACTTATACCTTTAATTTTCTTAATATATTTTGCATGGCTTATTTACATAGCCATTATTAAATGAGGCTGAAAGCATCCTGCAAGAAGATAAATTGTCATTCCTGACAAATTTCAAATCAAAACCACGTTATGTTGTCTGACTTGGTTCTTTGGGGTTATTTTTTCCTTGTTTCTTGGAGGTCTAGAGGAATTTGTAAAACCATTAGGCCTTTGTTTGGGTTTGTTATTTTGCTGATAATCTCTGTGGTCTTTTTGTCATTGCTATTGTTTTCTTTAATTTCTGCATTAATTACAAACTTTTCTAAGTTGTTTTCACATTCTCTCTTCACCCCCCCCTTTTTTTTTTTTTGAGACCAAGTCTCACACTTTTACCCAGGCTGGAGTGAAGTGGCAGGATCTCAGCTCACTGCAACCTCCACCCACTGGGTTCAAGTGATTCTCCTGCCTCAGCCTCCAGAGTAGCTGGGATTGCAGGCGCCTGCCAGCATGCCCAGCTAATTTTTGTATTTTTAGTAGAGATGGGGTTTCGCCATGTTGGGCAGGCTGGTCTGGAACTCCTGACCTCAGGTGATCCTCCTACCTTCCAAAGTCCAAGGATCACAGGTGTGAGCCACCATGCCAGGCCCACATTATCTTTTTTAAATCTTTGTAGTTAAATGCTGTATAAGATATGTATTTAAAGCTTAAGTCGTCATGCATCCTTCCATGTTGAAGTATACAAAATGCATTGACAGTCAGCTCCAAATATTTTATAATATCAAGTATAATTTCTCCTATATATGTATAAATAATTGAGTAAAGTGTTCTATATATGTCATTGGGTCAGTTTGTTCACTCGCTTCAAATGCTGTTAATATTTTATACAAGGGACTTTTGTGCAACCTTTGATGAGACAAAATCATCAAGAATATTGGAACTAGCTTTAATTTTGCTGAGAATCTCTATAATATCTTCATAATTATTCTTCCTATTCCTCTTTATTTCTGCAATCATTTTGATGATTTACCTTAAGTACTAAGTAAGGTGTGTTAAAATCTTCCACTGTGATTACAGGATTGTCCAATGTTTCATTTTCATTCTGTCATTTTTAGCTTCATATATTTTGAGACCATATTATTGTTATCAGGTGCAAATTTAGAAATTCTCTCCCTTCTATTTGTATAACTTCAGGTTGGATGGAGCTTCCATCTGATGTTAGAGACTTTTGACTGTTTCGCTTCAGATATGCATCTTTCTTTTTAGCTCACCCCACTGACTAAATTATTTTTATTTCTCATATCTAGAAGTTCCCCCCCCACCATTTTTTTTCAGAGCTGTGTATTTGTTGTTGCTGTTGTCTTTCTTTATTTCATATCTAACATTTTGACATTTCCACTTGTTTTATAGTAGAAAGTGCGTCTAGATTAGTCCAATCTGTTATATGGTTAGAATCAGAAATCCAAACCACAGTTACTTACCAAAAGAAAGAATTTACATTCCTACTAAATAAATCTTATCCAAGTGACTTATTCCAACCAAACTACCACAAAACAGAAGCCCAGTGATTTTCTATTTCTAGGAGATATAATTTAACTTGTTATATTCTAGGAGTTATAATTCAACTCTTATAAGTTAAATTATACTTATAAGTATAATTTAAGTGCATATTCTGTGATAGCTACTTTATAAAGTGCTTTATACATATCAAATCTTCATACAAATACTATGAAGTAGATGTCATCATGATTCCCTTTTGACTGATGAAGAAACTGCATTGTAGTGGTTAAATAACTTACCCAAAGTTATTTAATTATTAAATGATAGAACTAGGATTTGAACATAGATCTTCTGATTCTAGAGCCCTGATCATCACCACAATGCCACTACTGCATTTAGATGAAGAGATGTCCCTTCTCTGGTCCCCTCCCTCTAAAAGGATTAGAACTGAATTTCTCTGGCCAGTTTTCTTTTCATAAACACAGAATTCATGGAGCTAAAGGCATGCACCCTCCTAAAGTTTCCTACCATATTCTAGACCAGAATTTCCTGCCACAACTCTTTTTCAGTGTCTGAATGGGTCTCTTTTCTCACCATGTCTTCCTGAGAGTAGCTATCACTACTGTAACAATTACCTCTCGCCCAAGGTGGGTTTTATCTAGGGTTCGCAATTAGACCTTGGGCATGTAGGTTAGAGTGTCCCCATGCATTTATATGGGGTCTCTTATACAAAGCTGGACTTAACAGATGTAGGAATAGATGAGATATAGGCTTCAGGAAATGATCTGGAGACCTAGGATTGACACTTCATTTCAGTAAAAACACTTCTAGGAATCTGAGAATTCTGATTTTGAGCTTGACCTTGCAGGGCATTGTGCAGATGATAGAAGGATTTTACTTACTAAGTATTTAGCATGAATTATAACTTTCAAATATTCAAACATTTGAATATAATCCCCATTCATTAGGTAGCTACAAATGCTAAGAGGAATTTGTGTAACACACATACTGTCCATTTGTGAACTTGCCCCTAATATGACAGCTTCCTCGTTTCTTTTCTCCACTGGATTTAAATAAATATCTCTGGAATATGGATGTCATTTTTTACTTCTCTCTGAGGACGTTATGATTTTCTTAAATTAGAGTTGGGGATTTGTGTACCAAGAAGGTAGCAGAGTTGACACATAGACTATAAAGAATGAAGTTCACAGTATTATTTCATCCGCTTCTTTCCCAATAGACCATATAGCAGTTAGTAGGAATTCAAAACATGCTTGTTGTATAAGTAAAAAGTAATAGCTTCCATTAAATATATTATGTGTCAGAGGTAGTGCTTATTACTTTCCATAGGTTATCTTATTTAATATCGACACCAACACTTTTAGTTAAATACCATTATTACCACATTTTAAAGAGGAGAAAATAAGCTCAGAGAGTAACTAGCTCAAGATGAGAAAGTCAGTGATTGACAGTCCAGAGTTAAACTAAGTATGACTTTATAATGCATGCAGATGATTGTTATTTTATTCCCAAAAAACTAATAAACTGAAAAATAGCTATGAGTTTCCTTAAAGTCAAGTTCATCCTAAAAACCTAGCTGAAACATACCATGTGCTTTGCAATCTCACCTTAATGCTTTACTAAGCAGGTGAGACTTGAACATCTAAATACAATAATATGAGTATGTTTAAACCTAAATTTTGTTTCAAAACATTAGAAAACAGATGATATTCTATTTACTAATGTTAGGATAAGAATGAAAAGAAAGCAAGATACACACTGGCATCATTTCCTTTTTATTCAATCAATATATTAACACATTTTTATTGAGTTATATGGATTATCACTATTTATCATGCTTCTGATTGAAGATGCCAGATAGGATATTGTCATAGTAAATATAATAATTCACTTCTTTATTGTATGTTTATGTCAAAAGCCCCATTCAGATTTGGAATGCTGGTGACACAAATGCAATTTAAAAAAATCTCTTTACTCATTTATATCCCGTAAAATAATATTAAGTGATACATTCCCTCTTCCTTATGGTCAGCAGTTTCAATCTCATGATTCTGTATTCAATGTATTATTTCTTGGGACATAATTTGCAAAGATTTTATTTTGAATATCAGTGTTTCTATTTTGGCTTTTATTATAAATGATGTGTTCACTTTCACATGGTGAAGATAGATTCTTGTGGAAATCATCATGGTAAATGAGCACAAAACTATCACATCGAAAAGAAGGTGGACAAAATGTGCAAGAGATGATTGCATTTTCTGATATGCGTGCTTGAGTCCTGTGAGGCGTCAGTGTCTGTTGGACTGTAAGAGTCAGGAGGAGATCACTGTGTGCTTACTTGCCTTCATTCTTGCTCTACGATATATTCAGCAGAAGCAGCAACATGTGACAAGAGTCTCAACTGGAGATATAGAATTTGACCTCTTGTTAGAACGGAACTAAAGCCATCCTCACAGTGTTAGCAATAATTTTGGACAGAAATATATTTATAACCAAGGATTAATAAGACTGCACTTTGTCACAGGACCCTTAGGGTTTTGCTTTTCCAGCCGGAAACTTTTGTGGCCGGTGGTGCCTTTGCCCGAGGTGTGCTTGGGCCTGCTGGTCTTGTTCCATCCACTTGGTGCAGCAAGCTGCACTCAGCTCATGCTACTGGCCTAGACCCCATACCTGCTGAAAGCAAGCAAGGTTTTGAGTGGCAAGTGGTGTGTGAGCGAGCAAGCAAGCATGAGGTCTGACCTCTGCACACTGCTAGGCATGCCAGCTGCTGTGGTGGGGCAGCCAGATCCAGGTGCTGGCACAGATGCCAGCTCTGTGCAAGACTGTGGCTGGATCAGAGGTACCACAAGCAGCTTCCAAGATGCAGTCATCTGCATCTGGACAAGGTGAACACAGTGGCGCCCAGCAGCTAGGAAATTCCAGGAACTGCAGAGCCCCAAGAGGGTGTCACAGCCCTGGCTCCAGCAACCCCTAGGTTGTTTCTCCTCCTTGTGCCAGCAATGTGATGAGCAAGGGGGCATGTTTCAGCCCTGTTTGTGTTACAGCTCTTTTAATCCCACCATTCGGAGTTCTTGTCCCATTTCCAGAAAAAAATGAGGTACATGGACAACCCTCAAAAATGAGGGTGAGCAAGATGGAGCTTCCTTGAGTAACAGAACAGCTCTCAGAAGACACAAAGTGCATAGCTTATTTCCACAGGCAAGATCTGAAGTGGATAGCTTGTTTCCACTGGCAGGTTTTCCTGAGAATGTCCAGGTCTAAGGGGAGAGGAGACCCATAGTGGGTAACTCTGTGGATAACTCCTTTCCATAGGCAAGTCCTCCCAAGTTGAAGAAACCCAAAGTTGGTAGCTCTTTCCCAATGTCTCTGTGAGTCTGGGGGTTTTATGGGCTCAGAAGGGAGGAAGTGCATGCTAATTGGTCCATGGGTGACCATGGACAGGCTGGAAGAAGCACCATTAGTTCTCACTCCAGGCCACAGACTCCACCCAGAATTGGCTCTCATCTGTGCCTGGCTCCTGCTGGCTACCCAGACATGCAGCCCCAGCAGTGCCTCCCCTGCTGCAGCTGGTATCCCCACAGTGGCCATTGCAGATGGGCCATCACTGCTATCACTTTGACCCACCTTTTTGTAGGGGAAAGTTACTTCACACTAGATATTGACCATATGCATCTGCATTGTTCCTATACATAGGGCTTCAGTCTTAGAATCTTAACACTATTGTTTAAGAATTGCCTAAGCAGATTCTAAATTCCAGCAGAGCATCTGATATCAACCAGTTTTAGGACCCCAAGAGAGGAACCAAGTCATCCTGAGAATACAATTTCTTCATCTTCCTGCCCCATGATTTCACGCTGCCCTCTTCCACCACTCAATGATTGCCACACTCACGCTTAGACTCATTCCAAACCATTAAAAACTCTAGCCCCCAAATCCTTGAGGAGGCAGATTCCTAATGCTTTGGAAATTCCTTGGGTCACTGCAGCTTTGCAGACAGGGCCATTATCACTTTGAAGACAGCGAGGGAGTCCAAATCTAGGGATTATTTTGTTAATCAGGACTTTTATTACCTCTTGGGCTTTTTCTGTTCTACAGGCAAAAGCCTCGACCCAGTGAGTGTAGGTGTCCACACATACTAACAGATATTAATATCCCCAAGACTTAGGCATATGGGTAAAGTCCATTTGCCAGACCTCACCTGGGTAATGACTGGTTCACTGTTCCCCAGGAGGAACTTTGCCATGTGCCAAAGGATTACTTTTCTGGCATAGTTCATATCCTTTGACTATTTCTTGGACAGCCTTGAAGAGACCTTTGTCTGTAAATAGAGATTTGGCCATTTGCTGTGTATTCTCTAAACCCATGTTAAAGGTTTGATGTAGGGTTTTAAGTACTTTCCACTGGCTGGAAGCAGGTAGGAGTACTTTTCCCTCCTCAGTAGCTAGCCATCCTGAAGGAAGAAGATTATGTCCTGGGAGATTGCTCACTCTACCTCTTCTGATGAGTATCGAGGTCTAGTTCCCTGGAGAGGGTTTTCCCATATTAACGGTCCTTCTAAAATTGTTATTTAGTTGCCCTTTTTGCCTCTAGGTCAGCTCAGTGATTGCCTTCTTCTCCTTATCTCCTTTTTGATGACCTTAGCAGTGTAAGACTGCCAACTCTTTGGGTTCTTGGACAGCTCATAATAAGTCTAAAATTCCCTTATGATATTTAATGGGAGTTCCTGCCGAGGTTAGGAACTCTCTTTCCTTCCATACGGCAGCATGGGCATGCAGAATCAGGTAAGCATATTTGGAATCTGTGTATATGTTTATTCTTTTTTCTTTTCCTAATTTTAGAGCTCCAGTGAGGGCTACTAGTTCTACCAGTTGGGCATTAGTTCCAGGAGGAAGGGAATTCCTTTCAAACACTGTTTGATCACTGCTTTCCAAACTCCATTTTCCACAAATGAACTGCCATCACTGTATAGGTTAAGGTCAGGATTGACTAGAGGAGTTTCTAAGAGATCCTCTGAAGCCGCATAGTTCTGGGCTATAACCTGCTGACAGTCATGTTCTGTTACTGCCCCTTCCTCAGGAAGAAAAGTAGCTGGATTGAGGGCTGCACATATGCACAGCTGAAGTACAGGCCCTTCAATCATTAAGGCCTGATATTTGAGTAAGCAGTTCTGACAGCCGTAAGCCTTCTTTAGAAGCCAGAATTCCATCTACATCATGTGAAGTCTATACAGTTAGATCTTTCACCTGCACTATTTTAACAGCTTCTGAGACAAGTATAGCCACCATTGCTACGACCCGCAAGCAGTGTGGCCAGGCTTTTACTACTGCATCAGTTTCCTTACTTAGGTATGGAACAGGCTGTGGCATTGTCCCCCGAGTCTGAGAACTCCTAGTGCCAATCTTGACTTTTCCCGTAATGTATAGGGAGAAGTCATTCCCTAAGAAAGGCTTAAAGCTGGAGCCTGCAGCAGTGTCTGCTTCAGGGTCTGGAAGGCTGCCTTAGCTATAGGGTCCCATTGTATTAGATGGGTGTTAGCTTTTTGGGTTTCCTTAATCAGAGTGTTTAGGAGTTTGGCTATTTTACCATATCTGGGAGTTCATCATTGGCAGAAACCAGTTATTCCTAAGAATCCCCACAACTGTTTTAAGGTCTTGGATGGAGAAAGGCCAGTATGGGTTGAAGACATTCTCCATCAAGGGCCCAAGTGCCCTTAGACAAGACGAGCCCGAGGTATTTTACCTCTTGCTTACAAAGTTGGGTTTTTGATTTGGAAACTTTATATCCACAGGTGGCAAGAAAGCTTAGGAGGTCCTGTGTGGCCTGCTGACACTGGGTTTCTAAGTTAGCAGTTAAAAGTAAGTCATCCATACATTGAAGAACCAGCATATACCTGGATGTGAAAAATTACTAAGGTCCTGAGCTAGAGCCTGGCCAAACATGTGGGGACTATTTCTAAAGCCCTGGGGTAACACTGTCCAGGTGAGCTGAGAATTTTGGTCTAAAGGTTCTTCAAAGGTGAACAGAAACTAGGAGTCAGGATGTAATGGAACACAGAAAAAGGCATCCTTAAGGTCCAGGACTGTAAACCATTGTGCCTCTCCTGGAATTTGAGAGAGCAAGGTGTATGGGTTAGGTACAGCTGGGCATAGAGGTATCACAGCTTCATTAATAAGCCTGAGATCTTGCACCAGCCTCCATTGTCCATTAGGTTTTTGTACTCCTAAAATTGGAGTATTACAAGCGCTGTTACAGGACTTTACTAGACCCTGAGCTTTTAAGTTCCTGACAATATTCTGTAGCTCTTTTTTGGCTTCCAGTCTTAGGGGTACTGTCTTTGGTAAAGAAAAGAGGTGGTATCCTTTGGCCTTATTCAAACTGGCATGCATTCTTTGCTTGCCCAAATTGTCCCTCCATTGCCCAAACCTCGGGATTAATTCCCTCTTTAAATAATGGGCAGGAGAGAGGGATTTCCTCTCTCATGATGTTAATATAGATAATGGCTCCTGCTCTGGCTAACAGGGCCCACCGTAGTAAGGGAGTGGAAATTCCTGGCATGATGAGGAAGGCAAGAGAGAAGAGTATATATCTCCAGTTACAGCTTAGGGGCTGGGAGAAATATCAGGAGACTGCTTGTCCCAGGACTCCTCGGACGGTTACAGACTGGGAGGACAACTGTCCAGGACAAGAAAGCAAAACTGAGAAGACTGCACCAGTGTCCAGGAGGAGATCGACCTTCTGGCCCTCTATGGTCAGCTTTACCAAGGGCTTGGTGAGGGTGATGGCTTGTGCTGGCACTTGCCCCGGACACCCTCAGTCCTGCTGTTGTGTCATCTGGTTAGCCACCTCAGGCCCTGGGAACCTTCAACCCTGGGAGAGTGTGCCTTCCAGTGATCCCCTTTGCTAAGTGGGCAAGGATGAGGAGGTGGTCTGTTCCTCTGGGGACAATTTCTCTTAAAGTTTCCTGGTAGGCTACAGTGGTAGCAAGCACTGCTAGACTGGTGGCTAACCCAAGCCTCTCCCTCTTCCCAGCCTCTTGGGTCTACTTGCCTGAAGGCCATGACTAGGGCTGCGGCTTTTCTCTGGTCTCCTGTTCCTTTCAGCCTGTTCCTCCTGGTCTCTATTATAAAACACTGAGGTTGCTAGATTTAGTAATGATTCTAGACTCTGTTCTGGCCCCAGGGCCAGCTTCTGGAGCTTCCACCTATGTCTGCTGCTGATTGCATAATAAATTTGTCTTTTAGTATTAGCTGACCCTCAATGGAGTCTGGCAACAGGGGAGTATACTTTCTTAAGGCCTCCTGTAACTGCTCAAGGAAGATTGTTGGGTTTTCTTCCTACTTAGGGTGGATAACATTGTCATAGTTCATGGGCTTTTTCCTAGTTCTCCTTAATCCCTCAAGTATGCAGGTTAATACGTGCCTATGACTCCAATCTTCTGAGTCAGGATCACAGTGAGGGTCCATGCTAGGGACTGCTTGTCTACGTACAGGGAATCTATCCTTTTCCTCTGGCATCATTTGGTCATGTACTTGACTAAGTTACCAAGTATCCCCAGACTCTTGAGCCACTGCTAGAGCAGCCTCCCTCTCATTGCTAGTTAGGGTTTGACTGAGCACTAGCATGATATCTTTCCAATCTAATTCAAAGGACTGACCCAGCCCTGCAGAACATCTATGTACTTGTCTAAGTCATTTGAAAGTTTTCCTAAGTCCGCCTTGATTTGCTTTAAGTCAGAAAGTGAAAAAGGAGTATGTACTTTGGTTGGGCCAAATTCTCCTCCTACTGCCTGTAGGGGGCAGAGTTGGGGCACCCTAGTAGCTCAAGGTGCCTTGGCCTTCCTTGACTCCTCTTGGGTTATAGCAGATGAGGAAACCTGGTCAGCCTCTGTAGAGGGAACCGCCACAGGAAGTTCTAAATGTGGGGGTAGTCCTGAGAATGGGCTAGCAGGGTATAGGTTACAGGCCTTACATAGCTGAGGATTCTCCTTTAGAGAAAAGAAAACTTGCACTTAGGGGACCTCAATCCATTTACATTCCCTCTTACAGAACAGGTCCAGTTGTAGAAGGATGTTATAATTTATACTTCCCTTTAGGAGGCCAGGTTTCTTCACTCCACGATGGATATCACGACCATGCTGTTTTGCAGAGAAAAATGAGCCTCCTCTTCTTTAAAGATCGTGGGTCAAATTGGTCCCAGTTATACAAGATACACTAAGGATGATTTTGCCTTGGGAAGAGTAGCACTCATCTGAAATCAAAGACAGGGATGCCTGCATCCCTGGGTATTCCTTGCAACTGCTAGCCCTGGGGCGTCCCCCAGTTATAGCACCTTGTAGTTTCCTTGTGCCCTAGATGCATGAACATCTTCTGGGCCCCCTGTGTGCTGGGTTTAATCTCAGTTACTGGCATCATAGGCATACCCTCACTATTTTAATGACCTATAGCCACCTTAGGGACATTAGAACTGCCAAGATCAGTGGCCCTGTACTGGCACATCCTTGAAGAATTAGGGCAGTGAGTCTTGGGTGATGGGTGCCAATATTCCTCAGCAAGAGTTCAGTTAACATAGGCCTGACCATAAAGCTGCCTTAGGAGGATAAACTCCTTTAGAGGGACCTCTAAGTACAATAGTCTTAAAGAAGGTAAAGGATGGCCACCTGGCCAAGGCTGGAACAAGCCCTCAGGACCCAGGCCTCAACCCCCACCCCACTTTCCTTCATAGGAATATGCCCTGGGGTTGTGGGGCCTGTACTTAACTATTTGAGCCTTGGACCAGGTCTGACAATGGTATTCTACTTGGAGAAGTTCTGCGCTATGGAGAGCCAATCCTAGGCAAGACAAATTGTACATCATTAAATTCTGGCACCATTCAGTTAGATTGGGAAATTGGGGGGGCGACAAAAAACACAATGTCCTATAGCCTCCAGTACCCACTGATATACTCTGACTCTGTTAGGACATAACCTAGCACTGCAGACTAAGGGAACCAGCCCTGTGCACTTATACTATAAGAGGTCCTCGTAGGCATCAGCCTGAGGGCACTGCAGGCATGGGTCCCTGGACTGCCATCCTGGACTGCCACCCCAAAAGCCTCATGTATAGCAAATATCATAGAGAAAAGAGCTGAGAAGTTTGCCTTATGGAAATCTGGACCCAGGAGGTTGGGGTTTGAGAAGCTGGGCATGACTTGCACCTTGTAGTTGCAACTAAGCCTGCTGCCCAACTCAGCCACTCCTGCGGCCTGGCGCCACCACTGCCACTGCTGTGAGTCTGAAAGGCTGGGCATGGCTCATGCACATGGCTTTTTCTTGGAGGTGTAAGTTGGGGGGGCCTAACCTCGACTGGACTGAACTGGAAGATTGGGAATGCCCTTCCTCCTGCTGGCCCTCAGCTTGGCCCAGAGAAAGAAAAACCAGCAAGAAAGGGAAGCTGGTTTGGAGAAAGCCTGATGCCTTTGTCTTTAAGTCCCAGCAGTTGTGCTATTAAAAGGTTGGGCATGGCTTGGATAGGTGGCTGGGCTGTGCCCACCTGGCCTTGACTCTGCTGGCTGTGCATGTCCCCACACAGGCCCAGTCGCTTGGTGTTCCTCCTTAACAAAATTAAAAGAAGTGAAAGGACAGATTAGCAAGGCAAAGGGGTCCTATACCACTCACTGCTCTGAAGTATGACAATGTTCTCCTGGCTGGCTTACCAAAGATGTAGGTGGGGGAGTAAGTGGGAGCATCCCAAAGATGCTCCCAGTTTCCTGCTTCAATAAGCCCAGGTCCTTGATCTCGCTTACCCCAGGAATGGGGAAAGAGGCCCCAAAGGTGCAGTGAGCTTACCATTCAAATAAATATCCTGGAACCAAAGAGTTTAGCAGATAGCAATTTATTAGGCAGAGAGAGAAATATCTTAGAGGAAAGAGCCTGGAAGAAGAAAGAGAGCTCCCATGCTGCTATGGGAGACGATCCACAAAATCTGTATAGGTAAGGAGCATTGGGGTTTTAACCCTGGAGTTATTCCCTCCCCATTCATGTTCTTGTCAAATGAGAGGAGTTCTTTCAAACTTCTGCTGGAGTTTTGAATTTTTCTTTCTGGATCTTTCTTTTCTTTCTTTCTTCTTTCTTTTAATTTTTAGCAACTGTGCTCCTTTCTTTCCTTTCCTCTTTTTTAAATTGTACTTTAAGCTGTGGGGTACATCTGCACATCCCCCAGGTTTGTTGCATAGGAACACACATGCCATGGTGGTTTTCAATCTCCATCCCCCGGTTGCCTACATCAGGCATTTCTCCCAGTGTTTTCCATCTCCAGTCTTCCTGCCCCCTGCTGTGCCCCCATGGTCCCCCACCCCAAATTTACACCAGTGTGTGATGTTCCCCTCCCCGTGCCCACATGTTCTCATTGTTCAACACCCACCTATGAGTGAGAACATGCAGTGTTTGATTTTCTGTTCTTGTGTCATTTTGCTGAGAATTATGGTTTCCAGATTCATCCATGTCCCTACAAAGGGCACAAACTCATTATTTTTTATGGCTGCATAGTATTCCATGGTGTATATGTGCCATATTTTCTTTGTCCATTCTATCATTGAAGGGCATTTGGGTTGGTCCCAGGTTTTGCTATTGTAAACAGTGCTGCAATGAATATACATGTGCTGGTGTCTTTACAGTAGAATGATTTATAATCCTCTGGGTATATACCCAGCAATGGGATCACTGGGTAAAATGGAATTTCTAATTCTAAATCCTTGAGGAATCACCACACTGTCTTCCACAATGGTTGAAGTAATTTAAACTCCCACCAACAGTGTAAAAGTATTCCTTTTTCTCCACATCCTCTCCAGCATCTGTTGTCTCCAGATGTATTAATGAACGCTATTCTAACTGGCATGAGGTGGTATCTCAATGTGGTTTTGATTTGCATTTCTCTAATATCCAGTGATGATGAGCATTTTCTCATGTCTGTTGACCATGTAAGTGTCTTCTTTTGAAAAGTGTCTGTCATATCCTTTACCCACATTTGGATGGGGTTATGTTTTTTTCTTGTAAATCTGCTTTGGTTCCTTTTAGATTCTGGATATTAGACCTTTGTCAGATGGGTAGATTGCAAAAATTTTTTTCCCATTCTGTTGGTTGCTGTTTCACTCTAATGATTGTTTCTTTTGCTTTGCAGAAACTTTTAAGTTTAATTAGATCTCATTTTTCTATTTTGGCTTCTGTTGCCAATGCTTTTGGTGTTTTAGTCCTGAAGTCCTTGCCTATGCCTATGTCCTGAATGGTATTGCCTAGGTTTTCTTCTAGGGTTTTAATAAAAGTGTTAGGTCTTATGTTTACATTTTTAATCCATCTGGAGTTAATTTTAGTGTAAGGTGTAAGGAATGGATCCAGTTTCAGCTTTCTGCACATGGCTAGCCAGTTTTCCCAACTCCCTTTATTGAACAGGGAATCCTTTCCCCATTTCATGGTTTGTCAGTTTTGTCAAATATCAGATGGTTGTAGATGTATGGCATTGCTTCCAAGACCTCTGTTCTGTTCCATTGGTCTATATCTCAAATTTGGTACGTGTATCATGCTATTTTGATTCCTGTAGCCTTGTAGTATAATTTGAAGTCTGGTAATGTGATGCCTTCAACTTTGTTCTTTTTGCTAAGGATTGTCTTGTGTATGTGGGCTCTCTTTTGGTTCCATATGAAGTTTAAAGTGGTTTTCTCCAGTTCTGGAAAGGTCGATGGAAGCTTGATGGGGATAGCATTGAATCTGTAAATTACTTTGAGGAATATGGACATTTTCACAATACTGATTCTTTCTAACCATGAGCATGGAATGTTTTTCCATCTGTTTGTGTCCTCTCTTATTTTCCTGAGCAGTGGTTTGTAGTTCTCCTTGAATAGATCATTTACATGCTTTGTTAGTTGTATTCCTAGGTATTTTATTCTCTTTGTAGTGATTGTGAATGGGAGTTCTCTCATGATTTGGCTCTCTTTAAGTTTGTTATTGGTATATAGGAATGCTTGTGATTTCTGCACATTGATTTTGTATCCTGAGACTTTGCTGAAGTTGTTTATCAGTTTAAGAAGGTTTTTGGCTGAGATGATGGGGTCTTCTAAATACATGATCATATCATCTGCAATTTGACTTCCTCTTTTCCTAATTGAATACCCTTTATTTCTTTTTCTTGCCTAATTGCTCTGGCTAGATCTTCCAACACTATATTGAATAGGAGTGGTGAGAGAGGGCATCCTTGTCTAGTGCCAGTTTTCAATGGGAATGCTTCCAGTTTTTGCCCATTCAATATGATATTAGCTGTGGATTTGTCATAAATAGATTTTATTATTTTGAGATATGTTTCATCATAACTCACTCTTTTCAGCCTGGTGGCATTCTCCTTTACTGGGGTTGCAGAGGCTATAGGGGAAGTGCAATGTCTGGACCAGAGGAGTGCCAAGGGGGTAAGGTTCCTGATCCTCAAGGCCAGTTACACTTCCTGGGTAAGGCAGTGCCTCCCTGGTTCAGTTAGCGCTCTTTGGGCTACTCCCACCCTGCTTTGCTTCACCCTCTTTGGGCTATACCCACTGTCCAACCAGACCCATTGGAATGAACCTGTTACCTTGTTTGGGAATGTGGAGATCACTCACCTTCTGGGTCTCTCACTGGGAACTGTTTCTGGAGTTGTTCCTGTTTGGCCATCTTGGTGGAAATCTCCAAAACTATGCTCTTTAAAATCACAGTACTAGGGGCTCCTTTGCAAGACCAAATCCTACATATTGGTAGAATATCTTTTTTCTATCTGCCACAATTTCTTCACCTCTTCATTTCTTTCAATGATCTGCAATGTTTCAACATGAGGTCACCATCAACAGTTGCTCCTATCTGTTTCCCAATATGAGGAACATCCCTAGGAGATTATCTGGAAACTGAGTGTGTGGCACTGGCTGGGGCCGCAGGTGGGACCTATGGGCGGGCAAGAGTGCCAGTGGATGGACAGCAAGATGGTGGAGAAGGCGGGACAGCCGGATTTTTCTACCTAGCCTGCATGCAGCAAAGTCAGACAAAGAACTTTACGTTTCCAAATAGGGTGTAGATGGAGGTGTGGTGCTGAGAATCTCTTATCTTTGAAACCACACCCCTTGAGGACCCTGGAAGAGAAGATTTTTTTCTTTAACACAGTCCCTCAGTACAGAACCCTGAAATAAACCTACTGACGAAAGAATGAAGATAAGAAGATTTCTGTTAGTAAGCCTTAGTATTTAAACATCATGATTCAGCCTTAAATGGGGCTTTTTTAGCTTTCATGTCAAGACTGGATGGTAGGCAAGAGCCATGGGTAGGTGTTCTGAATTCTACATAAAGGTTTGAAGCCACATTTGCCTACCGTGGAACACAAAATTCCTTACCCTTCCTATAATATAAAGGACACATATAAGGAAGAGTTAATCTGTGTCCTGATCTAATGTTTATTATAAGATAAAGTTATTTTAAGGATGTAGTTTTGCTTTTTAGAAAATATTGGCTTTTCAATTCAGACACGTCGAAAGACCACAGTGATTGAGTGGAACTAAGAAACTGTCAACTTGTACCTACGTCCATCTGCGAAGCCTGGCTATGTTGTTTGGTATATCTTGTGCTTGTTCTTTGCCCTTAATCCAATTATACTGATATTGATATATTATAGATATAATTGGCCGCAAGGCTAAATGGGAGGCTCCCTATTTCCACTTGTGAACCCTGGAGATTTCAGACAGGTCTCAGTTACTTTAGAAAGCTTATTTTGCCAAAGTTGAGGACCCATGAATTTTGGACAGAAGTATATGACACAGCCTGAGGAAGTCCTGATAACATGTGCCCAAGGTGGCCGGGGCACAGTTGGTTTTATACATTTTAGGAATATATGAGACAACACTATATGTAAGAAGTACATGGGTTTGGTCTGGAAATGCAGGACAACTGGAAGCAAAGGGAGGAAGATTCAAAGCCGGGAGAGGGCTTCCAGGTCTCAGATAGGTGAGAGACAAATGGCTTCATTGTTTTGGGTTTCTGATTAGCCTTTCCAATGAAGGCAATCAGGTATGCATTTATGTTAGTGAGCAGAGAGATAACTGAATAGAATGGGAAGCAGGTTTTCCCTAAACAGTTTTCAGCCTGAGTTTTCCTTTCAGTTTAGTAATTTTGGGAGCCCAAGATATTTTTCTTTCACACCCTACAGAGAACATGACTCAGTTTGAAGCATCTTACTGTGTAGCACATATTCACATTTAAATATTTGGAGCTTCTTACACAAGAAAAGTCCAGCTTAGACCAATCATTAGACTCAACATTTTTTAAGTAATAAGACCTATAATACATCTGGAAAAAACATGAAGACTCACATGGGGTCTGAGTTTTAACAGTTATGAAACGAGTTAATAGCTGTGTAGCCTGGCCATACCTTTTAACTTCACTAAATATAAATTTCTTTCTGTTAAAAAAAAATGATTCATTCCAGGCAGATCTTTTAAAATCGTCTTTAGGATTATATGAAATAAAACATTTAAAAAGACTTTTTTACACCTTTTTTGGTAGCTTAGAGGTAGCCAAATAGAGCCTGTTAAATGAAATCAAAAGCAGACGTATTTAAAATGCACAAAGGTGGGAGATTGTGCCTAAAGAAAAAGTTAACATTCTTTAAAAATTTGTTTTCATCATGCAATTTTAAATACAAGCTGCATTTCTGCAATGCTCAATTTACCAACCTCTTTAGGGGATCTTGTATAATTGGAAGAAGTTTGACAAATTCAGTGGCATTGTGATGTGTGGATATTTTAACAAAAAGATCAGCAGCTCATCCAGGTACCTTTGACTCTAGAGAGATATAACACTTTAAGTAGAAACCTGCAATATACTTGGACATCTGCATAATGACTGAAATTAGCATAGGTTTACATAGTACACAACTTCATTACAATTTTGATGCCTTGGAAAGGAACAGAAGGCTGTAAATTTCCTAAGGGAAAGTCTCTGGAGAGTGTGAAGGCCTTAAACAAAATCAGCCCAATGTGAAAGGCATGTTGTGAATGGCTAAAAGGACATAAACAGAGTTCGTCAAGCAACAGACGTATTGCCTTTAAAAAAAAAAAAAAGAAGTGACCCACTTCTCTGATGCAAGCATTCTTGCCATTCGAGGGACACAAATATCAGGTGGCCTCTCTGTTCTGCTTGTGGGAGTGATGCAGAATAAGCCTGCTCACTCCATACATATGGATGGCCATAAATATTTCTTATAAATACTTGTGTGAAAAAGAGGAAACAAGTAGGGAGGAAAAAAAGGAGAAAACAGGAAGAGGAGAACAGGAAAGGTAGAGTAGAGAAGGAGAGAGAAAAGAAGGGTTGGAAAACCAGGCATGATGGCTCATGCCTGTAATTCCAGCAATTTAGGAAGGTGAGGTAGGTGGATCACCCAAGGTCAGTAGTTCGAGACCAGTCTGGCCAAATGGTTGAAACCTTGTCTTTACTAAAAATATAAAAAATACCCAGACATGATGGTGCATGCATGTAACCCCAGCTACTTAAGAGGCTGAGGCAGGAGAACTGTTTGAATCCAGGAGGTGGAGATTTTAGTGAGCCAGGATAACACCATTGTACTACACCCTGGGCATCACAGAGAGACTCTGTCTCAAAAGAAGGGTTGCAGATGGGTGGCCAAAAAGAAAAAGGAAAAATACCATCAAATCTCCTTTAACTTTATGGTTAGCAGTCATAAGGATGTAGGTTCAAAAGATTCTAGACTATAAGCTGCTAAGACATAGTGATATGATTTGGCTCTGTGTCCCCACCCAAATCTCATGTTGAACTGTAATTCCCAATGTTGAGGGAGGTACCTGGTAGGAGGTGATTGGCTCATGGAAGTGGATTTTTCTTTTTCTGTTCTCATGATAGTCAGTGTGTTATACCAGAGCAAGCATAGAAAGTCAACACCAAGACAAAAGTATGCCAAATTGCAGGGTCTTTATTGCCGGCAGCCACGGAGAACTCACGTCTCTTCAACCCATGGCCCTGAAAGGAGGGTGTCAAGACCTTTTATGCCCATAAACCACCTCCTGGGTGGGGGTGGGAGTGAGGGGCTTCAGACATTCTGATTGTTACTTAAGTGGCTCACAGAAGTCAAGATAAGCATTAGTTTACACATTGCCTGGGTAAGGTGGAAATTACAGACCTTAATTACTTATTACAAGTCACAGGGGCCAAGATGGCATGGATTTGGACTGCTTGCCTGTCACATCAGGGTTACAGAAAGCAGTTTCAACAGAAAGCCGAGGTATGGTTGAGGTATGCAGTTTTATGAGGCTTTTACCATGTCACATGTGAGTTCTCATGAAATCTGATGGTTTAAATGTGTGTGGAAATTTCCTCTTCACTCTCTCTCTTCCTCGTCCTGCCATATAAGACCTGCCTTGTTTCCCTTTTACAATAATTATAAGTTTCCTGAGGTCTTTCAAGCCATGCAAAACTGTGAGTCAATTAAACCTCATTTGTTTCTTCCAGTTTCAGGTATGTCTTTTTATAGCAGTGTGAGAACAGACTAATCGACTCTGCCAGAGATTTTGAGACCTGCCAAACTTTCAGCCATACTCTTCACGTGGAGATAATAAGAAATGACTCCTTTCCTCCCATTTGTGCCAACAGTGGGATCTTCTACCCGAATTTGTGAGCAAAGTGAAAAGCTGTCCAGGACAGTGGGTTTCTGTAGTCTTCAAACTTCAGGGGACAACAGTACAACTTAGCAATGTGGCTTTCAAAACTTTTACCAAGGTCTCTTCTAGTATTTTCTGTCCTGTGAACATAATTTTTTTTCTACTGAACAGAGCCCATAGACTTAATAATAGCATGTTTTTTGTGTTTGTTTTTGTTTTTGAGATGGAGTTTTACTCTTATAGCCTAGGCTGGAGTGCAATGGCAAGATCTAGGCTCACTACAACCTTTACCTCCTGGGTTCAAGCAATTCTGCCTCAGCCTACCAAGTAGCTGGGATCACAGGCACCTGCCACAACACCTGGCTGTTTTGTTTTATTTTGTATTTTTAGTAGAAATGGAATTCACCATGTTGGCCAGGTTGGTCTCAAACTCCTGACCTCAGGTGATCTGCCCACTTCAGCCTCCCAAAGTGATGGGATTATAGGCATAAGCCACCACAGCCAGCCTCCATATTGTTATTATTCAACCAGATGAACTATTCCAGGTTGATATTAAACACATGGTTCCCTCCTTGAGTTTATTTGAGTCCAGCCAGATTGGCACTTAACCATTCAAGTAGCCTTTGTGTTATTATGAATGATGATAGTCACTGCCCTTTTGAAAGGTTACATGCATGCACCATCATGCCTGGGTATTTTTTGTATTTTTAGTAGAGACAGGGTTTCACCATGTTGGCCAGGCTGGTCTCGAACTCCTGACCTTGGGTGATCCACCCACCTCACCCTCCTAAAATCCTGGAATTACAGGCATGAGCCATCGTGCCCGGTTTTCCAACCCTTATTTTCTCTCTCCTTCTCTGCTCTACCTTTCCTGTTCTCCTATTATTGTTTTCTCCTTTTTGACCCCTAATTTTCTCCTCTTTTTCACACAAGTATTTATAAGAAATATTTATGGCCTTCCATATGTATTGAGTGAGCAGGCTTATTCTACATCACTTCCACAAGCAGAACAGAGAGGCCACCTGATATTTGTGTGTCTTGTATGGTAAGAGTGCTTGCATCACAGAAGTGGGTCACTTTTTTTTTTTTGAAATTGACACGTATTACTTAAGTATGAGATTAATACACATACAAAATTATATTAAAGTAGATGTGAAAATAAATTCAAATGAATTTTCAGATCAGCTAAGTGAATAAATAACTAGGCAAGTTATTTATTCCTAGTTGGAAAGGGACCCAACATTAGTCTGTTCTCACACTGCTATGAAGAAATACCTAACACTGGGTAATTTATAAAGTAAGGGGGTTTAATTGACTCACAGTTCTTCATGGCTGGGGAGGCCTCAGGAAACTTACAATCATAGTGAAAGGCACCTCTTCACAGGGCAGCAGGAAAGAGAATGAGTGACAACAGGGGAAATGCCAGATACTTATAAACCATCAGATGTTGTAAGAACTCACTATCAAGAAAATGGCATGGAGAAACTACCACCATGATTCACTTATCTCCACCCAGTCCTGCCCTTGACACATGGGGATTACTGGGATTATAATTCAAGGTCAGATTTGGGTGGTAAAATAGAGCCAAACCATTTCACTTGTCCCTGACCCCTCAAAATATCATGTCCTTACATTTCAAACAATAATGTCCTTCCAACAGTCCCACAAAGCCTTAACTCAATTCAGCATTAACTCAAAAGTAAAAGTTCACAATTTCATGTGAGACAAATCAAGTCCCTTCTGCCTGAAAGTCTGTAAAATCAAAAGCAAGTCAGTTACTTTTTAGATACAAGGGACTCCAGGCATTGGGTAAATACATCCATTCCAAATGGTATAAATTGGCCAAAACAAAGGAGCTACAGGCCCTCTTCAAGTTCAAAATCCAATAGGGCAGTAATTAAACCTTAAACTTCCAAAATGAGCTCCTTCTACTCCATTTCTCACATCAAGGCATACTGATGCAAGAAGTGAGCTCCAATGACCTTGGGCAGCTATTCACCTGTGGCTTTGCAGGGAATAGCAGCCCTCTTGTCTAATTTCATGGGCTGGAATTGAGTGTCTGTGGCTTTTCCCAGCACACAGTGCAAACTGTCAATGGATCTACCATTCTGGGGTCTGGAGGATGGTGGCCCTCTTCTTACAGGTCCATTAGGCAGTACCCCAGTGGGAGCTCTGTGTGGGTGTTCCAACACCACATTTTCCTTCTGCACTTCCCTAGCAGAGGTTCTCCATGAGGGCTCTGCCCCTCAGCTAACTTCTGTCTGAACATACAGGCATTTCCATACATCCTCTGAAATCTTGGTGGAGGTTCCCAAACCTCAGTTCTGTGCACTCACAGGATAAACACCACATGGAAGCTGCCAAGTCTTGGGGCCTGCACCCTCGGAATCAATGACCCATGCTGTACCTTGGCCCCATTTAGAATGTCTAGCAGGAATGCAGGACACCAAGTCCCAAGACTGCACAAAGCAGCAAGGCCCTAGGCCCAGATTATGAGACCAGTTTTTCCTCCTAGGCCTCTTGGCCTATGATGGGCATGGCTGACATGAAGACCTCTGACATGGCCTGGAGATATTTTCCCCATTTTCTTGATGATTAACATTTAGATCCTCATGACTTATGCAAATTTCTGCAGTGGGCTTGAATTTCTCCTCAGAAATGAGGTTTTCTATTGTATCAGTCTGCAAATTTTTCAAACTTTTATGCTCCACTTTCCTTTTAAACATGTTTAAATTCCAAACCATATCTCTGTGAATGCATAAAACTGAATAGCTTCTAAGAGAACTCAAGTCACCTCTTGAATGCTTTGTTGCTTAGAAATTTCTTCTACAAAATATGCTAAATCATCTTTCTCAAGTTCAAAGCTCCACAGATCTCTAGGGCTGGGACAAAATCCCACCAGTCCCTTTGATAAAGCATAACAAGAGTTACCTTTACTACAGTTCCCAAAAGGTTCCTCATCTCCATCTGAGGCCACCTCAACTTCATCTTCATCGTCCATATCACTATTAGCATTTTAGTCAAAGCCATTCAACAAGTGTCAAGAAAGTTCTAAACTTTCCCACATCTTCCTGTTTTCTGAGCCCTTCAAGTCTGTAGGAAGTTCTAAATTTTCCCACATTTTTCTGTCTTCTAAGCCTTCCAAACTGTTCCAACCTCTGCCTGTTACACAGTTCCAAAGTCACTTCCACATTTTCAGGTATCTTTTTATCAGCACCCAACTCCTGGTACCAATTAATTATATTAGTCCATTCTCAATCTGCTATGAAGAACTGCCTGAGGCTGGGTAATTTATTTTAAAAAGAGGTTTAATTGACTCACAGTTCCACATAAATGGAAAAGCCTTATGAAACTTACAATCACTGCACAAGTCACCTCTACACAGGGTGGCTGGAGAGAGAATGAAATTCAACAAGGAAAATGTCATATGCTTATAAAACCATCAAATTTCATGAGAATTCACTCACTATCATGAGAACTGCATGGGGAAACTGTCTTCATGATTCACTTACCTCTACCTGGTCCCACCCTTGATATGTGGGGATTATGGTGATTATAATCAAGGTGATTTGGGTAGGGACACAGAGCCAAACTATATCAGAACCCTTTTGGCCTTCTGAAAACTTTAAGAGAAGTTTGAGAATTGTTCCCTCTCCTTTCTCACTGATTCTAATATGTGGTTCCATTCTCCTTCCTCACTGTCTCACATAAGTAGAAAGATGCAGTAGAAGGTATTAGCAATGGATGGAGCATCTGGCCTTGCTTCTAGCTGGACATGAGATTTTAGGGAGCTACTCTGTCTCCCATGAGCTCTAGTTGTTCATCTTTTAAATGAGGACATTGGGCTGTGTGATCCTGCTATCTGTTCCCATTCTTTAGTGCTGTGACTTTTTAAAAAAACACTACTTTCTCTGAGACTCATTTTTCTTATCTTTAGAAATGTGAAGAATGCCTACCTCATATGGTGACTTGAAGGATTAGAAGATAGTAATTAAGTATCTCTTCCTATACAAGTCTATTTCATTCCTGAATTTAGTTAACAATAGTTCGTAGAGAAAATTGAGATAATGACTATAACACTGTTTGAATCTATTTGAGTTAAATATTTTATATAGCAAGTGAATTTTGAGTAGTATGTATTCATATTCATCACATGTTTTTAGTTCCTGGATATCTATGAAGCACCTTACATACGTGGCAATCCTCACTAAAGATTTGCTCCTGTTTTCTTGACCGTGAGGCTAAAGACAACCTTGTTTAGTTTTGCATACCTGGCATCTAGCATATTACCTAACAGACAGGAGGTGCACAGTGGATGTTTGTGGCCTTTAGGCAAGTCATGAGACCCTGCTAAGCCTTGTCTGTAAAATTTTTCAATAATATATATCCCCAATTGAGTTTTTGTAAAGAATGGTCAAAAGAACATTTTCAAAAAAGTTAAAATCAGAACTCTCATACAAATATAAAATGAACAGATGTTAAAGATTTTTCATCACTCATTTGTCAATGACAGAACCAGAGTATTCTAACCAGTTCAAAGGAAAATCCAAAATAAAGACACATATAAATAAGAAATATTGAAATGGATTTGTAAATGCAAGCAAAACTAGCTTCTTTCATGGAGAAAGAAATCAAGTGAACGACATTATTGAACAGAAAAAACTGTCTACAGAGAAAAATTATTTTGCATTGCTAGCAGGTATTTACAATTGACTGAGTTGTAAATTCTATAGACTTATTCCATAGAATCACCTTCTGATAAGCAGAAGGGTGTGCTAAATATATAGTTTTCTATTGATGCTCCAATGTTTCCCTAGCAAATAAATTAGATAATGCATGGAAATTGCTTAATTGGTGCCTAGTTTATAGTGGTTCTCCAATAGATGGGTATTTTATTAAATTTTAACAATGGCATATGACAGTGATAGATTAAGTGTCTTCTAGATATTTCATAAATTGAACAAGAATTGGACAATCATTTATTCTACTTTCCAGCTTTAGTATTCATTCTCCCATGTAATTCAGGACTTTTTCTTTCTTTTTCTTTTCTTTTCCTCTCTCTCCTCTCTCCCTTTTACCCCATCTAGTTTTAATTAGCTGTACTATGTTTTCTTACCATGTACCAGGAAGGATCTGCAAATTGCAGAACATGTTAAGACACTTCTCTCTAGACTTACACATTGTCCTAAATATTTCTCTAATAAAACAGTATGACACGATCAAAACTAAGTCTGAGAAAAAATTTACAAAGACTTTTTGTTCCTAAACTTGTGGCAAGGGGATACCTCTGCTATATCATTTATTAAAGCCAAGTTTCCAAAGAGTTGGAAGGAGAGTAAATTTTAGGATGTAAAATAAAAAAATAGTCAGACTTACCTGACTGGCAAATGTTCTATTAAGATGGGATTATGGAAACTAGAGAGATTATGTAAATAGAACATTTTACAGTATTGGTTGGCTACAGGGCAGAACTTGAGCAGTTTGAACATTTTACAGTATTGGTTGGCTACAGGGCAGAACTTGAGCAGTTTGGGGATGTTTCAAATGAGAGTTTAATGTGAGAAGCAGAGGGTTTTCTGTGGCTGGCTATTTTTGGAAATAAGAGGGCACTAATGGGTGGTTTGTCATGTCATAATGATTCTTATGGTCTGGTCAAAGAGAACTACTATGGCTGACCGTTTCTTAATAAAAACTCGTTAATATAAAAGAATGTTACATTAAATAAGCAAGATAGTTTAGATGCACAGGAAGTTATTTTTGTTAAATTTAGTTAAAAGAATACTGTAAATCCTAAATAGACATGCAATTATCAGGCAAAAACAATTGTAATGGGGAAAATTATGTGATGTCAAATAACAAAATTTCAACAAATTGGGTTTGACAATTGAATTGATTTTTATTAATGATTCATGTATTGGGCAGCATCTCATCTATAAAAATAGGAATGTACTTCATTAGATACAGCAGAACAGTCAGTTTTTCAAAGGTAGCTTGAGCAGAAACAAGGAAACAGCATATATATAAAAGCAGATTGGTTAATGTCAGGTCACTTTTCTTGTTAGGAAAGTTAAGGTAGAGGAGACTTCCTTATCATACTGGGTCAGGATCACTGGCCTTTTTTCAAATGGTTCATGTGAATCTCTAGTTATTTTGGGGAAAAGAGGGACTCTGGAGATTTTCCTGTTTTTAAAAGTATTACTTCAATTGCACGGCACTTAATATGAGTGGCTCCATTTTGGTTTGGTCTACTGGGTCCTATTGCACAAGTTTAGACTAAAATACAGCCTTCTCCAAATTTTATTTAATAGTGCTTAAGGTGTTTCATTGTAATATGATATATTGTGACAGGAAATTCATTATCTATGTTTCTTTGGAATTCTTAATTAGCTTAGTATCAAAATAACTCATTTGTCTTAGGTCAGATTCAACACACAAAAAAATTTTGATATTAATTATTTAAACAAAACAAAGCAATAATCAATGGTCTTGCCCACCATCTGACTAAAATAAGTGGATAGTGTATTTAGTTTAAGTGGGCTTATCATCTAACATCCCCTATATTTGTCTTTGCTTTATAGTTTGAAAAATTAGGCTAAAAAAAATCTGTCAGACAGTAAGTTGGATAGTAAATTTTTAGAAATATTACTGGTTGAATAAAATAATATGTGTAAAAGTAACTCACAGGCCTATGGTAACTTCTCAGATGTTAAATTCCTTTCCACCTTCTTAGGGCATGCAGGAACAAGCAAATTTTAATCAAAGCTATTATATTGGGTCTCTAAAAATTTTATTTAACCTTTAACATTCACCTGGACATCTACTAATTGGTGTAATTATATTTCCAAAATACTATAACATTGCTATTGTTTTTCAAAAAGACAATGTTTTCCCATTATTTTCTATCATATAAAAAATAAAAATGGTCAATGTGTTTTTTTCTTTTCTTTTTTTTTTAGTGTGAGCTATAGGTGTTAAAATCTACCTATAGCATTTATTGAGCATTAAATAATACTAATGATGTCCTTTTATTCTATTTTATGTAGGAGTTACTGAAAAAGCAAGTATAACTTATGTGGATTAACAATATGGAAACATCCTGAAACTACTTTGGAATCACCATAAATTAAGTGGATTCAAATTTTGCAAACAGGGAAACCAGTCCATGAACAATTTGCTACAGGTAAGTGAGAGGCATAATATACTCGATGAGAATCCTTCAAAAAATTTGTCTATGGGGTTGTTAATTACATTTCAGATAATTCTAATTCTCCTTTGGTACAGCTGACAGCTTCTCTTCCCTCCCAAATGTACACATGTGGATGCCGGCATATGGCTAAATGTCTAGCCATTTTGTCTTGTTCATTTGGGCTTCATTCAGTTACAAAAAGAGAAAGCAGGGGGGAAAAGTTCCCACCTCATAAAACTTTTACCAGTAGTGATTTATGCAGAAGGGCAGGAGTCAAACTGTTTCCAAACAGATGTTTCTGAGCACTGCCACGGGAGTTAAAAGAGTGGCAGATTGGCCTGCTTGGTATTCAGAATAAAATAGGTGGATAAAGGGTGAAGCCCCAGCTCCTATTTTTGAAACTGGGGCAGTGGTTCAGTCATTCATATGGAACAAAGTGTTTGGGTTGGTTGCTGGCTTTCGATTATCTCTGAAAACCTGAATAGATTAGAAAGCTTGATGTGGTGACAGCATGAAAATATTTTCTGTTGGGCTATTGGGTAAGTTCCACTTGTCTGAAGGAACCAGTGGGGAAGAATGAAAGTCTAAGGAACTGAGAACAAGTGGCAGTTTGTAAGCTGCAGGTTTGGGTTGTGGCATCCTCTGTAGTTAATAATTGTTATACCTTCAAGAGTCAAGGAGGCTCATACCTAGAAATAGGAGCTACCTAGCTCTGCACAATTGAAACAATCTCTTCATTCATCTGTGGGGTTTCTCTGTGTTAAGGGGGAAAAAAAGATCAAATTTTAGTTAAATAAGCACCATTCAGGGTATGGGAGAAGTCTGTACTTTCCCTTTTAACTGGCAACTACTTGAATTATTTGTGCTGTCTTAAGGGACAAGTAGATATGTTGTAAGTAGACCGGAAATGAAGGTAAAAGGTATTCCTCATGCATTTTCCTGTTAATATTTAGCTCTCTCTCAGTTGCATTTATAACAGCTATCTCTCCTACATTCATAACTCATTATTCTCCCAGAAGACAACCCTTTCTTTCATCAAGTCCATCACATTATGTAGATTAAGCTGAATAGAAGATATGTTAATCTATCTTCAGGGATATCACTTTATTTGGAGAGTCACATAAGAACCAAGATATGAAGGCATTTGCAAGTGTGAAGTGCTCTCTAAAGATGATGAAGCAATGGTAAGGTAAAGATAAAGTACCAGCCACTCAAGAGAAATATCAACCAAAAGAGAGAGAAGACATGAATCTTGTTTTTAAATATATGTAATTGTTTTTTTTTCCTTGCCTTCAAACTTAGTCTTTCTATTTATACACAAGGAAGGATGTTATTTCATTAGACTCTTTTGTTTTTTGAGAAAAAAGACTCATTTAGGTGACCTATGTAAAAAGGGAATTTTTCTGGCAACGCGTAGGCTGGAACTAAAACCAAAATAAGAAATAAAATTAAGAATAAAAAAGAAAGGCAGTTCTAGAAGTTTCTTATGTGCTCTGTCATTCGTATGAGCAACAGAGACTTTAAACTTTTTGAAACTCTACTTCTCCCTGAATGTCTATTCATTTCTGTTCTTTCTTGCTTCTGATTGTTGTTCTTTGCCTTTTAATATTGGTTCCTCTTAAAATTTTGCCTTGCACATAGCCAATCATGGCCTCTGCAGCTGCTTTCCCATTAACAGCTTCAATGCCTGCTACTAATTACCTGTGTAAATCAGGCTACATTCAGGAAACAGAAACCACATCATGTATCTTAATAGGCAGAGTTATCAAAGAATGGTTAGCCAGTTACTGGCAAATAAAAAGACAAAAAACAAAACACTGAGGAATCATAAGGGTAGTAACTACAGGAAGTGGATATCCCAGATACAGGGACAAAAGTAAGAGTCAGAGATTATTAGAATTTAGAATACTGGAGGAGAGGCTTTGAAGAACTGGAATACAGGAGTGATGGGTGAGGGTGTTCCTTGAAAAAATGGAGGAAATTTAAAAGCTCAGCAAGGACTCCACAGAGCTAAAAGTCTTGCCTTTAAGGACAGGCTGCTAGCTGGGGCTGTACCCCAGAATCTTAAATTGGGGAACCCATGGAGCTGGGATACAGAATTTTGTAGGGAATCTTTTTTTTTATGTCTGAAAAGTTGTTTTTTATTTATTCATTTTTAAAAAAACACATCCAAAAGATGATGAATATGGTTCTTGAGACTGATGGCTTTCCGAGCATCTTCAGAGAGGGGAGTACTAATTTGTGGAGGGAATTTCATCTCATTCTTCAAAGCAACTGTGTAAGATGTAGGGAATCTTACTCAGCCAGTATTACAGCCTGAAGAACTAAAGAGAATCCACAGGCAGAACTGGAATCATATCACTGAGGAAGGGGTACCAGTTGTACTACTAGGAAAGAGTACCATTAGTTTTTTTCTGGAATTGTAGAAAAATGTACAAAATAGAACTACCTGCTGCTCAGTGGCTAGTGGAACCAACAGGGCAACACGGTCAAAAGCAGGAATCACTTTCTTCTTCAGTTTCAATCTTCTAGTCTCCATCTGTCTCCCTGTATTGGCAAACAGGGAACCAGGTGGCAAAGAAAAATATATGCTTCACACAGACCCAGACCCAGTATATGAGAGCAAGAAGAGGATGGACTTGAACTGAGAGGCTGTAATTTAATAACAAGCACAAAGCCTATTGTGTGTGTGTGTGTGTGTGTGTGTGTGTGTGTATTTAAATTTTCAAAAGAGAGAATATGCTTGGCTTAATTCACCTGATCGCTAAGCTTTTAGATGATGACTTAATTAAGATTTACTTGACTTTTGGTCTAGTGCCATTTCTGACTTAGATAAGTGGCATCAGATTGTGGGTTCTAAGAGAATTGTGTAGAAAACATGGCCACTTAAGTGGCAGGGCTATAAACTGAATGGTATTCCTTAAAATCAACTAAGGACATTCATATGAATGCTGTGTAGTTCACATATAAAATATGTATTGTGACATTTCACATTTATAATAACTAATGATGTTTGGCATCATTTTGTGCACTTATTTGCCATCTGTGTATCCTTTTAACCAAAAGATCTATCCATGTATTTTGCCCATTTTCTAATTGGATTTTTGGAGGGCTTTTCTATAGCTGCATTTTGATAATTTTTTTATATTTTCTGTATATTAATTGTTATTAAATAACTAGTTTGCAAATATTTTCTCTCAGTCTGTAGCTTGTGCTCTCATCCTCTTAAGCCTTTACAGAACAAAAGATTTAAATTTTGATAAAATCCCATTTATCAGTTTTGCCCTTTATGGGCCAAGCTATTAGTTTAGGAAATCTTTGCCTAGTATAGACTCCAAAGTTTATCTTCTATGTTTTTTTCCAAAAAGTTTTTTATTTATCAGGTATAAGTGCATAATCACACCCACACAGAGAAACAACATATGACTGTCTAGCCAAAGTAACTTAAGAAGATAGAAAAATTTGAGGCAATTAACACTTTCATCCACCCATACATAAGAGAAAAAATTTGGCCTTATCCCCATCTAGGCCATCAATGCCCTAATGAATAATCTATATTTTTACCTTCACCAGGCTATGACAAGGTTCCCCTGAACCTTGAATTAATTTTTATAAGATATGAAACTGAAGTCAAATGTTATTTAATTGCCTCTGGCATTTGCTGGGGGTTCATTTGCTCACCTTGGTATTAGCACCAAATTTTTTTTTCATTTCATTAAAATCTCCCTGATTGTTGGTATAATAAGTAGTTTGCAGTTGAAACCTAGACATTTTGGGTATGATATTATGAGATTCTGGATCTTGTTTAAACCGTCAGTTTTAGCTGGCTTTCTCCAGTATTGCTCTAGTAGGGGAAGCGGAAGTAGAATTAATGGCAGTTGGAGGTAGAGGCTCATGTTTCTTTACCTGTCCCCTGCTGATATATGAGTGGCCAAGCGTTCTTTATTACTGCTGGCATGGACAGGACTTCCAGCTTCCATTAGACTTCCACTGATACCTCCCTGGCTGGGAAGAATAGGAATGCCTTGTAACTATAAACAACTCATCTACCACTGACACCCTGGTGGTGGCGGGAGGGGGTTTGGGTATTTTTGTCATTGCTGGGTGGTGGTGAAAGTCCTGACTCTCCTCTAAGCCTAGTGTGACAGCATCCCAACATGTAGGGATGGTAGGGGTAGAAGTTCAGGATTCCTATGTTAGCTCCACTGATGATAAAAGGGTAGAGGGTGGCCTGGTTGCTGCCTGGCAGGGATGAATGTCCTGGCTTCTATGTGACCTTCTTTGACACTACCCTGGTGGAAAGTGGGGAGAACTTGTCAGAGCCTGGTGAAGGTAGAAATGTAGACTATTCATTAGGGCACTGATAGCTTAGGTAGGGATAAGGCCATACTTTTTTCTCTTAGGTATGGGTGGATGAAAGTGTTAATTGCCTCCAATTTTTCTATCTTATTAAGTTGCCCTTTCCTTGTCCTTTGGCTAGAAAGAGTCAGATTTTGTTTCTCTCTCTGTGTGTATATATGTACCTATTGTCATTTCTGGGTTTCTCATCTCTTCAGCTCCAAATCTAGGATATATGGAGCCAAAACAAAAATCCAGGAACTCACCACCATGTCATTACTTGGGTCCAGAGCTTCTTGTATGTTCTTCTTTCTTCCCTGCACTTTTCAAGGTCGTCTTGTACATTTTTCAAATGTAATGTCTGGGATTTTTTGGTTGCAGTAAATGGGATAAATAGGAAGGAAAAAAAGGTTAATTCTATCCTTCTGTAAGTGGAAATCCCTTGGAAGAATTTTTTGCAGATATTTTGATGGCTCTATTTTGATGTCTAAAATATTAGCATAATAATAAAGGTGGAACTATAAATTTACAAAAAAAAAAAAAAAAACTTGTGGACTGGGTGTGATGGCTCATGCCTGTAATCCCAGCACTTTGGGAAGCCAAAGCAGATGGATCACAAGTTCAGGGGATGAAGACGGTCCTGGCTAACTCAGTGAAACCCCGTCTCTACTAAAAATACAAAACCTTAGACAGGCATGGTGGTGGGCGCCTGTAGTCCCAGCTACTTGGGAGACTGAGGCAGAAGAATCGTTTGAACCCAGGAGGTGGAGGTTGCAGTGAGCCAAGATTGTGCCACTCCACTCCAGACTGGGAGACAGAGTGAGACTCCATCTCAAAAAAAAACAAAACAAAAACCTCTACTAAGTTTATTTCCTGGCAAGGTAAGAACACATGCAAAACCACCTTAAAGAGATAACTGCCTTAAATAGTAGGAGCTTACAAATAATTATTGAATAAAAGAATAATTATTAAATAAATTCATTTAACAAATTGGTCTATGTGTTAAATATTCTAGGCACTGAGGGGGCCATACATATGTATGATACAGAAATAATTATCAAGTAATACAGGGCCATTAACAGTGATAAAATAGATCAATATAACTATAACATGCAAGGTAAAAATCTCTCAGAGCAGGCAGTGTCTTGTTCATCGTTGTCTGCTGCTAGTGCCTAATGTAGCACATTAGTCATCACACATGGCTTGCTGTGAGAGTTAACAGAGGGAGAGAGATCACATTCAGCTGATGGGAAGTAATCTGTTTTATGTCTTCCAAAACTTCTACAGAAAAAAAAATTCTGTAACATTTCTAGATACAATATGCTCACATTTCATATTTCTTTATTCTTTATCAAGTTAGAGAATTATTTATGTAAAATTCTATCTCTACAAATGAACTCAGGTGATTAGTATTCTTGTTTTGATAGCAGCAGAAGAAAGGCAAACATCATTCTTTACACATATACTTGTAATAAATTTTAAGATTAAATGTCTTAAATCATATACTCTCTTACCCCAAATGTCAACGGCAATAGCCTCATTTTATACCATATAGAGAGACTGGTAGTCTTTGGGTCAAATGTCAGTCCCACACACCCATCACACACAAGCAAAAATAAAATGATTTCAATCAGTTAAAAATAAAAGAATTATGTGTTGACAAGATTTAACATGGATGTCCTTGAAAATGAGCATTAATTTTAACCTTAAACATCACCCACGGAAGAGCTCTGAATAAATTTGTCAATTTATTATATAGTCTATAAAGCTGGGGAATTACACAAACAATGACTCTCCAGGTACCTAAGAAAATAACTATTCACAAATATAAAAATGCCTTGACAGAAAGTCAGAGTCACAGCTAACAAACTCTCCAGCATTTCACTCTTAAACCAGGGATGCCAGAGGCAAACCAGCAGGAACCCTGCTGGAGAGCAAGCAGTAATGCTGATACTACAAACCCTGATGGAGCAAAAAGTAAGCCATGTTTAATGCAAGGCAAGGAGATTGCTGAGAAAGCCGTAGAGGTCTCTGCTCCTAACAGACAAAAAGAGACCCCTTTCTGACCTACGTTATAAACTCTTAGAGAGCTTCAACTTTGACTTCACATATTTGATAAAGCAATGTTTAGTTAGGGGGCTTCCTAAATAGTGAATACTCATGAGATTAATAATAATAATAATAATAGTAAAATTCTGGTTTTCATTTGGTTAGCTTGCTCTTTGACTGAAAGGCTTTTCATGAGTGTCTAGTGCTATAAAATAAATACAGTGGGGTTTGAAGAAGGATGATTTTTACTTCATACTTAAATTTATATTTACAAGCAATTTTCAGTGAAGAATGAGAATAAGAATAGAACATTAAAATAGTCGAGTATATTTATTCTTGTATACTTTCTTTTATACAAATTCACTTTGATAGGTTCCCTATACAGAAAGTTAGGATGAGAACTCTAAACTTAAAGCTCCCAAGAATTTGGAATCTTATGGCAGTAGTTCTGCCTTAAACTTTGTAGTTGCCACAAATTGAAGTATTCAAAGTGCCATATAGTACTCAATATAAACAATAGTCTATATTAACAGAAAACTACCTTATTATGTGGGCTTCAAGAGGTACAAAGTTTATTAGATTTTTTAATTTTGCCAGGTATTCTTACACTGTATTTTTGAATCTAATTTTATTCTATTCAGAATTAAAATATCATTTAAAAATATATATAGATATTATGAAACAACGTAAGTATTGTTATTGGAAACTTAGAAATAAAAAAATAACAATTTTTGGTTAGGAAGACAGATTTCTATTGTTATAACCTATTTTAAACATTATGCATTTTTGTTTCTTTTTAAAAAATAATATAGAAAAAATATAATTTATATTTGTTTTTGTAGGTATTTGAAAAGCTTCACCCCTTGAAGAAAAATATTGCATCTTTTTTAAAAGGACCTAACATGATAGAGGCAATAGTTCATGAAAAAAGACAAATCTGAAAATTTGTATTTCAGAATATTTCTTCCCTCACTACAGTAAAACAAAATAGGATAGAAATAAAATGACTTGTATGAAGTTGGAAAGTAAAAAGCCCATAAAAACTATCTTAACAAAATATTTATTTTATTTTCAAAGTTAATCTAGAATTATAAAAGCTAATAAAAATTAAAAGTATTAAAAATATGTGTAAAAGAGTAGCAGGAACTTTTTATTGTCATCAACCTGAATGTGATTTCACAGTTTTTCTGACCATGTGATACACGATTTTGCTGGTTTTTCTAAGCTTCCTTCACATGACCTCGTTAAGGTCTGAGAAGTGATAGGTAACCAACTGAGTATATAAGAATGGCAATTGCATCTCCTTGACATCTTCTAACTTATCAAACATAATTTCAGAAGTTTCCAGGTGGATCTGAAGAACCTCTTGAAAAACAAATCACCCACGTGAAGGCTCCAATCCTATTTAACCCACTAGGTGAAACAATAATAATTTCCCCTAAACTTTTTCTTATCCAGTGACAAATATGCTGAAAAATTACAGGAGTTCGTTATGCTTGATTTCTTACATTTTACATCTTTGAGCTCCATATTCATGTGGCAAATACAATGAAATATCACTGCAGTAAAGCAAAACGTTTCACAGAACACATTTACTGTTCAAGAAACCAAACCATAAAGCAGAAATTTTAAGGCAGTAAAACAATTTGAGACACGAATTCTATTCAACCAAATGGTATGCATCTATTACAGAGAGCGACTCCTAAATTGAGTGCCTCGCAAAAAGAAGGCACAGCGATAACCAATTGTCGAGCGAATGGGTGTTTATTTCATGCACTTGAAAATAACAAGGTGGAACCAGTGGTGTACTGCAAAATCAGCTCTCTGAGAACAAATATGTCTCTAATTTGTAACGTGTAATACTTGCATGTTTCTGTGGTGTGTCTACTGCCCCTATAGCCATTTCACCCAGCAATGTGATGTCACTGAAGACTGAATTGGGAAGAGAAGTGCAGAATATTCTCTCAAGGGATGATGCAGGACAATGAAAGGGGGCTTTGGTATCCTACTGGTAAAAGTCTAACTTGCCTTTATTTGATTTGGCAAAAGAAAATTATACCATGTGATATTATATTTGCTAATTAGCTGACATGATTTTGGTGGTAATTACAGGTGTTTTTTTGTTTGTTTCCAGCAATTCTAACAAAATGTTACTTTTGGGGAGTAGGTTATCTGCAAGATAAAATATCGTTAAGAATGCCTCACTAGGAATTCCCATGCTTTTGATAGGAAATAAAAACCAAGGAAGGCCTTGAGGATTTTCCTGAACAAATCTCTTTAACAGAGGACCACCACCTCAGAGCCTCAGAGCTGTTAGGCCCGCCTTGAAAAATCCTTATTTTTGGCCACTACAAGCTCAAAAATTGAATAGAAAGCCCTAGGCAAGGTATTCTTTTAGCAACATGGTATATTAAGTCTTATAATTTATGAAATCCTTCCAATTCCCCATGATGCTAAACTACTTTTGAAGTCACGAAATGTGGTACAGCATAGAATTTTATAAAAAAAGAAAAAAAAAAGAACCTGACCAATTGAAAAAACCATTCATTATAGACCTATGGATTAGACTCTGAGCTGGATGTTGTCACATGTATTATTTTATATTTTTTAATTAATTCATGTGCCTTCATTCTTTGCAGGAAAAAGTAGAACTTCCTCCGTTTAATTAAGATTGAAAATGGCATCCCACTGGTTATTAAACATATTTTAGAAACAGCAATAGCAATCACCATCTGTTTCATGTATACTATGCCCTACCTAGACCTTTTCACATTTATTCATTTTAGTAAACATCCTTAAAAATTATTTCTGTTTTATAAATAAGACTATGACTAAAAGAGACTTATGCACTAGGTCAAGAGCCAGTGAATTACAGAGGAAAAAATGGAACACATTTCAGTAATTCTTCAGATATACGCATTGCTTAGAATGTACTGATTAATTCAGTAATTTCACAAATGTTTATTGAGCACTCCCCATCTGTCAACACCATTCTTGGCTTTGAAGATATAGCAGAGAATAACACAAATACAAATACCAACCCTCACATACCCATATTGTAGTGGACAGCGACAGTCAGTAAGCAAAAAAGTAAAACAAAATAATTTTAAGTAAATATGTTATGTTGAATGGGGGATAATTTCTTCAGAAAAATATAAAGTATGTAAGGAACAGGTAATGCTTGCATGGGAGCAGGTTGCAATTTTAAACTGACAGTCAGGGAAGGAATCATTGTGAAGCTGAGAAAGCTAGGAAGGAGGTGAGAAGCGGAGGCATACAGATATATAGGAGAAAATCTTTCCAGTAGAGAAAACAAGTGGAGAGGCCCTGAGGTGGAGGAATAATTTATGCATTTGAGGAACACAAAGCCCTTTAGATTAGCCAGTCCTAGAATTAAGGAGTGAAGTCCTGGAAGTGGGAGGACTGGGATAGGGTGCTAATCACCCTGTCTTCTGTGATGCCTATAATCTGAAGGGAGATACAATTAGCAGACTATTGTGTAATCCAGGTGGAAGATGATAATTTCTTGGACCATGGTGGTAGAGGTGAAAGTGGTAAGAATTGGTTTGGTTCTATATATATTTCAAGTAGATCGAATTTGTGGCATGATTTAAGACGGATGTAAGAAAGAGATTAAGAAGAAGTCCAACATGTCTGGTCTGAGTAAGTGGAAGCTTTGAAGTCTCATTTACTGAGGTAAAGAGTTCTGAGGAAAGAGAGATTGGGGGTGAAAGATAAGGAAGTGGTTGTTAACTGTAGTAAATTTAAGATGAAGGAGATGCAAAAATAAATAGTTCTATTTCAAAGGATAATTGTAAGTTGGAACAATGTAATCTATAAGAAAGTACTTTATAAATATTGGTGACCTGTTTTCATGCTATACTTAGTCACGTGTTCTAATCATGTCCAGGCTGAAATTTAGAGATTGCCTACCATAGAACTGGTGGACTTTGAAGCATAGAATTGGTAGAGTTTGAAACTACATAGGAGAGGGTAATTTTTTAAAAAATTAGTTTAAACGTTAGAAGAGGCAGATGTTTGGATAGAGTTGCCCAGGAGGGAAGAAAGCATCAAGAGAAATGGACAAGATGGTATAAAACTTAGTTTTGCCAAAAAGCACTTTTAAATGTTGATAGAGTTAGAACAGAATCTAAGTTACTGGAGGAGTAATTAACCTGGAGATGAGCCTTGCTGCTGTGGGGGCCCAGATGCTAAAATCAGGAGGGAAAGATCCTCCTACCACAGAATTGGTGGAACCAGTGCAATGCTGTCAACTGAAAATCTTGAAAGGCCATCAGAGGAACATGACTGCCTCAGACCAGCATTCTCAGGGTTTCCACTGCCAAGAAAGACCATAGCATAGCATCTTGCCAAAAAAGATAGAGTGAGTGAACATTTCCTAGGCAATACAGGACTGAGATTCCCAGAAATAACTGTGGACATTTTCATGAATAAAATAAATCTTTGGCTCTGAGTGAGTTAGAAAAGATCTCATCTGGCCACTCATGAGATATCATTTTCCCTGTCTAGTTGAAGATGCCATGGGTTATCCCTGTTTCATGTTATTTACTACAGCCACCTTTTCAAGAAAGCCTGATATGTATGCAAGATGGCGACCTGCCCATCTGGAGGCATTTGGGATATTTAAGAGAACACTGACAGTTAAATCCTAGTGCCACTTCTCAATACTCGGACTGCTTGTTGTATATCATTTTTGAGCCTTTCTGATGGTATTGTGCTTTACTTGGATTTCCTTTACTTTCTGAGATGCCAATACTAATGTCTCTGTACTTACATTAGCCCTAAGATAGTGTAGTTTTCCCAGCTCCATTTTAACTTGCTCTTCCTGAAAAAGAGGTTTAGTCTCTCACCTAGATCTCACTTACGCATCAGCCATACTCCTTAGGCTGAGTGCCTTGGACTCCTGCCATGCAGTCATCTTCAGTTGCTCCATGTACTGCTTTTCCAAAATAGGTAGAGATGTGTTGGCAGCAGGCCACTGAGATAGATGTCCAGTGGAAGAAAACCTCCTTGGCTTCATTCACACGACCTAGATGAGCAGGAAGTGTCTGAGGCTGCTCATTGCACTTCACCTGGGACAGGGCCACCTTAGACCTTCGTTGACCCAATGTCCGAGAGGTTCATGTTTTCCTGCTTGTCTGGGCCAAGGCACATCAAGCATGAGATTGTGCCCTCCTTTTTATGCATCTACTTTTTACTTATATTGCTCCCTTTTCCTGAATTGTTTTTTCTCTACTTCTGCCAGTAAAATTTAGGCTCTGCTTCAATTACTGGAGTGAATAGCATCTTTATGTAGAGTTTTCTTCTGATTTTCCCCTACTGATTATGAGCTCCTTGAGTTGTCACTGCATTTTGGTAGACATATCTTGCAGTTTTGTAAACCTACTACTGTGTATGTATCTGTGTATATATTCTTTCTATCCTATTTGAAGGTGAACTCCTTTAGCAAGACTTCAACCGTAAGCGTCACTTAGCTCTCAAAGCCTGAGAAACTCTAGAACAGCTAAGAAATTTAATGAGGCCTATACACCAGGAACTTGGGATGTATCTGGAAAAGCTTAAGAAAAATCTTCCAGTAGACAACTAGCTTTAATTATAATTTAGATTGAAATTCATTTCAGTAACATATATCCACTTAGGGTACTGGAGGTCCATGGTGAAAATTCTATCATGGATGACCTGGGTGAAACTGGCGTAAGAAAAGACTTTTAAATATTGCCTGGCTATTAAAGCTATTACAGCTTGATTTGCTTTATTATTTTGACTGGAGGGATAGGGGTGTTGGAAATATTTTCATAAGACTGCCTTAGGCTATGAGAAAGAATCTGTAAATCAAAGAGTAAACATGTTTTGTAATTAACCATGGACTTTTTTTTTTAAACTGGCTAAAGTGAGATCACATTAATCTTAACAAAGAGACTCTAAGGTTTGCTAGCCACATCCAAATAAGGCATTTCTTTTCTTTCTTTCTTTTTTATTTTTTTACAGACAGTGTCTTGCTCTGTTTCCCAGTCTGGAGTACAATGGCGCTATCATAGCTTATTGTAATTTCAAATCCCTGGACTCAAGCAACACCCCTGTCACCTGCCTCAGCTTCCCAAGTAGCTGAGACTACAGGCATGCACTACCATGCCTGGCTAATAGTGTTTTACATTTTCTTATTTTTTAAAGACATAAAGTCACACTATGTTTCCCAGGTTGATCTCTAACTCCCGGGCTTGAGGGATTTTCCTGCCTTGAATTTCCAAAGTGCTAAGATGAAAGGTATGAGCCACTTCCCCTAGCTAAGCATTTATTTCTAAAATAAATTACGTCTAAATGTTAGTATGGACATCTTAGTTGTCAGACTTATCAGATAGTAGCATTTTCCTGCACATGTGTGGTACTTGCTAATAATATTTAAAAATGTGATTCTGGTAGTTCTTCATAGATCATTTGAGGAAACAACATTTATTTAATGAAATCTATAAATTCTAAAACCAACTTCCTTTCAACTGGAACAAACTTAAAGATTATTTGACATATATATATATATATACGTGTGTATATATATGTACATATATATACGTGTATATATATATGTACATATATATACACACGTATATATACGTATATATACGTATATATATACTATATATACATATATAGTATATGTATATATATATACGTATATATACATATATATAGTAGCTTCACATATATATATGTAAAGTTACAATATCTTTAACTGTGAAAATTATTTAACATATATATAGTAACCACATATATATATATATATATATATATATATATATATATGAAGTTACAATATCTTTAACTGTGAAAAGCCAAGCTTCTTTAAGCATCCCAGCATAAACACACATTTGTAATCTTTAGTTTGGAGCCTAAGAATTAGGAATCATATTGAAAGAACCACTTAGTTTATAGTATTTTCCTACAGTTTTCCATCCTTTATTAGTCAGTCTTTTATGCTGAAACATTTAACCTCACACTAATACTTCCACTGGTCCTTAAATTTAAAAAAAAAACCCTGGAAGCTAATTGTGAGAAATACATCCTCCAAGTGTGACTGCAACCTGCACAATACCCTGCCCACAATTATATACATAACGGAAGAAAAGTATGTACATTTACAAGTGCCGTTATTGATCAAACTTTGTACCCATTTTAATTAGTCTGCAAAATAAGTTTTTAATTCAGGAATTTATTTTTCCATATATGTATTTCATTTTTATAGCTTTATTGATTTTATGCCTATAAAATACTTATAATACAAATCAAACATTACAGAAATATAAATATAAATAGTAACATTTTTCTATAACTCGATTTCCCTAAAATAATGTATGTTTTTGGTCTATTTCTGTTAGATATTCTTATTCCCACTTTGTAGCAGGGGTAACGAGAGCTTAGAAATACAACTTGGGCCTGGGTGCAGTGGCTCACCACTGTAATCCCAGCACCTTGGGAGGCCAAGGCAGATGTATCACCTGAGGTCAGGCATTTGAGACCAGCCTGGCCAACATGGTGAAACCCTGTCTCTACTAAAAATACAAAAATTAGCTGAGTGTGGTGGTAGGCACCTGTAATTCTAGCTACCAGGGTGGCTGAGGTAGGAGAACCACTTGAACCCAGATAGAGGAGGTTGCAGTGAGATGAGATTGCACCACTACACTTGATCCTGGGCGACAGAGTGAAATTCCATCTTGAAAGGAAAGAAAGAAGGAAGGAAAGAAGGAGAGAGAGAAAAAAGAAAGAAAGGAAAGATAGAGAGAAAGGAAGGAAGGAAAGAAAGAGAAGAAAGAGAGAAGAAAGAAAGGGAGGGAGGGAGGCAGGGAGGAGGGGGAGGAAGGGAGGAAGGAAGAAAAGAAGGAAAGAGGAAGGAAGGAAGAAATGAAGAAAGGGAGAGAGAAGGGGGAGGGAGGAAGGAAGGAAGGAAGGAAGGAAAGAAGGAAGGAAAGGAAGGAAGGAAGGGAAGAGGGAGGGAGGGAGGAAGGAAGGGAGAGAGAAGGGGAGAGGGAGGGAGGGAAAGAGGAAGGAAGGAAGGAAGAAAGGAAGGAAGGAATCTTAATTTGGCTGAGCTAAGATGTAGATCAAGGCCTCTTATTCCAAAGCCCATGTCAGGTACTTGTGTGTGTCTGTGAGTATATATATATATATATATATATATATATATATATATATATATATGTATTTCTATTTCTTCACATTCTCTGAACAAAAATGACTTCTCTCTTTGAATCTGGTAGTGTTCTATGGACCTTCCCTGATCCAGTATTCATTTGCTTATCCACTTATTTATGTTACCACTTACTGAAACTTAGAAAAATAAGTTTTATTTGCATTTATTATTAGAAAAATAAAAGGAAGAGAAAAACAGACATAAAATGGTTAAGAAAAAAACCCAAGGTAGGCTCGGCAAAGATAAAAAGGGATTGCATTTTAATTAGGGAAGAAGGAGTTGAGTTTGGATTAAAACAAACTCCCATTCTAAAGTCTGTGCTTTTATCTGCTGCACATTTCTTACCTTTGATGAGCTTGTTTATTTGATGTTTCCCTGAAGGTTTTTATTGCTAAAGTATCTTCATTGCTCAGACCCTCCAGAGCCACCATGAAATCAACCAGCACTTACTCATTAAGTGCCACATACTGTCTTGGTCATTGGATTCAAAGATAAATAAGATGAAATACCTGACTTTGTGATATCTAAGTCCAGTAATGGGAAGCCCTCGATGCCACTTTTCTGTGAGGTTTTGCAAGAGCTTCCTAAGATTACATAAGTGCTATAGTTTCTCCCTATAGTATTTAAAGCTACATTTAAAATGCAGAGTGGCTTCTCAGCTATGTCCCCACTTCCTTGTTCCATTTTTGAATTACTTTCATCTTCATTGTACACAGCTTGAGTTAATTCTGGTATCTCCAAAATACAGATATGCAAAACCAATAGAAAGAGATGTATGCTTGGGCTAGGTGTGGTGGCTCACACCTGTAATCTCAGCACTTTGGGAGCCCAAGGTGGGTGGATCACAAGGTCAGGCGTTCAAGACCAGCCTGGCCATCCTGGTGAAAACTCGTGTCTACTAAAAATACAAAAATTAGCCTGGCATAGTGGTGGATGCCTAGAATCCCAGCTACCCGGGAGGTTGAGGCAGGGGAATTGCTTGAAACCAGAAGGCGGAGGTTGCAGTGAGCCCAGATTCTATTCTGGGCAAAAGAACAAAATTCCACTTCAGAAAAGAGAGAGAGAGAGAGAGAGAGAGAGAGAGAGAGAGAGAGAGAGAGAGAGAGAGAGAGAGAGAGAGAAGCATGTTTGCATGGAAAGTGTCAGGAAACCACATCATCAATCTACTTCCTTCTTGAACTCAGCAACTTTTCAAAACCTTTGTTCGAGTTCCCCAAACTACCATCCTGTTCTCTGAATCTTTCTGTGTGTGAGCTTTTTCAGGTGTTCTTTATATCAATTCAAGGATATGTCTCCAGTCCCAAATATTACACAAAATACTTATTTTTAAGTCTGGGCCAGCATTTTCAAAACAAATACCTAGTTTTGAATTCAGCCTTCAATACACAGCTGTACTTTGATTTAACACAATCTACTTAACAAATATTTTTTGAGTGGCATAAGGTGATAGGAACAGAAAAGTAATTCAAATCAGTAGTTCTTAATTACACATCTAGGACTGCTACCTACTGAACATGTAACCTTGGCCAAGTCACTTAGCTTCTCTGAACTTCAGTTTTCCCTTTGATAAGATGGTCTTAATAGTATTTGCTTCAAGTGACTGTCATGACATTAAAGAAATAATATTTGGTAAGGATGCTTCATTGATAGTTTTAAGTACTACTTATCAATTATAATAATTATAAATTATTATATAATAAGACTATAACAGAGCTTCTTTTTTTAAAACTTTTAAAATTTATTATACTTTACCTTCTGGGGTACATGTGTAGATCATGCAGGATTGTTGCATAGGTACACACATGGCAATATGGTTTGCTGCCTCCATGTCCCTGTCACCTACATCTGGCATTTCTCCCCATGTTATTCCTCCCCAAACTCCCTACCCCACACGGTCCCTCCCCTAGTCCTCCACAACAGACCCCACTGTGTGATGCTCCCTTCCCTGTGTCCATGTGTTCTCATTGTTCAACACCTGCCTACGAGTGAGAACATGCAGTGTTTGATTTTCTGTTCTTGTATCAGTTTGCTGAAAATGATGGTTTCCAGATTTATCTGTGTCCCTACAAAGGACATGAACTCATCATTTTTTATGGCTGCATAGTATTCCATGGTGTATATGTGCCACATTTTCCTTGTCCATTCTATCATTGATGGGCATTTGGGTTGGTTCCAGGTCTTTGCTATTGTAAGCAGTGCCACAATGAATGTATGTGTGCACATGTCTTTATAATGGAATGATTTACAATGCTTTGGATATATACCCAGTAATGGGATTGCTGGGTCAAATGGAATTTCTATTTCTAGATTCTTGAGGAATTGCCACACTGTCTTCCACAATGGTTGAATTGATTTAAACTCCCACCAACAGTGTAAAAGTGTTCCTATCCTCTACAGCATCTGCTGTCTCCAGATTTTTTAATGATCGCCATTCTAACTGGCATGAGATGGTATCTAAATGTGGCTTTGATTTGTATTTCTCAAATGACCAGTGATGATGAGCATTTTTTCATATGTTTGTTGGCCTCATATATATCTTCTTCTGAAAACTGTCTATTCATGTCCTTCACCCACTTTTGAATCGGTTTTTTTTTTTGTTGTTGTTATTTTCTTGAAAATCTGTTTTAGTTTTCTTAGATTCTGGGTATTAACCCTTTGTCAAATGGATATATTGCAAAAATTTTTCCCATTCTGCTGATTGCCATTTCACTCCAATGACTGTTTCATTTGCTGTGCAGAAGCTCTGGAGTTTAATTAGTCCCATTTGTCTATTTTGGCTTTTGTTACCAATGCTTTTGGTGTTTTAGTCCTGAAGACCTTGCCCATGCCTATGTCCTGAATGGTTTTTCCTAGGTTTTTCTTCTAGGGTTTTTATGGTGTTAGGTCTTATGTTTAAATCATTATTCCATCTGGAGTTAATTTTAGTGTAAGGTGTCAGGAAGGGGTCCAGCTTCTGTTTTCTGCACATGGCCAACCAGTTATCCCAACACCATTTATTAAACAGGGAGTTCTTTCCCGATTGCTTGGCTGTTTCAGTTACTGTAGCCTTATAGTATAGTGTGAAGGCAGGTAGTGTGATGCCTCCACTTTGTTCTTTTTGCTTAGAATTGTTTTGGCTATGTGGACTCTCTTTCGTTCCACATGAAGTTTAAGGTGTTTTTTTTTTCAGTTCTGTGAAAAGGGACATAGGTAGCTTGATGGGGATAGTGTTGAATCTATAAATTACTTTGGGCAGTATGGCCATTTTCACAGTATTGATTCTTCCTAACCATGAGCATGGAATGTTTTTTCATCTGTTTGTCTCCTCTTTTATTTCCTTGAGCAGTGTTTCGTAGTTCTCCTTGAAGAGGTCTTTTACATCCTTTGCCAGTAGTATTCCCAGGTATTTTATTCTCTTTGTAGCAATTGTGAATGGTAGTTTGCTCTTGATTTGGTTTGCTTTTAGTCTATTATTAGTGTATAGGAATGCTTGTGATTTCTGCACATTGATTTTATATCCTGAGACTTTACTGAAGTGCTTATCAGTTTAAGGAGATTTGGGGCTGAGACAATGGGGTCTTCTAAATATACAATCATGTCATCTGTAAATAGAGGCAATTTGACTTCCTCCTTTCCTAATTAAATACCCTTTATTTCTTTTTCTTGCCTGATTGCGCTGGCTAGAACTTCCAATAATATATTGAATAGGAGTGGTGAGAGAGGGCATCCTTGTCTAGTGCCAGATTTCAAAGGGAATGCTTCCAGTTTTTGCCCATTCATTATGATATTGGCTGTGGGTTTGTAGTAAATTGCTTTAATTATTTTGAGACACATTCCATCAATACCTAGTTTATTGAGAGTT
>CM052657.1:94061659-94201749 GCA_028533165.1 Leontopithecus rosalia | reverse complement strand
TTTCAAAGGGAATGCTTCCAGTTTTTGCCCATTCATTATGATATTGGCTGTGGGTTTGTAGTAAATTGCTTTAATTATTTTGAGACACATTCCATCAATACCTAGTTTATTGAGAGTTTTTAGCATAAAGGGCTGTTGAATTTTGTTGAAGGCCTTCTCTGCATCTATTGAGACAATCATATGATTTTTGTCTTTGGTTCTGTTTATGTGGTGGATTATGTTCATAGTCTTGTATATGTTGAACCAGCATTGCATCACTGGGATGAAGCCTACTTGATTGTGATGGATAAGCTTTTTGATGTGCTGTTGCAATCGGTTTGCCAGTATTTTATTGAAGATTTTTGCATCTGTGTTCATCATGGGTATTGACCTGAAGTTTTCTTTTTTTATTGAGTCTTGCCGGGTTTTGGTACCAGGATGATATTGGTCTCATAAAATGATTTGGGAAGGATTCTCTCTTTTTGTATCGTTTGGAATAGTTTCAGAAGGAGTGGTACCAGCTCCTCTTTGTATATCTGGTAGAATTTGACTGTTAACCCATCTGGACCTGGGCTTTTTCTGGTTGATAGGCTATTAATTGCTGCCTCAACTTTAGCCCTTGTTATTGGTCTATTCAGGGTTTCAACTTCTTCCTGGTTTAGGCTTGGGAGGGTGCAAGTGTCCCAAAATGTATTCATTTCTTCCAGATTTACTGGTTTATGTTCACAGAATTGTTTATAGTAATTTCTGATGGTAGTTTGTATTTCTGTGGAATTGGTGGTGATATCACTTTTATCGTTTTTTATTGCATCTATTTTATTCTTCTCTCTTTTCTTTTTTATTGGTGTGGCTAGCTGTCTGTCTATTTTGATCTTTTCAAAAAACCAGCTCCTGGATTTATTGATTTTTAAAGGGTGTTTTGTGTCTCTCTTTCCTTCAGTTCTTCTCTGATCATAGTTAGTTCTTGTCTTCTTCTCTGTTTTGAGTTTTTTTGATCTTGCTCCTCTAGCTCTTTCAATTTTGACAAGAGGGTGTCTATGTTAGATCTTTCCTTACTTTTCATGTGGGCATTTATTGCTATAAATTTCCCTCTAGACACTCTTTAAATGTGTCCCAGAGATTCTGGTATGTAGTATCTTTGTTCCTGTTGGTTTCGAAGAACATCTTTATTTCTGCCTTCATTTCATTGTTTATCCAGTCAACATTCAGGGGCTAGTTGTTCAGTTTCCATGAAGTGTGCAGTTCTGAGTTAGTTTCTTAATCCTGAGCTCTAATTTGATTGTACTATGGTCTGAGAGACTTTTTATTATGATTTCCATTCTTATGCATTTACTGAAGAGTGATTTACTTCCAATTATGTGGTAAATTTTAGAGTAGGTGCAATGTGGTGCTGAGAATAATCCAATGTGGATTTGGGGTGGAAAGTCCTGTAGACATCTATTAGGTTTGCTTGGTACAAATCTGAGTTCAAGTCCTGGATATCATTATTAATTTTCTGTCTCGTTGATCTGTCTAATATTGACAGTGGAGTGTTAAAGTCTCCCACTATTATTGTTTGGGAGTCTAAGTCTCTTTGTAGGCCGTTAACTACTTGCTTTATGTATCTGGGTGCCCCTGTATTAGGTAGGTATATATTTAGGATGGTTAGCTCTTATTGTTGCATTGAACCCTTTACCATTATGTGATGCTCTTCTTTGTCTCTTTTGATCTTTGCTGGTTTAAAGTCTGTTTTATTAGAGACAAGGATTGTGACTCCTTTTTTTTTTGACTCTCCATTTGCTTGTTAAATATTCCTCCATCCCTTTATTTTGAGCCCATATGTGTCCTTGCATGTGAGATTTTTTCCTGAATACAGCACATCCATGGTTTTGACTCTTTATCCAATTTGCCAGTCTGTGTCTTTTGATTGGGGCATTTAAACCATTTACATTTAAGGTTAATATTGTTATGTTTAAATTTGATCCTGCCATTTTGATGCTAGCTGATTGTTTTGCCCATTACTTGATACAGTTTCTTCATTGTGTCAATGCTTTTTACCATTTGGTATGTTTTTCGAGTGGCTGGTACTGGTTGTTCCTTTCTATGTTTAGTGCTTCTTTCAGGAGCTCCTGTAAGGCAGGCCTGGTGGTAAGGAAATCTCTTAGCAATTGCTTGTTTGTAAAGGATTTTATTTTTCCTTCACTTATGAAGCTTAGTTTGGCTGGATATGAAATTCTAGGTTGAAAGTTCTTTTCTTTAAGGATTTTGAATATTGCCCCCTACTCTCTTCTGGCTTGTAGGGTTTCTGCCAAGAGATCCACTGTGAGTCTGATCGGCTTCACTTGTGGGAGATTTGCCCTTTCTCTCTGGCTGCCCTTAGCATTTTTTCCTTCATTTCAACCTTGGTGAATCTGATGATTATGTGCCTTGGGGTTGCTCTTCTTGAGGAATATCTTTGTGGTGGTCTTTGTATTTCCTGTATTTGAATGTTGTTTTGCTTTGCTAGGTTGGGGAAATTCTCCTGGATAATATCCTGAAGAGTATTTTCCAGCTTGGATTAATTTTGCCCATTCTCTTCAGGTACACTGATCAAGCGTAGATTAGGTCTTTTCACATAATCCCATATTTCTTGTAGGCTTTGTTCATTTGTTTTCACTCTTTTTTCTCTTTTCTTGCCTTCTCTTTTTATTTCATTGAATTGATCTTCAATCTCTGATATCCTTTCTTCTGCTCAATTGATTCTGCTATTGAAACTTGTGCATGCTTCATGAAGTTCTCATGTTGTTCTTCAGCTTCATCAAGTCATTTATGTTCTTCTCTAGCCAGTTATTCTAGTTAGCCATTTGTCTAATCTTTTTTCAAGGTTCTTAGTTTCTTTGCATTGGGTTAGAACATGTTCTTTTAGCTCAGAATTCGTTATTACCCATCTTCTGAAGCTGCTTCTGTCATCTCATCAAAATCATTCTCTGACCTGCTTTGTTCCCTTGCTGGTGAGGCATTGTGATCTCTCTGGAGAGGAGAGGGGTTCTGACCTTTGATGTTTTCATCCTTTTTGCACTGGTTTCTTCCCATGTTTGTGGATTTATCTACCTGTAGTCTTTGTAGTTGTTGATTTTCAGATGGGGTCTCTTGAGTGGACATCCTTTTTGTTGATTTTGAAATTATTTTTTTCTGTTTCTTAGTTTTCCTTCTAATAGTCTGGCCCCTCTGCTGCAGGACTGCTGGAGGCCCACTCCAGGTCCACCCGGCTTGCCTGGGGATCACCTGCAGCGGCTGTGGAACAGTAAGGGTTTCTGCAGTTTCTTCTTCTGTTATCTTCATCCCAGAAGTGTACCCACCAGATGGCAGTGTGAACTCTCCTTTATGAGGTGTCTCTTTGGACATACAGGGGTCAGGGAGCTGCTTGAGGTAATAGTCTGTCCCTTATAGGAGCTCTGGTGCTGTGCTGGGAGTTCTGTTTTTCCATTCAGAGCTTCTGGGCAGGTACATTTAAGTCTGCTGCAGTGGAACTCATAGGTGCCTTTTTTCCTAGGTGCTCTGTCCTGGGAAGTGGGGCTTTATTTATAAGTTCCTGATGTGTTGTTGCCTTTTTTTCAGAGATGCCTTACCCAGCAAGGAGGTAGTCTAGTCACAGTCTGCCAGCAGAGGCATTGCTGAGCTGCCTTGGGCTCTGCCCAGCTGCTGTGTGAACTTCCTTGTGGTTTTATTTACAGATGTATAGTTAGAACCACCTCAGAAATGGAGGTCTGCCTCAGTAATGGTGGACTGCCTAGGTAATGGTGCACTGCTTTAGTAAAGGCAGATTACCTCAGTAATGGTGGACTGCCTCAGTAATGGCAGATTGCCTCGGTAATGGCAGACTGTCTCAGTAATGGCAGACTGCCTTGGTAGTGGTGGGTGGCCTCAGTAGTGGTGGACTGCCTCGGTAATGGCAGTCTGCCTCAGTACTGGTGGACTGCGTCAGTAATGGTGGACTGCCTCGGAAATGGTGGACTGCCTCGGAAATGGTGGATTGCCTTGGTAATAGCAGACTGCCTTGGTAATGGCAGACTGCCTCAGTATTGGTGGACTGCCTCGGTAATGGTTGACGTCCTTCCCCCCACTGAGCTGGACCGTCATCCAGCTGCACTTGCTGCAAAACTATCAATCCAGAGAGTTTCAGATTGCTGGTCTTTGTGGGGGTGGGACCCATTTAGCCAGATCACCTGGCTCCCTAATTCAGCCCTCTTATTTCAGTTGAATGGGCAGCTCTGTATCCCAGATGCTCCAGGTGCCAGTTGAAACGGCTGCCCGGATTTGTGTGAGTTTTTGTGTGGAGTCCGGCGGCAATGGCTGTCTATGTTGGAAACTCGTGGTGCTTTTCAGCCCAGGAATCTCCTGGTATGTGGGCAGTGAAAACACGTTTGAAAATGTGGTGCTCACTCACGCTCTGCATTGTTATCACTGGGATCTGCACTCCAGACCTGTTCCTATTCAGCCATCTTGGATCTCCCCAATACCATAACAGAGCTTCTAAACCTCAAATAAATATAGTTGGGACAAATATGCTTTTCATGCATGATTAGTAAACAATAGAAGATGAATATGGTCAAATGCTCCTACACTAATTAAATTATTTTGGATCTCAGATAATATTTCCAGAGTGCTATTCTAAGTGACATTTTTTTCTAATTCTACTTTACCAACACAATATTAGTATAGTCTTTAGATAATACTCAGACAACCCATCATGTGTCAGGATAGAGTGAAAATAAATGAAGAAAGAGTCCACAAACTTTCTGAAGCCTCCCACATATAAATAACTTGATGAAGTATTGGGGGAAGGAGCAACAGAGTCAGAGTTCCCAGGATAAAGCATTTGCCTTTTCTATTTTGCAGCCATATGTGTGTCACAATATTGAGCTGTCACATATTGAGACTGTTAGTGTGACAACTTCATCAGTTTTAAAGGGACTGTGGCCCAAAACATATCTGGCAGTTACTGGGGCACCACCTTCATCCTATCCTCCATCTCCCTGGTAGCTTAAGAAAATGTGCTTGCTATGCCGGACACATCTCCAGTGTGATTTAACTTTTGTGGGCATCAGCCAACACTCAGCACACATAAAAAGCCCAATCAGCTTCATCCTCATTTTTAACTGTGATAAGAGTCCAGAAAAGAGCATCAGATAGGCGGAAGAGATTCCAGCTCATTTCTGAGGGTGAAAGCCAAAAGCGGCTTTCTCTCTACCGTGGAAGTGCACATCAGACATTCAGAAGATGGATTAGGAAGGTCAGAAAACTCTCCCACTATTCTCTAAAGGAAGCAGTAAGGATTTTTCTGTCCTTTTAAAGGTGTTATATTTAATTTTTTATATGATTATTTCACCCTGAAAAATTACTCACAGCAATAAAGTTTCTTTTAAATTTATCTGTTTAAGATGTGTAGAAACTGTGTCCCCAGAGAAAATGAGTGGGCTATGAGCATATAAAGTACATTTTATATCATAACTCTCTATGTTTGTTACGAAGTGAAATTTGTGGGGAGCTGTTGGGCACATTAAGATTACTAACGTCTTGGTCATTATAGCCAGAATTCACTTTAAAATTTGAAAAGCAAGCTCAAAGTACTGAACTTGGTTATGTTTCGGTGAGACTCATTATTAAAGGGCCTGCTGACAATTAAATGACACTGAGATGTTTTTATGCAGTATCTTTGAAGTCAGAATCCCAGATTAAACACTTTTGAGTTGTATAAACTCAGATAATGTATCTAACCTTTCTGAGAGTCAGTCTTATGAATTACCAAATAGTGGTAACAAGAAAATATGTTGTATATATCATTTTTCCAATGGTGTGAAGTAACTCAAAACTTGTTGCATTGTAAACTCATTGGCTAGTGACCAAGGTGGTAGTAGTGGTAACTTATCAAAAAAAAAAAAAAAAAAGAACAAAGAAAGAAGTTATACAATCAAGGGACTGTATTAAAGTTCTGGATTTTTACACGATATCTGGTCTTAGTGTATTGTCATGTTTTTTTCCCACTGTGATTCTCGTGCTTGCCCTGTTGTGTATAATGTTCTTGACATTTTTCTCAAAGACGGTTTAGGTTTTGTTCATGTATAGGGACTTTATAATAAGAATGCATAGGAAAATTCACAAAGTCTACAACTGAGGTTAAAAAAATACAATAAAGCTGTGCTTCAAAATAATTCTTTGTTTTATGATATTAGAGATTATTTTATATATTATTTATTAGAGATTATTAGAGATTAATTATGATACTAGAGATTTTAGTACTGAGAAAACATTTTGGAGAAACCTAATTTGGTATCTGATGTATTATCATCAAATATATTAACTACATTTAAAATATGCTCTATATCTATATCTCTCTGTATGTCCATGTGGATTTTAATTATAGATTCTATGTCTTTGTGGAAAGATCAATAGTTTTGTATAAAGTATTTTGTACGACGTATAAAGTAGACTTAAAGTCAAAAGGTACCGCAATATTAACCTCTATCATTTACAATGCTGTGAGCAGTGGATGACATGAAATGACAAAGAAGAAATCAGTAAGGTCAATACCATTCCATTTTGCATGTGGATGAGAAATCTACATTCTGTCAAGTGCCCATACTCAGTGTTCTTAATCAAAGCTATGGTAACACAGGTGAGAGACTTAAGTAACCGTGAGTGACATAGAGTGAATCCATTCCTGTCAGCAGAAAGTGCATTTTCTGAAGCATATGTCCCAGTATGATTGGCATTCTGTTTGTTTATGAAATTTACTTCAACATATAGAAACATGCTTTAGTTTGGGAAACAAAGACTTAAAATTCGGTAGAGTAAGGATGAGATATACCTAGATTTGAGAAAGCCACATTTTAGAAAAAAATCCAATTTGAACAATTATGTTAAAATTTTCCAAGGGCATGAGACTCTTGCTCTGTAAACATATGGTTATGATGATTACAAAATAACACAGTAAGCTTTTTAAAATAATGTTACCAAGAAAGAGGAATAGCTACTGAAAGCAATTTATTTTTAATAGGGTGTGTGGTTGACTGCCAATAACCATATTCGAACAAATTGAAAATTAGTATAAACGGCTTTAAATAAGAACTGATTTTATACTATCTTATAAAAGCCAATCTTTATATTTTTATCTACTAAACACAAAATAACAAACATGTTTTAATTGCAACTTGCTAAGTAATATATTGTGAATTAGTCAAATGTTTAAGATGAGTGTTTGATTTTTGTTTATTTGTTTATATTTTTACCCTAATAGGAAAATGTTTGTTTAGTTAACAAGTCAAATCAAAATAGAATCTTATATAACCAACTGAGAAAATGCATGACTCTGTCCTTCATATTAAGAATAATTATATAAGAAAATTAATCAGTGTCCTAATTGAAGACTTAAATGCTCTAATTCTATCAGACTAGATGAAAACATCTCAAATTCTTCCAAGGATTGTTCAGCTTTTTATAAGAGCTAGATTTATTTTCCTTGTTAAAAATCTGGAAAGTGGCAATGGAAGCACATTGATATTGCAAAGACTTCTGAAATTGTCAAGTCCATTTCCTACTGTTTTTCTTTGGGGTATTAGATCTGAAATGTGTTGCCTAAATGTGACCTCAACACTTGACAATTTACAAAACACATCCACAAACACTGAATAACAATATCTCTGTGGCAGTATTGCATATTAGAAAAAATTGCTGTGATTAAGCTATTTTTCCCTGGGTCTCATACTCTAAAAGACAATGAATTAGGTTTTAATCTCTGATCGTTGGACTCTCTATCCTATGATCTTTTTAATACCACATAGTACCTTTTATATGGTTATAATAAAACTAGTCCTTCACAGAAAATAACTATTATCATTTTAAAATCTTACCTTTTCTAGAGAGCTTTATCCTTTCAAGTAACATTATGTCACTTAGCAGACTTGATGCTCAAATCAAGTTAGATAAACTTGAAACCTCAATGAAAGGAAATTACCATTCAGTAGGGGGCCAAATTGCTCCTAAAAACCAACATAGGAAGACATGATTACATTATTACATGGCTTTTTCACCAGTGCTGCTTATCTGACATGAAATAGGGCTGAAGCCTATCTATAGAAGGAGTAATTCTTGATGGGGGTTAAAATCTGGAAAGAAGTTAAAATTTTGAGAAATGTTTCTTCACGCTTGAGTTTCTCAGGAGCTACGTGCTCAAATAGAAGAGTAAAGGAAGATAAGAAACTGTATTCTCTTATCTGTTACCCTCAGGGATGCAATCACAGGCTGTCTCTAATCAATCATATACATTAAAGGTGCAAACTCTTTTCTATGTGTCATCTGGAAGAAGACCTTAGTATCAGAGTGCAGTTACCTGTCCAGGCAAATATAACTCACAAAGTCCTTTTCCCCTGAGCATCTTAGTCAGAATTTTATTCCCTAAGTACAAAGTCCCCTAAAAATTGTATTTTACTAGAATGAGAAATAGTTAAGGCTCACTTTATTCCAAAGTCAGATACTCATTTGTGCAATGCTTGTTAAATGCATACTAAAGACATTCAACAGTAGTTTCCCATACTTTCCAACTCTGAAAATTGTAATTAGTGTTTTAATATTCACTGTTTCCTCTGCCTCATTTAATTAATGATGACTGACTTTTATACACTCTTTCTCTCTGTCTCTCTCTCTCTCTCTCTCTCTCTCTCTCTCTCTCTCTCTCTCTCTCTCTCTTCTAATGGGAAACACAGCTTGCTTTTGAAAGGAAATATTTGTGAATAATCAGGCTGTTATCCTAATAATTTCTCTTAGGATAAAATGGAACTCTCGATGAAAATATCTACATTTACATATCAATTTGCAGACCCGCCCTAGTACATGACCCATCCCCCAAACTAAAAAGCACAAAACAACAGTAGAGTTGACAGCTTTTAAAAATGGAAATCCTGAATTGTAAGGGGTTGAGAGGGGAATAAATGATTAAGAATAAGAGCTCTAAGTGGTGGCAAAGATAGGAGGCTTCAATGAAAGCAGAGAAAGAGAGAAAAATCATTGTTGTTCCATAAAGAAGAGACGTTATCTGGATTATCATTTGTTAAATGAGGGAATGTGTCACCATGCTGATGTGGCACTGAGATGAAGAACTCCTGTGCTGGGTCAGGGTACAAGGAATATTCATCTTAGGAGACTTAGATGAAAAGGGATCCAAAATTGCAGTCATTTGAACAGAATCACTTCTGTAAATAACTTAATTGGAAGCTAAGAGAGAAAATGGTTAAATGTAGTTCTGGATAATTGATATTAGGACTATTTGTGGAGCTCAACAAGAACTGAACACAGGTTTTAGGACCCAGATGTTAAAGATGTACAAGTCTTGGAGCTTCCTTCTTATATAATGCTTGGTGCCTAGTGCAGACAGCAGAAAACAACATAAAGAGATTACACAGTGCTGGGCAAAAGAGGAGGCATTTGTTTATCCATTCATTTGTAAATATTTATTGGAGGTTTGTGCTATGTCATGTACCTGTATAGGTACCAGGAACATACAGGTCAAGAAAAGTTCTCCTGGAACTTACTTTTGAATAGGTGGAGACAGCAATATATATGACAAATCAATGAAACACATACTATTTTGCTACCAATACAGCTTTTTTAAGAAAAAGCAGGAAAGAGGGCAGTAAAGTTCTTGGGGTTGAATTTTAGCTAGTATGACTAGGAAAATTGTCCCTGAGAAGATGGCATTTGAGTAAAGAAAGAGAAATGTAAGGGAACAAATAATCAGGGTGTCTGAGAAACGAGTATTACGGCAGAGGAAAGAACAATTTTGAGGAACAGAAGGGGAATACTGTGTTTGAAGCACAATGAGTGAAGAGGGTTGCATCCGAATATGAGTTCAGCAAAAGTATGGGGTACCAAAGGGCAGAGAGAAGAGGAGACTATGTCAGCTCTTTTACTCCACTGAAAAGGATTTATCACTTTTATTCTGAGTGAAAAATAAAGTCATTGGGAAATTTTGAGCAGAGGACAGACACAATCCAACCTATCATTTAATAGTATCATGTTGGCTGCTCTTTTGAGATTAGACTTGGTGAGAGGAAGAGGAAGGTCTCCTAAGAAAGATTATCCAGGAGAATATTGAATAATCTACATAAAAAAGAAGAGGAGTTTGGAAAAGCTTTTTTGTAGTGGAAGTGATGACAACAATCATATTCCTGATAATGTTTTAAGGTAAATGGAGAAGAAAAAAATGTTTTGCTCAGTGACTTGAACTTTCTGGAATATAATGGACAAGGAAATTTGGAAAAAAATGAGAAATTTTATGACAGAAAGTTTGATGGTATACAGTGACTCAAAATGTTATAGAATACTTTGAAAGAATACACTTGATATGGTTTGGCTGTGTCCCCACCCAAATCTCATCTTGAATTGCAGCTCCCATAATCCCTGAATGTCCTGGGAGGAACCCTGTGGGAGGTAATTGAATCAGTGGGGGCAGGTTTTCCCCATGCTGTTTCTGTGATAGTGAATAAGGCTTAAGATCTTAAAAAGGTCTTAAGAAGTTTTAAAAAGGGCAGTTCCCCTGAACACACTCTCTTGCCTGCCTCCTTGTAAGATGTGTCTGTGCTCCTCTTTTGCCTTCTGCCATGATAGTAAGTCCTCCCCAGGCATGTGGAATTGTGAGTCCATTAAACATCTTAACTTCATAAATTACTGAGTCTTGGATATTTCTTACAGTAGCATTAGAATGGACTAGTACAATACTATAGCAAACTTTCACTATAGTTAGTTTAATTAGAATTAAATACAGTATAATGTAGTGATTAAGAGCATGGACTGTATAGATCAATATATGTTGGTTAAAATATTAGCAATGGCAGTTATTAGCCATGTAGCCTTGAGATCTTACTTAAAATATTTCTTTATCTTATCTGCAAAAGAAGGCAATATTATTAATACTACAGTATTATCCTCAATAATGTATGATCTTAGTTTCTTATTATAATCTTTAGATTCTGGGAAATGTTGATCAAACATTATTCATATTAGAATTACATAATTATTAGTATTTATTCCTCTCAGCTTACTATGACCTCAGAAACTTATGACCTTAAAGGGTTTATTTTAAAATAGGAAAACACTAGACTTGGAGTTAAAATCTAGATTCAAATGTGGTAGTCATTTATCCAGACTTATGATTTACTGATATTAAGGCTCAATTAGGTCTTAGGTCTCCAAATCAGTGTTTTTTTGTTATGATATAATTATAAAGGAACATGGGTTGTACTTACCTAACAAGAGTCCAAAGCCTTATATAACTTGTTGTAAGACTATCAGCCAAGTGTATGTGCCACTCTTTGTGGATCTTTGGGTCTGACAAAAGCAATCAGCCTCACTTTTTGGCAGAGCTTGGCTTTTGTGAATCAGCCTGGCTCATCTTCAGAGAGCCACACTAGAGACTCAGAAACTGTCAAATGAAAAACCATTTGGGACACATTAAGATTGACTTTGTATCTCTCAGTGAATGCTAAAGTTACCAGACTAATTTATTGGGACAGGATTCTGAGAATAGTGTTCATTGCCACATCTGGAAATCTTCCTTCTACCACAGGCTGCTACAGAAAATCACTTTATTCCTCATACGGTTTTTAATTCAGACGGAATTAGTCATGGGGGACAAAATGAACTGAAGACTAGTTTAGGCATATTCATGGAAGCAAACTCTTACCCGAGTTTTATTACTTTCTCCATCACCAAATTAATCTAAGGCCAAAAAACATACCTTATAGTGATTGCAGGATATTAAAATGTTCATGACTATAGACTGTGCTTCCAACTTTTTGCTAGAGGTTGGAACACACTGACCAAACAGAATAGCACCCAACTCTTTCCCAGTTACTCTTTATTTTTGAATTAATGAGCTTACATTTGAATATGCAAATGACTTTTGATATACTGAAATGCAGAAAACAAAATGTCTCCCAAAAGTTCTCTATATACACACGTGCACATACAGGCAGATTTTTGCAAACAAAATTAAATGATTTTCTGATTCCATGAAATTGTTTACTATTTTGAAGCATTGTTTTAATTTGAGAGTTTTTATAATGTAGACGGTTTATAATAAATTACTTTTAACTCACTCTGTTGAGATAAGGACCAAATACCAAAGCTATTGTTGGAAAACAGAATCTCTTAAGGAATCGCATTCTTATGTGTTCCCTGTGCAGTATTTCCAGGGAAGAAGTGAGCTATTATCAAGAGATAACTCTTGTATGTTATCCGTGCTCGCCTGTCATCCAGCAGCCAGGTCATTGTTGGAACAACTTGGCACCTTAGTAGGTTTTGTGCATATGTAGCGTTCAATTAGCAGAAGAAATTAGTTTTGCTAGTCAGATATTAAATCTTTTATGCTTGGAATTACTGTGAATGACGCTGGTGAACTCTAAAGTAATGTTACTTTATAGATCCTGCTAGTTACTTTAGGCCTTCCAAATTTATGCTGTAATCTAAATTACCATCAAGGAAATGAGTATAAACCAAGAAACTATTTTCATCGCTGGATAAGTAAGCAAATACAATCAGGTCAAAGAGATTCCCCTGTTGCTAGAATGGCATCGAGACAATCATTTGAACTTAAAATAGCAGCAGGCCGGGCACGGTGGCTCACACCTGTAATCCCAGCACTTTGGGAGACCGTGGCGGGTGGATCACGAGGTCAAGAGATTGAGACCATCCTGGTCAACATGGTGAAACCCCGTCTCTACTAAAGATACAAAAAATTAGCTGGGCATGGTGGCACGTGCCTGTAATCCCAGCTACTCGGGAGGCTGAGGCAGGAGAATTGCCTGAACCCAGGAGGCGGAGGTTGCAGTGAGCCAAGTTCGCGCCATTGCACTCCAGCCTGGGTAACAACAGCGAAACTCCGTCTAAAAAAAAAATAGCAGCAGATGTTCTATACCTCAATATTTCCTGAACTGTTTTCTCCTTAACTCTTTTTAAATGAAATTTCAGTTTTTTAAAAAAGGTTTTTCAGGTTAAATAAATATTGTAGCATAAATATGAATGAATCAAGATAATCATTCAGCTGAAAATTACTTAGTATTCATCTTTTCCAATTCATTTTACAAATGAAAAAACAGAGATTTGATTCTTGTTAGCTGGCTAACTAACAAGACCCTGGCAAAACTTGGTAGATTCTAAAATACAACACAGAGCTCCTGTAGCCACAATATGATGCCATAAAACAAATGTATCGGTAAATGTCTGTAAAATACCTTCTAGTGAACTTAAAGGCATCCTGCTATTTTTTAATTTGAATAAAAATAATGATCCTGGATGTATAGATAAATTTTAATATGAGTTTTAACAGGTAGATCTTCCCAAAGAAAGTTTATTATTATTGTTACCTGATTATTAAGAAAATTGCTAAAAATAGTCCCTGTTAAGATTTTACAAGCTATATACTATGCTAAGCACATTCCGAGTGTTCTGTGATATACAGAGTGTCTTTATCCCATTTTACAAATAGGAAAACATTCAAACATTTCTCATTTAGAAAATGGTGGAGCCAAGGCTCAAACTCAATGCTCTTTTCCATTTTTTACTGCTTTCTTCTTTAGCAGAACGTTTAAACAATACAATAATAGGCAAATTCATGAAGATTGTCTTCTACAATGTGGTTTTAGAAAGTGGAATGTGCATTACAGTGGGCAGAAAAAAACATATCCTCTATCTAAGCTCAGAAACTTCCCAGCAACATGAAGCAAGAATGCAGCCTCTCATACTCATCTTTCTCAGTAAGTCTTCTTCCTAGCTAAGGGACAAATCTAAATGTTCTAGACACGCAGGGTATTGTGAGGCAGAAGGCAAAAGCCTAAATTCATGGGAACTGGTTTTATGTCTGATTTTCTGATTCCCTATAGAATCCTTGGTATAAAAATCCATTCCTATGCTTTAAGTTCACATGCACTGTCATTATAGATTATTAATTCTGTTTTAGTTGCTTATATACAGCCATTGTCAGGTAAAGCCTTTCCTAATTAAGAGAAGTTAGCCAGGTGCAGTGGCTCACACCTGTAATCTCAACACTTTGGGAGGCTGAGGTAGGTGGATCACAAGGTCAAGAGATTGAGACCGTCCTGGCCAACATGGTGAAATCCCATCTCTACTAAAAATACAGAAATTAGCTGGTTGTAGTGGCACGCGCCTGTCGTCCCAGCTACTTGGGAGGCTGAGGCAGAAGAATCCCTTGAACTTGGGAGGCAAATGTTGTAGTGAGCTGAGATTGCACTGCTGCTCTGTCAACTCCTGGTGACAGAGCGAGACTCTGCCTCAAAATAAAAAAAAAGAGAGGTGATTTTACAATCTAAATTTGGATTTGAAAAATATAAAAATACAATCTAAAGTATGCATATAAAAACATGCTTGAAATTAGAAATTACAAGAAATTTGTTTAATGCGTGACTAAGATGTTGACATTTATATTATGGTGAAGTAGAAAGACCCCTGGCTTGGAAATCCTGAGACTGGTTTTAGTTACTTTGTCATTAAAAGTTAGAATGGACTTGGATAAAGTCATCTACACATCCTTAGTCTCATGGGTCTCTAAGAGCTTAGATTGTTGAATGAGACTGTCTGCATTCAAATTCCAGCTCTCCATCCCAGTTGTGTGGCCTAGGACATAGTCTTTAACTTCTCTGTGTTTCTGAATCATTATCAGAATAGAAATAAATAGAGTACCTATATTGTAAAGTTGTTATACTGGCTAAGTGAGTTAATACATCAAAATCTATGAAAATAAACAACAATGCCTGGCAGATATTCAGTACCAAATAAATGCTATTATTATTTTATTTCCAGTCAATTCTTTTAATTGAACACGTACTATGTATGTACTAGTCACTGAGCAAAGGGCTGAGGATAGTAAAAATGAGCACGACAAGGTTCCATCCCTCCTGCAGCTTGAAATTTAGTATATAACATGTAAACAGATACAGTCATCATTACCTTACCTGTGAAAAAAACATTGCTAAAGGCATTTCATGTTACAGACATAGTTAGGCAAAAAAGCAGCAGCTTGCCCTTAAGATTCTAAACAGACTTTATAACAGTTTAGGGTTTTAACTGATGACTGATGGGCAATGGGAAGAAAGGTTTTGGTGAACACTGAATAAACAACAGTGGTCAATTCATGGAGTCTAAGCCTGTATGGTGTGTCTAGGCAACTGAAAATAGTTGGTATTGCTGGTAGAAGGCAAGCAATGAATGGTAAAGGTAATCTTAGAGATATAGACAAGGACCAGAAAGTAGACTTTACGTCCTAAAAATGTTCCCATTGTTTTCAGGACAAAAAGAACCACTAAAGGGATTTAAATAGAATCAATGATCAGATTTGTGTATTAAGAAGCTCGCCCGTGGTGCACTGATTTCCTATGTGGATGAAGAAAACAAGGAAGACAGCAGACTGTCTAAGAGGATGTTGTGTTAATTTGTAATAGAGATAAAAAGGACAGCTGAAAGAAGAGATAAAACAAAAAAGAAAGATGTGAGAATTATAGCCTCAGTGTACTTGATTCAATTTGGTGGTATATGCACTCTCCAACCCTCACCCTCTCATCAGGAAAAAACAAGCCTCTAGGCCTATAAAGGACATGAAGTGAAATATGCCTTCCAGACACTGGATTCTCTGAAAGACAACTGTGAATTGAAGACAAATATTATTGCTCCATATCCTCATACATGTATTGTGCAAAGTCTCAGATATTATTCTACTTTCCCTACCAATGAAAAAAAGTTACTCAGTGTTAGGATTCTTATATGCAAAAATTAGTGACTGCAAAGATGTTTGCTAAATGATCAATGCATAGTAGAAAATGGCAATATCATTTTCTTTTAAATACACATTTTTAACCACACACATAAGAAGTAGCAGCTTGAATGGGGCTGCTGTGATACTGAATTTCTTTTAGTTTAGAGTATGCGACAAAAACTATTTACACTTCATCATTTCATTTGGAGCTCTAACATAATTTCATGTTCCACAATAAAGGTCAGTTTTGAATGGAGGTTTTATTTTTATTACATACTCTTTCTCAATGATCCTATAATACCAATTGAATCAAAGAAATTCAGGGAGCTATTCCAGGTCTTCGAGTGCATTCTGGTCTACCACCTTCCAGTTGCAGAAGTGAAATTTATGACTCAGAGAGGTTTAGTGACTGGCCTGAGGCTGTTGAGCAAAAAGAAAACATAAGAAAACCCAAGATTCCTTGTTCTGTTTCTTGTTGTTCAATATACCAGATTCTAATTCTTTTCTTTATTTTAGTCCCTTATACCTACTCAATTTCATATTTTTACTTAAACATATAATAGGAAGGAAAGCACAGAAGAGGTCACATAGAGAAAGTCCTCTCATTATTTTCTAATGCAGAAGCAGATTGTAGGGGTTAGAAGACTGTATCTGCAGCTCAGCTATGAAGACCACATTGCTAAACAGAATCAGCTCAGCTCTCAGCTCCGCTCATTCTTTTTCTTTTTCCTTTTAAACTTCAGTTTTTCACATCTGAAGATTCTACATATGTAATGGACTTTTGCATTTGTTGGCTAGTGCACTCAACAGTACAGTTTAGCATAAAACATAAACTACATACAATGAATAATAACCACCAACAAAGTGCACTGTCCAGAGAATTTAATACCATATCTTGACAGTCCCTGTGCATTCTCCAGTACTTCACCTGGAAACACCAAGAAACATGTGGAAGAAGCCAGGTTAAATAAAGAATTACTGAATTATCACAAAAATGTACAATTCTGTCCTGAGAAATGTACATTTCTATTTAGCAGCTTGGAGGGAGAAAAAAAAAACATACAAGAGGTGCTAACCTGGGCAACGGGTCATCAACACTAAGGAGGCAGCAGTAGGAAAAGGCAAACATTGATCTATCGGGTTTTGGGAAAAATCTATTAAATCAGAAAAAAATAGCCAGAGGTTGAGTGAAACACTGCTCGTGATGTTTTTTCTCCTTTTATTGCACTTAGGTAGCTACATTTATTTCCAATTATTATTGTATGGGTGAGGTAAATAGCATACATTATATCTTAAGATAGCAAATAAGGAAGGTTTACAAAACACTTGTTATGTAAAGGAAGTTTAGGTCTCAAGAATCCCATATCCCTAAAGTCCTCATTGTTTCCTAGCTGTCCTAAGACCTGAAATTTTTTTCATATTTACTGTGTTTTCCTAGCAAGGAACTTATCATCAAATCAACATTGCTTCTAGCTATCATGTAAATTATTGCCTAGGTTGAACACTAGAACATTTCCTAGTGTTCGAGGGATGGAAAAGCTACTGAGGGTAATTTCCTAGATCCATCAGTTGACAAGGAAAAGAGGATCCATTCAGTCTTCTTTAAATTTTTTTTAGTTTCTGTGGGTACATAGTATGTGTATATATTTATAGGGTGCATTAATGTTTTGAGATAGGCAAGCAATGTGAAGTATGTATGAACAGTCTTCATCAATAACATCATGAAGAATGGGACATCCATCCCCTCAAACATTTATCCTCTAATTTACAAATAATCCAATTGAATTAAGTTATTTTAAAATATACAATTATTATTGACTATAATCACCCTATTGTGCTATCAAATAGTAGGACTTATTCATTCTTTATATTTTTGTTGTAACCATTAACCATCTCCACCTCTCACCCAACTCCCCACTACCATTCTCAGCTTCTAGTAACCATCCTACTCTCTATGTTCATGAGTTCAACTGTTTTGAATTTTAGATCCTAAAAATAAGTGAGAACATCTGATATTTGTCTTTCTGTGCCTTGTTTGTTTCACTAAGTCTTAATGGGAAAGAGTGCAGTGATTTAATAAAGATATTGACCAGGGACCTTGGAGTGGGGAACAATGACATTCAATCTCTATTTAATGACCCTAATTATGGCCCAGTTGACCCATTTAGAGATGTACAAATTATATCCAAAAATATTTCCTGCTTTTCTAAATGTATGCAGCTATTCAGTGGCAGGTCCTGACTTAAAAGACAGGAAATGTAGTCTTCCCCCTGGAAGTGGAGTGGACTCATACCCCAAAATCGATTCAGATTTCAAGACTGAGGAAGTCACGCCTACACTAATAGAAAATAATAAAGTTTTTACTCACCTAGTGAGGCTTTCTAGAGATAGAATTGCAGGCTCATGAGCAGTTCCAAAAATGGCCTGAGAGAAAAAAGAGGGCTCTTTCTGGCTTCAGACTTTATTGTGTTACATCATGGGGCTAGGGTAGGTTTTCCCATGCACCACCAAAGTATTGCACGATTGCATAGTATATTATGTTTGTAGGATGCTGTAAAAATTACAACAAACCAGGTGGCTTAAAACAACAGAAACATTTTATCTCATAAGTCTGGAGTCTAGAAGTCTGCAATCATAGTGTCAGTGGCATTGGTTCCTTATAGAGTCTCTGAGAGACAATATGTCCCATGTTTCTCTCCTGGTTCCTTCTGGTGGTTGCCAGCAATCAGGTAATTTCTTGGTGAGTACCTTCATCACTCCAATCTCTGCCTCCATCATCACATGGCTGTCTTTCCTGAGGGCTCCTATGTGTCCTCTCCTCTTCTTATAAAGACACCAGTCATACTGTATTAAAAGCCCACCCTAATCTTATATGACCTCATTTTAATTTAGCTAATTACATCCTCAAAGTCCCTATTTAGAAATAAGGTCACATTCTGAGGTTCTAAATAGATAGGAATTTTGAATAGATAATGTCCAACCCAATTCACATGATTATAACTTCCTGATGGTGCTGAAGAAGGGAATTCACAGGCTTTATTGCTGACTTTTTCACATGTAGAGCATAAAGGAACAAGGGAGAGGTAGAAATTTGGAAGCTTTTCAGAGTCAAACGTCAAATATAGAGTCAGACTCTTCATTTCAAAAAGTATCTTGCTTCCTCAGTAAGTTATACTCTTCACTTAGTCAACTAAGTAGGTCAATACTAACATTTAACTTTCCAATTTGGACACTTATGACTGTGAAAAATGGATGCTAAAATGGTTAAGATGTTGACATCTCTACAAAAGCTGTATTCCATTTTGTCTTAGGCATATATGATTATGTATTAAGTCTGCCCAATAATAATGAATACCAAATTAAGAAATATCAAAATATTTTCAGAAAAATAGATTGCATAATTTAAGGAATTATTTCTCCATAGTACTGGAAATTTGATGAGGAGAGAGGTGAGCATAGGAATGGCAGAAACCAAGCTGGACCCATGGGAAGAGACTTGGGATAGTAATAAAGAATGCAATTATAAGAACTGCAATTTGAAGTAACAAACTAGGCTCAGAAATATAGCCCAAACCCACTTAATTCAACCTAGGCAATAATTTACACTATAGCTAGAGAAAATTTGAACAAATTTCAGGTCTTAGGACAGCTAAGAAACAATGAGGACTTTAGGGATATGGGATTCTTGAGACCTAAACTTCCTTTACATAACAAGTGTTTTGTAAACCTTCCTTATTTGCGATCTTAAGATGCAGTGCATGCTATTTACATCACACATATGATATTAATTGGAAATAAATGTAGCTATCTAAGTGTAATAAAGGAGAAATAAAAGGAAAGCAATTTCTAAAAATGAGTATTGATACTTAAATGGATAAATTCTTCTGCATTAGAAACCATAAAAGAGCATTCAGATGTCTTCACCTAGATGTACAGTTACTGTGGATGAGACAATTGCAAATGAAGTCCATGGTAATAGGGACTTAAAAAATGAGTAAAGTGGACATCTGTCATGTAATTTTCTGAAATGAAGACCAGCTATTGGTAAAGATCTGAACTAAATAAAACATGACTTTCTCTTTATTTATATCATAGTTTCGTTCCTGGAAAAGTTCACACATATTAAAAACTTGCACAAATATTTTAATTTATATGTAAAACGGAATTCAATTCCAGGTTTAAATTACTATAAGCAGATTTTCTTCATTAGTTTGAGTGTCAGGTTGAACACCTATCTACCCAATGTTAATTGTGACAACCAAAACATTTCCTGAAAATATCCAAAATGCCCCAGAATCCATTAAAATAGATAATTTCAAATTTTCAGATTGAGTAAATGTAGTTCTTCCTGCATAGCAGGTGTTTACTTGCAATTATTAATGTAATTTTTGAAAACTGCCAATTAAAGCCAATTTTAACAGATTCTGTCAGTCATATAAATTAAAATTCCCTCACCTTTCTAACTTAGTACATTTATGTCATGCTGTGAGAACACTTCACTCAGCAGAGAAAGGAAGACTAATGTCTGTTAGCATTTGTTTATTTTAATTAAATAAAGAGTAGGGTCATCCAATAAATATTGGCATAGATAGGACTGTGATGACCCAAATAGCTTCAAATAGAGAAATGGAGACACATTTCTGACCAAATATTTATGAAGATAGTGATCTGAAGTAACATATACAAGCTTCATTTTGTAAAGGTATTGGAAATAGAGTTCAGGTTGGTGGAATACTCTCTAGGTAGGTACTGGGCTATTGACTTCTTAATAAGAACAAGCACTGATCTACTGAGAGTTTTATTTGAATATGTACACACACACACACACACACACACACACACACACACACACATAGTAAACTGATGAATTGATTTATTGCATAGACCGTATTAATGGAACTATAGTGTCTAGAACCAGAAGATTTTCTGCACTCATCAGACATTATCAACTACAACAATTAATTTTGTTATGCTTTGCTTTATTTTTCTTTGCATATTTTGCAATTTTTACAAATCCAAGGTTTGTGGTAGCCCTTCATATGGCAAGTCTATTGGCACTACTTATCCAACAGCACATGCTCACTTTGTTTCTATGTTACATTTTAGTTACTCCTTTTCATTATTATTAAATCTGTTATGGTAATCTCTGATCAGTGATCTTAGATGTTGTTATTGTAATTGTTTTGGGGACCCCATAAGTTGCACTCATATAAGATGCTAAACTTAATTGACAAATGTTGTGTGTGTTCTATCTGCTCCACTGACCATCCATTCTGCCATCTGTCTTCTCCTTCATGGGCCTCCTTATTCTCTGAATTACAACAATATTAAAATGAAGACAGTTAATAATCCTCTAAGTGTTCAGATGAAAGAAAGACTCACATTTCTCTCACTTTAAATCAGAAACTGGAAATGATTAAGCTTAGTGAAGAAGGCAAGTCAAAAGCTGAATTAGGCCAAAAGCCAGGCCTCTTGTGCCAAACAGCCAAATTGTGAATGGAAAAAAAGTTATTGGAGAAGGTTACAAGTACTACTTCAATGAACACACAAATAATAAGAAAGCAAAACAACTTTATTGCTGATATGGAGAAAGTTCTATTTGTCTGGACAGAAGATGAAACCAGCCACAACATTCCCTTAAGCCAAAGTTTAATCCAGAGCAACACCCTCCTCTCTTGAATTATGTGATGAGAAAGGTGAGGAAGCTTCAAAAGAAAAGTTTGAAGCTAGCAGAAGTGGGTTCATGAGGTTTAAGGAAAGAAACCATGTTCATAACAAAGGAGTGCAAGATGAAACAGCAAGTGCTGATATAGAAGCTGTGTCAAGTTATCCAGATGATGTAGGTAAGACAACTGATGAAAGTGGCTGCACCAAACAGCAAATTTTCAGTGTTGACAAACAGCTTTCTACTGGAAGAAGATACCATCTGGGACTTTAATAGCCAGAGAGAAGTTCATACCTGACTTCAAATCTTCAAAGCTTCAAGGGACAGGCTGATGTCTTATTAAGGGCTAACACAGCTGGTGACTTAAAGTTGAAGCCAATGTTCATTTGCCTATCTAAAACTCCTACAGACCTGAAGAATTGTGCTAAATCTACTCTGCCTGTGATCTATAGGTGAGACAATAAAATCGGGGTAACACTTCTGCTTACAGCATGGTTTACCAAATATTTTAAGCCTACTGTTGAGACCTACTGATAAGAAAAAAAAAGATTTATTTAAAAAAAAATCCCCATATATTAGCAATGCACCTGGTCACCCAAGACTCTTACAGAGATGTACAAAGAGATTAATTATTTCTTTTGCCTGCTAAAACAATGCCCATTCTTCACCCCGATGAATCAAAAAGTAATTTTGAGACATACCCTTTCATAAGGCTGTAGCTGCCATAGTGATTTCTCTGATGAATCTTGACAAGGTAAATTGGAAATCTTCTAGAAAGGATTCACCATGCTAGATGGCATTTAAAACAATTTTTTAATGTTTGTAAGAGGAGGTCAAATGTTAACATTAACAGGAATTTGGAAGAAGTTGTTTCCAGCTCTCATGGATGACTTGGAGGGCTTCAAGACTTCAGTAGATTAAGTAACTATGGTTGTGATGGAAACAGAAAGAGAATCAGAGTTGGAAGTGGGCCCAAAGAGGTGGCTGAGTTGCTGAAATCTCAAGAGAAAATTTTAATGAATGAGGAGTTAATTTTATGGCTCAGCAAAGAAAATAGTTTCTTGAGATAGAATCTGTTCCTGGTCAAAATGCTGTGAACATTGTCGAAATGACAACAAAATATTTAGAATGTTATAGAAACTTAATTGACAAAGCATTGGCAAGACTCGAGAGAAGTGACTCCAATAGTCACAGAACTTCTGTGGGTAAAGTATTATCAAACAACGTCCCATGCAACAGAGAAGTATTTCATGAAAGAAAGAGTTAATTGATGTGCAAAACTTCATTTTCCTGTTTTTTTAGAAATAACTACAGCCTCCTCAACCTTCAGACACCATGCTGACTAGTCAGCAGCCATCAACATTGAGGCAAGACCTTCCACCAGCAAAAAGATTACAATTGCTAGAGATTCAGATTGTTGTTAGTATTTTTAAGCAATAAATATTTTTTCACTGAGCTATATACATTATTTTTAATGCATAATGTCATTGCACACTTAAAAGACTACTATATTGTCTAAATATAACTATTATGTGCACTGGGAAATCAAAATGAAATTGTGTGACTTCTTTATTGCTGTATTTCCTTTATTAAGAGTTTGGTACCAAACCTGTAATGTCTCTCAGATATGCGTATATTAAGTTTATTTCAGCTTCCATACTTTAAGAAGATGGACTGGAAAACATTTTTTTAAACATCAGCAAGGTAATAAATGGCCAAAATATGCATATGCGCATATGGATATTTTAGTGTATGCAGAACACTGATCTTTAAAAAATACTCATGATTCAACTTCTTGTATTTACAGTATGTTTTATTACACAAATATTAAATTATGTTTTGAAGTACATATTTCAATTAACATTCTTTTTGAAATGATGGTAAAAACATATAGCATAAAATCTACCCTCTTAAATGTTTAAATGTACAGTACACTTTTGTTAATTATATGCACATTGTTATGCAGCAGATCTTTAGAACTTTTTAATTTTGTTTGATGGAAATTCTATATCTATTGAACAATACCTCCCCATTACCTTTTTATCCCCAGCCTTGGTAGCCACTATTATACTTTCTGCTTCTGTAAATTTACTTTCTTTACATACATCATATATGTGGTCTCGTAGTATTCGTCCCAGTTCTGTGACTGGCTTATTTCAATTTGCATAATGTCTTCAAGTTCATCCGTGTAGCAAAGCAGCTGAAAAGATTTTCTTCCTTTTTAAGGCTTAATAATATTATATTGCATGTATATGCCACATTTTCTTTGTCTACTCATGCATTAGTGGACATGTAAACTATTTCTACCCCTTGGATATTGTGAATAATGTTATAACAAACATGAGAGTATAAATATCTTTTTGAGATCCTGATTTCAGATATTTTTGATAAATATTCAGAAAAGGGATTTGAAGGTTAAATGGTAGTTTTACTTTTAATTATTTGAGGAACATCCAGACTGTCTGAGATAGTGGCTGCACTATTTTACATTCTCCTCAAAATGTAAAAGAGTTCCAATTTCTCCAAATTCTCACCAATACTTCTTATTTTTTGCTGTTTTTCTTGTTATTATTTTGATTATGGCTATTGTAACAGCTACAAAGTAATATTTCCTTATAATTTTGATTTTCATGTTTCTGATGATTAATGATGTTAAGCAAATTTTCACACACACCTGTTGGCCATTTGTATGTCTTTTTTTTTTTTTTGAGAAATATCTATCCAAACCCTTTGCCCACTTTTTAAATTGAGTGGTTTTTTTTTTCTTTGTTATTGAATTGTAGGAGTTTCTTACATAACTTTGATATAAACCCTTTATTAGATATATGGTTTGCAAATATTATTCCAATATTACATGTTGTCTTTTTCTCTGTTGATTATTTCCTTTGCTTTGCAGAAGCATTTAGTTTGATATAGTCTCATTTTTCTATTTTTGCTTTTGATGTCTTTGCTTTTGGTGCTGTATCCAAAGCAGTATTGCCAAAGCCAATGCCAAGAAGCCTTTCCTTACATTTCCTAATAAGAGTTTTATATTTTTAGGCTTATATTTAAATATTTAATACATTTGAGTTAATTTTTATATATAAGTTAGGGGTCCAGGTTCACCCTTTTGTAATATGGCTATTCAGTATTTCCAAAACCATTGATTGAAGACACAATCCTTTCTCCATTGTGTAGTCTTGGTTTCATGTGAAAGACCACTTAACTGTATATGCATGGGTTTTTTCAGGAGTCTACTGTGTTTCATTGTTATATGTCTGTCTTTATGCCAGTTTCATACTATTTTAATTACAGTAGCTTTGTAATATGTTTTAAAGTCAGGAATTGTGAGGCTTCCATCTTCAACCTATTTTCAAGATTGTTTTGGCTATTCAGGATCCTTTGTGGTTCCATATAAATTTTAAGATTATTTTCTATTTCTGCAAAAAAATTATTGGCATTTTTATAATAATTGCATTGATTCTGTAGATATCTCTGGGTAGTACTGACATTTAAACAGTACTGAATCTTTCAGTCCATTGACACAGCATGTCTTCCCATTTATTTATGTCTTTTTAAATTACTTTCAGCAATATTTTATGTATTTCAGTGTGCAAGTCTTTTACCTACTTGGTTAACTTCATTTCTAAGTATTTTATTCTTTTTATTGCTATTATAAATGGGGCTATTTCCTTAATTTTCTTTAAAAATTGTTTATTTTAGTGTATAGAAAAGCAACTGATTTTTGTATGTTGATTTTATATCCTGTAACTTTGCTGAATTGGTTTATTTAGTTCTAATAGTTGTCTTGTAAAATCTTTAATGTTTTCTATGTAAAAAAATTTGCTTTTTGTGAATAGGGATAATTTTAGATGTTCTCTTTTATTTGAATGTTTTTGTTACTGTTGCTTTCCTAATTACTCAAGCTAGAACTCTCAGGACTATGTTTAGACGTGGTGAGGCTGGGAATACTTGCCTTGTTCATAATCTCTGAGGGAAAGCTTTCATTCTTTTGTCTCATACTATTGAGTGTGAGATTAGCTGTGGGCTTTTCATATATGGCTTTTTTAATGTTGAGGCTTTTTAAATTCTATTCCTAGTGTGTTGAGTATTTTTATTGCAAAAAGTTTTTTAATTTTGTCAACTCGATTTAGATTTTCCTATGATTTTTATCTTTCATTTGGTTCATATGGTGCATCACACTGGTTGATTTTCATATATTGAACTATCCTGGTACTCCAGGAGAAAACTTCCACCTGGTCAGGGTGAGTGATCATTTTAATATGCTGTCAAATTCGGTTTTCTAGTATTTTTTGAGAATTCATCAGAGATATTGGACTATGGTTTTATCTTGTAGTTTTTGTCTGACTTTGATAATGCTGGCCTCATAAAATCAATTTGAAAGTGGCTCTTTTTCAATTTTGGGATGAATTTAAGGAGGATTGGCATTAATTATTTTGTAAATGTTTGGTAGAATTCACCAATAAAGTTATCTGGTTCTGGGCTTTTCTTTATAAGTAGGTTTTGATTACTAAATCCATCTTTTAACTTGACATACTTCTGTTAAGATTTTTCTATTTCTTTATGCTTTAGTCTTGCTAAGTTTTATGTTTCTAGGAATCCATTCCTTTCTTCAATGTTATTCCATTTCTTGGCATATAATCATTCATAGTAATCTCTTTTAATCTTTATATTTCTGTGATGTCAATTTTAATGTGTCTTCTTTATTTTCTGATTTTATTTACTAAGTCTTCTCTCTTTTTTAGAAAAGTTCCTAAAAATCTTGCTGATCTTTTCATAAAAGCTAAGTCCTATTTTGTTGATTTTTTCTATTGTTTTTCTATGCTCTACTTGTAAGTATTTTGCTCTAATCTTTTTTTCTCCTTTCTTTTCACTTTGGACTTAAATTGTTCTTTTCCTAGTGTCTTGAGATATTAAACAACTAAAATTAGTTGTTTATTTGAGATATTTCTTCACTTTTAAATGTAGACATTATTACTCTTTCCTTTAGGTACTGTTTTTGTTATATCCCATAAGTTTTGGTATATTATTTTCCTATTTGTCTCAAAGTGTTTTCTAGTTTCCATTTTTATTTCTCCTTTAACCCATTGCTTAATTTCCATTATCTGTAGATTTTCCCATTTTCCTTCTGTTGTTGATTTCTTGTTTTATTCTCTTGTGATCATATAATATACTTGGTGTAATTTCAGGCATCTTACATTTATTAAGACTTTTTTGAGAGCTAACATATGATCTTTCCTGAAGAATATTCTATGTGCCCTTGAGAAGAATATGTATTCTGCTGGGCTGGAATGTTTGTATATGTCTAGTAGTTCCATTCATCTACAGTGTTGTTCAAATTTTATTTTCTATTAATCTTCCCTCTGGATGTTCTATCTATTACTGAAAGTGGGATATTGAAGTCTCCTACTAGGACTGTGTTGTTGTCTATTTCTCCTGTCAATTCTGTCAATGATTCCTTCATATATTTGGGAGCACTGATGTTGATTATATGTATGTGTATATGTATAATTGTTATCTTCCTAATTAACTGGTCCTTTTATAATATAGTGTCCTTCTTTGTCTCATGTCATTTCAGACTTAAAGTCTCTTTTGTTTGATGTTGCTATGACTACTTCTGATTTTTTTGGTTATAGTTTGCATGGAATATCTTTTTCATCACTTTCAGTCTATGTTACTAAATTTAAAGTGAGTCTCTTGTAGACAGCATGTAATTGGAATTTATCTTTCCCTTTACTTTTCTTCTTTCTTTTCTTTTTGTTAATCCATTTAGCCACTCTATGTTGTTTGATTGGAATGGTAATTTATTTAGATTTCAGATAATTAGTGATAGTGAAGGATTTTCTATTGTTATTTTCTCAATTGATTTCTGTATATTTTATAGTTTTTGCATCTCCTTTTTCTTTTGCTGTCTTTCTTTGAAATTTGTGGATTTCTTTTTTGTAATGAAAGGCTTTGATGCATTTCTCATTTTTTGTGCGTGTGTCTTCCATAGGTATTTTTTCTGTGGTTACTGTAGGGCTTAGATAAAAGATCTTATAGTAATGATAAGGTATTTTAGGCTGTTATCAACTGAATTTCAATTACATAAAAGCACTCTACACTCTTACTTTCCCCTCACAATTTATTAATGTCACGAATTACAGCTTTGAATATAGTTATTTATTAACATATTATATAGTTAGAATTAATGTGTATTCTTTTATTTTTTAACTCCTATACCAAAATTGGTATTTTACACCTTCATTGCAGTATTAGTATTCTGTATTCTTCTATATATTTACATAACAAGAAAGCTATGTACTTTGATATACTTATGTGTTGCTGACCAGAGTACTTTCACTTTGAAATGGGAAAGGTTTTCTCTTATCCCCCTTGCAGGGTGTGCAACAGGAGGAGTTGCTTGCTTCTTTGGTGCCCCACAGTTCCCACCCCTAGGGGAAGCATACAGGCAGACAGGTTTTGGGGAGCTTGATCTCCAACACCACTGCAGCAGAGTGGGGTTGATGAGTGTTTACACCTCCTAAAGTCCCAATGGATCTGTGTTACCTGTGCTCTTTCAGCTTAGCTGTTTGCAAACAGCTTGTGTTAATCAGCTCAATTAGACACTCTGCCTTATCAAAAGGACAGAGTGCTTTTTGCATCCCAAGGATTTTGTTCTGGAAAAATTAGATTATGTGTGGGCTTGGATAATGTGTACAAGTGGTGGAAGCAGCTCTCAGCAAATGGATGGGAGCCAAAAGGGGGATGGAGTTGGAAGGTGGTCTTTCCTTGGAGTCAGGCTGCTCAGTGGCCAGGTTCTTCTCTGAACACCCTCAACCAATTTCCCTTAGCATCTGTGTCATTCTGCCTTTGATGACCTGCCAGCATCTGTCAGTGTGTCCTTCTGCTAATGTGTTCCTCTTGACATCCAGCCACTTCTGTCTGTGCCCAGTATGGTCTCAGGGTTTTTACAGCATAAAATGGGGGCATGGCGGACCAAAACGGTCTTGGAAATGCAACATTTGGGCATGAAAACAGGAGTGGCTATTCTCACTTAGGTCTGTGGCACAGGCCTGAAGGTAAAGTGCTCACCAAGGACCCGGACTTTTTCTCCTCAGCACTTCCCTACCCCCATCCTGTATCAATTTCAATTTAAAAAACGTTCTTTATCATTTATTGTAAAGTAGGTCTAGTGGTAATAAACTTCCCCAACTTTTGTTTTCTGGGAAAATCTTTATTTCTCCTTCATTTTTGAAGAATGGTTTAACAGATAAATTATTCTTGCTTGGATGTATTCTTATTTCAGTACTTTAAATATATAATTCCACTGCTTTTTTGCCTATAGAGTATCTGATAAGAAATTCATTGATAGTCTTATGAGGAGTTCCCTGTATTTGATGAGCTGATTTCCACTTGCTGCATTTAAAATTCTCTCATTATCTTTCACTATTAATTTTCTGTTTTAGTGTATCTCTATGTTCATTTATTTGGATAAATATTAGTTGGAATATAGTGTACTTTGTGAATATGAATGTTCATTTTCTTTCCCATATTTGAGAAGTTTTCAGCCATTAATTTTTCAAATTAGCTTTCTCCTCCTTTCATTCCCACTTCTCTTTATAGGACTCTCATAAATAACATTTTTTGTTTCAGTGACTATATTCCTATAAAATATTTTTCTCATATTTTCTAGCTTTTTGTTGATATTCTTATCTTCTTCATATATAATTTTTTGAGTTTGTTGTGCATCTTTATGATGGTAATTTTGAGTTGTCATGTAATTTACATGCCTCTTTTTTAGGGTCATTTTCTGGGAATTTTTTTTTGTTGATGGGGAAATGTTTCTTTATTTCTTTGTGTGCCTTGTAACTTTATGTTGTCATTAAAAATCTCTCCTGGCATTTATAAATTAGCTTTGTACAAGGAATGACTTGCACCATTCAGTCTGGCTAGATATTCTAGGGGCTTCTCAACTTTTCCTGTGTATCTGTTGTGTCTTAACTTATGTGTGTACATTTCCAGGATAAGAGATTAGCTGGTTTCTTCATTCAGGGGCTGGTAATCTCTTGCGAGTTTTGGTATCTGTCTGCAGTACTATAGCTTCTCTAGATCTACAAGCTACCTATGTCCCTTTTGCCTTCGCTGGCTCCTAGGCATCTAGAATCTGTCAAGCTTCATCAGTGCTTCAAGACCTGTTAGAAATAAATGAGCTCCTAAGCACTTCCATAAGAAGCCAAAACATTGAACACACACTTTACTCTTCTCTTTCTCCCGTAAGGGAAAGACAACCAAGCTGTATTTTTCCATATCTGTTGTGCCATGTGTCCTCTGCAGCAGCAGCAAGCCACTCAGCTCTTTCTGTTCTTAGCAGCCCCCAACCATCTAGAGTATGCTGGGTCTTGCACGCACTCCAAAACAAGAGAAGTAGAAACCAGTTTCTAGTGCAGCCCCTCAAAAAGCTAAAATGTAGGACAGATACTTCAATTATTTATCTTTCCTGAGAGAATCTGGGAGTTTGGAGGCTTCTTTCACAGTTTTCATGCTGGGCTAGTGGGAGGAACTATGGTGAGTGAGAGAGAGTGTGAATTCAAACTATTGCCTTTGTTATTGAGGATCCCCAACCTGATTGATTCCCTTTCTGTCAGTGCTTAGATGCAAGTAAGAAAGAAACAAGTTTCTTTGGCAGATATCCCAAAATTTTGAATAATGGGCATATGTTTCCATCTTTTCATTTCTTCCCTTAGGGAAAATTTGGGAGCTGGAACTTTCCTGTGAGTCCCACTGTGATAAGGTGGGGGAAGCACTGTGGTGAATGAGTGCCATAAATTTTCCTAGTGACTCTGATGTGGCTGGTTTTGTTCTCATCTGGATTTCAGAATCTTCTTAAATTTTTTTTTGATTTTTCGCAAACATATAGGCTGATGTATTGTTAAATCAGTATCTCCACATAAAGAAAAAGTGTCTGGGAGAATTTGGGAGCTGGAACTTTGCTCTGAGTCCCACTGTGATAACATAGAGGAAGGACTGTGGTGAATGAGTGCCTTAAATTTTTCTAGTGACTTTGATGTGGCTGCTTTTGAGCTCATCTGGATTGCAGGAGCCTCTTAAATGGTTTTTGAATTTTTCATAAATAAATATGTTTACGTATTGTTGAATCCTTGTCTCCATGTAGAGAAAAACTGTCTGGGACTTTCTATTCTACCATCTCCCGGACGTCACTCACCCTTATATTCACATTCTCACAATAAATATGGCATTAAAATAAAGGATATTCCTGCAGTTAAAATTAAAATGTTTATATTACCTCTTTCTCAAAACACATTAAGGGAATCTAATTTCAAGCCCATTAAAAAAAATATCCCTTTGCCCCCCACCTCCTTTGCTGATGCTTCTCTTACAGAAGGTCTGGAGCCTGCTTATATCTAAATCGCTCACCCTCAATTTCCACAAAAACATTCTGAACACTCATCAGTTCCAGCTACTAACATATCTTTCTCCGCTTATTTTTTACACCAGCTGCTTTTAGTTTTCCTACACATTGATTATTGAGGGGAATCTTCATAATCATACAAAAGAAAGAATCAGGATCCATGAGTCAATATCCTCCTTTATTAGGGAATGTCAGAAATGGAGTATAGGGTTAATTAAAGGAAAGGGAGTTTGGGCTTTCTCACATGTAGCAAGTTTAACCTCCATTCCTCCTTATGCTGCTTGTCTTTATTTTATTCTTTTTCTCTCTCTTCATGCTACCTTTTTCCCTCTTTACATATTTTCTTTCTTCTTTCATTTTATCCATCCTTTTTTTCTCATCTTTATCATATTCTCCTAGCTCAGATTCTTTTGGAAGTGAAGCAGAATATTAATTAATTAAATAAATATAACACCTTTGTGTTGTTCATTTGACCATGAACATATTTTTTTCACTGTATAGGTTACTGTTATTTTGTAAGGCCTATTTTGCAAGTAGTTAGGATTACAAAGCCAGGAATTGCAAAATAAACTCAAACCAGATTTTATTACAAACTGCCTACTCTTTCCACTATATTATGATGTTAAATTAGCTCTCAGTAAAGAAATGAAGGAATTTTTCATCTCATATTAGAGCTCATAAAATATAAGCTCTAATAATTTCTGCTTTGTGGGGTTTATGTGCGACACAAGAGAAGAAAGGTAAGGAAGGTAATATTGGATGCAATACACTATAATTACTCAATATATGATAATATCATTTAAAGTAATACAGAAAGAGAGTTGTGTGAGAAAGACTATATCTATCTTAGAGAAGAGAAGATAGGAGGAATTTATTACATATTTTGGAAGCTATCATACTGAAACCTTTCTTAGAGAAAAAAATTTTAGGTAATATTTACATTTTCAAAAATTCCTGTTGGTAAATTTATATATGTATTTATGTCTGCAGTAAAATTTAATATTACAGTTTTATTTTCAAGTTGGGTCTTTGTGGTTGGATACATATTTCTTTTTCTCTCTTTCTAGCTATATATGTTTGTATGTGTGATTAAGCTTTAACACAAACATACATGGGTATATTGTATTACATTATGACCCAACATCTATAGACTGATTATGCAAATTACTCTTAGCTGTTAGTTACATAGAACTTTTAGCACTTCAGTGAATAGACCTCGGCTTCTAACATTGTAAATTATTCTGCCAGATTTTTGGAATACTTACGTGATTGTATTGTTTATTGTAATTTTTATGTCTTCTTATAACAGCTCCTCTCCACTTCAGCCTTTCATTTCCTCTTAGATGATGTGGCTTGGGAATCTGATTATCACTTAACTGAAACATGTCTCTAAATTACAGATAAATTGGCTCTTAGTAAATTCTTAAGGGTCTCCTCTGTGTTGTAAACTGAATAAATGCAGTAAAGTCCCTTTCTGCCATTCGGAAGCCTTTTCTACCTTATACTAAAATTTTCACCATGTTCCAGAGAACTGGGTTTGCCCCAAATCTCCATACACAATCTTCATCTACTCATAAGTCTGTTGACATTTAGCCACCGTCTGCTCTGTACATGAGCTTTGCTTTTTCCATAAACTCTGTTCAAAGATCTGTACCGGATTTTCTATATTAGCATTCCAAGTTTGTGTCTGCACACCTTATATGTAGTGTTGCTGGGAATTAAACTCACTTGAATATTAGTGCAAAAGCCAACGCAATCACAAGATGTGACTGAAGCACAGGAAGCAAGTCTTGGCAGTAAGCAGTTCTTTTCTTGCCTGCTTTGGCAGGTGCTCAGAAACCCACTTCAACTCACACATCAATCTTGAAATGATAATTCCTTTGGTAATTATCAAAAGCCATTGCTGGTATAATTTTTGGAGAAAGAATTATGCCTCAGTGGCTTGATGTTACCATAATGACACATTTGGTGTTCAGATGACTGTACCTGCATTATAATTGTCCTCAGACTCAGTCCCTCACCCTCCTATTTCCTTGCTTTGTGCCTATGTGCCATTCCTTTGAGTCAGAGTGACTTTTGTGACTCAGGTAAGAGATCTCCCAGTCATAAAAAGATACTCTGATTGCCTTTTGTCCTTTTCCTTTTAAGAATTCCCTTTTTGTTCGAGCTCTGTGTGACTATTACTTCCTGGGAAGTTGCAGTATGAAGGGGTGGCTAGACCAAGGCAGATACAGGAATTTCTGGGGCCAATGACCAAAATCACATCAAAAATCATGATAAGAGGCAGATATGTGGTGAAATTAATGAAACTTAGCTTCAGACTCCTTACTCACAAAGTACTTTCAAAACCCAACACTGTACCTGTATTTCACATTATTTTATTTAAAAACCCCTCCAGTTGGAATAAACTGTAATTGTTATAAGATCCAATCCTCATTACGTTGATACATTGCCTATGAAGACCCTTTTAATGATTCCCTTCTCTTTTCTCCTTTTATCCTTCCCTTAATCCAGCTTACCACTCCCTTGATCCTTCTGTATTTCTTTTTCTTTCTTTTAAATTTCTTGCCTCTTTTTCATTTTTTTCGTATTGTGATAAGATAGAACTTTTGCATTTAACTTTCATAATTACAATCTGTATGTATCATGTGGTTAAAAATATACCCCTTTTGGGAAATTAGCACTTATTAGTGTGTTGCTTCTGTTCTCATAAACACAATTTGCACACATGGATTTTCATCTTTTTCAAAGCTATACAGAATACTCATCTCCAACTGAGACTTCAAATGAATTTATCAAGAAGAAGCCCACAATATTTTCACCTGTTAAAATATTTCATGAGACCAGCACAGTACAAGAATTAAGCTCTATTAAAATTCCTAAAAGTTAATTCACTTAATAGTTATTAGTATTTTGTATTTATTTATTTTTGAGACAGAGTCTCACTCTGTTACCAGGCTGAAGTGCAGTGGCAGGATCTTGGCTCACTGCAATCTCTGCCTCCCAGGTTCAAGCTATTTTCCTGCCTCAGCCTTTCAAGTAGCTAAGATTACAGGTGCACACCACCACATCCAGATATATATACATTTTGTGTTTTTAGTAGAGATGAGGTTTCACCATGTTGGTCAGGATGGTCTTGATCTCCTGACCTTGTGATCCATCCACCTTGGCCTTCCAAAGTGCTGGGATTACAGGTGTAAGCCACTGCACCTGGCCCAGTTATTCATACCTCTTTTGACATGAGAAAGAGGCATATTAGCTGTACATTATATATTCCAATCTGAAGTTGGGTGTAGTGCAATAAAATAATTTTTAATTTATCATTAAAATAAGATATATTCTAATATATGCATTCTTTGATCATGAAAATAATCAACATGAATTATCAAATAGAATCTTGTCAGGTAATTTACAACACATTCATGAGAAAACATTCAAGTGCCTTCTATAATTTAGAACCTTGATGAATTAGACATGGACCCACCCATCATGGAAATTTTAATGATACAAAATGAAGCCATTCATGCAAAATAATTTGATGTGCCAACTGAGTGATTTTTGTACTTGGTTGATCATCAGTAAACACCTAGTGATTTTTTTCTTTTAATACAGACTTATGTGCCCTATTCCGGAGGTATTGAATCAAAACCTCTGGAGTTGTAGACATAGGAGTTATACTTTCACAAGCACCACGTATTATTCTGATAATCTGCCATAAAGAATAATTACAGAGAAAATAATCTCCGGGCCTTTAGAGGAAAAAAAAAGATGCAGGATCTCATGAAGAAGGAGATATTTGACTAGTGAAAGACCTGGTAGTAGTTAGTAGGCACAGAGTATTCAGAAGAGAATTCTCAGCAGGAGAAATGGAAAAAGTAAATGTCTGGAGGTGGAAAAGTATAAAAGTCATTAGGAAATAGTAAAGAGATTCAATTATCAGAAACTAATGGTACTTGGTGAGAAGCGGAAGATAAAGAAAGTACTTTAAGTAAAGTCTAGATGGTGAAGAACATTAATGCCAAGAAAGGGGAAAGAATGAAGGGTTTAAGTAGTAAGATATTAGTGCATGTTTCACAGTAGGGCTAACATTATGAAAGCAGCATCTTAGAAAAATTTATCTGTAAGAATAGTGAGGCTGAGTTGGAGAGGAATGGCTATTGGAATCAGAGTTCAGTTAAAAGGACTATACAGCTTGGAGCAGTAAAAATCTAAATTGCCTTTCTATGTAAGACACTAAATTATTTTAATCTTGATTTTTTGTGAGCATTGTATATGATCCCTATTATGATGATATGTATAAACATGATGTATGTTCCTGAAAATGTAACCAAATCGAACATGAAAGTGCCATGCATTGAATATACCAAGAGATGGTTTCTTACTTATTCTATCCATCTCTTATTTACTTACAGGAGATCCAGACTTCCAAAAATTCTAATACTGTTTCTTTGGTCCAGTGTGGTCCTGGAGAATACAAATAGATTCTCCCTTATTGGAAGTTTGAAAAATCGGGACGACTGGCAGTAGAAACATTTCTCCATAGCTTCTTTTAAGTGTACTAGCACAATGATTCTCAACAGAAGTGAAGCATTGGTACTGGGGGGGTGTCACAAACATTTTGTGTAGGGATCCAGGGATGCTATGTGAGGGATGGTCTTACTAAACAAATAATTCCTTTCCAAAATGCCTGTAGCATCCTAATGAAAAAAACACTTATTAATTAAATAGTTTTGAGTGTGGGCTTTGAGTGAAGCGGACCTGCTATTAAGTTTGAAGTACGCTACAATCCATTTGTTACCTTGGACAGTTGACATAATCTCTGTAAGCCTCAGTTAACTCTTTAGTTAAAGGGAGTACAAATAACACCTACACACAGAGGTTTTGTGGCAATCAAACACGGTAACAGTTCTAAACGATTTAGCATCATACCTGGAAAACAGCAAGCAGCTAAGAAAAATTATCAGTGTTAGTGATTATTGAGTGGCTATAAAGTCCCTAAATTGAGTATGAATCCTCTAGTAATCCTGAACTTCCATATTTCTCCCAGGCTGATTCTATTCTAAACAGCAAACCACACACCGAGATAGGGCACATGCAAATCAATTATTTAGTATCAGTGTTCATTCCTCTACTCTATGAGAACACACTGGCCTCACCATTCTTCACTTGTCATCAAGATTATGTCTCCAGGAAATTCTAGGAGTTAAAACTCCTTGATCTTTTCTTTGTTGGATATTTCAATTACTTAACATTGTTGCTTTTGTGCTCAGGGGATATTTGACATACAGCATGCTGGCACAACCTTTCCTCTTATTCTTATTTCTTCCCTACATCTCTATTTACCATTCTACCTTGATAAACCCAGCTTTGGAAATCTTAGGTGTCTCCTCTACCCATATTCCTTCATTTATTTATTATTCCAACAAATATTTACTTACTACATGCCAGGTCTCTTCCTAGACATTAATGATATAGCTCTGTGAAAAAGAGATGTGGTGTCTGTCCTCATCCAGCGGTCATTCTAGTGGAGGAAGCGGACAATGAACAACAAACCAAGTAAATAAATAGTAGAAGGTAACGTCAGAGAGGCAAAAACATGGTCAAAAAATAAGACAGGATTCCCTGATGGTGACTAACAAATAGAAGTTGGAAAGCATGGTTCTTCGTAAGAAGGCCCCCGCCTTTTCTTTAGACAGGTCTCACTCTGTCTCCCAGGTTGAAATGCAGTTGTGCAATCAGAGCTCATTTCAGCCTTGACCTAGGCTCAAGCTATCCTCCTGCCTCAGCCTCCCAAGTAGTTGGAACTACAGATGCATGCCATGACATCTGGCAATTTTCTTTTTAAATTTTTGTAGAGATCAGTCTCACTTTGTTGTCTGGGCTGGTCTCAAACTCCTAGGCTCAAACAATTCTCTTGCTTCAGTCTTCCAAAGTTGAGAGATTACAGCCACGAGTCACCACAGCTGGCCATGAAGTTCCTTCTGAGGGGACATTTGGGCTAAAACATGAAGGGCTAAGTGAAGATCTGTAGGTGGTGAAGGGAAAGTTTTACAAGTAAATATCCTAAGCATTGAACTTTCAAAAAGCAAAAACGAAGCATGAGTACAGTCATTAAACCTTACTAAGAGGGAAATTGGTCACGAATAAGGTCATGAATATAGACAACAGCCCACTCCTCTGCCATGTAGGGGTTTGAATTTTATTCTGAATCCTGAAGCAGGCACAGTGCTACGCTGACTTCACCGTTTCACTCTGCTGTCTCCCCAGTGTGATCCTATTTAGCTTTCTGGGGGTGAGAGCACCTTCTGTGTTTTCATTCTTCCCCCAGCACCCTCTGTTCCACAAGTCCAGAGCAAAATGAATGCAGAGGAATGATTCTGCAGCCACTTCACTGTTCCCATCTTTTCCTCATGCCATAATCAACACCTAAGCAATATATAAAAGCCTTAATTCTGTTACACATTAAAGAAAGCATGGGAGATTAGGGCAGGCTACCTAAGGTATGTGTTGAAAGAGATGGAGGATTTGGACTCATTGTGAGGATAGCACAGAGCATTCCACGTGCCAGTTGGCCTGTATAGTAATAGGACAGCTCATTGTGACCTTTTCTTTCTCATCTGGCATTTAACAGCTAACATGTTTTAAGTGCGTGCTGTGTGCCTACCAGCATACTAAGTTCTTTGCCAGTGCCTGGGTAACAGACGGGTTTGTGACATGTGTACCCAAAATGGGATACATTTTTTTCTTCAAAGCTGACAGATCCTATAATAAAAATAATTTTCTTAAAGCCTTAGCCATTTTCTTTTCTAGGAGCAGAATCATTTTTGAGTTGTTTGATTGGTTTAAACCCTAATGTGAGTAGAAGAAAGCTTCAAAAGCAGAGGTGCTACAGAAACATTTTTTTCTTTCTTTTCTGGCTCATGAAAAAAGGGTAAAAGTGATGCTTTCCTTAGTTTCACCAAGAGATATCCACTCAACCTCACTAAAAATAACTAGACTTTCAAATGCCTTGTGTTGCCTGTTTTCTCTAAGGAGTAGTTCCCCTGCTACTTCAGAGGAAAATGTTGAAAAAGCACCTATGAGTGACAAACAATAATAGATTGCACTCTGAACCATGCAAAGCAAATAAAATAGGCTTTCAAACCTTAATTGATCAAAGATCACAGCAGTCATCTGGACCTCATGCTTGCTTATAGGCTTGATGGCTATAAAACATTTTCAGAGCCGAAAATACTATGCAAACTGTTGGCCAACTTTCCTCATGTTACTGGGCCCTCCTTGACTGCAAATCCCTTTTCATTACTGAATTATTATAGGGCTGATTGTGATGTCAATGTGTTCAAATGCAGTCAGCAAGAGGAAAAGGCACAGAGATTGAATTTGCCAGCTCAGCATTCTTGAAGCCCTCTTTACTAACTTACCTCCTTCCTTGTAGTATCAATCTTTATTCCACCACGTCTTTTTTTTTTTTTTGAGATGGAGTTTCGCTCTTGTTACCCAGGCTGGAGTGCAATGGCACGATCTCGGCTCACTGCAACCTCCACCTCCTGGGTTCAGGCAATTCTCCTGCCTCGGCCTCCTGAGTAGCTGGGATTACAGGCACGCGCCACCACACCCAGCTAATTTTTTGTATTTTTAGTAGAGACAGGGTTTCATCATGTTGACCAGGATGGTCTCGATATCTTGACCTCGTGATCCACCCACCTCGGCCCCCCAAAGTGCTGAGATTACAGGCTTGAGCCACCACGCCCAGCCCCACAATGTCCTTTTAATAAATAATGTTAAATAATCGGACCTGGGCAATGGATTTCTTCCTTCTGTTGGATGTTCTTCAACTTACTGTTACTATTACATGTGACAGTTTTATGCATAAACATGTGACCATTTTATGCAGATTAATATTTGTGGCTTAAAAAATGATCAGAGGTGAAATACAGTGAGGCTGGATTGATGATAAGACAATAGAGATTATGGAACTCTGAAGAAAAATTTGGACAATACTCCCAGGGTATGGATCTTAGATACTTTGGAGTTGCATGCAAAAGTAACACAAAGTATTTAGAGTCCAGTCAAATCTGGGTGGAAATCCAGGCCGACCGCTGAACCACATGATCTTGAATTAATCAATTCACTTGTCTATTGTCTAATGCTTAATTTCTTGACTAATATGGTACATATAATTGACAACAGTCAGTGAGCTTAAATATATAGGATGCCAAATAGAAGACAGTTGTGTTACCAAATGCTGTTTACCCTTTTGATATTCTGTGTCCAATCACAGGACTTATATAAATGTAGGTATAATAAAGATGAACATGATTCTTGAACTGATGATTTTTCTGTGAACATATGTAGCAGTATAAATCTCATTCTCATTCAATAAGCAATAGTACATTTGTATTTTAGTTTTGTAAATATCACATTTACCTTTCTCAGGGATATCACATTTTTATTTGTTAAGAATAAGGACTGTCTTTTCTGTGTATTAATAATATTCAATTGGTTATATGTACCACATTTTTTATCTGTTCATGCATTGATGGACACTTATGTTGATTCCATTGATGGACACTTAGGTTGATTCCATATCCTGACTACTCTGAATAGTGTTTTAATAAACATGGGAATGTAGCTATCTCTGCAATATATTAGATGAAATCTTGTAATCTGCAACCATGTGAATAAAACTGGAGGATACTATGGTAAGTGAAATAAACCAAGCACAGAAGGACAAATTTCACATGATCTCTCATGTATGGGAATTTTAATATTTTTTAATTGAACTAATGAAAATATAAAGTGGAATGATGATTAACAGAAGCTGAAAAAGGTAGGGGGGAGAGGTGGATAAAATGGGGATGGTTAAAATGTACAAAGATACTCTTAGATAGAATTAATAAGATCTAGTATTTGGTAGCAAAATAAGGTGATTATAGTTAACAATAATTTATTGTAAACTTGAAGATAACTAAAAGAATACTATTAGAACGTTCCTGAAAAAAGAAATGATAAATGTTTGAGGTGATGGATACCCAGTTGCCCTGATTTGTTCACTATATGTTGTATGCCTATACCATAAAATCATGTGTTCTCCATAAATATATGCAACTATTATGTATCCATAATAATATAAAACAAAAAAAGAAGAAAGACTATCAAATTTCTGTTTTTTAAATAAACAAGCTAATTTTGAATTTCTCTCTTGCTGGAATAGTAGGTAAGCTGAATTTGTACACTTTTAAAGCCACCTCCTAGCCTTGTGTCATGAGTTGTGTGGTTTTATGTCAAACCAAGTTATCTTCCTCTTCCAACTCAGCTGTCATTCTTCATTCATCTGTAATTCTGAGGCGTGCCTTCTTCCTATATCAATGGTCCTTTCAGGCCTGGTAGCTAGGTGTAGATTCTGTGCTACAGTGGGAATACAACACTCTTTGGCAAACACAGACATCTAATATCTAGAGTCTTATGCACTTTGTAACTATCCTGCGATTTCTCTGCATTTCTGCAAAAGAGCTTAGCTTTTCTGGTACTACCCAATTGGTATAGTCTACTTTCCCCCAGCTAATTCTAAACCACTCAGCTTCTACTGAGAAATATGCTTTCCTTCCCTTTTAGCTCCTCTGAAAGTTCTCAATATGTTTCTAAGATATTGAGTTTTGGGAAAATAAAAGTCAGAAATATACACAGGCTATTTCTGCCTGCTGTTGCTATGTACCTCTTGGGAGTCAGTGAAGTACAAAGATAGGTGTTCGAATGGAGGGGAAGGAAAGGGAAATCAGAGAAAGAAAAAAAACTCTCATATCTTAATATTTCAAAATATCTTAGCCTAATGTATTACTAAAATACCACATAGATCATGCACAAAAGAATGTATATGTGGTTAAAGAGGAGTTGGAGGGAGAAGAGGAAGAGAAGAAAGAGGAAGAAGGAGAAATGTGTGCATGCTCGTGCCCAAGGATGTTGGTTCAGGTGAAAAACGCTGAATGATTTAAAATACTGGGCTTGGTGGGCTTTCAATTCCCCCCCATGTTGTAGTTTTTGTGGTAGACTCACACCTCTGAGTGTTCAAAAATCTCTATTGAACTGTTCAGTACGTCTATAATATTTTCATATTATTTCAAGTCAGTCTTTCCAGCATGTAGGTAAGTTCTTAGCATCCTAATTTATATTTTTCATGATTTTTGGCAGACTTCTAAGAAAATACCTAATGTTTTTGAATGTGTAAAATTTTATCTTTGATTTAGCTTAATAAATAAGTCCACCTCTTTTTTTTACACACCATACAAAAACTTCTGAGTATGCTGGAGTTCCATTTAACACTATTCTCCTAGAGGAAAATGAAAAACAAACATTTTAAGGCTAATTAAATGGAACTGAATAAATTCTGATAAACCCGTATGAGAGAAAAAAACTATTCAATATTTAAAACTTGCTATATAAAAAACAATTAAATAAACATAAAATTAAATATAATTCTTTAGTGTTATATCTGTATACATATTTTGTGTTATATCTCTGTACATATATCCATGTACAAATATGTGTACATATGTGTTTATTAAAACTAAGTGTTTTCTGGGCATTTCATTTATACAGGACATTTTCTTTTTCTTTTTCTTTTCTTTTTTTTTTTGAGACGGAGTTTCACTCTTGTTACCCAGGATGGAGTGCGGTGGCATGATCTCGGCTCACCGCAACCTCCGCCTCTTGGGTTCAGGCAATTTTCCTGCCTCAGCCTCCTGAGTAGCTGGGATTACAGGCACGCGCCACCATGCCCAGCTAATTTTTGTATTTTTAGTAGAGACGGGGACCATGTTGACCAGGACGGTCTTGATCTCTTGACCTCGTGATACACCCGCCTCGGCCTCCCAAAGTCCTGGGATTACAGGCTTGAGCCACCGCACCCGGCCAGGACATTTTCTTCTTTGTGTTTATTTTTCAATATACCTATAAATCATAAACTAATACTGAAAAATTAGAAAAACATGAAGTTATTTTGATAATTGCTTAGTACTTATTTCAATGACTGGCGATACCCTAAGCTATCCCAAATCAGAAATGCCAGTCACAATTTAGACAACCTGTGTTCACATATCTGTTTTGTTAAATACTGAATATATGGTCTCAGCTAAATTGTTTAACCTCTCTTTATTTAAAAAAAATAGGAGTTATTTTCTACCTCATGTTTCAAGAATTCAATAAGATACAACATATAAAATGTTTGCATATTATCAACCACCTAGTAGATCAGCGATAAACATTTATTTACTGCTCTTCCTCTTGACTGTTAATTAGGGAGGCATCAGGAGCAGTAAAATTGGCACAGAATTTCCATAAAAGAAAACTGGAATCAAATGAAAGCCTGGCAAATATTCGACATGCCCCAGGGCAAAGTCCCCACTATCTCTGAACTCTTGTTTTTTCATCTATAACATAAGAATGATGATTCTACCTCCCTCATAGGGAACTAGTGAGAATTATGTAAGATGATGTACATAAAAAACCCAGCATAATACAGTGCTGGGCACACTGCAAGGGGTCAATAAACATTAGCTCCTTCTAGCACTCCCAGCTATTAAAGAGCTAACATGTAAATGAAAAATAGCAGAGTATACTATAGAAAACTGCAAGGATGAAGGGACTACAGGGTGAGGGAGAGCTAAGGGGAGCTGGAGATGCTTTATTTGAAAATGAGGCGGTCTAAGAGTTATCACGTTGAAAGTGACCTAGAGAGTATTTGAGCTTCCAAAGCTTCAGCAAGTAAGCATGTTCCACAATGTTAGTGATATTATGTAGCTAGAAAGAAGATGATCTATACACTTCAAAATAGAACCTTCCTCTAAATTATCATTGATTTAACTTGTTTCAGTCACCCTTAAATTATTTAAATATTTTAAATAAATCTAAAGGAGATCGTGAGATTTTCATTTTAATTAAAAAGTGACATGGGTTTTTAAAAATGTGAAGAAGAGTTTTCAATATTCTTATACAGGGAAAGAAAACTTTCAAAGATGAAATACATCCCTATGCAATATTTTAGTCTTCTATATAGAGGAAACATCAGTCCTGAAAAATTTTAAATATTATATCCAACCCCCTTACTTTACAGACAAAAAAAAACCCTGATTTCTGGAATAGGTAATCATGTCATTTAAAGTTACATAGCAGCTGAAGTCAAGAACTAAAATGTAACCTCTTACCATAGTACAATTCTCATTGCATCCCTGCATGCCTGTGTCTCTGTGCTGTTCTCTGTTTCGCTCTTGTTCATTATATTTGTGTGTTGTGCATGTATATGTAATTCACAATTGTGTGTCTTTATATTTGTGTCTGTGTGTGCATATATAATTGATAATTGTGTATCTTAATACATGTATAAATTGTACACGTGTGTGTGTGTTTGTGTACAGGTATTGTGTAAGGGACAGAGAAAAAAATACTTTCCTGACTATGAGAGGTTATTAGCCCATACTCTAAAGTATAATGTTTAATAGATCTCTCTAAAGTTGTTTAAGTCAAGGTAGCACTTAAGAATGGACATTTTATTCCTGGTCATGTAAATACTCCTGTGTCAAGTCTCTCTAAAACAATCTCTTCCTTTGTTTGATGTGTTTACATAGCATCTCTCTCTGCGGTTTCTCTCTACTCATCTAGTCCTGAGAGTTGAGGCTATGAATAATAAAACTGCAGAGGCTGTGCTTGGCTTGCTCAGTTGCCAGTTGAGAAATTGTAATTTGTATTGATTAGTAAATTTACTCTCTTCAAAAGCATATCAGAAAACCCCACTGGAATCAGAGTTTCTGCTGTGTTAGTTCAAGGACACTCTTGAGAGAAGAAATGTGTTTTCAGTAAGATTAAGTCCTCCATCACAAAGAAGAGGAAGAATATCCTGAAGCGTTGCTTGAAATAGTCAGCATTCTCTCAACCAAAGACAAGATACAGACAGCAGAGCTGGTTCACATTTTTTTGGGTAATAAGTCTGCTATTTACCTTTCACTAGATCACAGCCATGAAAGTAGTCTGTGCAGGCCAGAGTGGGAGATGACCCAGTGTCTTGAAACACTGGCAGGAAAGAGATTGTCTGGCTAGAAGTTACATGACCTGAGTGTAGGTTCCCAGACTGCCATCTACCGGAAGCAACTAAGGCCAGTCACTGAACTCTTGCCTATAGATTCTACATCTTTAAAAAAAAAAGGCAGGGCATTCCATTATGATATGAACACAAAATGTCCTTGAGTCCTCTTCCCACAAGGCCTTCCTCCACACTCTTTGCTTTGCTTAGATTGTTTAGAGGGTCTCACAATGTGCTTCCCAGACCAGTAGCATGAATAGAAACTGATCACATGGAAATTTGTTATGGATGCAAAGTTTCAGGCCCCATTCCAGACCTATTTATTAGAAACTCCAGGAATAGGACTCAACAGTATGTTCTTCAGCCGTCCCTCCAAGTGATTATGATACTCACAACACATGGGAATCCCTTCCCTGGGTCATGTTAACTTATCCATTCCTAGAGAACACCTTCTTTGCAACACCATTTCCCCATTATGGGCTGTTTTAACACTCTACTTTATAGCACGTGTTACTTTTGCCATTTACAGTTAATTGTGTGATTACTGAATTTCTCCAAAAGGTCAAGGCTGCTTTCTAGATTGGCTCATCATTGTACTTCCATCCAGCAAAGCTCTTGCTGTATATTGTTAAAAGGTAAATTGAGTCACGATAAACATGTAAAGTCTATTTGAGTGAACGGTGATTTATGAATTGGGCAGCTTCAAACCAAAAGTGGTTCAAGAGCTCCATAGAGAGAACACAAGGGAGCTTTTGCAGTATAGACACAGAAGTAAAGCAAAGAAAGTATTTGATTGGTTAGTTATATAGTCACCTCATTTGGTCTATCCCATTGCAAAGTCCCTAGTTATGTAAGTCAGCTGGATGCTTCTGATTCATTGAGCTAAAGTTCTGTTTTTCTTTAATATAGGCATTAACAGGAAAAAAAATTCAAATTAAGTTTTGCTTATGCTTGCAAATAAAACAAGGTTAAGGTACCTATTAAGGCATAACTGCTTTTGTCTACTCAAGGATTCTTCAGGCCTCGTCTTCATTTTAATTTATGTTAACAAAATGAGCACAATAATGTGCTATTTTGAAAGCTGGCGATCTTGAATGAATCATTTATACTTTCTGAGATTCAGTTTACTTCTCTTTAAAATGGACACAATATAACATACCTGAGAAATTGTCATATAAGTGAGCTAAGGAATAAGAAAATTCAAATTTCAGTAAACAAACTCAATGTCTTTTTTTAAGTTCATTTCCATATACATATTTCAATATTACTAAGTTTCTCACTGGAAACCCTGTTTTGCTGCTGGGTGTTTAGTCTTCCTGTGTTCCCTCTCCAGCAATGGTGTTAGCTACACATCTAGCATTTTAGGAGATGCCAGAGTGATATAGGGTGAACAGAGGAAGCAATCCAGCCTTCTGATTTTAGGATATAGAGGGAGACACTGAAATGTTCATATTCTCAACCTATACTCTGCTCCTTCATTCTGACTCTCCCTGCTGTCCCTGTGAGGTATTTATTTTGTCTATAAGGGTTGCATGGTCCTATCTGCATAGGCCAACCATACCTATTCTGTTGTTGCCTACTTTCCAGGACAGTGCCAATACATGGTATTTCCTCTGTTCTAGAACCATCCCCTAGATGGTTAATTTTGTATTCTTAGTAAAGACAGGATTTTACCATGTTGGTCAGGCTGGTCTTGAACTCCTGACCTCAGGTGATCCACCCATCTCAACCTTTCAAAGTGCTGGGATTACACGTATGAGTCACCACGCCCGGCCTTTTTCTTCATATTTCTGCCTGAGATTATAGCCATGCCTCCAGATTCTCTCTCTGACTGTCAGCCAGTTTATTTCTTCTCCAATGGCAAATTCTTTCTCCATCCCATCATTTAACGGTTTTGAAACAAAAGCCAGGATAACTGGCAAGTGTATGTAATTTTTCACCCTGCTTCATCCTCCTCCTAACATAGTAGGTTGGAGGGTTATTATCTGTGGTGGAAAATAATACCATCATGAAGCAAATAGCCCTCCACACCAATGATTCTCACTTTGGGACAACTTTTTCTCTCCAAAAATTATTTAGTAATGTCTGGAGTCATTTTTTATTATAATGACTAAGGGGAGTGTTCTACTGGCATCTAGGTGATAGAGGTCACAGATGCTGCCAAACACATATGCTTGGTGGTGCACAAGACTGCCCCCCACCACAAAGAATTCATATGAGATTGGTCAGAGTGGTGGGAAATATTATAGGAAAGAAGCAAACCTTGGAAGGCCAGGTTTTGCAAAATCTTCAGTAAAGTGTTATGGCTGAAGGTAGCCTAATCCTCTTACCTTATTGATATTGTGCTAACATCAAAGAGCAGATAACAGGGGAATGTAGAGGAGTTTATCTAAATAGCTTGTTTATTCATGTTGTCCTAAAACCAACCCTTCATCATCCATGCTCATGATTGCTCTCTACTTCGGGGCTCAGCAATGTTAATTACCCACAAATAGTGTTTGCTGGAGACCCTTATCATTAAATCTGTTCTAAAATAAATTTGAGCATCTCTGGCATATGGGGTCTGCATGGCTGGACTCCCTCTTCAGGGTCTGTAAGCCGTGGGGTCCCCTAGTTGTGCTCTCACAGGAAAAACACCTGTGTCTGCAAACTCCTGTTATCTATCGCTCGGCCAGAGTCTGGGATCAGATTCAGGTCAGATCCGGCATGTGTGTGTGTGTGTGTGTGTGTGTGTGTGCATGCATGTGTGTAGTATATATATATATAAAATCAGTATATATTCTTATATAAATATACTGATTATATATAATATGAGTATATATATTGATATTATAATGTATATATATGCTGATTTTATATATACTCATATATAATTAGTATATATACTTATATAACTATACTGATTATATATATAGTGATTATATATATAGTGATTATATATATGTGTAAATATGTATATATACACATATCTATATAATCAGTATACTTATATAAGTATATATACTGATTATATGACTATATATAATCAGTATATATACTTATATAAGTATATATACATACTTATATAAGTATACTTACGTAAGTATATAAGTATATATACTGATTATATGACTATATATAATCAGTATATATACTTACGTAAGTATCCTGTGAGAGCGCAACAATCAGTGTACTTATATAAGTATATATACTGATTATATGAGTATATATATATATAATCAATTTATACATTTATGTAAGTATATATACTGATTATATATATACACGCATATATATACACGCATATATATAATCAGGATACTTATATAAATATACTGATTATATATATATACTCACATAGTCAGTATATATACTCATATAAATATCCTGATTATATATATATGTGTATATATACATAATTACATGCATACACACACACACACACACACACACACATACACACACATTTATGTATCAACTTAAGCAAAGTCCAAATCTGCAATAGCCTTGTACCAAGGTTGAGAAAACCTGCTCCACAGGAAGCTATGCATAAAGCGGATGTTCAATAAGTGATCATTGACTTTAAGTCTTGGTTTCTTCCATCCCTGATCTCCTTGCAACATTAGCAAGCTGGAAAGACTTTAGAACTTTTGTCAGGAACTTTAATTAGATGTCTACTGTGCTCCTCATGAGCAGACCTGCATATCACTTGTCTATGTCATTGTCATTCTTCCTGCCTTAAAATCTATGCATTTCATTCTCTTTATGTGTCCTGCTTGCATACTCATTTATTATACATCATTGAGTACGTACTTACTAGAGAAAAAGTGGGACTTAAGTTTGACCTTCAGTGATTATGATGAGATTGATGAGATATGATGAGATTGGTGAGAGAATTCAGAGTACTGAGGAAGTGGAGAGACTACAGGGTAGTCTGTGAATTTGCAAGGGGCAAAGTCACAGCAAGACTTTTTTTGTAGAGCTTGGAGCAAAGTGAAAAGCAGGCAAGGGGCACACTTAAAGGTGCTACAATATCAGTTACTTTTCTTCCTTCTGCAGTCCCTCTATCAACCTGTCATGGTGTTTTTCACTTGCTGTTTATTATAGCAGCTGTGCTACAGATTAGATGGGGAACAGTGAAGAGGGAATAAGAGAAAATAGGTGGCTTCAACTCTCTGGGGTTTCATAGGTAGCAACCTCAAAAGAATGTTATAGAGCCGGCATTGAAAGTTATCGGTTATAGAATCGGAAAAAATCAAGTGAAAGAGAAGACATATAAAAGAAGAGAATGAAGAGAGGTTGGTTAACGAGTATAAACACAAAGTTAGATAGAAGGAATAAGTACTAGTAATTGGTAGCACAGTAGTGTTACCATAGTTAATAATAATTCACTGTATATTTCTTTCTTTTTTTTGTGATCTACCACTCTTGGCCTCCCAAAGTCCAGGGATTACAGGCGTAAGCCACCTTACCTGGCTGGAGATTTTTTAATAGCTCTTTTTTTTCATTTTAAAATTTTTTTAATATTTCAAATTAGGAGAGAAGATTTGAAATATTCCCAACACAAATAAACTGTTAATGTTTGAGGTGGTATTCCAAATACCCTGATTTAATCATCTCCATTGTAAGTATGTATCAAAATGTATGATGTATTTTATAAATATGTACAATTATTATACATTAATTTAAAATAAATGAACAAGGGAAAAAAATAGGTATGATAAGAAAGTTTAGCTCCCCAATGAATCAAAATGAATTTTAAAGACTATGGATGAGTTTTAACCTGTCTGTGACTGTGGCAGCCAGGCAATTAATTTTTTTCTGATAAAATTTAAAACTTCTAAATATAGAAAAAGTATTTAGTACTATCTGTTCCTTGAAATTCATGTATAACAATCCAATGAACTGATAAATCTGGATTGTAATTTTGTGATTCTAAAATCAAATAAAAATCAGTCTGGAACAAAATTTTAAAACCCTACATAAAATATTATTATTTTATATATTAATGTCAGTATCTATGGATTAGTAGTAACATTTTTACATTGTTGAAACACATGTATCACATTTTTTTTTAGCTTAACAATAAACATTTTTTATCTTTTTTGCTGAAATGGCTGTATATTATTATATTGAATAGATGGACCATAATTTTTCTAAGTCTGTTCCACTTGGAAAAATGTGCTTGTTTTCTTGGCATTCCTACTGTATATAAAATTTCAGGAAACTTCAGCTTTTCACACATATAGTTTTATTCTTCTTTTATTTAAACATCCTTTTGTAAGTGATTTTGTCAGGAGGTAGCAAGGTAACATGCCATTCTTATAAAATGAAAGCAAGATGGAACTAGCAAAAATTAATGTTGACAAAACAGAAACATCACAAAATGAAACAAAACAAGGAGGATGAATGAGCTGTGACCCTGATAAGAACAGGAGTGAGGTTTTAAATATAGAGGGGGAGAGCTCAGCTAATGGCTAAGTCCGAAGACAATTGCATTAATGAAAATCACCAATATCATTAGAAAGATTTCTGATGAAACAGTATGTTCCAATGCCCTGGAGGTGTTTTACTAATCAATTTTACAAAAGAAAACTCCAGTTTTACAGAAAATAAATTACCACAGCATTGTACTGAGTTATGATTTTCACTGGAGCTTCTGTAGTTGAACACACTGACATTTGATGGGGCAATTTTCTGTTAGTATAATTAGCCAGTTCAGACTTACTAAAGTACATTTGTCATGCCCCAAAGATAGCAGTTTCAGAGAGGGTAATGAGAAAAGGTTCAAAGGAATAAGAACAAGAAGACCAGGCCTGATGAATGAAAGAGGTAAACAGTTTAGAAAAACACCAATATTGCTTGCTTGCACGATTAGTCACTGGAACAGTATCTTGGAGTACAAGGTCATATTTAAGTGACAATAATACATCTGAAATAGTTCATTTTAACAAAGAGAAGCAGCATTACTGAGTCCAAAATAGCTTTTGAAACTTGTTTAACTACTTTAGAACAAAATATTGATAGGTAAGGGTATAAAGTAACTGCCCATTTATCCAATACTTCATTAAATGAAAATCCTGTCTATCCAAGTTAAGATTTTTGAATTCGACTCTTATCAATGCCATAAATTTCATCACCAGCAATTGTTTTTCAAGTACCAAGCTATTCCTGATTTGAAAATTGAGGATATGCCTTTTAATAGGGAATCTAGATCTGCAATTCATTGTGAATATAAAACATCACAGAGTCATTCTATGAAGAGGGTTAGCATATTTATTTATTTATTTTGAGTTATAGATACTTACAAAAAAAGAAGAGATAAAGAATATTGCTGATTTATTTCTCCCTAAGATCAGTACCTGATCTGGTTTGACCCTCCATCCCCATCCAAATTGCATCTCAAATTATAATCCCCAGAAGAAAGGTAGGAACCTTTCTTCCTCACGTACTGAGGAAGGGAAGTGATTGGGTCATGGTAATGGTTTCCCCCATACTGTTATCATGATAGTGAGTGAGTTCTCATGAGAGCTGATGGTTTTATAAGGCAGTTTTCCATACTATTGTTCATTTTTCTCTCCTGCTGCCTTGTGAATGTCCTTCTTTCCCTTTCACCTTCTGCCATAATTGTAAGTTTTCTGAGGCCTCACGTGGAACTGTGAGTCAATTAAACCTCTTTTTGCTATAAATTTCCTCCTCTCAGGGAAGTTATTTATAGCAGTGTGAAAACTGAGTAATATAGTAGCACTTTTTTCTCACTTCCTTTCATCTTGAAATCACACACACACACACACACACCCCTGAAAAGTACCCTTGAACAAAACATTTCTCGCTTCCTTTCACCTTGAAAGACACACAGACACACATGCACACACAGACACATGTGCGCATGCGTGCGTGCACAGATACACTCACACACATACACCTGAAAAGTACCCTTGAACAAACAGCTATTACATTCTTTTCCCTTAGTCTCAGACCTGGTTACAGCTATCTCTACAAGCTCTCCAGAGTCCTATTTCTGCCAATCTTAGGCAAGTTACCGTGATTGACATGAATGTGAGACAGAGAGTAAAAGGAAGAGAAGAGAGGGTTCTCTGGGAGGCGGAGGTTGAAGTGACCAAGGTTGTGCCACTGCACTCCCGCCTGGGTGACAGAGAAAGACTCTGTTTAAAAAAAAATAAAAAAGAAAGAAGAAGCAGTGGGGATTCTATACACTGCTTTCTTTTTCTTTTGTAGAACTCTTTACCTTGGAAGATGATTCCTTTTTGGCTTGGAAAGCCAGCTTGTACAAATACAGAAAAATTATAGACTGGGACTGAAAGGGGTAGAGCTAGAAATAGGCAACGGACAACATTTGTGGGTGATGGAAATGCTTTAAAACTAGACTGTGGTAATGATTGCACAGCTCTAGGAATTTGCTAAAAGTCATAGAATTTTTATACTTTCAACAAGTGTAGTTTATAGTATGTAATTATACCTTAACCAAAACCTTTTTAAAAAACAAAACCAAAAGAAATATAGTGAGACCACTGTATACTGTTGTTATTTAAGGTCTAAACATGTTCATAAACCCAGTTTTAATGCTTACCCACAACACTTCTCACTTAATGTATTTCTTCTGACAGTCTCACTCTGTTTCCCAGGCTGGAGAGCAGTGCTCCACTCACTGCAACCTCTGCCTCCTGGGTTCAAGCTCTTGTGCCTCAGCCTGCCAAATACCTGGGACCACAGGCACATGCCACAACCCAGGATAATTTTTTTATTTTTGGTACAAATTGGGTTTTACCATATTGGCCAGGCTGGTCTTGAACGTCTCCTAGATTCAAGTGATCTGCCAGCCTTGGCCTCCCAAAGTGTTGGGATTAAAGGCGTGAGCCACATTGTGTGGCCAACTTACTATACTTCCTATTACCTTATTCATTCTTGCTTAACAAAGTCAGTGATTCCCAAACTATCACATATTTCAAAGAGACATCTAAGGAATGTTTGATGAATAGGTTTGGGGTAATCAAGAACAGCATTAACAAACATGTATGTGTCATGTGCCTACCATGGGGGTGGCTCTCTTCTAGGTGCTGGAAATTCTGCAATGAAAAAATAAAAAGACACAAATCTTTGGTCTCATTGAAGTTATACTTTACACAATGTATTTATTAGTTTGTAATATTTGTAAAATAAGTGTAGAAAGTTTAGATCTGTGCTGCCATATGTACGAACAAAATTTGTCCTCCAAACACACTTTTACAAATAAGAGTTGAAAAAGGTGTTTACTGGTGTGTGTTCCAGTTAGTATCTCTACCACAAATGTAATTGTATTTCCAGTCTTTTCCATTTTCTAGGTGTTTATCTTTGGAGGGAGTTGGTGTGTTTGTGTGTGTGTGTGTATGTGTGTGTGTGTGTGTGTGTGTGTGAGAGAGAGAGAGAGAGAGAGAGAGGGCGGTAGGAAAGTTTGGGTAGAAAAAAGAGAGGTAAGTCATCTTATGACCTAAAAATTATTACCAGTAGTATTATTTCTTATTCAAAGCATTTTCACTTAGATTGACAATAAATAGTTGCAGTTGTATTTAATAAAAGTAATACAATCTAGAATTTTAAAATATTACTGAAGATTTGAAAGACCACCTATTCCTTAGTTGCATTTTCTGACCAAAAATATCTTGACATCTGAATGCAGAAGTTTTCCCTGTGTGTTAGGGCTCACCAGTTTGCCAGGGGCATAGTTGGGAAGCAAACCCAGGTGTGAAATAGAAAGACAGATTGAGAGAGAAATTTTTCAGAAAGGCAAATCCTTAGTTAAGAGGCAAGAAAATACAATAATATGTAGTTTAAAACTCTTGGAGTGTTTTAAAAGATGTAGAACAAGGTTTCTCAATAGCAGTGTTATTGCCATTTTGAGCCAGATAATGTTTCCATTGTTTTTTTAATTGTTTGCTTGTGTTTCCCCACGGACTCTGCTGTGCATCATAGGATGTTTAGCAGAATCCCTAGACTTTACTGACTTGATGCCAGTAGCATTTCTCTTCACACGTGACAAGCAAAACGTCTCCAGACATAGCCAAATCTCTTCTGAGAGAAAAAGCCACCCCCTTTCCTCTATGTTCATTCTCCCATGGAGAACTATTGGAGTAGAACCACAGATATAGTCAATTATAGGGTTACCATGCATGCGTGTTTGCCTGAGAAAGTCCTGGTTTAAACCTGTTTCCCTGGCATGTTACCATTAGTGACTCCTTTTCCCTTTAAAATTGTCTGTTTTTGTAGTATAAAGTGTACTAGTATACTGTAGCACAAAGTCTAATAATAACCCACTTCTCTCCAGTCTATATTGTACCTTTATGAAAAGTACAGAAGGTATTTGTAGTACAGTAATCAGAAGCTTGGTTTTCCCATAGACTTTTTCTTCTACTAGGTAAAAAAGAATTGGCCTGGGTTGGGAGTATTAATTTTGGGTTGCACTTGTTCTAACGGTCTAAATATCCCTCTCTCTAGTGCCACAAGTTCATGCTTTGGATCACACTGTGATTAAAAAACCTCAGTGTATATCCATCTATGATGTTCTGTAATATCTTACTGTTTTAAGGACAGAAGACTAAATACACATAAGCTTGGATTACAGAATTCATTCTAGAGTCTTATCTAGCATTAAAGTTTTCCCTCAGTGAAATCTCCAAATCTACAAAAACAGCTAATTTACCATAATCAAGCCTCAAAGGCTCCATGTGAGTAATCTGTTATTTTTTACATTCATTGATTTTATGAACATTTAATGAGCACATACTATGTATTAAATGTTAAATTACATACCACAATGATGAAAAGATATGACCTCTGCTCTAGAAAATGATGTCTCCTTCAAATAACAGAGATTAACAGAGGAACGAATAATAATAATAATAATAATAATAATACAATGTGAGTATTACACTAATTAGTTTATATGCCAAGCGTTATTAAAATACTATGAAGGGAACAAGAATTCTACCAATGCAGAAGAAGAAACAGTCAGTTTAAGGATGGAGGGGGGATTGTTATAAATAGACAGATGTACTCTAAAACTCCTTGGGCATTTCTTCTTTTGAAGGTTGAGCTGTCATGAGAACTCCCTTCGGGAGCCTCAGAGGATGTAGATGAGATGCATGTTGCCACTTTCAGGGATCAATTAGTCAGTGCCCCTAAGCACTCTTCCAGATTTGTGTATCATTAAAGGATATGCTCTTAACAACCTGAGAAAGTATAATGCTATAGGCCGAGTCCAGGCTAAAAATTCTAAAAAGGAACTGGTCTAGAAGAGTAGATTACAGTCATAAGAGTAAGGCAGTGACTGAAGGTCTTGAGTCCAGATGCCAAATATTAGATCCATCTGTCAGCTTAGTTCCATTATTTAGGAATAAAATATAAAGTGCTGAAACCTGTTGTCCTTGGGGCTTAATGGTTAAGAAGTCCTAATCCAGATGCTAATCCATACAGGTGTTTTATCCTCATTCAGCCCTCTCTACAGCCCTTTCTCATGGCTTACTTTATTTTTTCATAAAATTAAAACAACAGAAAAAATGTAAGGGTTATATTTTCATTGTCATTTGCTTTACTGCTCTGAAGCAGGAAAATAAAGATAAATTGAAAGATAATAAAAGGAAATGAGGCTATGGGCAAGGAAGCTGTGATTTGTCTTTAGTGTTGGCTATTTGATATTGAGATATAATTTTATAAGCTGAAAAATATAACTATTAAATTAGATTGAAGTAAAACATGCAGCCATATTTTGCAATTTGTCCATATACATTATGCAACCCACTCCTGTGTGAAGGAGTTTTTTCATGTATTATTTGTGAAAGTGATATAATTTTCAAATCTTTGCTTATTCCCATTTAAGTATGTCATCCTCATGATTATTATTTGCCACTGATGAAAAATATCTGTCTTCTAAGTAGGGACTGTCAATGCTTTATGGGATACTAAATCTTAGGTCTTCAAGAAAACTGAATTCTTCATTCTATAAATAGAACCCCAGTAGAGAGGCTTAAATTCATAAAGCTAATTAGTAGTAAGCTTCACACTAGAAATCAAGTATCTCCAAATCTATTTATGTGTCCTTCCCTTTGCACATAAGATTTTTTAGTAAAGTAATTCTTGGAACCCTTCCTAAAATTATAAAAGTAGGGTGATAGACACATTCCAGTTTTCCTGAGACTTTACTGGTTTTAGCACTGAAAGTCACAGGTCCCAAGAAAACCCCTCAATCTTAAGAAAGCTATTTTTTCCATAAAATTAAAATTACAGACAAAGTTCTAAGGTTGTAGTTCCATTTTCATATGTGTTTTTATACTCTGAAGCAAGATAATAAAAACAAATTGAAATAATATAAAAGAAAATGAAAATGTGGGCAGTAAAACTATGTATGGCTGGTAACCCTGTGACATATGCTTATTTTATTCTTTTGTTTGCTCTTTCTCTTTCACTCACTCATATGCATTCATGGGCTAAAAACCTGAGAGCTTCTTAAGTTGTATCATGTTTGCTTTTTTCTATCATAGTGCTGGTAGGTGATACCTCCATTGTCCTGAGACATGGAGAACTGGGCTCCTGCATGAGCTCATCTTTTGGGTGAACCTGCTAACGCTCTCCTTTGACTGTGACTCAGTCAATGGGATAGCAGTCTTGCAGCCAACAGGTTGTGCCCTTACAGAGGTCTTTCCACCCTTTTAGACAACACTCGCTATCAGAGACTCTGGAGATGGTGTGCAAACTTCTGTGGTGTGTGTGGGCCTTCTCACCACTATATGCTCATATCTATTATCAAGGAGGGCAAGAGCAGCTCTTTGTAAGGTCCTGGGAGGAGGATGTATAAAGAAATAGTACATGTGTTTTTTGAACGAATAAACCTACTTGTCTGTTTGCCTATGCATATATCTCCCGGTGGTATAGAGAGAAGCCAGGGGTGGAAAGAAAGGGAAAGGTGCAGCCAGGAATTGGCTTCAGCTCCACCCACCCTTTGACCTCAGGTTCCCACTCTTATTTCTAAGAGATCTGAGAATTCAAAATTTAAAGTTGGCCTTCTAGAGAATTATATAAAGGGACAGTTGTCAAGATAGGAGGTTTGAACACATTGTATTTATTACACAGTTGGTTGGCTTAATTTATAATTTTAAAATATTTATCCATATGGTGTTTGGGTCTGCAAGTGTACTGTTTTTCCAGGCTCTGTAACTCTTATGGGAGCGCCTGATTGCTGCCTTCCTTCAGGTCAGGTTTGTTCCTGATATCACCTCTAGATGTATTTAGAAACATGGATGCTCTGTGCAACAAAACAATCAAATACATTTAGAATACATGGGCACCTCTTAAGCTAGCTTTCTGTGTCAGGGCTTCAGGGTCTATTCTGTTCTCTTTTGGACCCGGATTCCATTGTCCTGGCTGGCCAACACTTCAAACAGCCACAACTGAGGAAGGTTTGGTCTGCTGCCTGGTTATCTCCATTACTGAGAGCAAAGCAAAAGTCTTCCTATAATAGATAAAGATGGAGGGAGTCCCTGCCTTGAAATGGTTAGACACAGGCAAAGTCACAGAGGCACGAATGTTCTTAGAAGGCGGAGAGAGTGGTATTTACTTTCCTATAGTCAGAGAGGCTGTAAAGGAGGGACATATGAAGCTAAACCAATAGAGCAAAATCAATTGAACTACATTTCTCTAGAGAGAGAGATTTTTTTCCCCAACATATTCTGATGTAAAAAAATATATTTTATGTTTAATATCACACATATACTATCTCACACTCTTCAACTGTGCCCATTGCTGTAAATCAGTAAATTACTGAGCTACTTTAACACAATGACCAAATTTCACAGTAGCCATTCTGCTGAGCATTTATAATGCACCAACTGTTTGTTAAATGGTTTAGATCCATGGTCAGAGTTTATTCTTGGAAAAAGAAAAACCTGATAACTATAGTCTACCCATATTTATTTACTTGGGAAAACTGAGGTCTTAGGTTATATGTCTTGCCCAAGTCACATACTAATGTGCAGTAAGTTATCCTCTATCAAAGCATTAGTTAATTCATCCAGGATACATTCATTGCAAATCTTTCATGTGTAAAGTACTGTGCTAGGTGCTCCCTCTTTGTTGGCTAGATGGGCAAGAAAACAATTGTTTATGGAACTTACTGTCATGGGAAGGCTTAAGATGTTTTAGGAAATCAGAAGTGAGACATTGAACTTAACCCTGAGGCTAGTACATTTCTGAAAAGGCTTTCATGTGGATTCAAACCTGGAACTGAGTGTGAAAAATGAAACAGTTATTACTTAAGACTGATGTAGTGAAGACAGGCTTGTGAACATAGGGAATCACACAGGCAAAGTCACAGAGGCACGAATGTTCTTAGAAGGCGGAGAGAGTGGTATTTACTTTCCTATAGTCAGAGAGGCTGTAAAGGAGGGACATATGAAGCTAAACCAATTAAGAGAAGATAGAAACTATTTTAAAGTATCGTCATAATATAGAAAACACCACAAACACCAATGAGTTTTGTCTTTATAGTTTTGTAGATGTATAGAGCATGATTGCAGGAAGAACACCTGAAATCTTACTATTTGTTATAACATCTGAAAGATGAATGAATGAGTCCTGGATATATTTAAATCACTCTCTCAGCCTAAGAGCTAAAAAGTAGAAAAGTGCTATTCTCCTGAATCTCTAATCCCAGATCTATAATAGCACCTTTGAAATAATTTATTATTTTATCTTGAGTTACCTAACAACCAAATTTAAATACAAATCAATGAATATTTTCTAACTGCAGACTACATTTTAGTGCATATATGGTTGCAGAAGACCAAATAAATTTGATACTACAAAGAGAACAGTTAATTCAATTAGAAAAAAAAGATAAGCATTTTGTTTTCAATTGTCATCTCACTTGTTTAATATAAAATGATGCAATAGCAGATATATCTGCATATAGTAATAGTACATGTGTTTTTGGAAATGTGATCAAACTCTTATGCCGAAGTCAAGCCTTCTATGAGTTCTGCGTGACTCCTATCTCAACCTTGGTGGTTCCAGTTCTAAGATCAATCCTAATTCTGTGGAAGAAGCTGAGTGTTGACATTTTAGATTGATATCCCAATTTACATAGTCAGAACTTTGTCTTATTTTTCAAACCAACTCACTTCTGATAAATGTGCTCCTATATTATGACTAGACTAGGTCTGTTCTTCGTTTTTCAATCTTCTCCAAAGAAGTTGTATCCAGCTTTAAACCTCAAGCTATAACTAAACTCCACTTCCTCTTTTGAAGATATTATTGGTCCAGTCATCTTGTATTTCTAAATACATGTACTCACCCATGAGTTCATTCCACTTGTTGGAACACACCTACATTCTCCATTAAGTCTCTCTGATGCCTGCTGATATACCACTACATCTGCTGCTCCTCTTTCTCTCAGATAGTGTTCATCTCGATAGGGAGGGCCTAATTATGGCATCTAAACCTGGGCCTAGACCTTGGTATGTAACCCAGGCTGGTGCTAAAGTCTGAACATTTTCCAGCCTATCCTTTCTAACGTCAATTAACAATAGTGTATTCTATTTTTAAAATATTTTTTAAAAATAGTTGTATTCCCCATACAAACAAAATGACTGCTGCTTGTTCCTGCTTTATGCTGAACAATTAATAATGGGTAGCATAATTCCTATGATGTAGGACCATTAGTCATTTGTTAAAGACGAAAATACGGACTGGTGGTATATAAGGAAGAAATAAAGAAACTGTGTGGTGCTATTCTTTTGGAAGGAGTTAAGGGTCCAGATAGTAGAGGTTAAGGGGAGCCCACTTTCTGGTGAAGCAATCTGTTGCATCCAGAAACCATTCACCTATCCAAAGACCACAGATGAGCTACTGCTTTAGAGAAAGGCTCTGTTTGTTGAGTGAGTTAGAAAACTTGCTAAGCTCCCTTTTCCTTCTAAAAGTGGTCTTTTGAGTTTGCCTTGCTTTCATTCTTCATAAGGAAAAGTTGCCAAAGTAACCTGAAGGCTTCATTCTGAGATGCTCTAAGCTATAGGGGATGTTTAAAGATCTGTAATTAACAGAAAGCACAGATGGAAACACAATATAATAAAAAGGTTAGGATATTGTGTGTGTGAGCTATTTCTAATCATAGATAAGACTGAATTGCATGTAAAGAGATCATTAAGCTCAAAGTCGGGAGTCCCATGTTTCAGTAAAGACTCTCCTTGTAACTGGTTGTAGATGGTTCCTTTGAATAAGTCACTTGAATTGCCTGGCCTTATCTTGTCCGGCTCTATATTGATGGGAATTAAGAATTTTCTGTTTTAGAGCGCAATTTAATCTGTACTATCAGGAATTCTGTTCTATGAGGGTACATAAAAATTCTCTATAAACACTATTAGTCAACAGTGAAACTTACAATAAAAGGAAAATACAACTAAAATTTTTAAAAATAATGTTGGCGGACAATGAACATCATGTGCCTGTTAGCTTCTACTTTTCAAATTCAGACATAACAAACAGCACAGCACCCTAGTTGGATGCTTTACGTATGTTTTCATCCTCCTATAGTCTTTTTTTATTTTAAATATTTCCTCTCTCCTCCCACCCAGTGAATCCCTGTTGCTACTAAGAAAATATCCATGTGTTTTATTGTGGTCTCCATAACCATCTATATAAACGGGGCCCTGTTACCCCCACTCATTGCCTCCAACTCATTACCTCTCAACTAAGTTCAACTCCAGGATTCTTCTTTCATCCCTCAAATACCCAATAGTCAATCCCTACTGAAGATTTTTGCACATATTTTGTTGTCTTTTCCCTCTCTCAGAGAACTTGGCATCACTGGCTTACCCACCTCATTCAGGTCTCAACTTCGTATCTTCACAACCAGATCTTCTTCAACTAATGCAGCTGCCATAACATCCACTGTTGAGTTCTCTTTACCCCAATTTCCTATTTTCGTTTGACAGTGCATCAATTTCTAGTTCATGTGATATGCTTGGCTCCCATTACGAGCCACCAGACAGGGCTAGTCCCATCACATTACTCTGCCTGGCAGTCGTTGGGTTGCCCAGCACACTGAAAGTTTTCTATAATCATTTTATTGTCTGTCTTCTCCCACCAGAATGGGAGCCCCATGTTGGCATGGGCTTCACCTTATTCACTGAAGTATTTCCAATGCTCAAACTAGTGGCCTTCCCAGAATATAAGTGGATGGATACTTCTAGATACTTCCTTCTTTTTTTTTTGAGACAGACTCTCACTCTGCCACCCAAGTTGGGGTACAATGGCATGGTCTCAGCTCATTGCAACCTCCACCTCCTGGGTTCAAGCAATTCTTCTGCCTCAGCCTCCCAAGTAGCTTGGGTTACTGGTGCATGCCATCATACCCAGCTAATTTTTGTATTTCTAGTAGAGACCGGTTTTCACCATGTTGGCCAGGCTAGTCTCAAACTCCAGACCTCATGATCCACCCGCGTTGGCCTCCCAAAGTGCTAGAATTATAGGGATGAGCCACAGCGCCCGGCGGATACTTACTTAAAAAGTAATTTTGCCCTTAAGAATCAGAACAGATTCTGTATATGCTGTTTATAAAATACATTATTAAATATTCTAATTACTACCATTAATGCAATTTTATTCCATTATGGTTACACATTCATAAGACTCTTTAGCTACAAAAGAGAGAACATTAGTGACACTATTTATGTACCATGCCTCAGAACTTATACTGATAGTTTCATGATGTAGTTTTTCTCAGTAAAAAAAGCATTAAACAAAAGAAAGTATCATAGAAAATTGTATTTTAGCATATCCAAAGTTTTTTCTTGTCTTAAAAAAATACCTTTAGGCCAAGCATGATATAGTTTGCATCAGTAAAAAAAGTATTAAACATAAGAGAGTATCATAGGAAATTGTATTTTAGCATATCCAAAGTTTTTGCATGTCTTTAAAAAAAAACTTTAGACCAAGCGTGGTGGCTCACACCTGTAATTCCAGCACTTTGAGAGGTCAAGAAATCAGGCAGATCACGAAATCAGGAGATTGAGACCATCTTGGCCAACATGGTGAAACCCCCTCTCTACTTGAAATACAAAAATTAGATAGACATTGTGGTGTGCACCTTTAATCCCAGCTACTTGGGAGGCTGGGGCAGAAGAATCACCTGAACCTGGAAGGTAGAGGTTGCAGTGAGCTGAGATCGCACCATTGCACCCCAGCCTGGTGACAGAGCCAGACTCTGTCTCAAAAAAAAATAATCTTTAAATTTCTTTGTTTCTTACTTTATTTCTTCACTTTATTTAATAAATCAAACATTTGATTACATACTTTTTTTCTGGTACATTCAATATTCATAATGACTGATAGCACATAGAAGAATCAATTTAAATCTTCAGCGTCTTAGAAGATAACCGAAAAAAATGTCTTTAGGACAGAAGTTATAAAGAATGAGAATCTCAGAGAAATAATATCTGAAGAGAAATAGATACATAGTATACACCCAGCCATCACAATGGGACTAGATACACCACCATATCCTGTACTAATATGCGATTTCCTTCCGTAGCAGACATATTTGTTATTTTCTTCACTCCTTAACTGGTGGCGGTATTATGGGTTATAGAGATAAAAGAGAAGATTCTTGGAGGTGGAGGGACACATGCAACCCTTTTACATAGTCTAAGGGCAGCCTGTCCTCATTGTGTATCTCTATTGTGAGCCGGATCACATTACTCCTCCTGGGAGTCTTTGGGCTGCCCAGCACAATGAATGTTTTCTATACCAAACAGGCTTTGTATTGGGCAAAGTTAAGTCCTCCACCCAGAGAATGCTAGCGCTTGTCACTCTGAGACTTGTTTCATCTAATTTTAACTTGCAATTTTATTCCAATATGGTTATTCGTAATACTCTTTAGCTACAAAAGAGAGAACATTAGAGACACTATTTATGTACCGTGCCTCAGAACTTATACTGATAGTTTCATGCTCCGATTTTCCATCAGTAATAAAAGCATTAAACAAAAGAAAGTATCACAGAAAATTGTATTGATTTTTCCCCGATATAAAAGTGGTATGCATAAAATACAAACATTTCAGAACTATAAAAATGCATAGAAAAAATAAATCATGTATAATTACACTACTCATTGTACTATTTTGGTACATGTTTTCTTTGTACTGTAATATACATAAACACTATGTGAATAGATCTATTTATAATATATGTATGTACATGTATACATGTGTATGTTTATATATATGTAAATACACTAATATATAGAATATGTGCATATTGTATATGTACATATTTTTTAAATATAATGTGCAAATGTATATTTATATACAAATTTTATACAATGTTACCATATTGTACAAACTCCATTGTAGCTGATTTGTTTTTACTCAGTAAACATTTTCTGTGACTATAAATATTTCTCAGCAACATGATTTCAATGATTGTATTTCACTATATGTATATATAATAATTTTTAAATTTACCTGCTTTTGATTGTTTCACAAATTATTGTGATTATTTTATTTTTAAAGCATCCCATTAGCATGAATAAATAAAAATAGAGTCTGTTTTTCATTTAGCCCTCAGTATAGATGTCGAGCTCATAATGATCACTTTCTTAGTACCAGCCATTGTGCTAGAAGATGATTTATATGTATGATACCATTTATCATCAAACTTCTCTGTAGAATAGGCAGTGCTAGTCCCATGTTATAGTCGAAAATACTGGATGATACTTTAATTAAAATATATATACACATGCATAAACATTCACATACACACACAAACATCACACATACATAATGCACATATAGTGGATGAGAAATTCTACTGAATTTGGGTGTTTTGCTTTTAAGAGTTAATAAATGACTCAGGAAAGAGTTTTCAATCTGTTGTAGTAACTATGGTTTTGCAAGCTATAGAAGGTATGAGATATAGGCTTTTGGAACTATCTAGGTAGGATACTAAATTTCTTCTGGCTTACTTACATTGTTTTACAGATGAGAAACTTTATCTCATATAATTTATATCATTTCAGCATCTGAGTCTAAATTCAGTTGTCCATTCATAGCATCCTGTATTCATTCATTTATGCATTCACTAATTACTTGTCCAGTATCTACTATGGACTGAACAAGTGCGGTAAGGCCTTAAAGGTGTGGAAATCAAATTTTCAAGATTATCTAAGCAGTAGGTCTCAAATTTAAATTTTTTTCTAATATGTTTATTTAAGAAAACATTTAGCCTGTGTCTTGCTTGCCTCAGCTACTGTGTGTGGTGCTCAGGAAACAAAGAACAGTAAGTACATCTTCAGCGGAGAGAAAGAGTATGGGTTAGCTATAAAGAGCCAATATTTTCCCATATCAGACTCAGAATATTATCATGCATCATCTTTACCGGATATCCTTCAGAACAAGGGAGACTCTTTTTTGTTCATCAAGTCTAAATTCATATATATTCTCTCTAGCAAGATCATTTGATTAATTTCCTACTTTCTGTATCCCATGTCAACTTGCCATAGTTGACTAACCCTATAGGTTATTATATCTGTACAATACATACTGATAGATTTCTTTCTGTTCTAGGTATGTGTCTCTAGGATAGGGCTGCTATTAATTTTTCCTGGCTGTATGCTACATACTGGGTGTTCAGTGTGGTCCAGAGAGTGTTTCTGTCCATATCAGTCAAATCCCTACCTCTGATGCATGGCCTCAATAGTATCAGGCAAATTCAATTTTTATAGAAATTATATTAGTTATCGCTCTTTTAAAAGTACCCCAAAACTTAATGGCTTACAACAACAACATAATAAATAAATTTCACAGTTTCTGTGATTCAGGAATCCAAGCATGGCTAAGCTGGCTCTTCTGGCCCCCCAGGGACTCTCAAAAGCCTGCAATCAAGATTTCTGCTAGGGCTACAGTATTCTGAAGGCTTAACTGTGGAGGAGCCACTTTCCAATTCACTAACATGTGTGTGCCCCACAAGCTGTAAAGTCCTCACTGGCTGACGATTGGAGATAATCAGTTTATTCCCTTGTTGCTTTCTCCAAAGGAGTTCTCACAGCAGGGCAGTTTGCTTCCCTCGGAGTCAGAGCTCTGAGAAAAAGCAAGGGCATTGCTAGCAAAACAGAAAGCACAATGTTTTTGTAACCTAATCTCAGAAGTGACATTCCGTCACTTCTGTTATGATCTATTCATCTGAAGCATGTCATGAGGTCCAGCCTACCCTCAAGGGGAGGGGATTTTACAAGAGCAAAGATATCAGGAAGTGGTAATCACTGGAAGGGGAAGAAATGGATTATTCTGACTTGAATCTTCCAAATGCTTTCCTGATGAGAGAGTATTTTAACCAGACTTTGAAAAATATAGTTTCAAAGGGAGTTTCATAAGAAAACAAACATTAAGGCCGGGCGCGGTGGCTCAAGCCTGTAATCCCAGCACTTTGGGAGGCCGAGGCGGGTGGATCACGAGGTCAACAGATCGAGACCATCCTGGTCAACATAGTGAAACCCCGTCTCTACTAAAGATAAAAAAAATTAGCTGGGCCCGGTGGCGCGTGCCTGTAATCCCAGCTACTCGGGAGGCTGAGGCGGGAGAACTGCCTGAACCCAGGAGGCGGAGGTTGCGGTGAGCCGAGATCGCGCCATTGCACTGCAGCCTGGGTAACAAGAGCGAAACTCCGTCTCAAAAAAAAAAAAAGGAAAAAAAAAAAAAAAGAAAACAAACATTAGAAAAAGTATACCCACATGAAAAAAGGCACAGAGGAATCAAAGTTCTGGGATTCATTCATTCTAGTGACATTATAGAAAGACTAGCATATGCTAGAGTAATAATCTGGTCAGGCTAGAGTACAGGGCAAGTCTTATGTCTTATCTGACTCTTAGCAGAAAGACCATTAACCCAGTATTATTATTGCTGCTAAGTGATGCTACATTATTACATTTTCTGGTAAGTGTATGTCAAACTTCATTATAGAATCATGGGACTGGAGAGCATTATAAGGAGTCATAACTTATCTCTGTTTATAGAAAAAGAATGAGCTTCACTATCTGAAATATCTGAATCCCATTTGGGCCACTTATCAGCCCCTGCCTAAGTCACTTAAGTGTGCTAAATCCAAGTGTCCATAGCTATAAAATGGAGCAATTATAATGACATCAAACTGCTACTGGAAGGATTAAAGGAGGTAACATTTGTGAAAACACATAGCTTGATGCCTTGTACATAATAGACATTCGGTAATCTTTGCCTGGCTTGCATTGCTCTTTTTTTCTGTGCTTTTCCCTCTTTCATCCTGTCTTCATTTTTAAATTCTCTCATATTGTAAAAATGTGACTACCAAGTTTTTGAAAAAGCGGCAAGGAAAGTTAGCCATTTTATATCACTCCAAGTCTTTGATATCTTTGCTTATCCTAGAGGCAGAACTGTAAAATTAGAACAAAATTAACCAGAAAATTAACCTTTAAATCTATTGTATTTAGTTAGTATATTGCACATAAAGCACACTCAATAGATATTTCTTAATTGAATGATTTTTCACCTTGCAGCCAAAAGTAATGCAAATCCTCTGAAAGGTAAAACTAACACCCTTTATTATGCAAAATCTAGAGAACTAGAATAAGTACTAAGCAAACAGATGGTTAGTATAAATGACCTAAGAATCTGTGTGTTTCTAAGAAAGATGTTTAATACCTGGGCTAATTATAGATACAGCACTGCCTGACACATTGTAATTTATGCTTCCATTTTGATTTCTTCTTTATTTAAAGAAATTAGATTCCTTTGCAGGCAGTATTCCATGCATCTGAGGCTGCTATGCAAACTATAGCTGTGCTTACTTTCAATATTTAAAAATTTTCTCAGCAATAATGTTAGCTTTAATCAGCACCTTCTTTAGGGAAAAAAATTGAAATTGCTGCCTATGTTCATTAGAAATGAAAGAGAAAAACAAAATATATCAAAAAGTGTAACAGACCCAAATTCTTCTTGTCTAGTCCCATAATTTCATAGAAAACACATCTGCTCATTTAACATATTTGAATATAGGGCTTATTGACAAGTTAAGTTAATTAGTCTCTTATAGTTCTGGATCCATTCGACTTCTAGTAATGATTCTATAATTTGTTATAGATTGCATCATTCTCTATTATTAAAGATGATGTGACATTATCTACTTAACCTTTATAAGTTTTATTTGATTTCTGTCTTAATTTGGTATATAAAGTAGAAATTTAGTACTCAACATTCATTATTCAAAATTTTGACTTTTGGGGAGCAAGGCTAAAAGTCTTTGCAATTTCACTGAAGAGTTAACAGGAATTATATAATATTTAAATGTGATGTGCATAATAATTACTTAAATAATGAGCAAATCCAATTGAATATCCAACACACAAACTTCAAATCTGTCTTTCTTCTAGTTAATATCACTTCCCCAGTCTTTCCAGTGAAGTGGTCAAAAAATATTTAGAGAAAACAAAGTGACATAAGAAAAAAAAACTTAGTAAAAATAGAAAAGGCAGTTAATAGCTTTACTGGAAATTTGAATTGTAACAGAATAGGCTAAGCATCTTTACAAATGTTTCTAGTATATAAGCTGGAGTATATTTGATGTTTTATTGCACATATTTAAAATATGTGTTTTTGAGTAACTAAAAAATTCTCAAATTATATAATTTGAGAATTATAGATTCTCAAATTACAGAAATTATCTTTTTTAAAAGTGTTTCCTCCATGGCCAAAAAGCTTAACTACAAAGCAAAAGCTTTTCCTACAAGCCAGATGTTTATGAGACTCGAGACATTTTTTGCTCCTTAAGGTGGTGTACCTGTTTGGGAAATCCAAGCAATACATGGCAAGACAGAATTAGATTCACAAAAAAAAATGTATTGTGAGGAAATACCTCAAAATGAACATGGGAGAGAAAGCAGAGACAGGAAAAAAGAGTCTTTAGGTGAAGAATCAGATCTCACAACTGCAAAAATGTCTTTTCCATGAAGGAAGATCTGAAGGGCACACCCCCACAGCAGCCACAGTCTGTCCCTTATGCTGCACAGGCTCACTTCTCCATGTAAATGATGGAGATTAATTTCTCCATGGTTGCTGTGGGCTTCTCCTGAGAAGAAACTTTGAAGAAGGAAGAAAGTGGAATAAACCGTATTTCCTGCCACTGCAGTTTAATTTTGGAGCAGCAACTTGTATTATCATCTCTCTCCTCCACTGTCTGTTCTAAACTCCCTTACCCTCTGAAGGTCTTGGTGGGTTGGTGGGTAGTGTAACCCAAGCCTTTATCCCTGAGTGATCTTAGTTCATAGAAATTATACTTATCTCAGGCTGCATGTGTCCACTCAAAGTTACATGTGGGAAAGAAATAACTAGAGGCAGCCAGTGGATCATTTAGGTTCTATACATGGTTCTCCCTGCCTGCATTGTGTCGTATGAGCAGTCCTGCTACCTCTTGACAATCAGGGCCAATTACCCCTGCCAGAATGGCAACTTGTCTTTTTGTCCACTACAGGAGTCCAAGTGTCTTGATGGCAGTTCACAGTTTCATGACATCTCTTTTTGGTCCCTGAAAAAAGTATTCTCTCTTTAGGGAACACTCCCTCTAATCCAGAAAAGTCTAATACTGAGAAGGTGTGAAGTATCAAGCAATTAGTCCCCCAGTAGGTCATGTGAAAATAAGCCACAGAATCATTTGGTGATTATGTCCCATATCCAAGAGTGTTTGATTGGAATGGGTAGTTGGTGCAAGCCTCATTACTCCTCTGGCTTTCAGGAAGGCCAGCCCTGTGTCCACATCTTCCACCATCAGTCTTAACCTGCATAGAAGAACCACCACTGAAGTGCTTGGTAATTTGGGTGCTCCTTTCACAAGTGCATTTATGATGGATGGGATGAATTACATGTCCTCTGGACCTTCTTAGAAAAGAAAATAATCTTCTAAGGCATCTTCTAGACTCACATAAAATGTCCATTCTAGCATTTTCAGCTCTGTGAGCCTTTTTGCTCATTCCTTTTACAAGGGAAATCAGGTACTCACAGTTCACCAAGCATTGACCATTGTTTTCCCGGGACTTCTCAAGGGTATGCTACCAGTGAATTTGCCCATTCTCTAGGGTCTTTGACAGGGCATTAAAGCCCATGTCCTAAGAAAGTGCCCAGAAGTCAACAAATTCAGTCATACATCCTGTCTCTCCCTAATCAATACCCCTTGACATTCAATCAAGAGTTTTCTTCTGGCTCTGGGTGGTATATATTAGCAAATTCCTGCAGCTTCATGGAGGTATAATCTATTTTCTTACTTACCAGGCCTAGAATATCCCCAGCTTATGGGCACTGAAATGTAACCTTAGTTAATGGCCTGACTTACGGCAGATGAAGCAACAGCAGCTCTTGAGGGCAATGCCTGTCGCCTTAAGGAGGCTGAGGGCTCTGTAGTGTCTTCCTATAATGAGAAAGCAAATTGGGAAGTCCCATTTGAAAGAGTTGGGTCATATCTTCAGGCACAAATGGTTTAGGTGAGTTTGTCAAGCCAGACGTTTCAAGGGCTTCCTTCCCAGGTGTTCCCATTTCATGTTTCAGAGTTCAAGGTGTTCTATATCAGGTTGAAACCTTAGCATAACAGATCTGCCAGGCTTGAGAATGTATATATCTTGGGAGCTCTGTGCCACCAACTATTAGCCCATGTGCTTTATATCAGCCGTGTCTGTTCTTTCAATGCAGGAAATAATACCGAAGACGTATCCTACCAAAAAGACCCTCTGACCCTTACTTAGCCTTTAACTGTTTTATAGCCACTCCCAGTTTCTCATTATCCCTCTGCCTAGTTTTGATACAGTTTAATCATAATCCTTCCACTCCACTGTCCTTGTAGACATTGTTACTCTCAGGCCTTTCCAGTGTTTGAATCATTTCACTGGCAGTGGCATTCATCTCCACCAGGCTGTTTCCCAAGTTACCAACAGTGCAATAATTAGCAAAGAGTCCATGACTTTGGGCCTGGCACCCTTCTCGTCCCACATTTCACCCTCCATATGGCTCTTCCTGCCAGCTGGGCACTCAGTGATAAGGATCTCAAAAGCTCATCACACTTTATGTCTTTTCTGTGTACACACAAAAATGAGAAATTTAAATTGTTTCTAAATACCTTATCTCACTACATACTTTCTCAAACCACCCTTTGGGTGTCATTTTTGGTCCTCCTAGAAGCTGAGATAAAAATGGAATTTGATGTGCAAAATGTTTATTGGAGAAAGTACCTGAGGATGATAAAGAGGAGAGGGAAGAGAAGTAGGCAGAGAGAGCCTTCTGATCCCTAGGTGAGTCTGACATCACCAAAAGAAAAAGGAAAGGAGTGATGATTGAGTAGAAAGAGCCTCAGACAGAGTACCACACTATGAAAGCCTCAGTCAGACATGAGGAGGCAAAGAGCAAATATGAGTCGTTTGAGAAAGTGCAAGCTAGGCATGAATTGCTCAGTTCTAGTACCCACCCACATACACAATTTGCTCAGCCATTGGCTTGGAGTAGTCATAGTATAAACTCTGCAGGTGATCTGAAGGTGCAGCAACGGGGGGCAGGTTTTCTCTTGAACAGAAATCTAAGTGTACACTTGAGGTAGTTTGATATAAAGAAAAAAGAAGCAGCATCAGCTCTAGTATCGAGTAGGATAGATAAGAGTTTCTGTCCCAGCTCACTTTTACTAGATTTGCCATCAATGCAAATTAACTGATATTTATGGGAGTCTGTTTCCTCATGCATAATGCAAAGATAGTATTACTTTATAGGTCTTAATGATTTAACGTGAAGTATGTAAAATTATACAGTATGATGAATGACCTATAATCAGGTTTTTTAAGTATTATTTACCTCCTCACCCCTGCATCAAATTCCTCTCAACTACAGTCTATTTTAATGTACTTGCATTTTAAGTGGGAATAATATGAGTGTCCTTAAAATTATATAAATACAAGAAACAATACTATTTATACATTTTATTTTGTTAACATTCAATAAATCTAGTTACTTCAAGCTGATGATTAAATAAACCTACCAATTAGGGTTTTGACATTTGTTCTGGAACATGGTATACATTCCCATGGAGGTTTAATTGTTAACGTTTGTTTGATATATTTTACATTTTTAGATTTAAATCTTCACTGTTCAGAAATCACTGTACTTTTAGCACTGCCAGAAAACATAAATCAGCCACAGGCCTTTTCTAGACCACCTATGTGTGTGATATTTTTCTCTCAGTTTATTGGATAGTTTCAATATAATATCTAATAACTATCTTTGTTGTAAACATGTCTGCTGCTTCAAGCCTATAAAGAATTGCTTCATGTGCCCTGCTATGGAGTAACAGATTACAACTATTTGTCAATTTCAGCTCCATTAAAGATTATATAAAAAAATTCTAACTAATGGCCACCAAACTACCATTTTGTTTCAATCAATAATTTGTTAAATAATTTCTGTGTGAGTGAATTTGTTACCAACACAATGAAATGTTTATCTAATCTCCTTCTCTAGAGGTCTACTTTAAAACAACAATCAAATAATCCTCAGAACAAAGAATAAAAATAAGCCCCTAATGAGCAAATAGGTAGTAGATAATGAGTTGGTATTGCTGGAAGACACCTTAGAGATTATGCAGTCCAATTCCCTCATTCCACTCACACTCAGAGAGATTAAGTCATTTGTCAAAGGTGACTCAGGCAGGGGTGGTAGCAGGTTTTAGAGCTGAATTTAGGTCTTGAGATACCTGGACTCGTAAACTTCTCCCTTTATGCATCTTCTATATGATTAACACTGTGCTAAGCAACCTAGGGAACACAGAAGAAAGATCCGTTATTTTTTCATTTTCCTGAGTTTGACCAATATCAGCCTTTGTGATTACAGGTCTTCAGGAAGACAAAACCATCAAACTCCGTTAATGTGTTGCACTGAGAAAAGGAGGAGGAAAAACAAAGGATATTTCTTGATCTCTCATTCCTTGAATGTAATTTCATGTATTCAATCTCTTTTTAAAGTAATTCTCTGAAATGGTTTCATTTCTTTCATTTAATCAATAAGGTAACTGAGGCTCAGAGGATTATGCAGCTTGTTCCAGGTTATAGTGTGTATAAATGCAGATGATCTGTGACTTTAAAGCCTTTACTCCTTCACCACTTCTAAAACAGAGCATCTGATTAACAGAAGTTAGATCAGATTGGAACAATCATCTTTGAATGATTGATGGCAGAATGAATGATGGCACATATACTAACATACATTATAAACGGTAAAACTAGAGCTCAAACACAGCTTTTTTAGTTCCAAATGGCCTTTCTTTTCTTAGAATAATCCCTCTACTTAATTTTTCTCCTATTCTTGTCAAGTAGAACGTGTTATCAGTAAGTTTCCCAATTGCATTTCTACATCAAATATTTTCACACAAATAAAGTGGAAAAAATATGGGAAAAAAGAAAAACTTTCCTTGGGGCTTAGGATATAGATAACACACACACAGACACAGGCACATACATCACTGGTTGGTTAGGTCAATGGATCTACCTAATTCATTGTTGGTATGGTGTTCTAGGAAGTCAATGAGTATTTAATAGATTGGGAACTCGGCTGTGACGAGTGAGAGAAGAAGACTGTCTGGTGCTGTAGGTCAGCATCTTATACAAATCTTGTAGGACTGATGTTTGCTCTGTGTATTTGTTAGTGCTATAATATTATTTAGTATATAATTGCTCTGACAATAGAATTGTCTTCTATAGCAAGTGCTTATTATAGACACCTAAAAGATGAGAATATTCCCAGAACAGGTCACCCACAATATTCCCAGAACATAAATCTTTAGGCAAGCTCTAGGTTTTAGAGGAAAGATCTTAAAATAACATAGGCTCTTAATTGGGGATGTGACTCAGTCTTTGCTGTTACTCTAAGATATCAAGATACTCAGGAGATAAATTCTTCATTAAGGCAAGCATAAACTTTAAAGTAACAGATGTAAGTGTGATTTGGTTTAATGATTTTCATGTGTTTATTTATTTTTGTCTTTCTCTGCCATCCATTAAAAAATGTATATAGTGTGGCCAACAAGCATGTTAAAAATAGCTCAGTATCACTGATCATTAGAGAAATGCAAATCAAAACCACAGAGATACCACTCCTACCAGTCAGAATGGTATGAGGGGGTCATACCATTAAAAGTCAAAAATAATGAATTTTTAAGAAATCAAAAATATTACAAAGTCAAAAATAATGAGTGACGGCAAGGTTGCAGAGAAAAGGAAACACTTATACACTGTTGGTTCTAGCAAAAATCAATTTAACCATTGTGGAAAGCAGTTTGGTGATTCCTCAAAGAGCTAAACACAGAACTACTATCCCACCCAGCAATTCCATTACTGAATATATTCCCAGAAGAATATAAATCATTCTACCATAAAGACACATGTGGCTAGGCACAGTGGCTCTAGCCTGTAATCCCAGCACTTTGGGAGGCCAAGGCCAGCCTGAGCAACATGGCAAAACCGTGTCTCTACCAAAAGTACAAAAAATTAGCCAGGCATGATGGCTGGCACACACCTGTGATCCCAGCTACTTGGGAGGCTGGGGATGGGAGCCTAGGAGGCAGAGGTTGCAGTCAACTGAGGTTGTACCACTGCACTCCAACCTGGGTGACAGAGTGAAACTCCATCTCATAAAAAAAAAAAGACACATGCAAGTGATTTTTCATTGCAGCACTATTCACAGTATCAAAGAAATTGAATCAACCTAAATGCCCATCAATAACAGATTAGATAAAAGATGTGATACATATAAATAATGGAATACTATTTAGACATAAAAAGAATGAGATCATGTCTTTTTCAGGAACATGGAATGGAGGTGAAAGCTATTATCCTTAGCAAACTAACAGAAGAACAAAAACCAAATACTGTATGTTCTCACTTATAAGTCGAAGCTAAAGGATAAGAACTTATGTACATAAAGAAGGAAATAGCAGATACTGGGGCCTACTTGAGGGTGGAGGGTGGGAGGAGGGAGAGAAGCAGAAAAAAAAAATCACTGTTGGGTACTGGGCTTAATACCTGGGTGATGAAATAATATGTATAACAAAACCTCATGACGTGTTTACTCATGTATCAAACCTTCACATTTACCCCCAACCCTAAAATAAAAGTTACCAAAAAGATTCATGTCCTTTTAGGCTAAGAGAAAGCAAAGATCTTTGCTAAACAGCACAACTGGTCAAGACTAGAACATCAAGGAGACACAGTACAGGAGCAGAAGCGATGTGGTAATTGCGGAATTGATCCAAGTGAGAGAACAAAGAAAGAGAATCTTGGGTAGATAATAGAAGTTTTTCTTAATGACCTGACACTTCTCCATCATAGAATATGTTTTCTTCCAGGATTAAAAAAATAGATTATTGAAGGTGCTGGGTCTGGATATTTTCAGAGCACTGTGTGGGTATTGCTGATGTAGCCATCAAACAAGATAAAGTCTAAATGAAAAAGCACACTTTCAGAATTACTGAGCAGATTGAAAATTGTATCCCTACACTGATCAGATAGAGAATAAATAGAATCAGCTCAATTAACTAGTCTCCAAGATAGTAAATTAAAAGGTTTGAATGTTTTAAGAACTTATTATCTCAAATATGATTTTTAATCATTCAGTACATTCATTTTAATTTTGACTCAAATTGTACGTTTTCTAGTTAGCATTCCATTCTGTTTGAATCTTTGTATTTGTATTTCTGAACAACAATTGCAGTGCTAAACAATTACGTTAGTTGTTTTTCAGAGACAGAGATCTTCTCATGAGTAATGCAAGCACGCAAAGTGAATTATTTTTACAGTGGATTAGGATTAATGTTTGTGGTGTTGCCTTAGCATACTCCATGGATTTAATTATTATTAACCTGGATAAATTTTAACTTTAAAAACATCAATTTAACTCACCAGGTCTCCTGGCTCCTTAATCTCCTCAATAATGCCACTTAGGATAAAATGGCTCATCAAACAGTAGTGATTCAATCATAAATATGTGGCAGTAGAATAGCAGCATTGAAGGCTCATAGGACTCACTTCTCCACTTTCTTCATCTTTAATAATATCAGTCATTATTGGAAATTTTCCTGCTTTATTAAAAATACCTATTAATATGATTTTTATAATTTACACACACACACACACACACACACCTCTCTATAGAGAGTGTAAAAGTGTCAGAGCTCACTTTCCTCATCTTGATAATAGGCATATCATCTCTCTCCCTGTTTTAGAAGGTGTTTGAGATCGATGGTGCTTGAATGGATAAAATGTAATAACAGTGTAACCTGATATAATTACTGCTTTTGTTAAGAACTGCCTTGTTTTCTAATTATAAAGATAATTTTTCAGTTTAAAGATACTTTTGCATATAATCATACTGTGTGCCAGATATTGTGTTGGCGTGCTTAATATATATTTCACAAACTCTTCACTATGGCCCGTCAAGATTCTTGTCATTACTTCTTTTTTTTTTTTTTGAGGCAGAGTTTCGCTCTTGTTACCCAGGCTGGAGTGCAATGGCGCAATCTCGGCTCACCGCAACCTCCGCCTCCTGAGTTCAGGCAATTCTCCTGCCTCAGCCTCCTGAGTAGCTGAGATTACAGGCACGCGCCCACCATGCCCAGCTAATATTTGTATTTTTAGTAGAGACGGGGTTTCACCATGTTGACCAGGGTGGTCTCGATCTCTTGACCTTGTGATCCACCGGGCTCATTACTTCTAATCTGCATATAAGGAACTTGAAGAGACCATGTGACTTGCTCCCAATCAAATAAATTGTGGGACCAAAGTTTATAACCAAATCTGCTTCTAAAGTGGTTGTTAGTTCCACTGTACTTTTCTGCATTAATCTCCTGCTTGGACATGAGTATAATTCATATTCTTGTAATTGATCCTCATATTGAAAAAAATGATATTGCACTATTTTTGTTAAGGAATTGACACCAAAAGTAGCCACCATTTTATTTCAATATTAATATGTGCTAGCAACTGTATATATAAACCTTATCAGTTAAGTCTCAGACCACATGGTCTTGTCATTTTGTTTTTGATTGGTCTTGCTTTGTTTTCATAGATGAAAAAAACTGAATATTGGACAGCTTAGTAATGTGTGATGCCTAAATTATAGAGAATAAGATATGGCAAAAATTGGCTTCAAACTCTCATCTGTTTGACTCTGAAGCTCCTACTTTTAATAATCATATTATATGAAAGTGTAAGCTGAACCATGCCCTGCACACATTAGTATTATTATAGCACTTTTGATTTTTAATCTCTTGCAGTTTGTAATTAGCCTTTGATTAGAGCTGTTGAAGTGGGTATCACCTCCTTTGTGTGAATTATTTTATCCTAATTTTGCTTTGGCTGTGGTCACATTGACAATTCTTTATGGCAGAGTGATACATCCCCAGAAAGAGCCAGAACTGCCTCATCCACAAAGCCCAGTTACATGGAGAGCCTGTGATTTACAATCTGCAACAGACACAAAATGAGAGGATCAGTTGGACTGCAGAGCCTATTGAGATATGTACAAGACCTACTTTCACGCATGATTTATGTCATTTGGGGCAAAAAACAGATAATCTTTCTAAGGCTATGGACCAGACTTTTTTAGACCAGTGAATGATAGTGTCTCCGGATTTATTCCTATATCTCACTCTTTCTCTTTCTATATATCTCTCTAGTTTTTCAGATTCTCTGAGGGAAATATCTCTGGCTTCAGATTTATCATAACAAACCGAACTTGGTAGGAAAGCTACAGCTATCTGTTTTCAATAAATTAAATATTTGGATTAGAGACCCCTATAGGATATATATGTCAGAAAGGCAAAATATACTATTTTGTGAAAGAACATTATTTCTTGCTACAGTTTATTTATGCCAGGGTCGGAAATTGCTTTTAACTCATAGTTCTCTGTTTCATTGTTTTCTTTGGAAACATTAGAATAACAAGCCTGTAATCCCAGCACTTTGGGAGGCCGAGGCGGGTGGATCACGAGGTCAAGAGATCAAGACCATCCTGGTCAACATGGTGAAACCCCGTCTCTACTAAAAATACAAAAAAAAAAAAATTAGCTGGGCATGGTGGCGCATGCCTGTAATCCCAGCTACTCAGGAGGCTGAGGCAGGAGAATTGCCTGAACCCAAGAGGCGGAGGTTGCAGTGAGCCGAGATCGCGCCATTGCACTCTAGCCTGGGTAACAAGAGTGAAACTCCGTCTCAAAAAAAAAAAAAAAGGAATTACTTATTATGGAGATGATAAATCAGTGTGTTGGTTGCAATATTTAGGTGGAAAATTGGGGGCAAGTCTCAAGTCAAAGAAAGAAGTTATAATTTCATTCTACTGGGTCAAAATAAGAATTATATTATCCTTGGTTCTAAAATAATTTTTAAAAATTAAAAATAAAATAAGAAACATTGATAGTAAATGTATTTCATGATCAAGGTTTTGAAATTTTGATTCCCAATTATTGTTTACCATGCAGATTTACATTTAATTGCCAGAACCCAATAAAATATTGTCCCTTGCTTTTCTCAATTTTAGTAGAACAGTGCTCAGCCACATTTAACCCTTTGAATTTCAGGACTTTTTTGCTTATCTGTGGTGGTGGTTATCATGAAAATTATGCACCATCTTTTTTTCTTTAGCTCATCAGAGATTGTTAGTGTTAGTATATTTTATGTGTGGCCCAAGACAATTCTTCTTCCAATGTGACCCAGGGAAGCCAAAAGGTTGGACACTCATGTATCTAATTCTTTCTTGAGAGCTGTCAGGAAACTTGCCAAAAGTTCTTTGATTCTCTCTCAGAGAGTCTGCCTCTGAGTGAGAGTAAGAAAGGTTCATAAAAGGTACATTCATATAAGTCAGGGAAGTAGATTTTCCTCCTCTTGCTGGTTTTTTGATCTGAAATAAGTATTACAATAATATCTGAATTGAGATGTATAAACTCCGAAGATATCAGTAAAAATATTTCAGAGAGTGATTTTACCCTAAATATACATATTGACAGCACCATTGACATGGAATTAGATTTACAAGTGTAACGCAATGCCAACACTACCAATAATTCACTGGCAGCCTGGCCATCTGTCCGTCCCTTAACAGAAGGTATTGAAATAGGACAAAAGGAGGTAAAATTATCTCTCATTGCTAACGATATGACTCTAGATCTAAAAATTCCTAAAGACTCCACCAAAAGATTCCCGGACCTGATGAACAACTTCAGTAGTTTCAGGATACAAAATCAATGTATAAAATTAGTAGTATTTCTATATATCAGTAACATTCAATTTAATAGCCGAATCAAGAATGCAATCCCATTTACAGTAGCCACACACAAAAATGTAGGAATAGATCTAATCAAGAAGGTAAAATATTTCTACAAGGAGAACTACAAAATACAGCTGAAAGAAATCATAGATGACACAAGGAAATGGAAAACCATTTCATGCTCATGGATTGGACGAATCAATATTGTTAATGTGGCCATACTGCTCAAGGCAATCTACAGATTCAATGCTATTTCTATCAAACTAAAAGCATCATTTTTTACAGAATTAGAAAATAAAGTATTGTAAAATTCACAGGGAACCAAAAGAGAGTCCAAATAGCCCAAGCAATTCTAAGAAAAAAGAAAAAAGCTGATTGTATTATATTACCCAATTTCAAACTACACTACAAGCATATAGTAACCAAAGCAGTATGGTACAGGTACAAAAGTAGACACATAGATCAAAAGAACACAATAGAGAACCTAGAAATGAAGTCACACATCTACAACCAACTGGTATTCAACAACGTTGATAAAATCAACAATGGTGAAAGGACTGTCTATTCAAGAGATGGTGCTGGGAAAACTGGCTAACCATATGCAGAAGAATGAAATGGGACCTGTATTTTTTACCATATACAAAACTTAACAAGATGAATTAAAAACTTAAATGTAGGACCTCAAACTATACAAATCCTAGAATAAAACCTGTGTAATACTCTTCAGAACATCAGCAAAGAATTTATGACTAAGTTCTCAAAAGCAAATGGAACAAAACAAAAATTGAAAATTGGGACCTAATTAAACTAAAGAGCTTCTGCACAGAAAAATAAACTATCAACAGAGCACAGAGACAACCTACAGAATGGGAGAATTTTTTTTTTTTTTGAGACGGAGTTTCGCTCTCTGTTACCCAGGCTGGAGTGCAATGGCGCAAACTCGGCTCACCACAACCTCCACCTCCTCAGTTCAGGCAATTCTCTTGCCTCAGCCTCCTGAGTAGCTGGGATTACAGGCACGTGCCACCATGCCCAGCTAATTTTTTGTATCTTTAGTAGAGACAAGGTTTCACCATTTCGACCAGGATGGTCTCGATCTCTTGACCTCGTGATCCACCTGCCTCGGCCTCCCAAAGTGCTGGGATTACAGGCGTGAGCCACTGTGCCCGGCCAAGAAATTATTTTTAAACTATGCATCCAACAAAAGACAAGTATCCAGAATCTACAAGGAACTTAAACACATCAAGAACAAACAAACAAAAAAACACATAACCCTATTAAAAAGTGGTCAAAGGACATGAATGGATACTTGAAAGCACATATACAAGAAGATATACGAGCAGTCAATAAACATGACAAAATTCTCAACATCACTAATCATCAGATAAAGGCAAATCTAAAACTCTGTGACATACCATCTCACACTAGTCAAAATGGCTATCATTAAAAACTTCAAAAATAACTGATGTTACCATTCCTAGTGGTATTGCACAGAATTCCCTTTGTTCCTTTCTATCAAAAGGAATTCTGTGCAATACCACTAGGAATGGTAACATCAGTTATTTTTGAAGTTTTTAATGATAGCTTGCTTAGAGTTTTAAACTAATATAGTTCCTATCATAGTGACAATAAAGAAAAAACATGCTGTCAGAGTTTCAATTAAAAAAAGTTATCTCAATAATCTAGATAGATATTTTAAATTCTCCTGGTTGTGAGGTTATATGAAATAACATTTGAATATATAGTATTCCTATATTAACTTATTTCTGTAAAAATTTACAATGCATATATTTTATTGCTCTGATCCACTTTTTTTTTTTTTGAGATGGAGTCTGACTCCTTCACCCATGCTGGAGTGCAATGGCACAATCTCGCCTCCCTGCCACTTCCGCCTCATGGGTTCAAGCAATTCTCCTGCCTCAGCCTCCCGAGTAGCTGTGATTACAGGTGCCTGCCACTACGTCTGGCTAATTTTTTATTTTTTAAGAAGAGGTGGGGTTTTGCCATGTTGGCCAGGCTGGTTTTGAATTCCTGACCTCAGTTGATCCAACCACCTCGGCCTCCCAAAGTGCTAGGATTACAGACATGAGCCACTGTGCCTAGCTTGATCTACCATTTTATATGCAGGTATATGCATAACAAATTTTCATTTCAAAATTTGCTTTCATATTTGATCTCTACTTTTCAAGACTAAAATGATTATTACATCTCAGGAGCTTTGTTGGCTGGCACATCAGGACTCAGATGAGGCATTTAATCTTTAAATATGGGTGTTATAGATTAATATATTGAAGAATGAAAAAAGGCATGTATTATCTAAGCTGCTTTCACATTAAAATCAGCATAAGTTTGGACATGTCTTTATAATTAGAAAACCAATTATTTAGGATTATAGGTTTAAAACATGAAAACAGCCACCTTTTACCAAGGAGGATGTTCTGTGATAAACAAATGTTCTTCTTTCTGGCAGCTGTGGACATATCAGTGAAGTTGGCTTTATGTTTCTTTATCCTAAACCTTCATGTTTACTGAACATCCAGTGCCCTCATGAACCTCATCGAGTAAGGTTCTGAAAGAGTTTCCTACATTGGGTGGGTTCCTTAATATAGATATTTCCACTACTCAAGTTGCCATTGAAGACTTATTTATTAGAGGCTCTGCTTCCATTGCACTTTGAAGTCAGCATGATGTTGAGGAGACAACGTGGCCTTCGGCTTATGAAACATCTGGGCTCAAATTCCCAATCAGCTGGCTGGCTGTGTAGCCTTAAGCCAGTTCCTTAACCTCTCTATTTCATCTCCCTCAAAAAGACCACTTAATCATGTATTCATACATTCAACAAATATATGTTTCAATCCTGTATTAGTCAGGATTCTGCAAAATAGAAAGAGAGAGAGATTCATTTTAATAAATTTGCTTATGTGTTTATAAAGACTGAGAAGTCTAAAATCTGCAAGGTAGGCCTGCAGGCTAGAAACCCAGGGACAAGCTGATGTTACAGCTCAAGTCAAAAGGCAGTCTGCTGGTAGAATTACTTCTGCCTTGAAAGAGGTCAGTCTTTTTTCTCTTAAGACCGTCAATGAATTAAATGAGGATTGCTTATATAATGAAAGATAAACTGCTCCACTCAAAGTCTACTAACTCTACTAACTTAAATGTTAATCTCATTTTTAAAAATGTCTGCACAACAACATTTGGACCAGTGCGTTTCACCAAATATCTGGATACCATGGTCTAATCAAGTTGGCACGTATGATGAACCATCAGAAGCTTCTTCTCTGGGTTGAATACTCTCAAAAAGCGCTGAAGGTTGATCAGTTAACAAAACAAGGCCTGTAATTTGTGGAGCTCTACCAGATGGAGTGAGATACTGAACAGCAAAAAAATAGTAAATTAATTAATTACATGTTAAGTTGCAATGTTAGAAGCCAGATGGAAAAGTAGTGGGGTTGAGTCAGATTAGGAATATGGAGTACAGGGGAGAAAACTTACCTGTGAGAAAAGTGGAATGGGAATTAGCCTTGTGGATATCTAGGAAAAGGATGTCCCAGGTAGGGACCAACCTAAATCAGTTAACTCATGTAAAACTCCTTGAATAGAATGCCTGGCAGTGCTCACTAAAGGTGACTTTTTCTATTCTTTTTAGAAACTTAAAAAGAGCTTCATATTACTTAAAGTCATGGAGTATGGAACAGGAAAAATCCCTTGAAATGATCTCAGGCAACCACTTCATTTTACAAATGAGAAAATGAAATATTAGGAGTAAAATTATCTAACTAAAATTCAAAATTGTTTGTGACAGACTCTCGTATGTATATCTCTTGACTTCCAAATTCTTGGTTGAGCCATTTGCCATAGATCTTGTAATGCAAGTTCTGAAATCAGGTAACACATTTGGATTTTAATATAAATCTTAATGCTGTAACAAGGGTAGAAATTAATATAGGGATTCAAAGGCTGAGATAGATTGAAAGGGAAGAAAACTGACTGGGAAGGGGTGTTAGGATCTCTTCAATCCTCTCCTGAACGGAATGGGAGTTGACTGGCCATGCAGAAACCCAGGGCAGAAGTGAAATCTTATTTCTTCCGGCTTTCTTGAGAAAAAAGCATAATTGATGGAATCCATCAAGCAACACTGTGCAACATGGGAGTGATGCACTTCTTTGTAAACAAATATCCACTGAGCAGATTTTTCCCAACTTCAATCAGGAGCAGGTTAGATTTCTCTTAGGTCTTTTTTTTTCCACCAAAGCTTTAGAGGCTCCCTCAGCTACAAGCTGTGTTTATGAATAAACCCTTGGTGGTCCTTACCGCGCTGATAAATGAGGGGTAACGCCAGTGAGCCTCTGCTTGGATGCCATTCTGTGTGTCACCACTGGGTCGTAATATACCATAAATAACACTTGCTGTTTGAGAAGCTGGATTGAAGAATTCAAAAGACGTTTTTCTGGTTTATGAACATCAATTAATATTCACCCATCTGTTTCTCTGTACTTCCTGCTTTTCCACTTATGCAAATAAGACTGTCAATTAGTCTGGAGGCTGTTAGGCCATTAAAGAATCCTCTGTTTAAATATGTTTGCAATGCATAGGCTTTTTGTTTTCTTTTCTTAGGAAAGATCCTTAATAAACTGACTCTAAAATATGAAAATAAGATCTTTAGTTAAATCAGAGTTGATCTCTACATCCACAGCAAAGATGATAAAATGTTCTGGGGCAGGACACACTTAAGGTAACACCTTGGTAAACCTCCAAATCAAAGGAGTGAAAAGGATAGCTTTAAGGGAGAGGCAGATGTGGAGTCAAGGACTACATATTAAAATATGCCTCAGTATCATTATTAAATTACTGATTAATACTATTCAATAATGCGTGTTAACTAATTAAGAGTGAATAAGCTTGTTGACCTCTCGCTGTATAATTTCCGTATCAGGTCCCTTGATATCTGTAACCTATTAGGTTTATAGGCATGCCATTATTATTATTCAATTATATTTCTAGGTGTCTTGGGGAGACATAAGAGGAAGTGATAATTAGACATAAAACATGGCCATTCCATTGTTACTATAAAATAGAGAGCATCTCTGTTTAATTTTGTAAGCTAACATTTTCATATAATACGTATTTCAGCATTAATGAGTTTATACTCTGACATGATTTGCTACATTATTAGCATCCATGTATCACCTAATGCCATTGTAGCCTGCAATTATGCAATGCAATGGATTCGACAGCATTTACATCCTTTATCCAAGCCCCTTTCTCTCAAAGTATTTCCGCTTTTGTTCTTCTGATATTTACTTAATCCATGGTGTTTAATTTACCAGTTGATGCCATCTCCATCGCCATTAAAGTTTCCTACAGCACTGGTTACAAAGTAGAGATTATGGTATAAATATATTGACAGGCTTTCTTGTCAGTCATTTTCTCAGAACTGAGCACACAGGCTTCTTACTTCCTAACCATGGTTGCCTAATCATTGATGCACTCTGCTTCTAGAATGTGAAGTTATTTCTTGTACATTTATACTTGAACATCAATTGGTTCCTATCCTCTGTGTAAGTCATCTGATTTAGATGCTGTAGTTCAACGTCCAGATTAAATGGCATTGCTTTCTTTCTGAATATAATGCAACAAATTTATTATAGGACCTAGTCTCTGTATCCGTGCATGGGAGGTGAAGAGGTAAGTGTTCATTCTGTCTGTTGCTGGTTGTCTTAAATCCAGTCAAGATGATATTGCCATTGACGCAAGAATAGCGAGGATATCCTCAGAGTGTTGTTTTAGGTCCAGTGTGTTAAACAGCATCCTAGCCTGACTGTATCATAAGCAACATATCTTGTCTAATCATATATTAAGAAGGAAGGAAGTATCTTCTTTGAGTAGGATAAACATAACTTAATGAATAGATGTTTACTCTACCTACGTGAGGAAGAAATCTCTTGGCTTCTGAATTCCTGTTTTAGCCATATATATTTTAATGCAAGTTCTAAAAGTAGGTAACACATTTGGATTTTAATTTTAAATGTTTTAGCGAGGATAGAACATAATAGAGGAATTCAAAGGGAACACTTGATTTGGAGTCGGAAGTTGGTTCCAGAAATCCTTTCTGTCAATTTCCAGCTTTGTGATTTTGTGAGGGGAATTGAACCCTGAGATTCAGCTCCTTGCAGGTGGGCAGGTAGAGGGGATACATGCACTAACACATACATGCAGCCTACTCACATTCTTCTCAGTTAATACAGGGTTGTTGTAAAATGCAAATAAAAACTTAACATGAATACTTTGTTAACCATGAAGCACTGTAATAAATCAAGCTGCCAATCATACTCTCTTCACTGCCAGTCATGACCTGCCCTGTTCTTCCTAGAGCATGTCAAGCATGGGTCTTCTCACTTACTGTTCTTTCTGTGACTGTAAACACTTCCTAGGGTTGCCATAACAAAGCATCACAAACTGTCCGGCTAAAATAAGAGAACTTACTTGTCTGGCAGTTGTGGAGGCCAGAAGTTTGAATAATCAAGGTGTCACCATGGTTGTTTCCCTCTGGGAGCTGTGCAGGAAGGATCTGTTCCAGACTTATTTACTTGGCTTACTGAGAGCGTTCTTATCCCTCTACTTTTCCTCATCTTCCCTCTATGTGTGATATTCTCTGTGTTCTAATTTCTGCTTTTTTGTAAGGACATCAGTCATATTGAATTAGGGCCTACCGTTAACGCTTCATTTTAACTTGATTATTTCAGTAAAGATAAGTAAAGTCACATGCAGAGGTGCTGGGTGTCAGGATATCAACATAAGTTTTTTGGGAAAGCATAATTCAACCTCAACAGTCCTCGAAATGCTACATGATTCCCTCACTTATTTCCTGTCTTTTTTTTTTTTTTTTTGAGACGGCGTTTAGCTCTTGTTACCTAGGATGGAGTGCAATGCGCGATCTCAGCTCACCGCAATATCCGCCTCCTGGGTTCAGGCAATTCTCCTACCTCAGCCTCCCGAGTAGCTGGGATTAAAGGCACATGCCACCATGCCCAGCTAATTTTTTGTATTTTTAGTAGAGACTGGGTTTCACCATGTTGACAAGGATAGTCTCGATCTCTTGACCTCGTGATCCACCCGCCCCGGCCTCCCAAAGTGCTGGGATTACAGGCTTTAGCCACCGCGCCCAGCCTATTTCCTATCTTTATTCTTCAGTGATTTATTTTTCAGGCCACTCCATTTAAAAACACACATTTATTCCCCAACTCCACATATGCACACTTTCTTTCTTTCCTGCTTTGACCCAGACAATAGCATTTACTACCTTTTGGCATACTATTCATTTCACTGATTCTCCATGTTTATTGCCTGACTCATTCTAATTAAAAGCCTTATGGGAATAGAGCCTTGGTCTATTTTGTTCAGTGCTGTCTCTCTAGTCACTAGAACAGTGTCTGGCAGGTAGTATATGCTCAGTAAATGTTTGCTGAATTCCATCTTATGGTTTATATGTCCTTTGGCCTTTGTGAAATGTGTAAAGATGATACCGTGGCACCTGCTTTCTGGGAAGTCAAATTTTGATTTATATAATCTTCCCTCTTGGTATCTCAGTAGGTGAGAGCACCCAACTTACCTGTAAACAGCCGGGTACTTTACAGCATTCTATGTCATATAGGGCGTTTAAGTTCATTGTGTTATTCAGGTAGAGTACTAACTTGGAAAAGCAAAAGCAATAAGGATTTCAGGCCATGGTGTGTTTTATCTTTTGTAAAAAGGTACCCTGAGGTTTTTAATATTGGAAATACTCATTCAGGTAGCATTAAAGGCAGGATAAAACAAATTTAGGGGACCAGGCACCAGGTGGTGGTAAAATGAAACAGGGCATTTCCCAGCTCTGATGTTCACTCAGGGAACTAGAGCGGCTCTCTACTCACTGCTTGTAAGCCTTGAATACCATGCTGGATTCACTTAGCAATAGGAGTCATTAAAATAATTACGTTTCTCCAATCAGAATTTGGCTCCAAGATCATTTCTAGTGCTTTAGACTTTCAGTGCCATGATTTTAGAAAGAAATGAAAGAAAAAAAAGATTTGGGTTTTTTTTTCTTCAACTCTTCCCCAGCAAATGAAGCTCATAAAGGTGCTAGAGACAAAATACATCAGTTATCTGGTGCTCTTAGCTGAATATAGCTGCTGTTATTGTTGGCTGATATGGCCCTGGGGAAAAGGCATTTTAGAAAAAGTAAATCTACACATAGCATTACTGTAATAAAGCAACATTTAGCAAAAAATCAACTTTAAGAATGCTACATTAAGGCTGGAAGCTAATTTACAATAAAGGCTGTACAAAATCTACTATTTCAATATTATCTATCTGTAACGAACTCAAGTGCTGCCACGGCTAGGTGTGAATTCAAACTATTGCCACTTTTTGGCGCAGGCTTCTTAGTATGCTAGAAGGAGCTTGGGTCTGTGAGTCTAACAATTGCAGCTCAACCACTTACTGTGCAGTGTTAGTCAAGTCTCTGACTTTTAAAATCTCTGTCTTTTCCATCTTTGAAATGGAGCTAACAATATCCTCCCCTGTTGTATGTATGAAGATTAAATTAAATTATTTGGAGAATGGGAAGCTATTTCTATTTCTGCTATTCTGGTGATTAGTGGCATATATCTGCCCCTTCCTTAGCCCATGACTGTGGCTTATTTTTCCATTTCAGCAAGTATACATTGCAACTATTTATTTCTGTAGGTTGGGTGACCATGAACACATTAATTTAGCTTTCTGTAATTCAATTATTTTTCATCTCCAAGATTGAAGATCAATGGCAATTATATTAATGATAAAATCCAACATCCATGGAGTTTTTCTATGTGTAAGGAAGGCACTGTGCTAAATTTTATCAACCCCATGAAAATTGATCCCAATGTGACTCTGTTTTCGAGGTGATGAAACTGTCTTTCAGAGGTTAAATAACTTGACCACAGTAAAATAGATAGAAAATGGTAAAAACGTAAAGTACCTAGCATAATATCTAGAGATTCACTGAACTTGGTATTGCTTTTATCATTAATAGCATCAGTATCATGACCCTTGAATTCATGTCTTCCATAATCTCCTTTATCAATGTGTGATCTCTGTTAGAGCAGGTAGTATGCCAGATGTATTTTGTTTATTGTTGATTGGAATGCTGTATAGACACTCAAGAAGTAAATACAGAGAGAAGGAAAGAGGAAGGAAGAGAAGGGGAGGGAAGAAGAAGGGAAGGGAAGGGGAGGGGAGGGAAGAGAAGGGAAAGGAGGGGAAGAGAAGGGAAAGGAAGAAGGGAAGGGAAAGGAGGGGAGGGGAGGGAAGAAGGGAGAGGGGGGAAGGAGGGAGGAAGGAAGGAAGAGCAGATATGCAAATACATAATTAAAACATGATAGGTTCATTATAATGATTAGATTTGTAGAGTGCTGGGAAAAATATTGGAGAGAAACTGATGTTTTTTGCTTGGGCAACTATTGGCGGCTTCAGAGACAAGGTACTATTTGAACTGGGTCTTAAAAATCAGAAAGAAATTAAAAGAAAATAAAGGCAGAGCCTGCTGAGCAATGAAAATAGCTTGAAATACTGTTGAACACAATCCAGGGAACACTAAAGGGAGCATTGAAGATATGTTGGTTGGGAAGGAAAGGCTATTAGATGAGATGAGAGAGCATGAATTAACAAATGTTTGATCGTTTTCAGATTCAGACCATGCATTAACCCTTTATAGAAATAAAGGAGAAGAATGGAAAAAAGAAAAAAGTGAAAGTGATTCAAATAAATTAATATACAAATTTAATACACACACATGTGCACATATAGAAATCATATCTTAAAATTCTAGTTTATACATATTGCAATGTGAAAACAAACAAACATACCTAAGTAATTAAATGATGAATTTTCTTCCGGTGGTATTATTTGGTGATTCTGTGCCACAAAAAGAATCTACATTTCTAATTTGGTAATGAAGAAATTTGATTCCTTGAAGATATACAATGTCAAGTGTATTTCGTTGTAGCTCTATTGTTTGAAAAGTAATTAGCCATAATTTGGCTGAATTTACATATATGTGAGGGGCTACTGCTTTTCATTTCTGTGGAGCTCTACAATCAATGCAGTAGGTGCAAAGAATCTGTGAAGAAACTGTGTGTGGTCAGTAATGTCCAAGCCTGTGGCCTGAAGGGAAAAGACTGTGGGCCAGAATGAGAAGGAGCTCCTGGGAAATGCTACCACCTTGGAGTTTTGCTTCTTAAAGTTCAGTTGCCTTAGCCTCATGTAACCAGTATCTCCTTTCATCTGTATTTATGCAGAAAACACTGACTAAGCAATTATTAGAGACCTCAAATCTCATTCTCTTTTCTTCTAGATAAGTGTGGGTGCACTTTGGTTCACAACAGAGAACTGCTATTATGAAAGTTTAAATATCAGTCATCTAAATTAGCCTCTTGTAGAACTATAGACTTTGTTTATTTGTTTTTGTTTTTGATTTTGTTTTTGTGAGACAAAGTCTTGCTTTGTCGCCCAGGCTAGAGTGCAGTGTCGTGATCTTGGCTCACTGCAACCACCACCTGTGGGCTTGAAGCAATTCTCCTGCCTCCGAATCCCAAGTAGCTGGGACTACAGGCACATGCCACCATGCGTGGCTAATTTTTTGTATTTTTAGTAGAGATGGGGTTTCACCATGCTGGCCAGGCTGGTCTTGAACTCTTGGCCTTGTGATCCACCAGCCTCTGCCTCCCAAAGTGTTGGAATTACAGGCATGAGCCTGGCCCCTATACATGTTTTTAAAAGCATATTTTTAAGGAAGAATACTATGGCAAAGTTTGCTTAAGGAAAAGGCACAAACTTGAGGCTAGTGGGGCTTTCCTTTCTGTATCAACCATCTATATAAAGATACTGAGAGCAATGCTTTCTCAGAAAACCCTCCTCTAGCTGTCAGTGAAAAATGGTTATGGAAGACAGGACTTATAAATAAATAAAACATTCCAGGGATTTATCTTCTCACATCTATAAAAGCACACCCACCTATTTTAATACGAAAAAAAATGGTAGTCCTCAAAAGATCACTATTGACAAGATTCCTTTTAAGATTACTTAAGAGAGAGTCATATCTTTGTCATAAAATCCAAGGCCATAAACTGGTCTAAAATCTCTGATTAATTCTTGTATTTTTCTTGCTTGCTTATACTTGCTATCACTTTGGCCTAATATGAACATGGCTCCCATAAGAAACTCTATATTATTTCTTCTTAAGAAAAATGAAGAACTCAATTTTATGCTTGTTCGCCATCCAGCTGCCTTTTCAGGAAATGCTCAACTATCCCCTATATTTGGGCTCAGTGAATGTTAGACACCAGTGAGAACACGTTTGAATTCAGTGAATGGCATCTGAGGGTATGTGTGCATGGCTCTGTTTTGTGAGTAGTCAAACACAAGAATTATAATACAGTGGCTTTCAAACAGTAGGCAGATTTGGTGAGTGTGTAGTTTGCCATAACAAAGTCATAAAGAAGAGTTCCATGCAACAGAAGGCACTGTAAACCAGAGCCTGCAAATTGTCTACTTCAGCCTTTACAGTGCTAGCCTTCGCATTATTTTTGTTGTAAATTTTTAAAATCAGTTATCAACATTACAATTCATTAGATTTTACTCAAACTGAAGACTTTTGACTTTTCTGAAAAGAAAAATGAATGGAACAAGATTTGCAGAGAGTAATGCATGGCTGGCATGCAAGTTTTTATTTTACCCTGGAAGTCACAAAGGAGATTAAGATAATATTTTCAAATAATATGGTGACCATGGTATATATCAGATATCCTATAGTAAGGAGCTGTAATAAGCCAGATTTCCTCTAATTCAGCACATCACTTAAGATGTTATTGATTCGATTTACAACCTAGATATCTGTATGCTAAAAACTAAAATAAAATAGAAGCAACAAATGTATAAAATATAACTATCAGTTTAAATGTATACCTTAACTCATAAGCATGTAAAAATATTCTCAAGAGCAAAACCAGTCAATAAAATATGACAGTGCAAAATATAAACTGTCCCTTGTACCACCCTATTGGAGAGAGAGAATGCCAGAGTTTGTGAGGTTATGTGAGGTCTGCAGACTGCGCCTTGACCTATACAGTTACAATTTGGATCTGAGACACAAACGTCCTTGAAGGGATGAATGAGAATAAATTTAACCACTGACTCCAAGTTTATCTGTCAGAGAGCAAGAGTGAGCAAGTGACTGAGTGCGTGAGCAAGAGAGAGAAAAAGAACTTCCCCTGTGAACACAGGGCTTGCTCTAGGGAAACTTCTAAGCTAAGAAATTATTATAAAAAGTGGTCCTAGTTATTATTATCTCTGTTGGAAACAGAGGAGAACCTACAATCTGAGCTTTTAAAGAATCTCTGCAGATAAAAAGCAAGGTAAGATACACACACAATCTAAAAATATAAATCATAGTAAGAGGGAATGTCTTCAGACCCATAAGGCAGCAGGGCCATAGCTTTGAGAACTTCAGCGAACAGGAGTTTTTGAATAGAGGCTGAAAAAACACTATGTTGAAGAGAATAAGTATATTCTGGAAGCCAATCATGAAATACCATGAAAAATCATATTTACCCTTGTTTTAATGATCATACCTTTTATTTTTGTAGTTGGGGAGGGGTGCAGAGAATAAAGCATTTTCTCACATGATTTGGTTTTATAAATGCAAGAACAAAATATAGAATTTAAGTTTCTGACTCTAACTCCTTACAGGTCTGGGTCATGGCAGTCATATTAAAAAGAGACAGAGAGAGAGAGAGAGAGAGAGAGAAGAGAGAGGAGAGGAGAGGAGAGGTGAGGAGAGGAGAGGAAAGGAAAGGAGAAGGGAGGAGAGGAGAGAAAGAAAATGAAGAGATGGGATCAATGTTATTTGGTAATTCTTTGGGTCTAGCAGAAAAAGAAGAGTCAAATATGAAGAACCTCAAAAATCTGGGCAGAACAGTTAGGTTTGTGGCAGCCAGTTCTGTTTATAGAAGGAGGGAAGTGATGTCAGAGAAAATTGCAGGGTTGATTTTCCTGTCCATAGATTTCTTGGCTTTTATATATTTAATCGACATTTACTAAGCAGCTATGAAAGGGAAAACATCAAGGTTAGGCAGTGTCAGAGATACAGAGATGATTGAGTGAGTCGTGGTCTGTCATTTAAGAAATATGAAACTTAGTGAAGGGGATAAGAGGCTGCACAAGTAACCAGGGGAGGTAGCCAAGGAGGATGGAGAATGTGCCCAGTACAGTCTAGGGATGCAGCTAGCTAGTGTTTTATCCCAGCAGAACAGTGGGACTGTGATGGACAAGGACTGTTCCAACCTGGGCCCAAGGCAAGATTGTTGTCCAGTTAAGGATGCTACATGAAATCCGAATTTCTCAAGTTGTGCTTCCTCATCCTTCCCAATCTGAAATTATAGAAAAGATGGCTTCTTACCATCTTTTATGAAAATGACCACATATTCAAAACAGCCAGGAGTGGTGGTTTCTGCCTGTAATCCCAGCATTTTGGGAGGCTGGAGGCAAGAAGATCCCTTGAAACCAAGAGTTCCAGACCAGCCTGGGGAGAAAAGCTTGACCCTGCAGGAAGATCATTTGAGCCAAGGAGTTTGAGGCTGCAGCAAGCTAATATCATGCCACTGTATTCCAGTCTATGTGACATAGCAAGCCTCCATGTCTAAAAACTAATTAATTAATTAATTAAATTAAACCAGATGAAGTATCAGCCCGCAAGTTAACCCTGGATTATAAATTACTGCCATTCTATAACGTTAGCAATTACTGACACTTAAGTATTTTGTGTGCCTTATTTCTATGAAAGAGTTGAAGGATCCACTCAGAAATGTGTTTCTTAGTTAAAACCTGTAATAAAGTGGTTGATTTCCAACTCTTACCTACAGGTGTTTCGATGAGGACATAAATATCAGAAACAATGTTGCAAAGTCACAATCATCCCTTCTGAGCAGGTTGAAATGGACTTCTGGGGATATTCACTGTTGATGTGTTATATTTGATACATGGCTTCTAGTGCAGTTCCTGGCACGTACAGCCATTGATAGGAGAGTAGGGACCTTACTATATTAGAGAGACTCATTGGGAAGAACATGTGCTAGGAAGAAGTAAACAAAAACCAAACGATTTGAACCTATTTATGCTAAGATTCCCACAATAGGAGCTCAAATCTGGGGTACTAGATGAACAAGAAATAGAGAAAATTCTACATACTCTTGATATTCTTTGTTTTTTTTTTTTTCTAAATAGTAAGGGCTGGAATTGTCAAACTGAATTTAGAAGGAATACTCTTCCCTAACCTAAATTTTAGAACTCTGCAGGAGGAGGTGTCAGGGCAGCGGGGAGCACAAGTTGGCTTTTATCCCCATTCAGGTCTTCCTACAATTTATAAAATATTTTGTCGTCTGCAATACTCCTGACAAAGAAGGAGCTACATAGAAGCCTTCTGAAATAGAATACCTGGCTGCTAGGGTTTGAAAACTAAAAAACTAGAGGTGAGGCTGGCAGGTTACATAGGGGAAAACAGACAGACCTGACAGTTTATTTTTAAGCATTTCAAACTTTGGCGGATCAATTTTCTGAAAGGGTTTCCTTCTGATTGTTCTTTTGAAAGTAAGAACTGCCAGCGCTACAACAGAAAGTTGACGCCTATTCAGTTCAGCACTTAGAAAAAGCTAAGAGGGAAAAAAGCTTTCAATTCCTGTCCTTTCTATTTATTGCAGTGTTCAAAGCAGTGAATAGTAGAGTTGAGGCTGAAAAGCATTTTCCATTCTATTACCGCAAAATCTCAATGAGTCCCAACGAGTAGGGAGAGTCAGGAAGTAAAACTTTTTCCAACTTTGAAAGTTTGAAGGTGTATTCTCAGAGCAAACTGAGTTGGGAAATCTGATTTATTCTCAAACTACATGATAAAAGATATAAAATTATACTTTTTAGGTTACTTCTATACCATAATTCTATCTTGTATATTGTAATTGTTCAAATAGATTACACCTTTGCTATCTCCTGTTTTAAAAGAATAAAATTTGGAAAGTCTTGCTAGCCACTATACTGAATGAATATGCTTATCTACAAAACTCACTTAAAGTTTGATTCAGCTGTTTATCAACAGCCTTCATCATTACCTAAATTATATAAGATTTGCTTATTTATTTACATACGTGTCAGTGCTCTCTACAAGATTATAAACCAATGAAATGACTCTTCATCTATCTTCACATTCTGCCTAGAGTAACCAGAGTGATCTTTTGTAAATAGTTTTATATTCAGTAAATATTTAATGATTGGACTCTTGCAACTATCCCTATCTTTTTGTACTTTTGAATTTGTATATTCCAATTCAACACACATAAAGAATATGATACTAAAATAGGGATGGGGATTTTTACAAACTGAAAAAATGACAGAGATTCAAACTTAATTAACAAATATTTATTGAACAGACTATGCTTGACTCAGAAGATGCACAGATAAATGAGTCAATCCATGCACTTTGGATTCAAACAGATAAAAACGAGATGGAAATATGTAATTCTAAAAGCATGTGGGAAGAAATCTGTATAGGATACTACTGAGCATAAAATAGATAATTTTACATATTCGAGCACTGCTAGACAAACTGGACGTAAAGATAGTGAAGCATGTAAAATGGATAATTTGCTTTGGTCTGAAAGTCAACACTAAATGTGAAAGCATCTGTGAGTCCTGGTAAATGACTCATTGCTGAAAGCTCTGATTAATTTGGGTCACATTAGCAGCATCATGTTTATCAATATGACCCTGGAAAAAGAATAGCTCTATTAGAATTTGGTCAGCAATACTTCTCTTGGGCAGAAGACTAAGTATTAGTTGGGGGACTAAAGAATGAGAATAAAAATAATGAGAGCTGCTGCTTAAAGATACACCCAGAGTGACAAGAGCAGCAGTCTCAGACTTGGTTGTGTATTAGAATCACCTGGAGAACATTAGAAAGATTTTTCCACCTGTACCTTATGCCAATTAAATCAATATCTCTGGGAATTGGGCCCATATTTTTTAAACTCCCCCAATGCTTCTAATACATAACAAAGTTTGAGAGCCAATAGGCTAATGTAGTGTTGTTCAAACTGTAATAAGCTGCAAGTCACTGGGGGAATCTTGTTGAAATGCAGATTCTTATCCTGTGGGTCTGGGGTGATGCTTGAGATTCAGCTTTTCTAACAAACACTCAGACTGATGGCTGTGCTGTGGTTAAGTAGACGGGCTACAGACACTCAGGAATTCCCTAGCTTTCCAATCTATGTACAAACTCTTGAAGTTAAGTGGCTGGAATGGTCCTGTGGGTTTTACACAATAGCTTTCCTTTTTTCTTTTCTTTCCCAAGTAACTAATCTGTATAACATCTAATTTATATAAATATATATTTTTTATTATATTTTTATTTTTTATTTTATATATATTTTTATATTTATATTTAAAAATATTTTATTATATTTTATATAAATATATATATATATATTGGGTTTTTGAGATTTGACATTAGGATCTGACAGGGTCTGGCCATGGCTTATTTGAAATATTGAAGTCTGAGATACGGTTGAGAACCAAATGGGGTAGAGGCCAAAATTCCTTCATACAGAAAAGGGTGACTTAAATTATTGTTAGTTGTTGTGCTTATAAAATCTTTACAAATGTTTCTACCAGTTGGCATTGTTTTGGAACTTTATCTGTCTCTCTTACAGCTACAACTATCTCCTACAATCCCTAATTTGGGATATAGTATTGTGGAGAAGTAACAACTGTGGCCTTGGGAGTCAGACTGCTGCAGTTCAAATTCTGCCTTAACAGCTTTCTGGGCAAGAATACCCAGCCTCTCCCCATTTCTTGACAGTGGGGATAAAAATAATACCTATTGCATGTGGTTATTGTGAGAATTGAATGAGGTGGCATCTACCACAGCACGGAGAATAGAGTGTGGCTGTCACTAATCCTGGATGGAATTGATTACAGTTTCTCTATCCTTAGGGAGACAGATCCTAAAAGGAAATATTTCAGCCCTTCACAAATCAGGTAACTGTTTTGAACATTCGAGATGTGGCCATTTTTTGTTGTTGAAGGCCATGGATTTCTTCACTTGCATTGATTCCCACTCATGGCCAGTATTTGCAGCTCCTATTTTGACAGGGTTCATACACACTAAACACATATTTGTTAAAGAATCTACTCAGTGACAGTCATTATTGTATCTGTTGACACTAGAGCAGTGAATAGATGAAAATTCCTGTTCCCATGGAGCTAACATACCAGATGAAGTAGCTGATAATGAACCAAAAAGTAGAATATGTGGTATGCTGGATGATGATGATGGCTAAGGAGAAAACTGAAGTAGGGAAAGAGAATAAGAAGTGCCAGAAAAGAAGATAACTAGTTAGCAGCATTTTAATTTTTTCTTTAATTTTTATTATTTTATACTTTAAGTTCTGGGGTACATGTGCAGAGTGTGCAGGTTTGTTACATAGGTATACAGACACCTTGGTGGTTTGATGCATTCATCCCCCCATAGTATACATTAAGTATATCTCCTAATATTATCCCTCCCTTCACCCCACATCCCCCAACAGGCTCCGGTATATGATATTCCCCTCCCTCTATGTGTTCTCATTGTTCAACACTCACTTATGAATGAGAACATGTGGTGTTTGGTTTTCTGTTCTTGTGTCGGTTTGCTGAGAATGATGGTTTCCAGCTTTATCCATGTCCTTGCAAAGGACATGATCTCATCCTTTTTTATGGCTGCATAGTATTCCATGGTGTATATGTGCCATGTTTTCTTTATCCAATCTATCATTGATGGGCATTGGGTTGGTTCCAAGTCTTTGCTATTGTGAACAGTGCTGCAATAAACATACATGTACGTGTGTCTTTATAATAGAATGATTTATAATCCTTTGGGTATATACTCAGTAGGGATTGCTGGACCAAATGGTATTTCTGGTTCTAGATCCTTGAGGAATCACCACACTGTCTTCTGGAATGATTGAACTAATTTTCACTCCCACCAACAGTGTAAAAGTGTTCCTGTTTCTCCACATCCTCTCCAAAAGTTAGCAATATAACTTTTTAAAAGTTAGTCAATGAAACCCTTGCAGAGAAGATGAATTGTGTTCACCTAAAGGAGGAAAGCAAGAAAGCCCTGTAGATATTTGGAAAAAAAAAAAAAGAGCATTCCAGGAAGAGAGTGACTAGCAAATGTAAAGGTTCTAAGGTTAGATGGCTCAGAGAGCTACTAAGTAAACCAGAAAGCAATGTGTACAGTTGAGTGAATAAGGAAAGGAAAAAAGTAATGGCTTGATTTAATAGAGGTTCTTGGATTTGTGCGTATGTCAGAATCACCTGAAAGACTTGTTAAAACAGACTGTTGGGCCTTATGCCTATTTTCTGATTTATGAATTCTAGGGAGGAACCTAAGAATAGCATTTCTAACAAGTTTTCAGACAATGCTCTGGGAGAAAAAGACAGGTCACGTTAAGAACCATTAGATGAGACTAAGAAATAGTTGTGGACATATAATAATGCGCCTTATAGGACATTAGAATATCTTAAGTAAAAAATGAAGTGACCAGAGGATTTTCATCAGAGTAGTTGTTTGCTTATTCAAATGCATAGGGTTTGCAAAATAAGCCTTTTGGCAAAAGTAGGATTGGTTAGGTGCAATGCTTTCTTTTAATCTACTTGATGTGACACTGCTTCAAAATATACAAAAGTTTTCAGGCAATTCAACTCATTTGGTATCCTTTTTGATGGCCTCATAGTATTCCATGGTGTATATGTGCCACATTTTCTTTATCCAGTCAATGAAACCCTTGCAGAGAAGAAATGATAATTTTGGTAATTATGGTAACAACAATGGTAGCAAAAGGCAATAATAACAATAGCTGGGTACATCATGTGTCCAGTTGTGGCTGTGGGCTGAGTCACCACATCTCATTGTCATTCTGAGCAGTAAACACAATAATCCTTATTTAATAAATAAGAAAACTTGAGACTCAGCTAAGTCACTCTCTTAGTTTACTTATCTAATAAGTGAATTTGCATGATTTGCATCTAATTCAAGTTCACAACAATGTTCCTAAATTATTAGCACATGTGCCTCAAATTCTTGTGCACACTAAGGTAATCACTACATTGTGCTGGACCCTGTCTATATTCACACACTCGTTGGATGCTCATATCAGGCAGATACCATTCTCATTTACAGTTGAAGGAGGAGAGTCTCAAAGTGGAGCCTTGCGTCCGTGGACTCACAGTTAAAGGGGAAAAACCAGGATTCACTTAAGCCTCCTGGCTCCTCCACCAATGCTTCCTCCAATCAGGAACCTATCAAAAGACTATAATCCATGATTATGGTTAGAGTATCCTGTCCTGTGTCCCAAATAATCACATATGATTCATGTTCAAATAGCTTCTCCGACTATGCCTGTCTGAAAAGAGGGTGAGCCTTATGCTTTTGTATGGAGCAAAAAGCAACAGCTATAAAACCTGAATAAATCTGCCTCCTGAAGCCCTCTCTGGAGGGCAGGCCAGAGAATAAGAAAACAAAGAAACCTGAAATGCTGGCTAGCTGCAGAAGGGTGATAATGAGTTAAACCTTTGAGATCAATTGTCTCTACACTCTCCATCAGTCAGAGATCAGATGAGGAAAATCAAAGGCAAAAATAGACCCTGAGGAAAATAATTGTATCGTATTGGCGTTGCTGCCAGAAGACCCACATGAATTATTTGGAAACTTCTGGTAGTTTATACGTGAAGTTGTTAAGTTCCAAATTCAGGACACATAAGTCATTCCTACTGGATATGTAAGCCAAGCATTTCTGTTCTACAGAATGTTGTAATTATTCTAAAACAAATATTTTTAATTAATAATCAATTTAACAGTCACAGTGTAAATGTAAACCTCTATATCAGTCTCCCATTTTCGAGTACTTGAAAAATAGCTCTAAAATGATAGCAGCTGATATGATTTGGCTATGTCTCCCCACCCAAAATCTCATCTTAAATTAGAATTCCCATAATCTCCACCTGTCAAGGGAAAGACCAGGTGGAGGTAATTGAATCATGGAGATAGTTTGCCTGTGCTGTTCTACCGAGTGGGTTCCCATGAGATCTGACGGTTTTATAAGCCTTTGGTAGTTCCTCCTGCGTTTATTCTCTCTCCTGCTGCCTTGTGAAGAAGGTGCCTTGCTTTCCCTTGTGCCATGATCTCAAGTTTGCTGAGGCCTCCCCAGCCGTGTGGAACTGTGAGTCAATTAAACCTGCTTCCTTTATAAGTTACCCAGTGTCAGGTATTTCTTTATAACAGTGAGAGAACGGACTAATACACCAGGAAATATTTTAAATTGAATGGTCCCATGCTTATGTTTACCATCTATGCTCAACTGCCCTCCCCCTACTTCCCTACCTTTTATATTGATTTCCTTAATCTTCTAACATTCTAGTCACCGAACATTGATATTTTACAACAAGGACTGCTGTTGTTTTTCATCTTATACCCCTTTCATGACACCAGATATGCCTGTGTCTCTGAATTATAGTCCTCCTCATTTCCCACAATTTCTATCCCGGCCACAGATCTCATTTTCTCATTTCTCTTCACCTGTGATTATCACATGACTACTCTTCCTACCAATAGACTCTATTCTAATATAGTCAACCTTGATCCAAGGGCAATACATGGTCTATAGATTGAATTTCCAATAATAATTATAATACTAATAATAATACTTTGAATGCCCTTAGATGTTGAATACACTCTGAATTTAGCCAATGTGTGCCGCAGTCACCGCTGTTCCATGTGATTTATTTTACTCACTTTTAATACCTGTCTGGCCAATATAGAGTTTATGAATTTTGCAAATCTGTTCAACATATTATGGAAAATGTAGCATACTGATGAAGAATTGAGGATTAGTCAGCTGAGCTTGGTTGATGTTTCTGGCTACAATGCATGCTAGCTTCGTGACCTCTGGCAAATTCCAAAACTTTTCCAAGCTTCAGGTTCTTTGTCTAGAAAGTATGAGAGCAGTGGTTTCTAGTTTATGAGATTGTTGGAAAGTTTAGTAAGAAAATGCATATAAAAACGTTAGCAAGATGCATAGCCATACTAGATGCTCTATAAATATTAATTATAATTATTAAAAATCTCAAGCAGTTATGTTGTTTCTGTATCAAAATCCTGTCTTATAAAAGCAAAAGCTTAGCCATGTTATTCCAGACCTTTCTTAATCTCAGCCCAAACTATCTTTATAATTTTTTTTACTTACTATCTTCTTTCTTTTCTTTTTTTTTTTTTTGAGACAGTCTTTGCTCTGTTGCCAGGTGTCAGGCTGGAGTGCAATGGCACTATATTGGCTCACTGCAATCTCCGCCTCCTGGGTTCAGGCAATTCTCCTGCCTCAGCCTCCTGAGTAGCTGGGATTACAGGCACGTGCCACCATGCCCAGCTAATTTTTGTATTTTTGAGTAGAGATGGGGTTTCACCATGTTGGCCAGGATGGTCTCGATCTCTTGACCTCGTGGTCCGCCTGCCTCAGCCTCCCAAAGTGCTGGGGTTTCAGGCGTGAGCTACTGCGCCCAGCCCTTCTTTTACCATGGCCTCACACTAAACCAAGATACATTTTATGTAATGAGTCTTTTTTATCAAAATGATTCCGCTGACAAAGCTTCCTACTCTCTCATGGCTTCATCTCAATAATACCTATTCTCCAAAACAGAGTTCAAATGCAATCTTGAATTAGTTGGTGTTCTGATGCCAACAACAGAAATCAATTGATATTTTCTTAGGCAAAAAGGGACATTTCTGAAGTAAAAGAATGAAGCTGGCCTGAGAAAAGAACTGAAACCAACTGCTAAATAACTGCTGAGATTTTCTATTTTCCAACACCGCTTCTCACTTTATATCTGCTTAATTCTTATTTTTCTTCCTTCTACTCCTTCTCTGAAACTTAATTCAATCGATAGAATATGTGGCCCACCACACTGGGGTTTACATATCACAGCTCCCTTCGCACTTAGAGATGAATTCAACTCTCTCAAAGTCACAATTTCAAATCCCTGGTATCTCAATTCTACTTGGCCTGACTAGGGTTAGGTCAGTCAGGATGAAGGAGGTGAAATGGGTAAGACTGTTCTGCATTACTTTGGCTAAAAATAGCCTACCCAATGTTGATAATGAGGAAGCTATACAAGTTGAGGGTAGGGGATATATGGAAAATCTCTGTACTTTCCTCCCAATTTTGCTGTGAGCCTAAAGCTTGTCTAAAAGAGAAAGGGCAGGTAGCACATGAAAGACAAGTAGCTGGCTCTTGGGTCAAATATACACACATTAAAATCGCCCACTGACATTACTGATTATTAACTATGTGCCAATAGTTGTTTTAAATGCTTTCAATACTCTACTTCATTTATCCACTAGATATTATTAGAAACTGCATTTTAGGAATAAAAGTACTGAATTACTGAAAGTTCAACTACAGGGTCACTAACAAACAGTAGAATCGGGAGTTAAACAGCACCTCTCTCTTCACTCAGCCTGCACTTATGACTCTAATACATTTGCCCCTCATAATGAAACGTTCTCTGAGCTTTCAGCAGTCACAGATAAATTCCCCTGTTTCTTCCTTTTCTTTTGGCATATGCCAGTTCTTACTTTGTATGATAGTTATTATTTGCAATGGGATCTTATCTCCTTCATGACTGTGTCTTCCACAGCATCACATTTTCTTTTCTTCATAAATTTTAGCCTTGTGAAATATGGCCCACCGATAACCCCATTTTTTTTCTGATAAGAGAACCTGGACTTTGCATGTAGCTAGTATGCAAAGGGAGAATTTTAGGATCCCAAATCACATCTTCCTGACTCTAAAATTACCATTAAGTTTTGTGACATCCTGTCAACTAATATTTACTTTTTCACATGGTAAGATTATTTAACAGAGGTACAAATTCAGGCCGATATTTCTGAATGATTAAACATCCTGCTTAATTGGATATTATATTTGAATTAATTATGTTTTACTGAAATCATAATTTTAGAGTTCTACTAAAGTCTGAAATGATTCACCATAGAAAATGTTTTTAAAAATAATTTGAATTCTGGACATTTGCTTTTTAATATGCCTAGTCTGAAATATTTAGCAAAAACGTCGCATTCTTAATTTGCTCTCCTAAAAACCAGTGGTTTCCGCATCTGAAGAAAAGGGGCTTTAAGATGATTTGGTTTAAACAAAAAGTTGTACTTTGTTTTGATTAACGAACCTTAAGTAACTAAAGCAGAATTGTAATCAGACATCTAAAAGAGCAGGTTCTTCAATGTCAAGCTAGAATCTTTTTCTTTAATGAGGTTTCTGAAGATAATCAACATAGAATTACTAGAAAGACAAGGTATGATGAAATTCATGATTGAATCCATTTTCCATTCTGTGAATGATGTGTTGTGTTACTTTCAATAAGTTCAATTCAGTGTTTTTCAAACTAGTGGTTTTCTTTTACACATTTAACTGCACAGAAAACCCAACTTTATTTATCTGCTCATTCAACAGTTATTCACTCTGCTGAATAAATGTACAATTTTCATTCCCACTTAACCTCTGGGTAGCTGTCAATACTGGTGGCATTTCCCTTTCTTTTAAGACAATTGTTTATCTTACCTTCTATGATCCATCTGTCTCCTAATTTTTATTCCACTCGTCTGACCGCTATTATCTCTGTCTTACTTACTTGTTCATCCTACTCTACCCTGCCATTCACTGTTGAAATTTCTTAAGGCCGTCTTAAGCCCTTTCAATTTCTTTTTTAAAAAATACTCATTGAGGTAGACTATAATGTACAATAAGCTTCACTTATTTGATGTATACAACTTGATGAGTTTGAATGTATGCATATACCTGTGAAACAGTGGCCGCAGTCAACCGAATTACGCATCAGCTCCAAAAGCTTCCTTGTATCCCTTTTGTTTCATAGTAAGAACGTAACATGATATCTACCCTCATAGTAAATTTTTAAGTCTGTAAAACACCATAGTGCTGACAGTCAACAGTGCAAAACAGTTGACTATCAACACGAAACTGCAGAGCAGATCTCTAGAACATGTTTATTTTATGTAACTGAAACTTTATACCAATCGAAGAGCAACTCCCCCCTCCCCAGACACTGGTAACCTATGTTCTGTTCTCTGCTTCTGTGAGTTTGACGATTTTAGACATCTTATATAAGTAAAATCATTCAGTATTTGTCCTTCTGCGATTGGCTTATTTTACTTAGCAAAGTGTCCATCAGGTTCATCCATGTTATTCCAAATGGCATGATTTCCTTCTTCTTCTTCTTTTTTTTTTTTTTTTTTTTTTTTTTTTTGAGACATAATTTCACTCTTGTTACCCAGGCTGGAGTGCACTGGCGCAATCTCGGTTCACTGCAACCTCTGCCTCCTGGGTTCAGGCGATTCTCCTGCCTCAGTCTCCTGAGTAGCTGGGATTACAGGCATGTGCCACCATGCCCAGCTAATTGATTTCCTTGTTTTTAAAAGCTGAATAATATTCCATTGTTCGTATATACCACATTTTCTTTATCTATTCATCTGGTCCATGTATGTTTGGGTTTTTCCCTTAAGGTGGCTGTTGTGACTATTTCTGCAGTGAACTTGGGAGTATACATATCTTTTCTGAGATTCTTATTTTAATTCCTTTGGGTATATACTCAGAATTAGTTTTTCTGCATCATATGGCAGTCCTATTTCTAATGTTTAGGAAGATCCATACTCTTTTCCACAGTGTCTGCATTATTTTACAATCCCATCAGCAATGTAAAAGGGTTCCAATTCTTTAACATCCTTTCCTATGCTTTTATCTTTTGTTTTATTTTGTTTTTTTTTTTTTGAGTGTAGACATCCTAATAAGTGTGAGGTAATATCTCATTGCAGTTTTGATTTTCATTTTGCCAATGATTAGTGATGATGAGAATCTTTTTATAATTTTAACTTTTCCAAAGACAAATTCAGAATTTCCTTTCCTGGAAACTTGGGAAATGTATGCATATACCTGTGAAACAGTGGCCGCAGTCAACCGAATTATGCATCAGCTCCAAAAGCTTCCTTGTATCCCTTTTGTTTTATAGTAAGAACGTAACATGATATCTACCCTCATAGTAAATTTTTAAGTCTGTAAAACACCATAGTGTTTTACAGGATTTTAAGAGAACCACATGTATACAGGCAGGGGAACATCCCACACCAGGGCCTGTCGGTGGGTGGGGGGCTAGGGGAGGGCCATGATAAATCAGACTACATTAAAAATAACTTTTGTTTATTTTTGTATTAACTCCCTCCCCTAGCCCTCCACAGCAGGGTTCAGGGGCTAGGAGAGGGATAGCAGGGTTTGGAGGGATAGGGGAGGGATAACAGGGGGTGGGGGGATAGGGGAGAGATAGCATTAGGAGAAATACCTAATGTAGATGGTGGGGTAATGGATGCAGCAAACCACCATGGCACATGTATACCTATGTAACAAACCTGAACATTCTGCACATATACCTTAGAATTTAAAGTATAATAATAATTATTATTATTATACTTTAATAATATATTAATAATTATTAATATATTAATAATATATTAATAATTATTATTATTATACTGGCCAGGCCCAGTGACTCACGGCTGTAATTCCAGCACTTTGGGAGGCCGAGACAAGCAGATAACCTGAAGTCAGGAATTCAAGACTAGCCTGACCAACATGGAGAAACTTTGTCTCTCCTTAAAATAAAAAATTAGTCGGGTGTGGTGGTGCATGCCTGTAACCCCAGCTACTTGGGAGGCTGAGGCAGGAGAATCACTTAAACCCGGGAGGCAGAGGTTGCAGTCAGCTGAGATTGCACCTTTGCACTCCAGCCTGGGCAACAAGAGTGAAACTCCATTTCAAAGAAACAAAAAAAGAAAAGTACAATACTGCCTTCTATCCTATTGTGCAAATCTAAGACAAGGATCATGACACCCACTCTACTTGCCACCTCTTAGAGCAAATCCCTCAGCAAATCCTGTTAATCTACCAAATACCCTTATTTTCCCTTTTTCACTTTTTTTCATCCCTGCCATCTGATCATCTCAACAATCCTGATAAAAACATTCAACCATTTCCTCTATTATTATGCAAAGGAAATAAATCATCATCATTCTTACCACCATTTTAAGGTACTGCTTTGTCTAGCTCTTCTTTCATTTTCAACCTGTATCTTTTCTTAATTTTTAATAAGCACTTAAAATGTATTACAGAGAAGTATACAAATCATAGGTGAATAGCTTGATGAATTTTTATCAAGTTAGTGTATTCTTTGTGCATGCTTCCGATTAAATAAATATAACATTTCATGCGCTCAGAAATGTCCTGTCTGTCTCCCTTCATCACGATCCCTTTCCCGCCCCACTGCAAGCTGATGACTCTATTGATCTCTACCACCATAAATTAATTTTGCCTGCTTTTCAACTTTGTATAAAGGAGAACATCCAACATATAATTTTATATGTCGAGCTTCTTTTGCTAAAAATTCTATTGTCCTCACCTCATTGAGACATCAGTGGTTATGTATGAGTAGGTTTATTTCTTTGTTAACTCTTCTGTTCTCTTCATCTGCTTGTTTATTCTTACACCATCACACATTGTTCTATATGGCAATTGCCATTTATTCAGTTACTGTATTTATTGTATGAATACACCACATCTTTAAAATGTTCTTTACTATTGATGAAAATTTGGGTTGTTTGCAGTTTTTAGCTGTTACAAATAATGCTGCTATGAGCATTCTTATACATGTCTTTTGGTGACCATACCTATGCCATCTAGTAGGGTTTGTATTCAGATATAAAATATACCTATATTCTATTTTAGTAGATATTTCTGATGCTTTCCAAAATACTTATGCCAAGTTATGCTCCCAATAACATTGTTTCAGAGTTTCAGTAACCCCAACATTTGGTATTTTCTGTTCTTTTTGTTTTAATAGTGGCTCTGCAGTAATATCACATTGAGTTTTAATTTGTATTTCCCTGGTGACTAATGGAGTTGAGTGTCTTTCATTTGTTTATTGGCCATTTGGATATTCTCTTTTATGTAGTAGCTGTCCGGGTATTTTGCTCATTTCATCTATGGTGATATTGGCAATTTCATATGAATTTAAGAGTTTTTTAATGTATTCTGGCTGTATTTTTGTTAAAATATATTTTTAAAATATCCTTTCCCAAACCTCGTTCCTCTTTGCTCCTTTAATGGTAATTTTCATTAACAAATGTTATTTTTAATGTAGTCTGATTTATCATGTTTTTGTGCTTGGCATTTTCTGCATTATATTTAATAATTTTTTGTCTAGCCAAAGTAAAGGAGATAATCTTTTGTTTTCTTTTAAAATCTTTATTTTTGTGTAATTCAGGATTAGGTTAAAACTACACCTAGTACTTATTTTTTAATTAAAGGTATGTATTAAGGTTTAAGGAATTTTTTCTTTCATATGGATGTCCTATTAACCTAGTAGTCTTTATTAAAAGAACAGACCTTTCCCTGAAGCACTGAAATATCACTTTTTGTTATGAATAAAGTGATTACATATGTGTGTCTGTTCTTTTTTTTTTTTTTTTTTTGAGACAGTTTCGCTCTTGTTACCCAGGCTGGAGTGCAATGGCGCGATCTCGGCTCACCGCAACCTCCACCTCCTGGGTTCAGGCAATTCTCTTGCTTCAGCTTTCTGACAAGCTGGGATTACAGGCACGCGCCACCATGCCCAACTAATTTTTTTGTATTTTTAGTAGAGACGGGGTTTCACCATGTTGACCAGGATGGTCTCAATCTTTTGACCTCGTGATCCACCTGCCTGGGCCTCCCAAAGGGCTGGGATGACAGGCTTGAGCCACCGCGCCCGACTGTGTCTGTTCTAGACCCACTGTCTGTTCCATTGGTCTATCAGTCTGTATTTCCTTCAATACTACCTTGTCTTAGTTACTATAACTTTAAAATCAATCTTAGTATCTGGGAGTATAGTTCCTACAGTTTTGTTTTCTTTATGATTGCCTTTGCATTTTCATTGGCATTTTAAAAAGAGCTTTCCAATCTCAAAAGAAAAGGTGATGATTTTTGTTTGGGATTTTATTGATGGCATAAAATGTTTTAAAGAGAATTTATATCCTACCATACTGAATTATCCAATGCATGAACAAAGTAATCCCTCCATTTATTTACATTTATTTCAATCATGGTTTTGAGTTTGGAGAATAGAGAAAAGAAGGCTTTTGTTTTTTTTTGTTTTTTTGTTTTTTCCCTTCCATTAGATACATTTCTAGGTGTTTGTTTTTCTTGCTATATTTTTAATAATATCATTTTGGGATTGCCCTCCAGCTCCTTTCTTAATCCTAATTTCTCTGTTCCACATTCACTGATCTCTTTCATTCCCTCATTTATTTCATTTCATGAACCTTTGTTTTCATACTATTCCTCTTCTTTCTATGCTGTATTCTTGGATTTCCCTCTCACACAGCGAATCACTACACATTCTTTATATCTAAGGTATCCTGAGGGATGCCTTCCTTGATCTACCTACTTAGATACCATCTCTCTATTTAATCTACCATAGTAGTAACTAATCGTTTCTTGTACTATTTATCACAGTCAAAAGTTTGATTGTCTGTAATTCTTCGATTTATGCCTATGTGAGCTCCAGAAGGGTAGGATCATATCTATTTCTTTTTACCTTACTGTCTTAAAGGTAGAAAAACATTTGTCTCATCATAAGGTCAAGATAAAGACATTTTTGAATGAACAAACGAATGAATGAGCTTCAGTTTTGGTCCAGATGCTGTATGAGGCTCTGAGGATACAGAAATGAGCCAAACATACAGTCCTCAGCCTCTATTTCAGGAACTTTCCTCACCACCTTTTTATAGGAATACAAAACATCATTGCAGTCCTGATTAATAATGTGTACCTTTTCTGAATTTATGGCTTCTTTAATCTTCCAAACTTTTTAATATACTAAATAATAAATATTTATAGTAGGAATTTCACACTAAACTTTATTTAAATAAAGAGATATATATGTGTTCAATGAGAAAGCCAGAGAATTTCTGAGCTCTTGGATAAAATGGTAATTTAATAGAATTCAATAAATTTGTGTAGAAAAGTAACTTTATCACCATCTTTCTAGCTCTTCATCTACTGTGGTATTTTTTCATCAGAGAGCATGTGAAATAAAATCATCAAGACTTTACTTGAACATTTAAAATGACAGAAATTATCTGCTTAGTGCCATCAAAGCATATGAAACTGATATTGAATTAATAAAGATTTACAGAAGTAGCATCAGCTGCAGTGAGACTAACATAATGAAGCAAGTATAGGAAAAATCCTTGCTTCAGTGTTACCTGTTTGGACTTTTGAGAATGATAATTAATCATATCTCTTTCCCATCTGGTTTCTGAGCAAGAAACAGAAAGAGGCATTAGTTAGGGATCAAAGTATCAACTTTATTGCCATTGGAGTTAGATTGGAGAGTATTGTTTTATTTGCAAAGAACATTGAAGCTTATTAGTACGTCCCCCTAAATCTAGAATCACCTGAAGGGAAAGCATGACTATCAGGGATTTTGATTACTAAAGTCTGAGAGACACTGAATGCAGGAACCGAATGAAGACACATATGTATATGGTTTTTAAGTAATTGATTCCAATCAAACAAGTAATGGATGCTAGATCCTCGCTGTCTCATCAGTCAGATAAATTAGTTCTCTTTCCAAAAGGAGAAGTGAAAGACAAGACAGAGGGTCCCAGATGCCATGTTAATACTCTGCCATTGGAGAGTGAAGGTTACCTCTCCTCAGGGAAACCCAAGTATTAGAAAATAATATTCTACTTTGTGTGTGTGGATAAATATATACAATATTATATAATATATAAAATAACATATAATAGATTATATATAATCAATATTTTATATTATAAATATATATATATAACCTATGGTATATATATAATATATATATGGTTATATATATATATTATATATATATAACCATAAATATATATACCATAAATCTATTAACATAAATTAAGAATTATAGAAACCAGTAATATTGCAGGATGGTAGAAAACTTTTTCAAATATTATGTCTTACAAGAGATTGATACTCAATACTACAACAACAACAAAACAAAAACACAAAAACCTGATTTTAAAAATGGGAAAGATCTTGAATAGACATTTATCCAAAGAGGTTATATACATTACCAATAGGTACACACAAAATGCTCAAAACCACTAGTTTTTAGGAAAATGCAAATCAAAACCACAGTAAGATACCACTTCACATCTATTAAAATGGCCATTTTCAAAAAAGAAAATAAATATTTTTGAAGATCTTGAGTAATTTTAAACCTTCTACCTTGGTAGTAAGAATTCAAAATGGTTTCTCCACTGTTAGAAAAATATGGTGTTCCACAATGATTTAACTAATTTACACTCCCACCAACAGTGTAAAAGAAATGGGAAAAGGATTCCCTGTTTAATAAATGGTGTTCAGAAAACTGGCTAAACATGTGCAGAAAGCTGAAACTGGACCCATTCCTTACATCTTATATAAAAATTAACTCCAGGTGCATTAAAGATTTAAACATAAGACCTAACACAAAAACCCTAGAAGAAAACATAGGCAATAGCATTCAGGACATAGGCATAGGGCAACGACCTTATGACTAAAACACTAAAAGAAATGACAACAAAAGCCAAAGTAGACAAATGAGATCTAACTAATCTTAAGAGCTTGTGCACAGCAAAGGAAACAATCATTTAAGTGAACCGGCAACCAACAGAATGGGAAGAAACTTTGCAAGCTACCCATCTCTCAAAGGGCTAATATCCAGAATCTACAGAGAACTAAAACAAACTTACAAGAAAAAAAACAACTCCATCAAAAAGTGGGCAAAGAATAGGAATGGACACTTTCCAAAACAAGACATTTATGCTGCCAACAAGCATATGAGAAAATGTTCATCATCACTGGTCATTAGAGAAATCCAATTCAAAACCACATTGAGATACCATCTCACACCAGTTACAATGGTGATCATTAAAAAATCTGGATACAACAGTTGCTGGAGAGGATGTGGAGAAATAGGAATACTTTTATACTGTTGGAGGGAGTGTAAATTAGTACAACCATTATGGAAGACAGTGTGGCAATTCCTCAAGGATCTAGAAATAGAAATACCATTTGAACCTACAATCCCATTACTGGGTATATACCCAAAGGATTATAAATCGTTCTATTATAAAGACACATTCACATGTATGTTTGTTATGGCACCATTTACTTGGCACCAAAGACTTGAAACCAACCCAAATGGCCATCAATGGTAGACTGGATAAAGAAAATGTGGCACATATACTCCATAGAATAATATGCAGTCATAAGAAAGGATGAGTTCATGTCCTTTGCAGGGACATGGATGAATCTGGAAACCATCATTCTCAGCAAACTGACATAAGAACAGAAAACCAAACACCGCATGTTCTCACTCTTAAGTGGATGTTGAACAATGAGAATACATGGACACAGGGAGGGGAACATCACACACTAGGGTCTATAGAGGGGTGGAGAGCTAGGGGAGAGATAGCAGGGCATGGGGAGGTTGGGAAGGGATAACATTAGGAGAAATACCTAATGTAGGTGTCAGGGGGATGGATGCAGCAAAGCATCATGGCATGTGTATACCTATGTAACAATCCTGCAAGATCTGCACATGTACCTCAGAACTTAAAGTATAATTTTAAAAAAAGTTTTTCTATTTCTTCACATCCTCTCCAGCATCTGTTGTCTCCTGATTTTTTTAATGATCGCCATTCTAACTGACCTGAGATGGTATCTCAATGTGGTTTTGATTTGCATTTCTCTAGTGACCAGTGATCATGAGCTTTTTTTTTTTTTTTTGGCTGCATAAATACCTTCTTTTGAAAAGTGTCTATTCATATCCTTCACCCATTTTTATTGGGTTGTTTTTTTTCTTCTAAATTTGTTTAAGTTCTTTGTAGATTCTGCATATTAGCCATTTGTCAGATGGGTAGATTGCAAAAAGATTTTCGAAATAGAAATATCATTTGACCCAGCAATTCCATTACTGGGTATATACCAAAAGGATTATAAATCATTCTATTATAAAGACACACGTACACCTATGTTTATTGTGGCACTCTTCACAATAGCAAAGACTCGGAACCAACACAAATGCCTGTCAATGATAGACTGGATAAAGAAAATATGGCACATATACACCATGGAATACTATGCAGCCATAAAAAAGGATAAGTTCATGTCCTTTGCAGGGACATGGATGAATCTGGAAACCATCATTCTCAGCAAACTGATGTAAGAACAGAAAACCAAACACCACATGTTCTCACTCATAAGTGGGTGTTGAACAATGAGAACACATAGACACAGGGAGGGGAACATCACACACCGGGACCTGTCAGGTGGAGAGCTAGGGGAGGGTTAGCAGGGCATGGGGGGATAGGGGATAGATATCATTAGAAGAAATACGTAATGTAGATGACAGGCAAACCACCATGGCACGTGTATACCTGTGTAACCTGCACGTTCTGCACATACACCTGAGAACTTTAATAAAAAAATTTAAAAAACAATATGGTGATTTCTCATAAAATTAAATACAGCATTATCATATAATCCAACAATTCCACTTTTAGTTATAGAACAAAAAGAATTGAAAGCAGGCTTTTGAAGAGATAATTGTGTTCACAGCATTCACAATAGTCAAAAGGTGGAATTAACCTAAATGTTCCATCGACAGATGACTGGATAAACAGTTGTGAAATATGCATACATACACTGGAATATTATTCAACCTTTAAAATAAAAGATATTGTGACACATGCAATAATACGTCTCCTCAAAGACTTTATGCTAAGTGAAAAAAGCCAGTAACAAAAGGAAAACATTGCATTATTCCTTTTATTTGAAGCACCTAGAGTAGTCAAATGTACAGAGACAGAATATAAAATGGTGGTAGCCAGGGGCTCAGTAGGGGAAAAGGTAGTTAGTTTTTAATGAGTTCAGAGTTTTAGTTAGGGGACATGAAAAAGTTCAAATGTAATTCAGTTGAAATTAAATAAAATTTAAATATTAGTTTTTCAGTTATCTTAGTCACGTTTCAATTGTTCAGTATGTGTCTAGTGGCTGCCGACAATGCAGAAAGTAGTAAAACCATCAGATATCATGAGATTTCTTCACTACCAAGCGAACAACAGTATGGGGGAACTGCCAGCATGATTCAAATAGTCTCCCACTGGGTCCCTCCCACAACAATTGGGAATTATGGGAATATAATTCAAGATGAGATTTCGGTGGGGACACAGCCAAACCATATCAACCACCATCCATCTGTGGAACTTTTTCATCTCCTGGCCAGGCACAATGGCTCAGGCCTGTAATCCCAGCACTTTGGGAGACTGAGGCAGATGCATCACCTGAGGTCAGAAGTTTGAGACCAGCCTGCCCAACATGGCTAAACCAGAGAGAGACTCTTACTTTGTGGTGTCACTCAAGATTCAGTGTTAATATGTTTTTTTGTTTTTCGTTTTTTGTTTTTGTTTTTTTGAGACAGAGTCTCATTCTGTTGCCCAGGCTGGAGTGCAGTGGTGTGCTCTTGGCTCACTGCAACTGCTCCCAAGTTTATGCAATTTTCCCACCTTAGCCTCCTGAGTAGCTAGGACTATAGGCATGCACCACAAGGTCCAGCTAATTTTTGTCATTTTAGTAGACAGGTTTCACCACGTTGGCCAGGCTGGTCTTGAACTCCTGACCTCGTGATCCACCCACCTCAGCCTCCCAAAGTGTTGGGATTACAGGTGTGAACCACTGCACCTGGCCCAATATGTCTTTTTAGAAGAAGTTTTCCTTGCCTGTTCCAACCTAAACTTCCTGAAAATGTTTACTATAATGGAAAAAATGTCTTGTTCATGTAAGTGTTTACTTGTTTTATTTTTCTTCTACTTTACTGTACATTTTCTGAGGTTAATGACTATATATGCCCTTTCATTGTCTCTGTGAGTGTTTCATTGTCACAAAATAGAAATTCAATTCAAAATGTATTTGAATGAATGGACAAATAAATGAAATGAATATAATGAGTGAGTGAGTGAATGAGCATAAATAGCAATTATCCATAGCACTATAATATTCAAAAAAAGGGCTGATTGCTATAAATCCAGCCTCCAAGCTGACTCTTTCTTATTACTCACTATTCTTTAAGAATTATTTAATGACTTATTATCTTCACTATTACATTACAATGCTTCATGTCTCACGGACCCATCTTTTGAAATTAAATTACATCTGAAGTGCAAGCTATGCAGATATTTTGTCAATTTTTCCTTTTTGAGTTGCTTTTTATCAGAGCTAGCATGATTAGTTTTGGACATTGATTTGCCCATTAGCTCCAGAGTGAACCAAAGTTTCATTATTCTCCAAATGGGGTAAAAATAATTTCTCCTACCTTCGGAAATGGTCGCTTTTGTTGCTTTGTTAATGCCTGTTGTCTCATTCCTGCGTATGCATTTGTGCCTTTGTTTAAGCAATGGATCAACTTGAGTATTTTTCTTTTAAAAAAAAATATTAATAGAAATGAATATGAAAATACTGATAACCTATATACCTAGGTTGAGCATATACCATCAATATACACTGGATATAAAGAAAATCAGGCAGTCATAAAAGAAAGTATCTACTGCCACTCTAAAATACAGGCATACCTCATTCAATTGCACTTGGCTTTACTGCACATCAAAGATACTGTGTTTTTAATGAATTGGAGGTTTGTGGTAATCCTATGTGTAATAGGTCTATCAATGCCACTTTCCAACAGTATATGCTCACTTTACATCTTTGTGTCACATTTCAGTAATTCTCAGTTATTTCAAAATTTTTCATCATATCTGTTATGGTGCTCTTAGATTAGTGATCTTAGATAATATCATTATAATTCCCGGGTACCACAATTCCATATAAGGTAGCCAATTTAACTGATAAATTTTGTGTGTGTTCTAATTGTTCCACCAAACAGCTGTTCCCCAATCTTTCTCCTCTTCCTCATGCCTTTCTATTTCCTGAAATATAATATTTAAATTAGGCTGATTAGTAACCCTACAATAATCACTAAGTATTCAAGTGAAAAGAAGAGTCTCACATCTCTCACTTTAAAACATGAGCTGGAAATGAGTAAACAGTGAAGAAAGCATATCAAATACTGAGATCAGCCAAAAGTTAAGGCCTCCTGTATCAAACAGTTGACCAGGTTTTGAACACAGAAAAAGTTCTTGAAGGGAATGAAAAGTGCTACTCCAATGAGTACATGGATGGTAACATGTGCTCTTGGGTAACTAGATTGTCAGTGAGTAGTGATATTTCAGATGGGCTTTGTGGTTCCAATGCAGAACATGGGAAGAGTAAATTTAGCATTATTTTTAAGACCTCTAGGATTTTTAGAATGGTAAAAGAGCATTCTCCAAATGGGGTAAAAATAATTTCTCCTACATTTCACAAACTGTCGCTTTTGTTGCTTTGTTAGTGCTTGTTTTCTCATTCCTGCATATGCATTTGTGCCTTTTTCTTTTTTTCTTTTTTTTTTTAAAATTTTTATTGCATTTTAGGTTTTGGGGTACATGTGCAGAACATGCAAGATAGTTGCATAGGTACACACGTGGCAGTGTGTTTTGCTGCCTTCTGCCCCCTCACCCATATTTGGCATTTCTCCCCATGCCATCCCCTTTTTCTAAGCAATGGATTTGCTAAACCAGTGCATCAGTCTCTAACAAGAGAGCCAGTCTGTCCTTTGAAGCTTTGAAGCCAGATCTTGACTTTTCCTCTCTATGAAAGTCATAGATGACATCTCCATTCAGTGGAATACAGTTTTTCTACATGGAAATTCTGTTGTTTAGTGTAGTCGCCTTTATCCATGACCTTAGCTAGATCTTCAGGATGACTTCCTGCAACTTCTCCATCAGCGGCTGCTGCTTCACTTAGCCGTTTTATGTCATCAAAGTAATCTATAAGGATTGGAATCAACATCTCCAAAACTCCTGTTAATGTTGATATTTTCACCTCTTCCCATGAATTACAGATGTTCTTAATGGTATCTAGTACGGTGAATCCTTTCCAGAAGTTTTCAATTGACTTTGCACAGATCCACCAAAAGCAAAATATGGAGACAGCATTAGTCATCTAAATAGAATATCAAGTCAGCCACAACATTCCATTAAGACAAAGCCTAAACCAGAGCAAGGTCCTAATTCAATTCAACTATATATGCCTAAGAGATGTGAGTATGAAGTCGCAGAATAAAAGTTTAAAGCTAGCAGAGGTTGGTTTGTGAGGCTGAAGGAAAGAAGCCACCTAAGCAGAAATCATTGTCTTTGGTAAAGCTTATTTAAACTTATACTTTCATTGTGACAAAACATTGCATTTCAATATCTAGAGGTCATATGTTTTTTTGTTTGTTTGTTTTCTTTTTATTGCGTTTTAGGTTTTGAGGTACATGTGCAGAACATGTAAGATAGTTGCATATGTACACACATGGGAGTGTGTTTTGCTGCCTTCTGCCCCTTCACCCACATTTGGCATTTCTTTCCATGCTATCCCTCCCCTGCTCACCCCCCCGTCCCTCCCCTATTTCCCCCAATAGACCCCAGTGTGTAGTACTCCCTTCCCTGTGTCCATGTGTTCTCTATGAGTGAGAATATACGGTGTTTCATTTTCTGTTCGTGTGTCAATTTGCTGAGAATGATATTCTCCAGATTCATCCATGTCCCTACAAAGGACACAAACTCATCATTTTTGATTGCTGCATAATATTCCATGGTGTATATGTGCCACATTTTCCCAGTCCAGTCTAACATAGATGGGCATTTGGGTTGGTTCCAGGTCTTTGCTATTGTAAACAGTGCTGCAATGAAAATTCGAGGTCATATGTTAACAAAAACATTGTCTAATGATTAATCTCCTGTCAGTCTGATTTCATAGCCAGGGATTTCTACTTCATAAGGCTTTTCCTACCGATAGAACAAATGTGTAAAGATGGATGGATTCTCATAGTCCCATCAGTGTGGTCTGATTGAATTGTCTAAAAAGGGGGTATTATTCTTGAAGCATCCAGTTATAGAGAAGGCTGGAGAGAAACTTACCAACCTCTGCCTTTCCAGATGTGTAATTAGCCTTGTGAAATTTCCACTCTCCTCTTATTTAGCCTTGTTTCTCCAAACATTACAAATTTAACAGCATTTTCCTTTATTATTTGACAGTCTGTTTTCCTGGATCAATGCCTTCCAGAGTAATATTGCCAAACAGAACACTGGAAAAGTCATCGATTTAACCTCTCTTTTTGTTTCACTGTCTTTGACATTGAAATATATCTAGGTAAAATGGGATTTATAATATGTTGTTCTGTATTTCACATATACATTTGCATATTGTATTTTCTGCCAGTAAATTATGTGTCCAAGACTCTCAAGGTTGTATCTCTGAGAGGGGCAACTTGAAATATCCAGAGGTAATATATTATTTCATTAAATTTGAGACGTTAATCTTGTTCATCAGAGGAAGTCAAGCCAGAACCAATGTGAATAGAAAGTGACTGTTGTATAACTATGCTCCATACTGGTCTGTGATATGCAGTAATTAACCATCCTTATTCAGGACTATGTAAGGGGCAATCACCTGCTCTGTACAATGCTCTGTGCAGTGTAGACTTCCAACAAATAATGCAGAGTACCTAACTGACACCTTTTGACATATCCCTCTCTGAGTTAGAAACAAGATTCATTTTCATATAAAGCTAAGGAATAATTAAAATGTGGCTAAAGGATCCTATGCCAACTCTAACCATATTTTTACATTGGGAATTATTTTTAGGTTCATTTTAGAGGTAATGTTATGCAGAAGAAAAATCGAGTTGCATTCTCAAAGATGCTGGTGTCCTTATCTGAATACCTCTGTTTCGCTTCTTGCCTGGTGCCTTGTTGATTTCATGAAAAATTATGCATAAGGAAGTAAAATGGAAATATTCCCTAGCCATGTGCCTAGTTTGCTTTAAACTCTTTCTATGCTGTCATCTCCTTCTTTAGAATCTATTAGGAGAGACAGAGAGTGAACATAAACCAATCAAATGCATAGTGTATTTAAAACTATCTAACAATGCCAAGCAGAGGCACTCATCATCCTGCTTAAAATTCTGTATTTAACTAATTTAGCAATCATGTTCTTATATAGGAGACTTGATAGTGGAGTTGGAAAATAATGCACTTGGAAGCCAGCTGGAATAAAATGCCTTCCTAAACTTTGTAGAATGATTTTGAATAAGTCCTTAGTCTTTAAAATTAGTAAAAACCATAAGAATTTTTAATTTTTTATTAACTGAATGTATTATTTCTACCATATATGATTATATAAATATATGGAACATTTTTCATAGCAATGGAAATTAACATCAGTTAATATTATCAGTTAATGTCATCATGCAAGTAATGCCACTATAGTATTAGGACTAATTTGTTTTCTCAAATATTATTTTAAAAAAACCTTCCCCCATATCCTGTGCTTAGCAAAAGATTTCTTCACATGTAACTGAATATAATCTCAAACCTCTTTTTAACTGTCATGCATTCTGAATGAATAGGGTCTGAGTTACAAGATTTTTTTCATATGCATTATCATAAATAAAAGGAATTTTAATCAATTGCATGAAAAGAGTTACATAAATTTAGTAGTATACATAATCATGGAAATACATTCTTTATATATCATACATACTAAAGGCCCTTTCTTGGCTGTAGTACTTCACGAGGCCTAACTGGTTCACCTCAAACATGGCTAAAATATTTAAGAAGGATAAACAGCTGGTGTTTAATAATTGTTGGAAACTTATGTGTATTTGAAATGTTCTTGCACAAAATTGAAGTTATTTTACTTTATGTTTTAACCTATTAAGTATTAGAGTCCAGTATAGATGTCAACAAAACTGAACAATGTTAGAAATCTACTCTTTGAAGTGTAGAGGACAAGCCTACTTCATGAAGTCAAATAATATTCAAGAGATCAATCACATCAACTTGCTCCATGGAATAAAAATGTGTATCATGAGTACATTAATATTATGTAATATTATTAATTTCAAAATCTGAGCTCAAAGATTCAGGTTAGATAATATAATTATCATTCACATATAAAAAAAGGAAGTCTTTCTTTCCTAACTGCATTTAAAATATTTTGATCATTTTCCTACAGTTTCTACAATTCTAACAGTAAACTAAAAATCTCTCAGGGTTTCCTTTTGGAAAATGTATATCAGGACAACTGTTCTTTCATAATAAAAGAAAAATATGCTTGTTATTGCTAAGTTTTATTTTATTCCTGATACAGGAGAAAAGGTAAAGAAAGACATGGTTGATTTTTACATGTTAATTAAATTTTACAAGGCAGTTTTGTTCACTGTGGAACTTAGACTCTAAACCAAAGTAGCACATACAGATGAAAGTAGTTTTGTTTTTAGAATATGAAATAAAATATCTGAATCTAGAGTAAATTCAAAGATCTCACGGACTCCATAATAATTTAATCATTTTCATTTCATGATTGACAGGCACTCACAGGCTATTTATGGAAAGTAGAGTGTGGATGATTTAGTGTAGTACCAAGTGTTTTGAGTGGTCACTTGGGCCAGGTGAGGTAGGGACGATTATAAAACTCTTGTCCCGTGTCAATAATTAAATTGGGTTGATAATTTTTGAAATTGTGACTTTTTTCTCTGTGTTCTAACAGATTTCTTTGCCAATAATTAACTTCTTGAACTTTTAGATGATTGTATTGTTTTTGTTATTTTCATGTTTTAGTTGTCTACATTTTGAGAGAAGAGATAGACAGAAGAAAATGGGGAGGAAAGAGAGAGGGAGAGAGAGGGAACTATACAACAACACATAAGGGAAGTTGATGGCAATTATGGGAAGAAGACAATAGATGGAAGAAAAATCCTGATAAAATAATTAAAATAAGGAATAAAATAAGTGAATTAATTTTATTACATGCTAATAATTCTGATAATGATAGCAATAACCATATAGCCAGTCACTGGCTATATGCCAGTTACTCTATTAAGTACTTTGGACGGCTTTTTTCAAGTAATCTTCATAAAAATACCATAAAATGATATGTTTATATGCATTTTGCAAATAAGAAAATGACGCTTCAACACAGCAAATAACTTGCTCTAGGCCATAGAGCTAATAATTGGTAGAGCTGGGAATTGAGCCAAGATTCATTTGGCTCCAAACTACATAACTTTACCACTAGAGTGTACTGCACTGGGCTAAGCCCTTTTCTTGCATTATCTCACTGACTTATTGCAACACTCTGGACATGTACTACTAACCTCTTAATTTTGTTATTAAATAAAATTATTGAAGTTCAGAGAGGTTCATGAACTTAGGCAATTTTACCCAACCCAGCGAGGGTTTGAACCCAGGTCTTTGTCACTCGACTCTAAGGATCACATTATTTTGCTGAAATAGGTAAATTAGGTAAGAATGTTTTAGGGCCTGAGTTTCAAGAAAAGTAAAGTTTTACTATTTTCCTTATGAGCAATTCCAAGAGGAATTTCATAGTACAAATGAAGACTCTTCTGAGAGAATTGAGAGTTTAAGGTGACACAGTTGGCTCTTTGTCTTGCCTGCCTTGTAAGATATATTTTACCTCATTTGATTCATTTCTATCACCCTTTCCTGTGAGTTGTTTTGAATCCAGAATCACTTTTATCTGAATAAGAAAAAGAAAATGGAAGCCAAAAACCATATCAGCAAAGAAATGAAAGTACTTCTGTGAGGGCCTGTCTGTCAAGAACCCAGCGACGCTAAGATATAGGAGATAGAAGAAACTCACTTCTCTCCTGGAAGGTTGTAAAGTATTCTTCAGGAGCAATAAATTCTCCTCTGTGCACCTTCTAATCCACTCTCCACCATGCATCTGAGAGAGCTTTTCAAAATGCAACACTGGTCTTGGTCCACTATGGTCCTTTATTTTGAAAGCTTTCAGTGGCTTCCCATTGCTCTAAGAGAAGACAAAGCAAGGCTCCCATCCATCTCTCCAGCTTGCAGCCCTATATACTTATCAGCTACAGCCTCACTGTGCTTTGTCAGTGTGTGGTTTGCTAGGGCTTGTATTTGTGTGATACCTTTTTTTTTTTGAGATGGGGTCTTGAGCTGTCTCACAAGGTGGAGTGCAATGGTGCACTTTTGGCTTACTGCAACCTCAGCCTCCAAGGTTCAAGCCATCCTCCTGCCTCAGTCTCCCAAGTAACTGGGATTACAGGCACCTGACACCATGCCCAGATAATTTTTATATTTTTTAGTAGAGACAGTGTTTTGCCATGTTACCCAGGCTGGTCTCAAACTCCTGACCTCAGGTGATCCACCTGCCTCTGCCTCCCAAAGTGCTGGGATTACAGGCTTGAGCCACTGCACCCAGCTGTGATTTCCTCTTGCTGGGGTGCTTATTTCCTCCCCTAGCCTCATTTGTCTTATTCTCATCTATCCTTCAGGTCAAATCTAGTTTTACTTCCTAAGAATCCTTCTCTGACCTCCTTAACTAGTATAAACAGTACTTCTTCCTTGGAGCAATTATTAGGGTGGATTTTTAAAAATTAAATATTTTTCTGCCACTCTAGACTACAGGTTTTCCTAGTACACAGGAGCGTGCTTAGTCTTGTATGCTTAGCACAGTGTGTGACACAGAGCAGCTATTGTAGTGTGGTAGCTGATTTTCGAAGTCAACTTCCAATTATATCTGTTTCATGAATTCATCCTTGTCTTTGATAAGGTGACTTGATTTATCCATGGAACTTGGCAAATGTGGCATTTTGCCAGGGCTAGGATTGATCTTTAAGGTGGCCAGTGGCTTTCATTTTTGTGCTTTTTGATAACCCTGAGATTCTATGTAAGACATCCAGATACTCTACGAGAGACTCTGGGAAGAATCAATGATAAACATGGAGAGGAGATGCTCTGGTGTTACATGAGGAATGAGTAAGGCCCAGCTCTCCCAATGTCTTGGTCATGCCTGTGGTTGACTTTAGCCTCACTCACCATATGATTATATCTACATAAGATGTTCCAGGTGATACCAGAAAAATAAATCCCCAGCTGTGCCCAAGCAACCCATGCAACTGTGAGAGTTGCTTGCCACAGACCAATAGACATAAGATGCATAGTAAAAAATGTAGAATTTATAGATTAGTGTAATTTCCTCATGATTGAATTCTTGCTATTCAGGATATAGGGCAAAGTATCAAGGTCAGCCCTATAAAGATTTTTTTTTCTGGACCTGTCAGGCTCATCCTGCCCTAATACATGCTAAAAAAGAATGAAACAAAGTATCAGTCTCTAAATTCTGTATATGTGGTATATCTGAAAACACATGCAACTTAACTCTTCTTTCACTAGCCTGTATATACTACAAGAGTCACTTTTATGTGTAATATCCAATTTTACTATGTTAATACCAAAATTACTGACAGAAAGGTCTCAGGCCCCTTCAAAATACAGTCCTCTTTCCTGATATTTCTAGGATCTCCAGATGCTTTTTCAGAAGTGTCCAGAAGTATGTCTTCTGGATTACTCTTCTCCAATCTTACTTCTTTGTTGTACTTATAATTTACTAAGGCTACCATTCCTTGCTAGTGCTTTACTTTCTGGTCTTCGGAGAGAATGCTGCCTTTTTCAAGATTCCTTCTTCCTGTTTACTCATTTATGAAAAACATGAGATACCAAGCAAACTCTGTGCTGCTTTCAGTCCTGACTACATTGAATTCATAATGTGTTCTGTGCAGAAAAGTGGAAAATGTCTCTCATTTTATAGTTCAAACCAGAAGCATTACTTGGCACTGGTTCGTAGCAATTTTAGTTCCTAGATTAGTGTTTAATTCTGTTTCCTATGAATGATCTTTTGTATCTCATGGCCTCACTCTTTGAGCTCTTGATTTCTCTTTCTGGGCCATCTTTCCTTTTCCATAAAATGTACCCTATATTTTTAGATAAGTAATCTTTACAGCTCAGTTGCTGAACAGAGTCATTTAGGTGTCATGGGCCTCTTTTCATTTTGTACTGTTTCTGTCACTTTGAGGATGAACTGATATAATTTCTTTAAAACATCTGTGGGCTTTCTGTGTATCAAATTATAATTCTTGTAGACAAAATATACTGTAATTGTGTCCCATTTGAGGCTGCTGTGGTCAGATGCCCTTAAATTTCTTAAAACCAGTATTATTTAGGAGATACTGCCTAAATGGCTCACCTTACAACAAGACTTAATAGAGGATTTTTCTCCTCAACCTGGATTTTATTTTTGCCCTCTGAAACAATTTCTTACTTTGAGAACATTTTCCTGGGAGTGTCTGGGTCTTAGAAGCAGGTTTTTTTTGTTGTTTTGTTTTTATTTTTCCAAAATCCAGCAAGCCTCAGTTTATTGTTTTTCTGAAATTTTTGCCCAATATCTAAACCTTTCTTTATTTCCCTCTTGCTATTCAAGGTTCATCCTGAGTTCAGGGACTGTATTATTCCATTTCCCCACCTCTATAGACTCTGCAGAATACCCCTCTCCAAAGTCCTGTAATGATTTTCCCACGTATATCAACTCAGGCAACTAGGCGGGTGACCAAGGTCACCAGATTTCAATCACTCACATTGTGAGTTGCTGTTTAGGCTTATTTGAGACCTCTAATCACATACAACAACTGCAAGCGTGATTCTGCTGTGGGTGGATAAAGGAACCTGTACTTTTCTTCTGTTCTTATGAAATTTAGCTAATGACAAGGTACTATCCTCACTAAGTCTCAATTTGTTTATCTTTGAAATTATATCATGAAGTTACAGGATCGTTATTGTACTTAGATGTTATGTGCAGATTTGCTGTCACAAAGGAAATATTGAGTAAAATAGTCATTATTATAAACATTTTATTTATGGTGTATACACATATGTTTGTTTAGAAATCAACTAGACCCATTTGCTGGCTTTGTGAACATGGACCAGTTACTTTAGCCATCTCAACCACGTTACTTACGTTTAAGAAAGGAATAGCAATGCTTCTCATAGGGATATTAGGCCAGTAGTTCAGAGCTATTTGAAACTTTAAGAAATATATATATATATATATATATATATATATATACACACACACACACACACACACATATGTATATATATAATTTCTGGCATAGCACTATGTAATCTCTTTCTATATATATATTTGTATGACATGTATATATATATATATATATATATATATATATATATATATATATATATATGTATGCATCACTATATATCTTTATATATTTCTCCATGAGAGATCTCTCATATCTCTCTCATGGGATATATATAGATAGATTGCAAAATAAATAAATTTGCATCACTTGCAAAATAGATATAGATACGGAGATATATACATACGAATTTAAGATATATATAAATATACATATATATTTCTCTCTCATGATGAGATATATAGATATATGGAGATATATATATATATAAATTTAAGATATATATAAATATACATATATATTGATCTCAGGGTCCTATGCCAAATACTTATTTTGAGTTTTGTCATATAAGTAACAAATTCAAAACAAACCCCTTGAAGTGATTCTAATGCATAACTGGAGTGGAAAAGCACTATTTTTGAAGCTGAAGATGGCTCTTGTAAATTACCAACCTAACATGTGGAGTGCAGTAAACACTCAATAAAGTTACGGTTACATCCACTCCCTTGCACACTGCCTCCCTCCACTGCCAAGGACAAGAGCTTTGTGAATCTTTTAGGAGCCAATAGCAACCTGCCATGATTATTTTTAATAATCATGTGACATATTTTTAGCTAAATAACTAAATTACACTCAGTGACCACAAAATATATTAACTTTACAGTTGCTTGTGTTATGTATTTCCTCACTGTTTCAAATAAGATGGTTGTTTATTCAGCTTTGTGTAATAATTTGAAACATAATAAACTTTGTTTAATCAAAAATATCTCCCTTTTGCATATAAAATGCTGCCTAAAATTAACATAAGTCAGAAAATTGTATTTAATCAATACCCAATATTACTAGGCACTGTGAACCGCACTAAAGAAGGGAGTCCCAAAAATATGATGTACTGCATTGTTCCATGACAAGTGAAAAGAGACTTTCTCTCATTGGTCATTTTGCAAATCTTAAGGCATCTAATATCATTTTCATTTTGCGTCAATTGCAAAATAAATTTAAATTTGGAAAAGAAAGAGAATCATGAAGAAGATAAACTGCATCCATGATCTTACCATTTAAATTTATGGTTAACAATTTTTAAGCTTCCTTCTTAATACGATTTGTCATGCTAAATAGCAACCCACTTCTTAACAAAATGAAATCACACTGTAGATACATTGTTTAAATTGCTATTTAATATTTCAAGTAGAATTTCTGATTTCCTACAGAATTATTTTAATGACTACATGAAAACCATAATTAACCAATCTATTGTTGACTATTATATTATTTCTAATTTGCCGTCCTATAATTATGCTGTAATGAAATTTATATTATTTCCTTGAGATATGTGATTAGAAAGGGAAATACTGGCTCAATGGAGATGCTTTATTTTAAGACATGTTAACATGTATTTCCTAGTTGCCTTCGAGAGAGACAACCAATTTTACTCCTCCACAACACTTCATTTCTCAGGTTCCTTTTTTTAAAAGCTTTGTCAGTTTGATAGGTCAAAAATAGTATTTTCTTATTTTAATTTAATAGCTACAATTTTAACACCCATGGTTATTGCTTATCGTGATGTTTTTGTGCTTTAAGCCAACAGTTGAACAATAACTATTACCTCAAAAGTACACTTTGACAACAGTTTTTTTTTTTGTTGTTATTGTTTTTGTTTTTGTTTTTTTTTTTGAGACAGAGTTTTGCTTTTGTTACCCAGGCTGGAGTGCAATGGCGCGATCTCGGCTCACCGCAACCTCCGCCTCTTGGGTTCAGGCGGTTCCTGCGTCAGCCTCCTGAGCAGCTGGGATTACAGGCACGCACCACCATGCTTAGCTAATTTTTTGTATTTTTAGTAGAGACGGGGTTTCACCATGTTGACCAGGATGGTCTCGATATCTTGACCTCGTGATCCACTCGCCTCGGCCTCCCTAAGTGCTGGGATTACAGGCTTGAGCCACCGTGCCCGGCCTGACAACAGTTTCACATTTATTGTTTCATATAATATCCCCAGCAGCCTTAGGAGATAAATAGTAGAACCAATAATCATTAAAGTATGTCACAAACCATAACAATTAGTTCTAAAAGTATTCACACATTGAACTCCCAGTTTCAAAATTAAGGTGAATATTTTTAGTAAGACCTGCCATTCACAGAGTTCTTACTAAAGGTCTTCTTTTGATGAAAAAGAAGGCATTTGTTGCCTAGGACTGATCCCTTTTGGATAAAGATCAGAAGCTATTATTTCGTTCTGGCCTGGTGAGAACATGAGCTAACTGCTGATCTGACAGTTTGTTTCTTCTTAGGTTAAGCTTTCTTTGGGCCAACTTCCATAATTTCAATTTCTGTAGCATTACACTGTACTGTATTATACATGCTATGTTCTATTTAAATCTAGGCATTATTTTTGCCAATGCTTCTGTCTACCACTGTTTTTAGTATTTTATATGTTTTTTTAAATTATAATAGTAACACATTCTCATTGCAAAAAGTACAGAAATGTACAAAATCAAAGTAAATGATTCCCCCTTCTTTGGCCTTCAATTCCATCTCTAGAATCAGCCATCATTAGCAGTATGATTTTCATCCTTTGGTATTTTCTAATATATTTTGTACACAGTTGGGCCGATTCTATACTTAAGTTATAGTGCATGATTTTCTCATTTGTTATTTTACCGTATTCAAACTTACTTCAGAGTATGCTATTGGGGGAATATAAAATTTAAATTTGGACTGGGTGCAGTGACTCACACCTGTAATCCTGGCACTTTAGGAGGCTGAGGTGGGCAGATCATTGGAGGACAGGAGTTCAAGACCAACCAGGAGTTTGAAACAAGCCTGGCCAACATGGCAAAACTCCTCTCTACTAAAAATACAAAAATTAACCATGGTGTGATGCTGCCCACCTGTAATCCAAGCTACTTGGGAGGCTGAGGCAGGAGAATCACTTGACTCTAGGAGGTGGAGGCTACAGTGAGCTGAGATCCAGTCACTGAGCTCTAGCCTATGCAACAGAGTGAGAGTACGCCTAAAAAAAATAATTTAGTGCCTTATAATGAAGATTTGTTCTTCTCCAGTATACTCGCCAATATTAAAATAAAAATCCTCATATGCCAGTATATTTCTAGATTAAATTGCTATAAGTTTATTGTTAACATAAACTGCTGAAAGTTCAGTTGAAGTTGATTCACACTTACAACTTTGCTAGACATTACCATATCTTTTTAAAAAATAAATTTCCAAAATATCCATCCATCGGTTATTATAGTATCTATCTTCATACTCTCACCAACAATGAATATATTTATTAGTGTTTATATTGTTCATCCCAATAGTAAAAAAAAAGTGTTTTAATTTGCTTTTAATTGGCATAAGGTTAGCCTATTTTTTTTTTTTTTGAGATCAAGTTGCACTCTTATTGCCATGGCCAGAGTGCAATGCCACCATATTTGCTCACCTCTCCTTTGCCTCCTGGATTCAAGTGATTCTCCTGCCTCAGGCTTCTGAGTAGCTGGTATTACAGGCTTGCAACACCACACCCACCTAATTTTGTATTTTTGGTAGAGACAATGTTTCTCCATGTCTGTCAGGCTGGTCTCGAACTCCAGAACTCAGGTGATCAGCCTTGCCTTGGCCTCCCAAAGTGCTGGGATTACAGGCGTGAACCATTGCACTGGTGCAGGTTGACCATTTAAAAAAATATATTTAGGGCTATTTGGATTTTAGTTTTAGTTAGCTGCCTTTTCATATTTGTTGCTTAGTATTCTATTGAACTTTTAGACTTTTCTTCCTGATTTGCAAGCTTTCAAATATATACCTAAGCTAGATATTTTATCTAATCATGTGTTAATATATGTTTCTCAGTCTTCAAACTATTTATGTAATTTTTTGCTGTTGAGAAATTCTAATATTTTATGTGGACTTATTTTAATGCTATTAGTTTTCCTATTATACCTATGAAGGCAATCCCTATTCCAGTATTAGTAATATTTTTAATACACGTACTGTTATTGTATCTTTTATTTTTGTTTTTCAACCTTACATCTTGATTAAAATAGGATTTATTGTCAAGTAAAGCAATAAGAGTATATATTTAGTAGACCCATCCTGTGTGTTTTACGTGTGTGTGTATGTATACTTCCCTAAATTAACAGCTAGTTGTTCTAGTGTTTTCATTAAACAATCCTAAATAACTTAGTAAATTTTAAGTCATTTAAAATGATACCTTAATCATATAATACAGTTTTCTAAATTTATTTATTTTGGGACCTTATACATGTTCATTTAATTGTTAGCTTATTGTTGTACCAATGCTCTTTTTTTTTTTTTTGAGATGGAGTTTCGCTCTTGTTACCCAGGCTGGAGTGCAATGGCCAATCTCGGCTCAGGGCAACCTCCACCTCCTGGGTTCAGGCAATTCTCCTGCCTCAGCCTCCTGAGTAGCTGGGATTACAGGCACACGCCACCCATGCCTAGCTAATTTTTTGTATTTTTAATAGAGACGGGGTTTCACCATGTTGACCAGGATGGTCTCGATCTCTTGACCTTGTGATCCACTCTCCTCGGCCTCCCAAAGTGCTGGGATTACAGGCTTGAGCCACCGCACCCGGCCCCAATGCTCTTATTTTAATTACTATGAAATTATAAGATATTTTATATCTTGTAGAACTAATTCTATCCAAATTCTTTCCTAATTTTTATGGCTATTTTTATATTATTTTTCATATAAACATTATAATTTTTTTCAGATGAGAATAAAAAGATAGCAGTTAAATGAAGATTTTCATGATTAAACTTTGAGAATATAGAAGAGAGCAAATACTATTTCATTTGGCCACATTCCCGTTGGCTGTTGGAATAGATAAATAGTTTAGATTTTCAGCAACTTGCTTTATCTAATTGTTTACAGTTTTATTCATTAGCAGCTACTTCACTGATCAGAGGAAGTTTTCTTGTAATGAAATAGGCTAATTCCATTACTGTAAATGTGTGAAAGAAGTAAAATGACAAGTTTTCATTCAGTAGTTTTAAGATTTCTGTTCATGTGAAAAGCCACACAGCTGTATATGGTCTGCTCGCTCTTGGATTCTCAAAGAAACGGGAAAGGCAAAGAAACAACCTACATAGAGAAAATTATGAGTCAGAGCGTGTAGTAACTTCTACTTCAACTCACCCTTATAAGTTGAATTAAGTTGAATAAACTAAATTAACTTGTACTCTTAAGCTCAGATTTCTTAAAATTAGAGCCATTAAATGCAAGTCAAATGAAGAGCATAGGGAACTACCTTTCTAAACACAGAACATATCTAACTTATGTCATTTAAGATCTGAACTTTCAGATCTGAACTTTCAGATCTTAAATGACATAAGTTAGATATGTTAGGATCAGAATGTGAAAGAGGGGAGGGAGTTAAAATGCTGTTTCTTTGAAGAGAGGTATCATTGGGTTTTGAGCTCCCACTTCCTCTTTGAGATAATAACTTTGCTGCTTTTCTACTCCAAGCCTAGTAAAGCAAGTGTCAAGAGAATCCCTCAGACAAAACTGCAATGTTTTCCTTGCATTTGGTGACCACTGCCTGACATACATCTGAAATACAAAGTCAACTCTTGGGTGGAATTATGTACTACCCAGGAAATTTGGAAGCCAGGAGAAAGGTTATCTTTTTGATGATGGAATCAAGAAAATGACTTCATTAAGGTGGGTGTTCATTCTCAAAGTTTACAGGGCACAGATAAGCAAGAGTGTTTGCAGTGGACCATAACCCAGAAAGAGGTTGCTTTGAATCCTCTCTAATGACACTGCCTGAAAAAGTAAGACCTGAGCAGAAAAGAGCAGTAAATCTATTGTTGTTTGACCAGAGGTAGAGAAAGGAAATGCAAGGTGTGTAACAGAATATAGCTTCATCTACTCAAGCTAAGGCAACTTCAGGAAGTAAGGAGTCAATGGTTGTTAATCCCAAGGAGCCAATGGAAACTTGTGCATCAGAGAAAGCATAAGCCACATCCACCCAGGGTCATCAGCTTTAAACATCTGCCTCAAAAAGAACTGGAAGCCACCAACGAAGTAAAAATAGACCCGTCTCCTTACTTATTTTTCTCCCATCTGCCAAATCTTCCCTGTACTCAGATTTAACCTTATCCAATTAAATCAACAGAAAATAGAGGAAGAGGTAAGACTATAAAGGAGAAAAAAAAATACCTCCCTTCCTCCACTATAAGACTTGAGCCTGAAGATGGCCCATTTTATCTAAGAAATATTTTAAATATGCTAATTCGAAAGTAAAATGTGATTACAATTTTGGACTGAAAATGCTAATACTGTTTACGTTATTTAAAGTGAGCCTAGGATTGTTATTATCTAAGACAGAGCCAGAAGTCTTGAATGCTGTCATGATTTTGTCCAGGAAAAGATAAAGCCTCCCCCCTCTAAATAAAACATAAAATGGTGATGAGAAATATGCTGATAGCAATACATTCTAGTCAGTGAAATGAACAGTTAACAAATAAAAAACTGTATGAAATTATAATTTAATATTAATTTTAGACCAAAATAATTATTTTTACATGTAACTGAGATATCCTGGAGTCCTGAGAAAATATCTTATTTCTCTAAGCTAAATCTTTTTTGCCTAATTTAAATCCATGAGTCTTGAGCCATCCCCCAACTCAACTCAGAAACTAGTATAACGATTGAAAATTTTGAGGCAAGTATCTGAACTCTGGATTCTTGGATTCTGTCCTCTTGGAGAACGGATGCTTGGCATATTCTGTTCCTCTGAATGTTTTTCTGTGGAAACTGAGGATGGATAATTATGACCTCTGTCCATCAGAGTCTCCTCCATGGTATCCCTCCTACTCCCTACAGTATGCTACACTCTCCAGTGACTCTCTGTTGGAAAGGTTAATATACAGAATATTTGTATTTCTTTAAGCTCACAGAAGTTATATTCTCTCATTCAGCTATTCATCCATACATTTATTTATCCATGTATTAATCGTTCACTTAAATTTATATTTTACAACATGCCAGATGATAAATGTTCGAAACAAATGGGAGCAATGAAATTACTCCAAAATGCTAAATGGAAGGTTTGCACACTCGGAATTGTGGGCAAAAATAACACATAAGTGTTTGTCACATGTTTTCATCATGTAAATAGGGGGATATGTGAGGAAGATTAACAATGACAATTTCTTTGGAGAGGGTTATTGGTAAAAGTGCCCATGTCACTTTTTTCTCTTCAAGAGGCCACGGTTTACTGCCAGTCTCTGGAAGTGAGTTTATAATGACCAGCTAGATAGTACACGGCACCATGGAACATTGCAGAGAGATTTTCATCCAAACATATCAAAAGAGCCCACAAAAGACATCATGAAAGAAAAAGACAGCATTTAAATATCCATCTTTTTGAGGCCATTATCTTCAGATTAAAACCACACTAATAAAACAAGGCCTTTTAAACGTCTTTATCTCTAACCCTTACTGTCTACTGAGACCAACTCCTGAAATAACAGAAATAAAAAATTAAGAATGTGATAGAATGGTGAATCAAGAAAGAAAGGAGACATAGAACATGCTTACTTGTTTGTGTCAACCTCTGAGTCTTGGGTCATACAAGGATTGTGACAGGGAATTAAGAAGCCTTAAATTAAAAGACTGAAGCTTTGGTATTAGATTGTATTGAGCTTTATAATATCTAAAGATGGGCATAGACAATATGGTGAAAATATTTCAGGGTTTCACAGTAACCAGTTTAGCATTTTCAAGAAATTGGTTATACGGTATGTTTAAGGAGCTTAATACCTAGAAAGATAAAGAAGCTGCATATAAATAAAGTGTAATTCATTTATTCAACCAGTATTTATTGTCCATGTGCTATATGCTAGGCAGGGTTCCGTGTATTGGGAATATAGCATGAACACTGTGTTAGATGCCTTAATAAATACTTAAGAAGAGGTACCTTGAAATTAAAGAAGTTATTAATTCTGTCCTAAGGTCTGTGGGAAAGCTTTGTGAAGGTAATGTTTTTACATACCTTCACAGAGGCAGAAGTTTGTCAACAAAGGAAGCATACCAGGCAGCAGAAACTGTATGTTTAGAGGGAAAAAGGGAAAAGCTTGAAACAGTATAGTAGCCATGTGCTGCGAGTCAGAATAATGTCTTGGGGAAAGCATGAATATTGAGTCAAACAGAGCTAAATTTACATCTAGGTGAAATCTTAGCTGAGTAACAGCTAACAATTGTATGAGCCTATCTGAAGTTGTCAAGGTTGTGGGTGGTATTCAGATCTTTTCTAATATGCACTTTACCAAAGTTAGAATACTTCAAATAACACTTTTGCCTTATAGGAGAACATCTTACATTACAAAAATTACATATTTTTTTCTAAGCAGTAATTGTTTACCTATAATTTTTATAAAGACAGAGAAATAAACCAAGTCATGATTAAAGAGTAAAAGGTATCATAAATGATAAAACTATTAGTCATAATGCAGAGGTACATGTTTATAGAGATGCATGCTTATATAGTTTGGCTCTATGTCCCCACCCAAATCTCATCTTGAATTGTATTCCAGTAATTCCCACATTTTATGGGAGGGACCAGGTGGGAGATAATTGAATCACAGGGGTCATTTCCCCCCATACTATTCTTGTGGTAGTGAACAAGTCTCATGAGATTTCTTGGTTTCATAATGGGCTTCCACTTCGCTTCTGACATATTCTCCCTTGCTGCCACCCTGTAAAAAGTGCCTTTCATCTCCCACCATGATTGTCAGACTTCCCAAGCCACGTGGAACTGTGATTCCATTAAAGCTTTTTTCTTCCCAGTCTCTGGTATGTCTTTATCAGCAGCATGAAAATGAACTAATACAGTAAATTGGTGCCAGTAGAGTGGGGCACTGCTGAAAAGATACCAAAAAACGTAGAAGCAACTTTGAAACCAGATAACAGTTAGAGGTTGGAACAGTTTGGATGGCTCAGAAGACTGAAAAAAATGAAAAAGTTTGGAACTTCCTAGAGACTTGTTGAATGGCTTTGACCAAAATGTGAATAATGATATGGACAATAAAATCAAGGATGAGGTGGTCTCAGATGGAGATGAGGAACTTTTTGGGAACTACAGCAAAGGTAACAATTGTTATGTTTTAGCAAAGAGACAGGCAGCATTTTACACTTGCACTAGAGATTTGCAAAACTTTGAACCTGAGAGAGATGATTTAGGGTATCTGGTGGAAGAAATTTTTAAGCATCAAAGCACTCAAGAGATGACTCGTATGCTTTAAAGGCATTCAGCTTTAAAAGGGAAACAGAGCACAAAAGTTCAGAAAATGTGCAGCTTGACAATAGGATAGAAAAGAAAATTTCATTTTCTGAGGAGAAATTCAAGCTCACTGCATAAATTTGCATAAATAACAAAGAGTGAAATGTTAATCACCAAGACAATGGAGAAAATTTCTCCAGGGCATGTCAGAGACCTTTGTGGAAACCCCTCCCAGCACAGAACCAGAGGCATGGGAGGAAAAAATGGTTTTGTGGGTTGGGCCCAAGATCCCTCTGCTATGTGCAGTCTAGGGACTTGGTTCCCTGCTTCCTTGCCACTCAGGCATGACCAAAATGGGCCAGGGTACAGATCATCCTGTTGCTTTAGCGGGTTCAAGCCCCAAACCTTGGCAGCCTCCACGTGGTGTTGAGCATGCAGGTGCATGGAAGTCAAGAATTGAGGTTTGGGGAACTCCTCCTAGATTCACAAGGATGTATGGAAATGCCTGGATGTCCAGGCAGAAGTTTGCTAAAGGAGCAAGGCACTTATGGTGAACCTCTGCTTGGGCAGTGAGGAAGGGAAATGTAAGGTGGATACCCCCACAAAGAGTCCCCACTGGAGCATTGCCTAATGGAGCTATGAAAAGAGAGACAGTGTCCTCCAGACCCCAGAATGGTAGATCCATTGACAGCTTGCACTGTGTCCCTGGAAAAGCCACAGACCCTCAACACCAGCTTGTGAAAGCAGCCAGAAGGGAGGCTTTACCCTGCAAAGCCAGAGGGGTAGAGCTGCTGAAGACCATGGCAACCTAGCTCTTGCACCAGCATGACTTGGATTTGAGATATAGAATCAAAGGAGATTATTTTCAAGCCTTAAGATTTGACTGCCCCACTGGATTTTGTACTTGCATGGGGCATGTAGATCCTTTATTTGTGCCTATTTATCCCATTTAGAATGGCTGTATTTACTCAATGCCTGTACCCTCATTGTATCTAGGAAGTAACTAACTGTGTTTTGATTTTACAGTTTCATAGATGGAAGGGAGTTCACTGTCTTGAATAAGACTTTGGACTGTGAACTTTTGATTTTATGCTGAAGTGAGTTAAGACTTTGGGGAACCGTTGGGAAGGCAAGATTTGTTTTGAAATTTGGCAGGGGCCAGATGTTAAATGATATGGTTTTTCTCTGTGTCCCCACCCAAATCTCATCTTGAATTATACTCCCATAATTCCCATGTGTTGTGGGAGGGACCCAGTGGGAGATAATTGAACCCTGGGGGCAGTTTCCCCCATACTGTTCTTGTGGTAGTGAATAAGTCTCATGAGATCTCATGGTTTTATCAAGGGTTTCCACTTTCACTTCTGCCTCATTCTCTCTTGCTGCCACCATGTAAAAAGTGTCTTTTGCCTCCACCATGATTGTGAGGCCTCTTGAGTCACATGGAACTGCGAATCCATTAAACTTATTTTTCTTCCCAGTCTCAGGTATGTCTTTATGAAAGAAAGCATGAAAATGGACTAATACATAATCATATATTTAAGTAATCACAAATATTCTTTATTGAACAGTGGATTATATATATATCAGACATTAAACTACATGGTCTAGATACTTTACCTTAATTCTTCCAACAATCTTATGCCATTGGTATTATAGTCCAAACATCTCATTGTGTTGAAAATGAGACAGGTTAAGTAACTCGTCCCCAGTTACGTACCTACTAGGTAACACACCAGTTTTCTCTGATTCCAGAATCTAAAACCTTATGCATCATTGAACATTGTTCATTATTTGGATTAGGCTTTATTACAATTTTAATTCCCAGAATTTTATTGTAATCTCTGGGAAGCTAGGCCAGGGAGAGAGGATGGGTAAGAGCTCACCCAATGATCACTTCTCTCTGATTCCTACGTTTTGTCCCTGGCCTGGATCTCAGTAGGTTTCTTAACTTTCTCTCCCATGGTGATGCTGTTGCTTCATCTGATACACTCTTAACAAGCATCAGAGGCCAACTTTGTTGTTGATCCAGCCTGGTTGTTAAGGTTCTCTCGATATAACTACTCATTTCCCCTTTTATGTTTCTTTGGCTTTCCTTCAAATCGATCCTTTGGTGTCTTCTTAATATGTTAGGTTATATCTAAACTCCCAATAGGTACCCAATTTAGAGATTATAATCTCAGTTACTATTTTCATCAACATCAACATCATTATTTTCTCCATAATTATCAATATACTGGTTAGATATTGAGAACATCTTCTGTGGCTCTTTTGTTGATGTCAACAACGTAGGAATTATATGAAAATGTCACCTAGTAGGCAAATCTATGGCTTCCTTCCTAGTGGTAGAATACACTGTGGACTATGTAGGATTCACTCTTTCCAGTGATCATTTACATGGCCATTTTTACCCAAAGATTTACTTGGAAGTAGAGACCAGGTGTGCAGTGTGATGGTTCCCATATGACACTTGCTGAGCAGGATGCTTGGATATGCAGTTGCATTTTCTGACTCTGTCAGTATGGGGATATTTTTGTTTACCTGGTGGCCATATGGAAGTTATACCAGTTCAGTCTAGGGGTTTGTCAGGTTATTTCTTTGGACAGTACAGCCAAGACATGCTGCTCACCTAAGTGCTATCAGTTTCAGCTTCAAATGTGTATAGTTTCTGCCAAGACTGACATCTCATTTTCCCATCCTCTCTCCAGCAGGGAGGCTCTCCTGCCAAGCCCACTTAAAATAGCTTCTTCTGTTGTGACTGGTACTTGTTAACTCCTTTGGGGCAGACAACTTCTAAATTCGAAGTCATGATATCACCTTTTATAAAATTAATGTACAATGAAAAATCCCCTGGTAACATGGGCAGAGGGAAGGAACAATTCTAACCTTCTATCATCTCAAGGTTTTGACGGTTACTTAAATGCACTATGTAGGGGCCTTACCCACAATCACTGAGATCATTTAAAGGCTGTTTTTCTAATGAATTCCACTTAGTCCAGTAAAAATGTTCCAGAGATCTCATTGTGTGTTTAAATTTGCATACATAAATTTCTTGTGAATGACACCATCTTATGAACATTCCTGAGGGACTTAAGTGTTTAAGATAATCATTACTTAAGAGTAATGTTTAAAACAATGATTCTGAATACTTGTTTCATGGGAAGCATTTTGCATTTATTCTGAGTTGGTTCTCACCACAACATTGCTAAGTAGCAATTATTACATTTTATGAGAAAGCCAAATATACTAATTTTATCTTCCAAGGCCATAGACCTAAGATGGATAGGCTTGTAATCTACATTTGCTAATGCTAAAACCTAAATTCTTTTCATATTTATTTTCAATATTAAAATGAACAAAAGTAATGAAACCATTTGAAGAATAAATACACCTATATAATGCAGAATATTACTCAAACTTCACCTAACCTTCTCTTTTTTTGTGGCATCAGTAGCAGTGGGAGCAGTGTAAAAGTAATGGTGTACAGGAAGGTATTTTTAATTTGGGTGCTATATTTGGAAGGTACCCTAGAATTCCTTCAGTCTAATTCCCTTGTAGTATTACTTCCAGGAGTGTGGTCTAGGGAGGTTAACTCACTTGACTAATTCTACATATTATTTGCGGGGGGCAGCTTTAGGAACAGAACTCAGCCATTCTGACTTATGATACAAAATGGAATAGCTAAATTTGTCTTGACTTCGAACTCCTAGCAGGTGGTCTCCATGATCACTCAAGTAATTGCACAAGCTGAGATTGTTAAACATAAGGAATTAATCATGTCAATAATTTAATATTTTGTTTTGTTAGTTGACAAATAAGATTTACAGAAGTGTTAAGAGTAGCACAATTTTATTAAAGGTGCATTTTCTCATACCATAAAATGAAAAGTCAGAAATAATGGTCTATAAATGCAAAATTTATTTTTTAGAGATTTTTTAGGTGTTGTCTTTGGTTTTTGTGAGAACTGAGGTCTTTGTCCTGGGGATTTGTGCCTTACTTCTGACTTTGGCCTTTACAGGAGAAAACTAAATGTCAATAGAGACTATTTGTGACTTCTGAGGATTTCTGCTTTGGTAATCCCAGGTGTTAAGAGCACAAAACAATTCTGAATAAAGTCCAAGGTCAGCTGCTGTGCAAATGGGAGCCACACTGTTACGGCCTTTCTTCCAGCCAGAAAATCCAGCTGTAAAGTTTGTGATGAAGATGTAGCATGGTGACATTTCTTTTGTAGCTTCACCTTTTCAAACTTATTAATTTTTTTTAGATTATCAGTCTTCAAATGTTTCTCCTCACCTTTATCATCAAGAAGCAAATATGCAATGGAGATATTAGTATATCCATGAAAATTATGTGTTTATGTTTTAGTTTATTCTTTCTACATAAATAATTGATCACTTTTGATGATTTAGTTGCCTATCACACTTCTCTCCTTTCCTCCCTATCCTTCCCTGATACTTTCAAATCAATAATATTTAAATCAATTGTTCAAAGCAAGACCTAACAGAAAATGGGTTTTGACAGAGATGATGGTCTTCAGGAGCCGTGAGAGGACACTGAGAGCACAGTTTGTGTAGCACTTTGTCTCCAGGATAATAGCCATCACTTTCCATAGCATTCATAAAAATTATTCTGAAATTGATTGGAAAACTGAACTTTTTTAATCTTCTAGTATATTCAAAATAGACATGAGCACATACGAACTCACTCTCAATCACAGTTTCTCACCTTGGGTCAGAGGGTGATTGGATTAACAACCCTAAGTGTCAAACATCTGAACACATGGTCTCAAAGTCTCCCCGTGTTTCCACCTCCCTAGTGATCATCTCAGTCGTTCTTCCTGTCACTGCTGAATGTGAAGACATAATTCGGGTGTGTATAAAGGCAGAAAGATGTTTGACAACCGTAAATTGAGATCCGTTTGCCTTTGTCTGGTATATTTTCCCTCTGAGTCTTAAGGAGGATGATCTGTGTGTATTTAAGTCTCTGATGAGAAAAAAAAGAATATGAAATAGGTTTTCCTATATTCAATGTAAAATATTTAAAATAATATATCTTCATGAGACTACTTACAAAATAAACTCTGGAAAAATAGATATGTTAATACCTTTGACTGCAGTAATCATTTTACAATGTACATATATATCAAAATATCACTTTATACACCTTAAATATATATAGTTTTTGTTAGTTACACTTCACAAATCTGGAAGAAAATAAGTTTGTGATCAAATGAAAGACAAATAGTAGAGTCCACGTTCACAGAGCTGAGTGACAAAATCTAAAATAATTCATGTAGATCAGGGAGGTAAAAATGAAGTAATTATTTTTTCTGTCTTCTGTTCTTCACCTTATGCTTTAAGACACTTTGGCCAGGCACAGTGGCTCAGATCTTAAGCCTATCACTTGAGAGGCCAAGATGAGTGGATCACCTGAGGTCAAGAGTTCAAGCCCAGCCAGGCAAACATGGTGAATCCCCTTCTCTATTAACAATACAAAAATTAGCCAGGTGTGGTGGCACATGCCTATTGTTCCAGCTACTTGGGAGGCTGAGGCAGAATTGTTTGAACCCAGTGGGCGGAGGTTGTAGTGAACTGAGATCAAGTCACTACACTCCAGCCTTGGCAATCGTGTGAGAGTCTGTCTAAAAAAAAAAAAAAGACATTTTACATTTTTATTGAGAACTTTAATAAAATAAATGTCCAAAGTTCTGGAGTTTCCAGTACTATTTTCCAGTAGTGGATATTAAGTTGCATTCTAACACAGATCCTGAAAGATTATTTTACCAAATTTCTTAAATCAAGTTCTGACTAGCAACAACAATTCAAAGATTACTGGTAGAAAGTTGCCAACTAGATAGGGTCTTACTTGCTATGTTGTCAGTGATCTGTCAGGATTTTCACAGTCATCTTCTCCCTTCCAAGTGCATCTTGAAGGCATTTTCTAAGCCTTGAGCATCCAGCTAGGGAGGTAATTTAACATGTAATATCTCAACTTGGAGAATTTTCTTTTTTCCATTATACTTTAAGTTTTGGAGTACATGTGCAGAATGCACAGGTTTGTTACATAGGTATACACATGACTTGGTGGTTTGCTGCATCCATCCCCCCATCGCCTACATTAGATATTTCTCCTAATGTTATTACTCCCCAATCCCCCTACCCCCTACTATCCATCCCCTGACCTCGCCACCCCCAACAGGCCCCAGTGTGTGATGTTCCCCTCCCTTTGTTCATGTGTTCTCATTGTTCAACAGCCACTTGTGAGTGAGAAGATGCAGTGTTTGGTTTTCTGTTCTTGTGTCAGTTTGCTAAGAATGATGGTTTCCAGATTCATCCATGTCCCTACAAAGGACATGATCTCATCCTTTTTATGGCTGCATAGTATTCCATGGTGTATGTTTGCCACATTTTCTTTATCCAATCTGTCCTTGATGGGCATTTGGGTTTGTTCCAAGTCTTTGCTATTGTAAACAGTGCCACAATAAACATACCTATGGCTGTGTCTTTATAGTAGAATTATTTATAATCCTTTGGGTATATACCCAATAATGGGATTGCTGGATCAAATGATATTTCCATTTTTAGATCCTTGAATCACCACACTGTCTTCCACAATAGTTGAACTAATTTACATTACCACCAACAATGTGAATTTCTCCACATCCTCTCCATCATCTGTTATCTCCTGATTTTTTAATGATTGCCATTCTAACTGGCATGAGATGGTATCTGAATGTGGTTTTGATTTGCATTTCTCTAATGACCAGTGATGGTGAGCTTTTTTTCATATGTTTGCTGGCTGCATAACAGTCTTGTTTTGAAAAGTGTCTGTTCATATCCTTCACCCACTTTTTGACGGTTTTTTTTTTCTTGTAAATTTGTTTAAGTTCTTAGTAGATTCTGGATTAGCACTCTGTCAGATGGTTAGATTGCAAAAAACTTTTTCCCATTCTGTTGGTTGCCAGTTCACTCTAGTAATAGTTTCTTTTGCTGTGCAGAAGCTGTTAAGTTTAATTACATCCCCATTTGTCTCTTTCGGCTTTTGTTGCCATTGCTTTTGGTGTTTTAGTCATGAAGTACTTGTCCATGCCTAAGTCCTTAATGGTATTACCTAGGTTTTCTTCTAGAATTTTTATGGTGTTAGGTCTTATGTTTAAATCTTTAATGCAGCTGGAGTTAATTTTATATATAAGGTATAAGGAAGGGGATTCCAGTTTCAGCTCTCTAGTTATGGCTAGCCAGTTTTCCCAACACCATTTAGTAAATAAGGAATCTTTCCCCCATTGCTTGTTTTTGTCAGGTTTGTCAAAGATCATATGGTTATAGATGTGTGGCATTACTTCTGAGGCCTCAGATCTGTTCCACTGGCCTATATCTCTGTTTTGGTACCAGTACCATGCTATTTTGTTTACTGTGCCTTGTAATATACTTTGAAGTCAGGTAGCATGATGCCTCCAGTTTTTTTTGATTGTTTGGTTTTTTGTTTTGTTTTGTTTTGCTTAGGATTGTCTTGGCTATGCAGGCTCTCTTTTAGTTACATATGAAGTTAATGTGTTTTTTTTTCAATTGTGTGAAGAAAGTCAATAGTAGCTTGATGGAGATAGCATTGAATCTATAAATTACTTTCAGGAGTATGGCCATTTTCAAGATATTGATTCTTCCTCACCATGAGCATGGAATGTTTTTCCATCTGTTTATGCCCTCTCTTATTTCCTTGAGCAGTGGTTTATAATTCTCCTTGAAGAGATCCTTCATATCTCTTGTTAGTTGTATTCATAGATATTTTATTCCCTTTGTAGCAATTGTGAATGGGAGTTCACTCATGATTTGGCTCTGTGTTTTTCTGTTATTGGTGTATAGGAATGCTTGTGATTTTTGCACATAAATTTTGTATCCTGAGACTGCAGAAGTTGTGAATACTTTGCTGAACAGTGTGGTATCCAAATAAAAAAAGATATAGTAGCTGCTCAACAACTCCTCACTATTTTAAATGTAGCAGGAATGGTTCTTATTCTCCCAGGAAAGAGGAGATCCTTATTTTCTATATCATAAATGTATCATCCTCTTTATCAATGCATGCAATTTATAGTTAATCATGTCTATATGTGTGGTTTAATCTTGAATTACTGCTTATGCATGCTGGATGTATAAACAAAGTCTGATTTATGTCATGTAAAATAGAAATATAGAAAACTATAATACCATTGCATAAATGAGATAATTTATGCAAAGTCCCTAATGTGGTACCAATATATAAATGTCAACATACATTAATTCCTTTCCCTCAGAAACCATCACTTCTGTGTCTTGAAATGCAAATTTCTGCAAATGTTTATCAGGTATACTCAAATAAATATATTCCAGCATTATTTGTTGTTAACTGATTTAAAAAGCAATGCATGAACTTTGAAGAATATTTGGATATTACAGGATTTAGTATAAAAGACAAATAAAAATAACTTTTTCAGTTTGAGTACTGTCAGAAAACAGATGGCATACTCAGTCCAAGTAATTTTGCAACGCTTACAGAAGCTAAGAAGTTTTCTAGAGGACCAATACTGGAGAGCCATTACTACTACTAAGCCTGAGAGGAGAAGTAGAGGGAATGGTTACTGGAACCCCTCAATGGTTATTGGAACCAGGAATATGGAGAGGGCTGCTCGACAGAAGCCTTGGCCTTCATTAGATAAATGTAGCTAAACCACCGTGGCTTGGTGGGGATAGAGAAAATTCATTCCCTGATGTCATCTTTCTACTACTTCTGACAGTTGGTAACTTTTGGCAACTTCTTTTTTTTTTCTTTTTATTGCGTTTTAGGTTTTGGGGTACATGTACAGAACATGCAAGATAGTTGTATAGGTACACACGTGGCAGTGTGTTTTGATGCCTTCTGCCCCTTCACCCACATTTGGCATTACTCCCCATGCTATCCCTCCCCCGCTCCCTCCCCCTCTGTCCCTCCCCTATTTCCCCCAATAGACCTCAGTCTGTAGTACTCCCTTCCCTGTGTCCATGTGTTCTCATTGTTCATCACCCGCCTATGAGTGAGTATATACGGTGTTTCCTTTTCTGTTCTTGTGTCAATTTGCTGAGAATGATGTTCTCCAGATTCATCCATGTCCCTACAAAGGACACGAACTCATCATTTTTGATTGCTGCATAATATTCCATGGTGTATATGTGCCAC
>CM052657.1:93988842-94061159 GCA_028533165.1 Leontopithecus rosalia | reverse complement strand
TCTTTCAGTCTGTTATTGGTGTATAGGAATGCTTGTGATTTTTGCACATTGATTTTATATCCTGAGACTTTGTTGAAGTTGCTTATCAGTTTCAGGAGTTTTTGGGCTGAGACAATAGGGTCTTCTAGATATACTATCATGTCATCTGTAAATAGAGACAATTTGGCTTCCTCCTTTCCTATTTGAATACCCTTTATTTCTTTTTCTTGCCTGATTGCTCTGGCTAGAACTTCCAGTACTATGTTGAATAGTATATTTATAGACTTGCATATGTTGAACCAGCCTTGCATCACTGGGATGAATCCTACTTGATCATGATGGATAAGCTTTTTGATGTGCTGTTGCAATTGGCTTGCCAGTATTTTATTGAAGATTTTTGCATCTATATTCATCATGGATATTGGCCTGAAGTTTTCTTTTCTTGTTGAGTCTCTGCCAGGTGGTAACTCCTTTTAACTGAAACTTAAGCCAGAGAGCTAGGAAATCATAAAAAGGAGAATGTAAAGGTCAGTCTCCCAAGATTTAGAGTAAAATGGAGAAAGGTAAACAGTATATTTAGGGAGGCTGAGAGGATATAGTCAGCACCCAGAATGATTTGATCTTTCTAACTGGTAATTCAGCATTCCACTTAAATGCACTTTATAACCTTAGTTGGTTGGTCTTGCTGAGGATTAGGCTCAACATTTTTATGCTATCAGCTTGTATCAGATTATAAAAAGTACATATAATTCACTGCTTATGTTATATAGTTGTTACTATTTATTTGTTTTAATATTTTTTCAAGCTTCTAAGAATTTATAATGCAGACTTATCTCAACATCTTGAACAATTCTGAGTATACATCAATCACACCAAATTTGTTTTTTTACCTTTACTCATTCATTCCACAAAGCTCCCTACCATCTTCATCAGCACATCTGTGATTGCTATAATCATGTCAGTTGCAAGTTTATATCCCTTTCCTTATTTCATTATATATTTGTGTTCTAATGACCGATACACAGTGTGATTGTTTTATTAGAACTTTCTTGGTTGCAAATATCAAAAATGAAATCAAAACTATTTTAAGCAAAAGATTTGTTTAATTCATGTCTGTAGATTACATAGGTATATTTTGGAAAAGGATAGACAAAGCTGGATCTATAGTCTCAAAAACTGTTGTACAAGCTTGTCCACATTTTTATAATAGAAAGTTACCATTTCCTTATGAATTTTCCCAAAATACTCTTCCAGGTGAGACATAGGTGAAACCTGTTGATATCTCACTTTTAAATATCCTCCTAAATATTTCATAACTTTTGTGTGTGACATACATACCTAAATATTAGGTTGCAGTAACAAGACTCTATTACCTAGAAAGAATTTTAAAAGAAAAGATAACATCAGCCTGAGAAGAAACAGTTAAATTGTTTGAAACCAGCTGAGTCAATAGCCTAGGTGCAGAAGGAAGAGACAAGAGTCATTTACTGAAAGATGCATAATAACATGTAAGGTGGTTTAGATACTAGGGGAAATTAAACATGATTTTTAAAAATCAAAACATACAAATCATCCTTGAAAATAAAACCTTTCTCCAAAACTATTTAAAAATTAAATGGAAAGTAAATAAAAGCACATTAACCACGGCAGCTGAAAGCAAAATGATCTTTCATAATCATAATTTGTGTATCTGTGGGATCTACTTAAAATGAATCATAACCATTAACCAATCATTAAAGTAATAAAAGGTTCTAGAAATACAACTCAAGTAATATTAAAGATTTGACAGTGTAGTTGAGTGACAAATGTGTAAATAAAAATACAATTTAATCCAACAAATTTTTCAAGCAAGCCAAATAAAAGTATGATCTTGCATGTTTAGTAAACAGTTGCAATTATATGTTTAGAGAGTTGCTTACTAACCTCTTATTTTGTATCTGAACTCTCTGGTGCCATCTCTTTAAAGAAGGTCTCCAGAAAAATTATGTATATGTGTAAGGCATCATAGCCTCTAAGTTTAATAAACTGTGTCGACATATAAAGCTATCTGCTTTGGGTAGCATTAAACCAAGCTCTCTGAATTATTAAAACATGTACTATAATATGATATGGCAGGTGGAATTATAGAATGGCCTCCAAGCTTCCTGTCTCCTGGTGTTCTCACCCTGTATAATTCCCCTGAGTGAGTATGAGTGGAACTGTGAACATGGTGAGATACGTACTCAAGAGAAGATACACTATGTGGCAAAAATTTAAAGGTTTTTTAGATCCCTAATTAGTTGATTTTGAGTTATCAAATAGGAAGCACATTCTAGCAGTACTTGACCTATTCAGATGAGTTCTTTAAAAGATGATTTAGAGTTGAGAAACAGATGCACTCATTACCCTTGAAGAATCAAATAGCCATGTTGTGTAGAAAGCTGTGTGGCAGGAAGTGATCACCAGCCTCTAAGAGCTGAGGTGCTCATACCTACAACCACAAGAAACTGAATTCTGTCAATAGATGGTGAGATTTAAAGAGAACCTTGAGCCTCAAGTGAGATTGCACCCCAGCCAACACCTTGACTGCAACCTTATCAGTGCCTGTTAAGAACTCTAAGGTAAGTTGTGCCCAGTTTCATGACCTGTAGAAATGGCAAAATTATAAATGTGTGTTGTTTCAAGCCACTAAATTTGTTGTTACACAGCAACAGGAACTAATAAACATGGTTTCTCCACATTTATTTATTTTGTGTGTGTGAGACTGAGTCTGGCTGAAGTACAGTGGCGTGATCTCTGCTTACTGCAACCTTCACCTCCTGGGTTCAAACAAAGCTTGTGCTTCAACCTCCCTAGTAGCTGAGATTACAGGTGTGTGCCACCACGCCCAGCTAATTTTTTTTTGTATTTCACTATGTTGACCAGGCTGCTGTCTACTCCTGTGATCTGCCTGTCTCAGGCTTCCAAAGTGCAGGAGTTACAGGCATGAACCACTGTGCCCAACCTAGTCACATTATTATTATTATTATTTTGATAGACAATTTATGTGAAAAAACCACAACACTGTGTATTTCTATATACACACATATAGATGTATTAATACATAGTAAAACAGGTGTTTGAGGAGTATATACTAGAGACCAATAGTTACTAAAATCTGGGAGTACTACCAAAAGACATTTAAACTATATATATATATATATATATATATATATATATATATATATATATATATATAATTTTTTTCTAAAACATTTTCTTACATAATTAAATACAAAATGAGGAGCCTTTACCTTTCTAAGAAGAACTACACATGATGATTTTCTTAAAATAGCTTGCCACTAAAGCTACAGTTTAGCAAATACCACTGCTTTCTATTTTTCAACATTATCATACTTTATCCTTGCTATCCCTCACCTTTCTCTCATTGCTGTACACATGTTCAAATTCAAGTAAATCATCTTAGCTTTTTTTTAAGTACTTGATCATGAAGAGACGATACAGTTGCCAGAAAGTATCAAATCAAGAGTGAGAACTGGTATAATGGGAATCAAGGCCATTGAAGCAGAAAGCACCACCTCTTGACTTGTGGATTTAATGTGATGCATTTGAAAATACGTGCAGACTTCTAAAGAGAATAAGATCCTTTAAGAATAAGAGTCCTAGCTGGGTCTGTGGTGTAACATTAACTCACCATGTTTACTCATCTACTGAAGAGACAGTGTTGCAGTAGAAAGGTTAACAAGCAAAAGCGGTTTTCCAGAAAAGCAAAAATGTATAAATCCTAGATAGCACAAGCACTGCTAAAGGTCTATCAATTAAAGTGGTATTTATTTAGAAAAGAAGCATTTCCACTTGACATTGAAAACTCTCTTAGAAGTATTTCCAAAATTTTCTAAAACTTTCTAAAATTTTTAGAAGTATTTCTAAAATTTTTCCATTGAATGATACAATTAAAATATTATAACTAGGAAATTTTTGCTCAAAATTGCAACTGTTTTCTTGAAAATGTAAAGGCCATCAAAGTCAGACATATGTGTAGCATGAATTTTGGTCCAGAACACCAAATATATTACTTAGAAAGTTACCATTTTCATAATACTTTTTCCCATTCTTAAAGTAGTGTGTGTTTAGACAAGCAGTATAGTCACTCAGGAGTAATCCATATGTCAAAAAGAAAAGAAAACTCTTCATGAGCTTCCTCGCAGAAAATAAAAATTCTCCGGTTTATTTTGCATGTCCTAAACCAGATTTTTTAATAATCCTGAGAAGTTAATGCAATATAAATTATGCTTCCATATTAAAGGATATCCCTTACTTAAGAACTTTGAAATGAAGGGATGGAGGCTGCTGAGGTACCATTCTTACTATTATTCCTTCCGTATCTTCACCAGCAGGAAAGAAGAAGCATTTTCCATAGATGTTGAAGTGAGTAGCTACATCAGTACAATTCACTCCTCAGGCCCAAAGGTTAAAAGAAAGTCAACACCAAAGTTAGAAAAAAAAGAACTTTGAATGTGTTTTTTCTTTAAAACTCTCTCCTATTAGCAATATAAAAATCTAAGTAATTACAGATGAGGATTTTTGGAAAGAGATACGTGCAACAGGCGTACATTCACTACAAGGCCAAGTTAGAGGTCACCCCAGAGATATTCAGAATTTCATTACAGAAGCCCAGGTTGACATTGTGTCATGTCCGATGTTCACTAATATAAGGTGATGCCTTTATGTGCAAGAGTGGTGAAAAGGCAGATGAGTGCTTTATCTAATAATAACTAAAAGATTAATGTCAGCTTGGCCAGGTAATGCTGAAAGGCAGAAGAAAAAAAAAATCCACAACTTTGTGAATAAGCTCCAACTTCTGGGACTGAATATGGAGAAACGACTACGTTTTGTTTTTAGTTATGCATTTTATTTATTATAAATTGTATTTAACAAATATTGATGAGACATATAGCAGGCATTGTTTGACACACAGATGGCATGGCCCAATGATGAGTAGTTCCTTTTCCAAAAGGCCACTAAAGAGGGAGAGTAGGTATTTTCAGTATATTTGTGCTAAACTATGAACTTGAAGACCTGTATTTTCCATTTTTTTGTGCCAATGGTTTCTGTCTTAACAGAGGTCCAGACACACAGTGAGTGCTTGCTTGTATGTTAAATGAATACATGGATAAAGGATCAGTTTGCTCACTACTTATCAGAGAAGAATTTTACAAAATCAAGTCAATAAAAGAATCCTGCTTGTCTGCCTTAATATTCATCTTCAAATGTAATACAATAGTAAGTGGGAGCTGACCTATTAGACTCTCTTAGCTGGAAGTGAAAAAAGGAATAATAGAGAAAACCCATGTTGCTGAACAAATAAAGGGGAGTTCTGTTTATTTCTAGAAAATAAATTGTTTATTGTTTTCTCAATTGTTTATAGGAAAAACAGTGGTAGCTCCAACCCTTGGATTTTTGAGGGTACTGAATGTGTTCCAGGTACTAGAAACTAGAGAGACAGAAATAACAAATTCCTTCCCTCAAGGATAAACTCATATAGAAGTAATGATGACCTAACAGGATATTAATATATTTTTTGAGCCATGTGGGATTACAAGAGAAAGAGGTCCGCTTGACCCAGAGAGTTGAGAGTATGTGTGTGGGTGAGGAAAGAGGGTTATGAAACTGGTCATCTAAAGATTATTCCCAGAGATGGTAATATCTAAATTAAGTTTTGAAAAATGTGCTGGAGTTAGCTCTCAGGGGAGCTGGGGGTGGTGGGGGGACATTGTAGGCAGAGAGTGACTTACATAAAGATAAGGTTATGAAAGCACGGAAGAGAATGGACTTTAAAATAACCAAAAATTGAGGCATGATGTTTCTTAAAAGTCTGTACATGACATGGGTGGAAAATTACAAGAACGTGGACTAAAGCAATAGCATAGGATAGAATGAAGTGGGAATTGACAGAAATTAAGGAGAAAAATAGACAGGACCAGGTGATTGTAAATGTGGAGGATAATCCCAACAGAGAAGAAAGGGACCTTTTCCAGGTGGCTTCCTCAATTATTCTGTGAGTAAATTGCAGGGCCAGGAATTCACCCCAGCTCTGTCTTAGCCCAAAATCTTTTATGATGTCTTCCATTATATTATACCCCATTTTTTAAAAAAATAAAGGATAAATCATAAAGTCACTGGGGAGGCACAAGAGCATTCACTGGGGAAAATGAAAAATAGAAGTTAAGGTAGATAAGGATAGTTCATGAAGTGAGGATGAGCAAGTGGGCTGATATGTAGAAGTGGAGGCAGATAGAAAACTCTAGTTGAAGATTCAAGGCACACAAAAAGGGAAACACAGGATGCATCAAATCCAAAATGAACAGAAATCTAAGCCGTAACCCAGAGAAATACATTTAGGATTTAGTCACATAAGAATCCAAACAGGAAGGCAACTCAGGGAAGATCTAGCTGCTGAAAGACAAGATTCAGTTGCAGAAAAGCCACGGGGCCAAAGACAGCAAGTCCAAATGTAGGAGAAATAAAATACTAGACAAGGACCAAATCTCTGCAGAATAAAAAAGATCTTATTTTTAGAGAACTAGAATACCATAGTTGAAGCAAAGTTTGTAGCAAGGTTGATGTTCTGTTACTTTATCAATTAATGCTGATAAAAGAGACCCTGTATTTCCCCCATGAGAATGTGTGGTCGCATCATCTGAGTAAGGGTCACATGGCCCAGAGAAATTTGGTGGACTCTGCTGTATAAGTTACAAAGTTATAAGGCAAGGTGCCAGGTAGAACATTGAATATATTTTTCTTTTAGGAGAAATAAAAAACATATATGTGATATAGGTTTGGAATATGGAAAAAAATGGTGGGTATATAATTATTACTACTCTTCTAATATTACCAATAATAACAATATTACCAAGAGCACCAATAGCAATAATTATATTACCCACCATATAAAAAAAATCCTGTGATTTTAAATGGTTTGAGTTAAGCCAGAAGAATTGGAATTACACCTGCCAAGTGCTTACACACATGCAAATTCTGTTTGTCATTTTCCTAGTTAATATATGCTCCCATCTTTGAGATTTGCTTGCAGCTTCCTGGTACTGTGTTGCAACTAAAATTCTGTGTAGTCTTTGAAATCTGAAAGATCTCAGTTGAATGGCTAATTTAACATTTACTTTCTATGTGACTATAAAAAACTATTTAAAATCTTGAAATTCAGTTCACTCATCCTTAATGTGAATGTTGTCGATAATATTCGCATCTTACCATGTTGTGAGTTAAAGATTATATAATTTATGGGAATTCTTTTTTTAAAATTTATTTAGTTATTTATTTTTATTATTTTTGAGACAGCGTTTCGCTCTTTTCACCCAGGCTGGAGTGCAATGGCGTGATCTCGGCTCACCGCAACCTCTGCCTCCTGGGTTCAGGCAATTCTCCTGCCTCAGCCTCCTGAGTAGCTGGGATTACAGGCACGCGCCACCATGCCCAGCTAATTTTTTGTATTTTTAGTAGAGATGGGGTTTCACCATGTTGACCAGAATGGTCTCCATCTGTTGACCTCGTGATCCACCTGCCTCGGTCTCTCAAAGTGCTGGGATTACAGGCTTGAGCCACCGCGCGGGGCCAATTTGTGGGAATTCTAAACAAAATGCAAAGCACTGAGAAAAAATAGCAGATATATCAGTTTTAAGTAAACAGGATTAAAATCTAAGTTGTCACGTAAATCAAGATAAATCCTTTTTTAAAGCAATTCTTGCACTCAGGAGCTCAATACAAAATTTTAAACAAACAAGACCAAAATCTGTGCAATTTAACTCTTAATATAGAGGATTATGGATAAGTTGAGCTTTTATATATATCCTTTTTATAACTTTTCAATGAGTTCTATTTTTTTTTAATAGAAACCCACTTCTCACAACTAAAAAGGCAGGTTTTATAGTCTGTTTCACTAGTTGACAAGTTCACCAAAATTCCCTACAACGTAATGCATCTTGGATTTTTTTTTCTTAGCTCTCTAACTCTTCAGCAATACCTATAATTGCAGTTAAGGCCCACCCAGATGGTCCAGGATAACCTATTCATTTCAGAAGTATTGATTCAATCACATTTGCACAGTCCTTTTGGCCATATAAAGTCTGTTTGAATGCTGGCCTGTTTCTGGTATGAAGACATGGATAGCATTTGAAGGGCATTAGTTGGTCTACCTTGACGGCCCATGAAAATGTTTACAACAGGAGTCAGGAGAGGAAAATTTTTTATAAACGCTAAGATTAAGTTAAACTGTAAAAAACAGAAGCCTCAAATTCCAGTGACTTAAACAGAAAGATTTTATTTTTCTCTCATTAAAATCACATTACAAAATTCACATGCATAGAGGCATCAAGAATCTTTGATTTTCCAGCTTGGCATGTCAGTTCATGACTAGTAGCTAAAGCTTCAGCCATCGAGTTTGTGGTCCAACTAACAGACAGAAAATAGAAAGGAATAAGTCAACAGACTTCCTCGGAGCCCCACCATATAACTTTTCTCAACCTTATCAACTTCCTCTATTTGCAAAGGAGGTTTTCAGTGGACCCAATTTCCAGTTTCCAACACAAAATAGATTGCAAGAGTGAATGTCGGTTGGAAAGTTAACCAATGCCAAATTAACCAGGAAGTAGTTCTATTTTGAGCATTATCCAAAGATTTCATTTCTCCTTAGCACTGTTTACAATATAGGCAATCATAATAAAATTTTTATTATGATAATGTATAAACATTGAAATAATTTTAACGTATTAGAAGAGTAGCAATAATTATCTACCCACCATTTTTTCATATTTGCATTATTACTCTAATCTTCTAAAATTACTCTAATTTTACAATTGAAAGGTTGTAAATAAGTTGTACATGTCATAATTGTTTACCCCTAAACACTTCTGCAGGTATCTTCTACATAAGAATATTCATCTACACTACTTCAATATCATCACATCTAAGAAAATTAACAATTTCCTGATATTAGCTAGTGTTCATGATCATATTTCCTCTTTTGCCTTAAAAATTCTTACACAGTATTTTTTAAAGCCAAAGAACCAAAGTTAAGCCCATACATCATACTTGTTAGATCTTTTTGATTTTTAACCTGCAACAATTTTCTGTTTTCCCCCTGATGTTGACTCTGAAGAAAATAGAACAGCTGTCTTTTAATTTGTCTTGTATTTTAACTTTGTCAGATAATTTTCCTGTGAATGTTTTAACTTTTCCCCCGTACCCATTATATTGTAGAGTATAAGTTTTGACTAAATCTTAATTTTTGTCTTTTGATAAAAGGAAAATACTTGAAAAGATAAAGTTATGTGTAATTTTCATCCTGTCAGAAGGTCAGTATGGTCAGATTACATCAATATTAGTGATTCTAACTTGAGCTACTTTTTTAAAATCTTAAGTTCAGGGGTACATGTGCAGGTTTGTTACACAGATAAACTTGTGTCATGGGGGTTTATTGTACAGATTATTTCATCATCCAGGGGTTGAGCCTAGTATCATTTGTTATTTTTCCTGATCCTCACTCTCTTCTCACCCTTCACCCTCCCGTAGGCCTCAGTAGGTTGTTCCCCTCTATGTCCATGTGTGATCATTTAGCTCCCACTTATAAGTGAGAACATGTGGTATTTGGTTTTCTGTTCCTGCATTAGTTTGCTTAAGATAATGGCTCTCTCCATATCCCTGAAAAGGACATGATCTCATTCTTTTTTATGGCTACAAGTATTCTATGGTGTGTGTGTACCACATTTGCTTTATCCAGTCTATCATCAATGGGCATTTAGATTGATTCCATGTCTTTTGAGCAATGCTGCAATGAACATACACATGCATGTATCTTTATAATAAAATGATTTATATTCCTTTGGGTATATACCCAGTAATGGGATTGCTGGATTTAATTGTATTAAGGTGTGGTTGTCAGATCACTTTGAAAAGGTTTGTGGGGTGATTCTTTCATACCTTGTAACTAGCCATTTTGGGTTCTTTTAGCATCCATCTTTTTCTGAAACAATGAGTTCATTAGGGACTTGAAATGGCATTTCCCTACTATTAACATATTCATTTCATGTATTAGAAATGAGATAGAGAGAAGCTTAATAATTTTTATTTTATTACTAATTTTCAGATGAAGCGATTGGTATAACAGTCACTTCCACTGATGGCAAATATGTGTGTGTGTGTATGTGTTTGTGTGTGTGTTTTCCCTCTTTTGTTTTAATTATTGCCATATTTTTATTCACTGTTTTAAAATGAATATAATCTTTTTTTAATGTTCAAATTATATAAAATTTGGCTAGTAAGTGCTTCTTTAAGCTACCTTCTGCATCTTATTGAAATACCCTTGTGATTTTGAGTTGTTCCTGCTATCAGACGCAGTAAAAACTCCCAGGTTCACCTTCTAATTTTCCCATTTAGAGTAATCAAGAAAGATCTGGATGCCAGGTGCTACTGTTTCTAGACTCTTCAAACAAACAGTGATAGTAAAGTTGCATGTCATTTCTCTGACACCAAAATCTGTTCTCCTAATATTTAAACATTTACATGTGCATTTTATTTTGTGAGATTCAAAAATTATTTCCAATTACCCTGTTAATAGTACATTAACTAAGTTTTCAGAGAAAATTTTGTTATTTCTCAGCAGGTTTTTGTTGTTATTGTTCTGCATATATGTCTTACAGAGAACTATATTTATGCTACTTGGAATAATTCTTTATTTCCATGAATATATAAGAAATTTGATATTCATTTAGGATGAATTATTCAGTTGTTTTTAAGTCTAAGTTTCTTATGTTTAATTTAGTTTTTAAAAGCATTTAAATAGTTTGATAAAGCATATGCAGAAATATCTTTTTTAAATTTATTTCCTTCCATCTCAGTTTTCACTATTTCAACTCCTATAACTAATAATAACTAGTTTCTTGTTTATGTTTTCTGTAATCTTTCCTGCCTAACATATCCTTATTTCCATCCTTTTCTTGTATTAAGAAAAGGACTACCAGATACAGTAGCCTTTGCCACACCTTTTTTTTCCTCTTGGAAATCACTACAAAACAGTACACACAAAAAAACTTCACTTGTTTGCTGGTTTATGTGTTTATATTTTAGGATGCCATAGTACTCCATTGGTTTCATGTTCCCTGTTGCTGGGCACTTGCATTTTTAAAATATTTTGCTATTACAAATTAATGCTACAGTGAATAGCTGTGTACCATTTTATATTTGTAGAGGGGTGTCTTCAGGGTAGAACTATTGGATCAAAGGGAAAAGAGTATTTTTTATTAGATATCGAAACTTTTACAAACACTGGATTAGTACATTTTGTTTTCCAACGAGAAACATATGACAGTAGCCATTTCTCTCTAGCTTTTCCAACTGGGCATATCACCAAACAAAATTTTTGCCAAATTGGTAGATGTGGCATGGTATTTCGTTAATGTTTTTATTTACCCATTACTTATTGTTGATTAAGTTAGGCATCTTTTTATACATTTGGGGCCATTTGCTTTTTTTTTTTTACAATGAATTGTCTTTTATTTCTTTCTAAAAATGATTTTGGGTTATTGTTTTATATATCAGTTCTATTTAAGTTTTGAATTTTTTCTTTTCACAAAATCTAATTTGATATGTATATATTTTTATATATATATAATGGCATTCCTTTCCTATCTTCTAATTAGATTGCCAGTTTTGATTTCATTTATTTGGGATCCTTTTAATACCTACCTTCAATGTCCATATGCTTTCTCTAGGTTATAATTGTTCTATATTTTAAAGATAATTTTGTCTTCTTCCATTTTTTTCCTGCATTCAGTCATCAGCTATTTCAGTCTTCCAAGATTTTGTTCACTTTTATTCAGACTATTTCAACTTCTGATGTGTGCGCTTTTTCACATCTGTAATTGCCTACATCATACTGGTTATTTCCATTGATTTTGTTATTTAAACCATGGCTCACATTATCTAGTTTCTTTGCAGCAAGACTTGGGAGAGCTCTCTATTATTTTTGGTCATTTCACCATGATCCCAAACATAAAAGATCTTTCTTTATCTCTACTGCAATTACCAGATATTTTTAGCCCTTGGGGAATTTTTTCCTCTTCATTTCCTTCCTGACTTTTCATTAGTGCAATCCCATCCCGCTCTCTAGTTTTGTCTGCATCCTCAGTCAGCTCCTGTTGTGCATGAGATGATGCCCAGTGCTCCATAAGATTTTCTCTCAGCTTTCATGCCCTAATCCCAGCCAGAGATGGGTCACTTCCTTAACTACATGAAGGTCTCTCACACCTGAAAAGGACTTCCCTTATGCCTAGCCTTGTATGTGTTTTGGCTGTGTACAATGTCAGGGATGGATGGAGAAGAAAAGTGAACATAAGTGGGAACTTCCTTTGTGAGTGAGCCTCCTTGAGATTGCAATATGCATGCGAAACCCATGGAGACGTTATAAAATTTACTAAGGGTTTGACCTATTTCTCATTCCTCCCCTGAAGGTACATTTACACTTCATTGTGCTATTCTATTAGGACTGAAATCAGACAGAAGTCTTTGCTTCCTACGAAGATTTGCCCCTTTCTGAAATTCATTTTATTCAGGCTCTTTGTATTTTTAGCTCTCTGATATGTTTTTAAAAGCTATAATTGTTCAGGCAGGTTCAGTGGATGATACCTGTAATCCCAGCACTTTGGGAGGCTGAGGTGGGCTTGAGCCCAGGAGTTTGCAATCAGCCTTGGGCAACACAGCAAAACCCCATCTCTACAAAAAATACAAAACTTATGTGGGCATGGTGATGCATATCTCAGAAACCAAACAAAATAATACAAAACAAACTAAAAATCCTATCATGGATGTTTCTATTAGCTTATTGTATTTTCTGATTTCTACCATGGGAGCAAGTCTCATTTAATTTCCTATACTCTATTTGAAAACTCATAGGACTTTATTTTAAAGGATTAAACTTGCCTCCTACTATAATACAAAATTCATTTGAACATCCAAAAGTTTTTGCCTGAACTACTGACCAAGGATTTGTTCACCAATCTACTTGAGTTGCAAGTTTCTTTTTTTTTTTTTCACCTGTTGTTATTCCATGTGCTGACTCTTGGATCTGCTCTACCGGTTATGTAAGATGGACTTCCCAGCCACAGAAGACCATTCTTGAGTCGAAGACCTACATGATTGTTATTAAACTAATAAGTGAAATGTACGTCTCTGAAGAACCAAGTGGTAGATGATAAAAGTGACAGAGCTTGTATTATCATTCTGAGTATTAATCATTCATTTGTTTGGGCTTTCTAATCTTTCACAAACATTATTTAACCTCATATTCACGATATTCCTACCAGGTAGTCAATATTATTCTTATATAATAAACTTGATGAAATTGATATTTGCCAGGGTATACCAATAACCAGATAGCTCTATCTTTTCAGCATCTGATTTTTAAAACCTTTTATTTGTTCAAATTTATGACTTACCTGATATTTCAGCTCTTTGAAAATAGGCAAAAAAAAGAATATAGACCAAATAAGTGAATACCTACCAAAAATAAAAGAGCATATCAAAGAGAAAGTATCACGGTCTTGCTTCATTTACCATAGAGGGTACATTCCTAAAAATGGAAATATTGAATGAATCAGTGTTATGTGGGGTCCTTAAAACCCAATTCAATTTCTTTATTACTCATATTGAACAGAAATTTAAAAAAATGTTTACTCCCTGGTTTTTTTGAGCATTCATTAGATTATCTTTATGGTGACCATTTCCAAATTTAGAGTTAGGCCCCATCTACCTGACATTCAACAGTCTCTGACAGTAAAAAGATTAAATTTTAGGCCGGACGCGGTGGCTCAAGCCTGTAATCCCAGCACTTTGGGAGGCCGAGGCGGGTGGATCACAAGGTCAAGAGATCAAGACCATCCTGGTCAACATGGTGAAACCCCCTCTCTACTAAAAATACAAAAAATTAGCTGGGCATGGTGGCACGTGCCTGTAATCCCAGCTACTCGGGAGGCTGAGGCAGGAGAATTGCCTGAACGCAGGAGGCAGAGGTTGCAGTGAGCCGAGATCGTGCCATTGCACTCCAGCCTGGGTAATAAGAGCAAAACTCCATCTCAAAAAAAAAAAAAAAGATTAAATTTTAACACCCAGTATGTATGTTAAGCACTGAAATAGTGTTCTGTTTGCTTATTTTTTAGAAAATCACCAACATGTTTGCTCATATTCATGACCATTGGCCAGAATATAAACTATTAATGACAGATAGAAAGATGACTGTGTTGTAAACAAGGAAGCATGTTGTTGAATGCCGCACAGAGAGGCAAGAAGAGTTAGCTGTGATAAATGATATTTTACAGGACAGTTCACTTTCTGTCCTGCTGGTGCAATTAAAAAAACAAAAAGCACCCTCCCACACACTGCTAAGTGAAGTACACCTGCAGTTAGCATTTACTGAGAGCCTCCTTTGTGTTGGACATATTAAAAACACCATCTCATTTATTCCTAGTAAGAATTTCCGTGTTTTTTTTAACTGTTGTAAAAAATATATATTTCACCTGTATAGTGTTATTAACAATAAACGCAGTGCTCTACATTCGATTTCCCAAACTTCTTCCATCTTACAACTGAAAATGTAGACCCTTTAAGCAATCTCTCCCCACATTTCCACCTTCAGGGCCTGACAAGCACCATTCTACATATACTATTTTCTTTCTTTCTTTCTTTTCTTTTTTTTTTGTGAGCCTTTCTTCCTAAATAAGAATCAGGAGAGGGAGGTTAGTAGGATGAACTATTGCCTGCTCTTTGCAATTGACCTTAGGCCACAACTAATATCATTCTCCCCTTTCTCCACTGTGCCTTTTAAAAAAATTTTATTATACTTTAAGTTCTGGGGTAAATGTGCAGAACATACAGGTTTGTTACATAGGTTTACACGTGTCATGGTGGTTTACTGCATCCATTACCCCATTATCTACATTAGGTATTTCTCCTAATGTTATCCCTCCCAGTCCCCTACCCCATGCTATCCCTCCCCTAGCCTCTCTAGCCCCCAACAGGTGCCAGTGTGTGATGTTCCCCTCCCTGTTTCCATGTGTTCTCATTGTTTAACACCCACTTATGAGTGAGAACATGCTGTGTTTGGTTTTCTGTTCTTGTGTCAGTTTGCTGAAAATGATGGTTTCCATAAAAAAGGATGAGTTCATGTCCTTTTCAGCGACATAGATTCTATGTCTTATTCTATTAGTGTAAGAACACCCACATGAAGTTATAGCCAGGGAAATATTCAAAAATTGGAAGTTGTAAAGAAACTGACTTGCAAAGAAATGTGATAAAGGCTTGGCATAAAACCTTTCATTGGAGGTGGCTGGAAAGATAAACAAATAGATTCTATGTCGCTGAAAAGGACATGAACTCATCCTTTTTTATGGCTGCATAGTATTCCATGGGGTATATGTGCCACATTTTCTTTGTCTATCATTGATGGGCATTTGGGTTGGTTACAAGTCTTTGCTATTGTAAACAGTGCCACAATAAAAATATGTGTATGTGTCTTTATAAGAGAATGATTTATAATCCTTTGGGTATATATCCAGTAATGGGATTGCTGGGTCAAATGGTATTTCTATTTCTAGATCCTTGAGGAATTTCCACATTGTCTTCCATAATGGTTGTAGTAATTTACACTCCCACAAATGTGTAAAAGCATTCCTATTTCTCCACATCCTCTCCAGCATCTGTAACCTCCAGTTTTTTTAATGATCGCCATTCTAACTGGCATGAGATGGTATCTCAATGTGGTTTTGATTTGCGTTTCTCTAATGACCAGTGATGATGAGCATTTTTTCTTATGTTTGCTGGCTGCATAAATGTCTTCTTTTGAAAAGTGTCTGTTCATATTCTTTGCCCACTTTTTGATGGGGTTGTTTGTTTTTTCTTGTAAATTTGTTTAAGTTCTTTGTAGATTCTGGATATTAGCCCTTTGTCAGATGGGTAGATTGAAATTTTTTTTCCCATTCTGTTGGTTGCTGGTTCACTCTAGTGATAGTTTCTTTTGCTGTGCAAAAGCTCTGGAGTTTAATTAGATCCCATTTGTCTATTTTGGCTTTTGTTGCCAATGCTTTTGGTGTTTTAGTCATGAAATCCTTGTCATTGCCTATGTTTTCTTCTAGAGTTGTATGGTGTTAGGTCTTTGTGTTTAATTTTTAATCCATCTAGAGCTAATTTTTATATAATGTGTAAGGAAGGGATCCGGTTTCAGCTTTCTGCATATGGCTAGCCAGTTTCCCAACATCATTTATCAAATAAGGAATCTTTTCCCAATTGCTTTTTTTGTCAGGTTTGTCAAATATCAGATGGTTGTAGGTGTGTGACATTACTTCTGAGGCCTATGTTCTGTTTCATTGTTTTAACTTCTATTTTAGGTTCAAGAGTACATGTGCAGGCTTGTTATATGGTAAAATACGTGCTGCAGGGGTTTAGTGTGCAGATTATTTATCACCCAGGTAATAAGCATAGTAGCTGACAGGTAGTTTTTTGATCCCCACCCTCTTCCCACTGTCCACTTGCAAGTATGCCCATTGTCTGTTGTTCGCTTCTTGTGTCCATGAGAACTTGCTATTCAGCTTCCACTGTTAAGTGAGAACATGTGGTATTTCATTGTACTTCATAAATGGGAGAGGAGAAAACTGAGGCTCAAAGTAGATTTAAAAAAAAACAGAAGCAAACAAACAAAAAGCATTCTCAATGTTACATAGCTGGTGTCAGTTTCAAGATTTTAAGTCACGTATATTTGACAAAGAAGCCCCCATCTCCTGATTTTTCCTCTAAAAAGCTGACTCAAACATGAGCTCTTTTAAGGAAAGAACCTCTCTAGTTAGCTTTATATCTCTGTTTCATTGAGGGTGGCTTTCCTATGGTACTTCAGTTTGCTTTAATCCTTGCCCTTGCTTTCAGCTTAATTGCTTTTCAAATATAGGATTAACTCTCTTCAAGGAAAACCAATTTAAATAGAACAACTATTTGTTTATATTCAGACTCATACATCCAGAAGAAGCAAGGAATAATAGAGGTCATCTTTTCAAATCCTTTTGTTATACACGTGCAGAAAATAAGGTTTCCCAATGTTACAATTAGAAAGGCATCTGCTCTGAACCGAGATCATCAATATCATAAACCTGTGTTCTTTCTAATAAAGAAAACTATGCGGTTACCTCTTACCTCAAGCTTTCCACTGATTTTTTTTTAAATGAAGATCTTGCTAGAAAACAAATATTTGGTTTTCCTAAGAAATAAAATGATCAGTCAATATCAGTTACACATGAGCACGACCCTCAAGAGATTCATGAGTGATGGTCTGCCATAGGAACATGGCACGGTTCAAAGCGGCCGTCTCATTTGGCAGCTTAACCTGATCTGGCTTACTCCCTTTATTTTATCAGGGATGAATTTGATCTGATTCTTCCATGACACATATATACCATCTGAATTTGGCCTATCATGGTCCCTCCCTATTGTAAAGGTTCTTCCCTGCTCTCACAACAATCTGTAATTTTCAGTTCATTTACTCTCACATTGTCACTCCTCTTCCCTCTGAAACATAAGCTCCAGAAGGACAGATACCTTGTCTGGCTAGCTCAAAATGGACTACTTTCTTAAAGGAGAACCCAGCACACAGCAGACCTTTTTGAAGGTTACTTGACTATTTTTTAAGAAAAATATTAATTTCAAATAAAAGATATTTGTATATCATTCTCTAGGAATTAGGCCAAATAATATCATTAAATTAATAGGATTTTAATGTAATATTTTCACAGGGTGGATTTAGAAACAACAGACTTATATTTTTATGGCATATGAAATTACAAAATGCTTTTATGTTCACTGTCTCATTTGCTGCTTGTAATTATTAACATTGGACGTTCCAGTCCAAGTCCAATTCTTTCAAATATTAAGAATGGATAAATAATATAATTGTAAGAAAATAAATATGGATTTCAGAGTACTAATGATTTTGTGTAATAAAGCAAACATTAAATAAAAGTATTTTAAAAGTTAATAGTTTCCTTCTCCCCTATACCAGCCAATGCAATTTCAGTCCTCTGAATTAACCAACATTAGTGGAATGGCATATACCTTTCCAAAGCTTTACTAGTATTTCAAAAACCTAATGCCGGTTTCCTCCAATACTGCCACTTCCACCTTGTTGCACATCTATATTACAGTGAAGAGGAAGAAGAAACAGAGAAAAAGAAAATTCTATAGAGTTCTTTGTTTAGGGAAGCCTATTTTTGCCCAAAGGTCTTTTAATATTTTGAATAGGTTTTTACCAGATTCCTCTGTGCCACAAAGTAAACATTAAAATTACTAAATTAACCAGACAGGAAAATAAACCTTAACTTGCAATCTCACCAGCCTCATTCTCAGGGCCATGCCTGACCCTAAAAAACTAATCTTCAGCATACAAACTCAATTACATGAGAGAAGCTGAGGAAGCCACAGCATGGACGGGAAATTCCTAAACTACCCTTCATGTATACCTTTTGTCATGTAGAAGTTCTGGTCAGAATTAAAAAGATAACTTTCCTTAATTAAAAAGAGGAGTTCAGAAGCTCGTTCTTGGCCAGGCACAGTGGCTCATACCTGTAATGCCAGAACTTTGAGAGCTGAGGCAGGCAGATCATGAGGCCAGGAGTTCAAGACCAGCCTGACCAATGTGGTGAAGCCCCCTCTCTACTAAAAATACAAAATGTAGCCAGGAGTTGTGGCATATGCCTGTAATTCCAGGTACTCAGGAGGCTGATGCAGGAGAATCCCTTGAACCCAGGAGGTAGAGGTTGCAGTGAGTTGAGATCTCCCCACTCACTCCAGCCTGGGTGACAGAGTGAGACTCCATCTCAAAAAATGATCATGATGAAAAACAAAAGCTCATTCTCAGAGAATTTTACTCCTTTAGCCTAGATTATTTTTCAAGTTATGTCTTTATTTAGGCTCACAAATAAAAACATAGTTAAATAGGGGATAAGAGAATTGGTGACTTTTTCTCAGTTTCACAGTGTATTAGTCCATTTTCATTCTGCTGATAAAGACATTACCAAGTGTGGGTAATTTGCAAAAGAAAGAGATTTAATGGACTCTTTGCATGTGATTGGAAAGGTCTCACAATAAAGGTAGAAGTCAAGGAGGAGCAGGTCACATCTTACATGGATGGCAGCAGGCAAAGAGAGAGAGCTTGTGCAGGGAGACTCCCATTTTTAAAACCATCAGATCTTGTGGGACTTATTCACTATCAGGAGAGCAGCATGGGAAAGACCTGCCCCCATGATTCAGTTACCTCTCACCAGGTCCCTCCCACAACACAACACGTGGGAATTACAGGAGCTACAAGATGAGATTTGGGTGGGGACATGAAGCCAAACCACATCACACAGTAAGTGTCAAACCAAGAATAAAATTCATTTCCTCTGATATTTTTCAAAGCTGTTCTTCTTTCCAGGGTATTGTACTAAAATGGTAGCTGCTAAGTTCTTCACAAGAAATGAAGTTGTTGGATGAATGCTTAGAGCCACGTGGGATCTAGAGTAGGCAAAGGAAAAAGTTAAATGGAGGTCACTGTAAGGGGAAAAGGGAAATAAAATCAAACCGTATTTTAAGGAAAGCAAATGAATAAGCAATTAGAGGACTATCCTTTAGAAGGGAATGATGCAAAGGAAGGTAACAATGAAAATAATTGTATCATTCTTAAAAGCAGGTGGGTAATGAATATATTGATGCATCCCTTTTAGGTAGAGAATACTTCCAAGAAAAGCTAGATTATACCAAAGCCAGATCATCCCTCTCCTAACCTCTCCTAATTAGTTTCTTACAGAGAGGAAGTAACTATAGGATAGAGGACTAGGCAGCTGGTTCTGAATCAAGGAGTTTGATTTTTTTTTCTTGACATTGCCTCTCAAACTCAGTAGCACCATCTTTGAGCAGAAAGTGGGTGACCTTCTTCCTTTCCATTTAAAAGTATATTATTTATAATAGCTAAAAATTTTTAAATAAAAAATTGTTTTTGTTTAAAGTATAAGAAAGGGGTCCAGTTTCAGCTTTCTGCATATGGTTAGCCAGTTTTCCCAACACCTTTTATTAAATAGGAAATCCTTTCCCCATTGCTTGCTTTTTTCAAGTTTGTCAAAGATTCAATGGATGTAGATATGTGGCATTATTTCTGAGGTCTCTGTTCTGTTCCACTGGTTTATATATCTGTTTTGATATCAGTACCATGTTGTTTGGGTTACAAGATCCTTGTAGTATACTTTGAACTTAGGTAGTGTGTTACCTCCAGCTTTGTTCCTTGTGCTTAGTATTATCTTGGCTATATGGGCTCTATTTAGTTCCATATGATATTTAAAGTCGTTTTTTTCTAATTCTGTGAAGAAAGTCAGTGGTAGCTTGATGGGGATAGCATTGAATCTGTAGATTACTTTGGGCAGTGTGGCCATTTTCACAATATTGATTCTTCTGATCCATGATCATGGAATGTTTTTCCATTTGTTGGTATCCTCTCTTATTTCTATGAGTAGTGGGTTTGTAGTTCTCCTGGAAGAGGTCCTTCATATCCCTTGTAAGGTATATTCCTATGTATTTCATTCTCTTTGTAGCAATTGTGAATGGGAGTTCACTCATGATTTGGCTCTCTGTTTGTCTGTTATTGATGTATAGAAATGCTTGTGATTTTTGCGCATTGATTTTTGTATCCTGAGGCTGCTGAAATTGCTGATCAGCTTAAGGAGATGTTGGGCTAAGACGATCGTGTTTTCTTTTCTTTTCTTTTTTTGAGATGGAGTTTTGCTCTTGTTACCCAGCCTGGAGTGCAATGGCACGATCTCGGCCCACCGCAACCTCCGCCTCCTGGGTTCAGGCAATTCTCCTGCCTCAGCCTCCTTGGGTTTTCTAACTATACAATCATGTCATTTGCAAACTGAGATAATTTGACTTCCTCTCTTATTTGAATGTGCTTTGTGTCTTTCTCTTACCTGATTGCCGTGACCAGCACTTCCAACACATGTTGAATAGGAGTAGTGAGAGAGGGCATCTTTGTTTTGTGCCAGTTTTCAAAGGGAATGCTTCCAGTTTTTGCCCTTTCTGTATGATATTGGCTGTGCGTTTGTCATAAATAACTCTTATTATTTTGAGATATGTTCCATCAATACCCAGTTGGTTGAGAGTTTCTAGCAGAAAGGGGTATTGAATTTTATTGAAGGCCTTTTCTGCATCTATTGAGATAATCATGTGGTTTTTGTCATTGGTTCTCTTTATGTGATGGATTATATTTATTGATTAGCATTTGTTGAACCAGCCTTGCATCCCAGGGATGAAGCCTACTTGATAGTGGTGGATAAGCTTTTTTATTTGCTGCTGGATTCTGTTTGCGAGTATTTTATTGAAGATTTTCACATCAGTGTTCATCAGGCATATTGTCCTCAATTTTTCTTGTTGTGTCTCTGCCAGGTTTTGATATCAGGATGATGCTGGCTTCATAAAATGAGTTAGAGAAGATTTCCTTTTTTCTATTGTTTGGAGTAGTTTCAGAAGGAATAGTACCAGCTCCTTTTTGTACCTCTGGTAGAATTCAGCTGTGATCGGTCTGGTCCTGGGCTTTTCTTGGTTGGTAGGCTGTTAATTACTGCCTCAATTTCAGAACTTGTTATTGATCTATTCAGGGATTTGACTTTTTCCTGGATTAGTCTTGGGAGGGTGTATGTGTCCAGGAATTTATCCATTCATTTTAGATTTTCTAGTTTATTTGTGTAGAGTTGTTTATAGTATTCTCTGATGGTAGTTTGCATTTCTATGGGATCAGTGGTGATAGCACCTTTATCATTTTTATTGTGTCTATTTTATTCTTCTCTCTTTTCTTCTTTATTATTCTGGCTAGCAGGCTGTCTATTTTGTTAATCTTTTCAAAAAACCAGCTCCTGGATTCATGGATTTTTTTAAAAGGGCTTTTCATGCCTCTGTCTCTTTCAGTTCTGCTTTGATCTTAGTTATTTCTTGTCTTCAGCTAGCTTTTGAATTTGTTTGCTCTTGCTTCTCTAGTTCATTCAATTGTGATGTCAGGGTGTAGATTTTACATCTTTCCTGCTCTAGTGAACATGTAATGCTATAAGTTTTCCTCTAAATATTGCTGTAGCTATGTCCCAGAGATTATTCTACACTGTATCTTTGTTCTCATTGATTCAAATAACTTAATGCCTTAATTTTGTTATTTGCCCTGTAGTCATTCAGGATCAGTTTATTCAGTTTCCATATAGTTGGGTAGTTTTGAGATTCTTAATTCTGAGTTCTAATTTGATTGCACTGAAGTCTGAGAGACTGTTATGATTTCCATTCTTTTGCATTTGCTGAGGAGTGTTTTACTTCCAATTATGTGGTCAATTTTAGAATTAGTATGATGTGATGCTGTGAAGAATTTATATTCTTTGATTTCAGATAGAAAGTTCTGTAGATGTCTATTAGGTCCACTTGGTTCAGAGCTGAGTTAAGTCCTGAATATCCTTGTTAATTTTCTCTCTTGTTGGTCTGTCTAATATTGACAGTGGGGTATTAAAGTCTTCCACTATAATTGTGTGGGAGTCTAAGTCTCTTCATAGGTCTCTAAGAACTTGCTTTATGAATCTGGGTGCTCCTGTATTGGGTGCATATATATTTAGGATAGTTAGCTCTTCTTGTTGCATTGATCCCTTTACCATTATGCCATGCCCTTCTTTGTCTCCTTTGATCTTTGTTGGTTTAAAGTCTGCTTGATCAGAGGCTAGGATTGCAATCCCTGTTTTTTTTTCTTTCCATTTGCTTGGTAAACATTCCTCCATCCCTTTATTTTGAGCCTATGTGTGTCTTTGCACATCATATGTATCCTGAATACAGCACACTGATGGGTCTTGACTTTTTATCCAGTTTGCCAGTGTGTCAGTTTGTATCTTTCAATTGAGGCATTTAGCCTGTTTACATTTAAGGTTAATATTATTATGTGTGAATTTGATCCTGTCATTATGATGCTAGCTGGTTATTTTGCCTGTCAGTTGATGTAGTTTCTTCACAATGTCAATGTTCTTTACAATTTGGTATGTTTTTGCAGTGGCTGGTACTGTTTTTTTTCTTTCCATTTTTAGTGCTTTTTTTCAGGAGCTCTTGTAAGGCAGGCCTGGTGTTGACAAAATCTCTCAGCCTTTGCTTGTCTGTAAAGGGTTTTATTTCTCCTTTGCTTATGCAACTTAGTTTGGCTAGATATGAAATTCTGGGCTGAAAATTTCTTAAGAATGTTAAATTTTGGCCCGCACTCTCTTCTGGCTTTTAGGGTTTCTGCAGAGAGATCCACCATTAGTCTGATGGGCTTCCCTTTGTGGTTAACCTGACCTTTTTCTCTGGCTGCCCTGGTAATTTTTTCCTTCGTTTCAACCATGGTGAATCTGATGATTATGTGTCTTGGGGTTGCTTTTCTCAAGGAGTATCTTTGTGGTGTTCTCTGTTATTTCCTGAATTTCAGTGTTGGCCTGTCTTGCTAAGTTGGGGAAGTTCTCCTGGATAATATCCTGAAGAGTGTTTTCCAACTTGGTTTTATTCTCCCCATCACTTTCAGGTACACCAATCAAACATAGTTTTGGTCTTTCCATATAGTCCCATATTTATTGGAGGCTGTGCTCATTACTTTTTACTTTTCATTATTTTTCTCGAATCTTGTCTTCATGCTTTATTACATTAAGTTGTTCTTCAATCTCTGATATCTTTTCTTTCACTTGATTGCTTTGGATACTGATATTTGTGTATGCTTCACAAAATTCTCCTCCTGTGTTTTTCCCCTCCATTTGGTCATTTATTTTGTTCTCTAAATTGGTTATTCTACTTAGAAATTCCTCTAACCATTTTTTCAAAGTTCTTAGCTTCCTTGTATTAGGTTAGAACATGCTCCTGTAGCTCAGAGGAGTTTGTTATTACCCACCTTCTGAAGCCTATTTCTATCAATTCATCAAATTCATTCTCCATCCTTTTTTGTTCCCTTGCTGGTGAGGAGTTATTATACTTTGGAAGAGAAGAAGCATTCCAGTTTTTGGAATTTCCAGCCTTTTCATGCTGGTTTTTCCTCATCTTCGTGGATCTATCTACCTTTGGTCTTTGGTGTTGGTGATCTTTGCATGGGGTTTTTGTGTGGACATCCTTTTTGTTGATGTTGATGCTATTCCTTTCTGTTTGTTAGTTTCCTTCTACCAGTGAGGGCCCTCTCCTGCAGGTCTGCTGGAGGTTGCTGGAGGTTCACTCCAGACCCTGCCTTCCTAGGTATCACCAGCAGAGGCAGCAGAACAGCAAATATCGCTGCCTGTTTCTTCCTCTGGAAGCTTCATCCCAGAGGGGCATCCACCAGATGCCAGCCAGAGCTCTCCTGTATAAAATGTCAGTGAATCCTTACTGGGAGATGTCTCCCAGTCAGGAGGCACAGGGCTCAAGGACCCACTTGAGGAGGCAATCTGTCCCTTAGCAGAGATCAAGTGCCATGCTGGGAGATCCACTGCTCTCTTCAGCTGACATTTAAGTCTGCTGAAGCTGCACCCACAGCTGCCCCTTCCCCCAGGTGCTCTGTTTCAGGGAGATGGAAGTTTTACCTATAAGCTCCTGATGGGGGCTGCTGCCTTTCTTTCAGAGATGCCCTGCCCACAGAGGAGGAATCTAGGCAAACAGTCTGGCTACAGCAGCTTTACCAACTGTGGTGGGTTCCACACAGTTTGAACTTCCCAGAGGCTTTGTTCACACTGTGAAGGGAAAGCACCTACTCAAGCCTCAGTAATGGCAGACACCCCTCCCCACACCAAGCTTGAGCATCACAGGTCGACTTCAGACTGCTATCCTGCCAGTAAGAATTTCAAGCTAATGGATCTTAGCTTGCTGGGCTCTGTGGGGGTGGAATCTGCTGAGCTTGACCACTTGGCTCCCTGGCTTCTGCCCTCTTTCTAGGGGAGTGGACAGTTCTTTCTCACTGGTATTCCAGGAACCACTGGGGTATGAAAAATAAACTCCTACCTCTAGCTCAGTGTCTGCCCAAATAGCCACACAGTTTTGTACTTGAAACCCAGGGCCCTGATGGTCTAGGTACCCAAGGGACTCTCCTGGTCTGTAGGTTTCAAAGACCATGGGAAAAGCATAGTATCTGAGCTGGATAGCACTGTTCCTCATGGCACAGTCCATCAGGGCTTCCCTTGGCTAGGGGAGGGACTTCCCCAAACCCTTGTGCTTCCCAAGTGAGGCAACACCCCATCCAACTTTGGCTCGCCCTCCATGGGCTGCATTCGACCTGCCTTCTGCATTGATCTCACTGGGAGCTGCAGACTGCAGCTGTTCTTACTCAGCCATCTTGCCCTATGGCTTCCTTTATTTCCCAATACACATACGTGCCTGTATTTTTCTACATTTCCATGCTTTGTGGGGCTGAGTGCCTCACATTGTATTATTTTTATTTTACAGAGAAGAATAATGTGTGACAGATAGAACACATTTTTAAATGAAAAAGAATATTACATTTTAGACTAATATTCAGTTATTAGAATACCGTCTAATAAACTATGGGTCTTTATCAAAATGATGCCTCTAACAAACCACTGAAAGTGTATTAGAAAATATTTTCTCAGTATTGTTTTAGCTTCCTTTTTTAATACTTAGTTTGACTTATAAGTTTGGGATTGAGTAACAATCTATTTCAAAAGATTAGACAGGTGCATTCATACAAACATATGTACAAACACACACACACTAGCCAAAAATGTCAGCACGAATGGAAAGCTCTTTGTTAAACTCTCTCTCTCTCTCTCTCTCTCTCTCTCACACACACACACACACACACACACAATTTAAGCTGTTGTTTCTCTTAGTTAATTTTAAGTCAACCTAGCTAGGCTATATGCTCAGTTGGTGGGTCAAAAACCATTCTAGATGTTACTGTGAAAGTATTTTTTAGAGAGATGTACAGTGAAATAAATAAAATTTGAAAAAAGTAGTGTACTCTTCATATGTGGAATGGCCTTTTCCAAACAGTTGAAGTCCTTTAGATAAAATACCAAGATTTGCCTAACTGAGGAGGAAGAAATTCTGTCTCCAGGCTGCCTTTGGACTCCAGACTGCAACAACAATTCTGCCAGAATTTCCAGTGCTGAACTGTTCTGAAAATTAGAGACTTAGCGAATTTTAAAAGGGAATATTCTCTTTTAATATATTTATATTTGTGTTTATATTTATATGTATAATCCATACACCTATCCTACTAGTTCTGTTTCTCTGAAGAGTTATAATGCAGTTCATCACTTATTTAGTAAAATATGAAGGATTTATCAGAAGACTACAAAAATGCAGGAGCAAAGTCAAATAGCTTCCCAACTGCATTGCCTATTAAGCCCAAACTTCAGTCTAACAGGAATTGCAAATATCCACTGGAACGCTTGCTTGCAGCAAATTTGCACAGCCTTGTCATTTCTGGTCTTCAGGCAATTTCTACTTTCCCAACAACTCTGTCAGGCAATAAAACAAAACAAACAAACAAAAAATGGCAGTGATTTCAAGTGTGATATACGAGGAGGAAGATCTATCTGTATTGCAGTATAGTATATCTTGGCCTGGCTTTTCTCTTGCCTCTCTGTTTTTCATAGAGCATATTGCTCCAAGAGATGGTATTCTTGGCACAGTTAGGGTTCTGTTAGAATTTTGAAAATAGCAAATGTCTTTCTGTTTCAGTGTCCATTTATGCATATTTTACCCTAATAATCTCATTTCTGTTCAAGAACATGTTTGCAAACATCCAGTTCTATTTTTGAAACAAGTTTACACTCCTGAGACCACATCCTCAAACAGAGGATACATAAGAATCAGTATCGAGACGACTGTGCCTAGGTTTCCAGTGCTCTGCAAATACTTTATTCCCTCTTCTTTTCCTCTCATCACATATATTTGCATAAATATGCTATGACTTTCCATCTGTTAATACCATTGTACTAGGACTAATGGAATAATCATGCATGTGGCACAATTTTCGTTTCAGTACACCCTCTTTGGACTTAATACAGCAATTCAGTCTAGTTCAAAGTAATAATGATGTTTTTAATAAAGGAAATTAGTCTCAAACAGATCACAGCAAAATGCTAAAGAAGAATGAGGAGAAGGAAGAAATTTTTAAACAGAGAAACGAAGTGGGATTTTCAACTTTCTCTGAGTCTTTGCACATCTTACACAAATATCTCACTTTTATTCTCTACCTCAATTCACCTTCACTGAGGCAGCCTCAGAGTCCATAATTCGTAACAAAGTAAAGGTTGAGAGATCCTAGGAATTTGGCAATCCCTTTCTGGAAAATATGCAACGTTTTCTTTTCAGTAATGACACTGAGGCTGCGTCTTTTCCTTTTAAGAAAATTGAAGCTCATATGAACAACTCAAACATGCATGCCTCATCAAGCAAAAGCACAATTTATGAAAATGTAAATGATCATATATTCATTTGGTAAATTAAACATGACACATTCAGGCCTATGACTTGAAAACTTTGTGGTTTAAACTAAAATGAACAAAACTTATTTACAGAAGAAGAGAAGGAATTAAGAAATATGATACATGATAAAAAATTACTTTGATTTTTTTGATGAATGTAGCAGTAAAATATCCTTTCTTTGCCTTTATATTTTATTTTAGTAATAACTCAGTACTCTATAATACAAAAACAAAAGATATCTTGTCATTAAGAATTGGATTCAAATTCTAATCATATTACACAATTATCTTCATCAAGTTAATTCATATTTCTAAGACTTTGTAATATGTAAAATTATGGTAATACTATAAACACGAAAATTTCCTATAAGATTAAATGAAAAAGTCCAGGTAATTTTATTTGCATTCTGTCTGGTGCATGGTAGGTATTCAGTAATTATTAACTGGCTGCCTATATTTTCCAAGCATAGTATTTTGAGAGTAATTTTTCTTCTTAAAAAAAACTCAGTTTGTATTTTTATAGATTTAGGGGTTACGGGAAGTTTCGTTACATGAATATATTGCATCTTGGTCAAATCTAGGCTTTTAGTGTATCCATCACCTGAATAGTGTACATTGTTTCCATTAGGTAATTTATCATCCTTTACCCTCCTCCCATTCTCCCACCTTTCCAACTTTTTTTTTTTTTTTGAGACGGAGTTTCGCTCTTGTTACCCAGGCTGGAGTGCAATGGCGCGATCTCGGCTCACCGTAACCTCCGCCTCCTGGGTTCAGGCAATTCTCCTGCCTCAGCCTCCTGAGTAGCTGGGCTTACAGGCACGCACCACCATGCCCAGCTCATTTTTTGTATTTTTAGTAGAGACGGGGTTTCACCATGTTGACCAGGATGGTCTTGATCTCTTGACCTCGTGATCCACCCGCCTTGGCCTCCCAAAGTACTGGGATTACAGGCGTGAGCCACCGCGCCCGGCCTTTCCAACTTTTGAATATCTTTTATTTCACTCTCTATGTCTATGTGTGTACATTATTTAGCTCCCATTTATAAGTGAGGACATGTGGTGTTTTACTTTCTGTTTTTGAGTTGTTTCACTTAGGATAATAGCCTTCAGTTCCACCTACATTTCAACAAAAGACATGATTTCATTCTTTTTTATGGCTGAGAGTATAATATGGTGTGTGTATATATATATATATATATATATATTTTCTGTATTCAATCGTCCATTGACGGACACTTAGGTTGATTCTATATCTTTGCTATTGTGAATAGTGCTGAGATAAACATGTAAATGCAGGTCTCTTTTTAATATAGTGGTTTATTTTCCTTTGGGTAGATACCCAGTACTGGAATTGATAGATCAAATGTTACTTCCTTTTTTTAGTTCTTTGAGAAATCTTGACACTCTTGCCCACAGAGGTTGTACTAATCTCTGTTCCCACCAACAGTGTATAAGGATTCCCTTTTCTTTGCATCCTCACCAATGTCTGTTATTTTTTTACTGTTTAGTAATGAAAATTCTGATTGGTATGAGATGGTGTCTTACTGTGGTTTTAATTTGCACTTCTCTGATGATTAATAATGTTGAGTATTTATTTATATGCTTGGGGTTTTTTTGTTTTTTTTTTTAAAGAAAGAAAAAGAAAGAGAAAAGGGGGAGAGAGAACAGGAGTCTTGCTCTATTGCCCAGGCTGGAATGCAATCTAGAAATAGGTATTAAAAACCTCTTTTATGCTGATGATTGTGTTTAACAGTGGAGACAGGAAGGAATAAGGAAAGAAAATAACAAACAAACAGCCAACCAATATTTCGTTTAAGTCTGTGAAGTGCTGAAGAGTGATTTGCTTCCATTTAGGTGGTCACTTTTGAAATAGGTGTAATGTGATACTTAAAAAAAATGTATGTTCTGTGGACGTGGGGTGTAGAATTCTATAAATATTCACTGAGTTTACTTGTTCCAGGTCTGAGTTCAAATTATAAATGTCTCTGTTAATTTTCTATCTCATTGATCCGTCGAATATTAACAATATGGTGTCAAAGTCTCCTGCTATTAGTGTGGGAGACTAATATATGCTTGTTCACCATTTGTACATTTTCCTTTAAAAATGTCTTCTCCTGTACTTTGCCACTTTTTGATGGGGTTATTTATTTTTCTTGTTTAGTTGTTCGGATTCCTTGTAGAATCTGGATATTAGTCCTTTATTAAATGCGTAGTTTGCAAATAGTTTCTCCCAGTCTGTAGGTTCCTGTTCACTCTGTTGATTATGTCTTTTACTGTGCAGAAGCTTTTTCAGTTTAATTAAGTCCATTTGTCTGGATCTGGTTTTGTTGCATTTGCTTTTGGGGTCTAATTCATGAATTCTTAGCAAAGCCCTATGTCCAGAAGAATCTTCTCTAGGTTTTCTTCTAAATTTTTTTTTTTGAGATGGAGTTTTGCTCTTGTTACCCAGGCTGGAGTGCAATGGCACAATCTCGGCTCACTGCAACCTCCGCCTCCTGGGTTCAGGCAATTCTCCTGCCTCAGCCTCCTGAGTAGCTGGGCTTACAGGCACACACCACCATGCCCAGCTAATTTTTTGTATTTTTAGTAGAGACGGGGTTTCACCATGTTGACCATGATGGTCTTGATGTCTTGACCTCGGGATCCACCCACCTCGGCCTCCCAAAGTGCTGGGATTACAGGCATGAGCCACTGCGACCAGTCTTTCTTCTAAAATTTTAATAGTTTTAGGTCTTACATCTATGTCATGGATCCATTTTGAGATAATTTTTGTATATCCTGAGAGATGTGTGACCAGTTTGATTTTTCTGGATATGGCTATCCAAATTTCCCAGTACCATTTATTGAACAAAGTTTCCTTTCCCAAGAGTATGTTTTTGTTGACTTTGTTGAAGATCGGTTGCCTGTAGGTAGGGTCTTGATTTCTGGATTCTCTATTCTGTTCCATTTATCTCCGTGTCTATTTTATATTATACCGTGCTGTTTTAGTTACTACAATCTAGTAGTACAGTTTGACATAATATAATGTGATGCCTCCAGTTTGGTTCTTTCTGCTTAGGATTGCTTTGGATATTCAGACTCTCTTTTGGCCCTATATGAATTTTAGAGCTGTTTTTTCTAATTCTATGAAAAATGATGTAGGCATTTTGATAGAAATTGCATTGAATCTATAGATTGCTTTGGAGAGGATGGTAATTTTCATAATATTGATTCTTCCAATCCATGAGCATGAGCTGTTTTTCCATTTGCTTGTGTTATCTAAAATTACTTGTGTCAGTGTTTGGTAGTTTTTCTCTGTACAGATCTTTCATCCTATATTTTATTTTTGGTAATATACTGGTAACTATTATTAAAGGGAGTAACTTACTGATTTGGTTCTCAGCTTGATAGTTTTGCTATGTAGATAAGCTACTAAATTTTGGATCTTAATTTTGTATACTGAAAACTTACATAATTTATTTATGAAATCTAGGAGTCTTTTGGAGGAATCCTTAGAGTTTTGCAGGTATAAAATCATACCATCAGCAAAAATTGATAATTTGACTTCCTGTTTTCCTATTTGAATGCCTTTTATTTCTTTCTCTTGCCTGATTCCTCTTGCTAGGACTTCCAGTATTACGTTGAATAGGAGTGGTGAAAGTGGCCATCTTTGTCTTGTTCCCGGTCTTGGGGGGAATGCTTCCAACGTTTCCTCATGCAGTATGATGTTGGCTGGGTTAGTCTTATATGGCTTTCATTATTTTTATTATGTCCCGTTGATGCCTAATTTGTTAAGAGTTTTTCTCACCAATTGATGCTGAATTTTATCAAATTTTTTTTTCTCATCTACTGAAATGATCATATGATTTTGTTTACAGTTCTGTTTGTGTAGTGAATCACAGTTATTGATTTGTGTATGAAACATCCTTGCATCCCTGCAATGAAACCTACTTGATCATGGTGTACTGTCTTTTTGATGTGTTCTTGAATTCAGTTTACTAGTATTTTGTGGAGGATTCTTGTGTCTATGTTTATCAGGGACGTAGATGTGTAGTTTTTGTTGTTGTTGTTGTTGTGTGCTTGCTTAGATTTGGTATCAGGATTATTCTGGCCATGTAGAATGAGTTAGGGATAATTCCCTCCACATTCTCAGAGTAACTTTTCTTGTTGGTATTTTAAGACAGGGATAATAGAACTCAGTGGAGTGCCTAGAACAATTTTCTATAGACTACTATAGATATTCCGCAAATAGATTATATGGTCAAGTAAGTTTAGAAATGATGGATTAGACCTATTACTTTACTGTAAAGCTTCTTAAAGCCTTTAATAGGCTAATTTTGAATACAAATCTCCAAAAGAAGATATAGAATGTGGTGGTTCTAATGCATTTGAACAAGCAACTCTTTGTTTTTTGAGGATTTTGTAGGTATAAGGTTATATAGCACATATGTTAGAATACTTTGCAAGACTATTTTTAAAAGAATTGCCAAAATTCTCCAAAATTCTTTTTTCCATTGACTTACTTCCAGCCTTTTGTTGATAATGATAGACTGAGATCCTACTCATCCTTGAAAAAATTACTCAAAGTACATTTCCAGTATTTATGTCTTACCTACTACTTTTGAGAAGACCACTTTCTTTTTTTACTACCAATTTAAATTAAATTCAATATAATTGCCAATTGTTTTCTTAAGATCCACATGCCATCACAACATCCTGCTGCCATTCCTGTTCTTTCAACCACACACACATGTGCACACACAACTAACACACCACTAAAACATACACACACCTGTTGCGTCCCAACGATACTTCTATGCCTCATCAAAAGTATGTGTCTCCTATTCTTTGTAAATCAAGCAGCTTGGGAAAATTTATCAAAAGTTTTAAATAAACTCTTAAGTTATAAATAGAAAAAATGTTCAGTTTTATCCTCTATTGGTATTATCAATATTTAATAATTTAAAAACTCATAGGCTTACATCATCAATAAACTTCAGTGTTAAGATGATTTTATTTGGGGCCATTTACAAAGACTATACTGAAAATACACTATACTGAACAGACTTCCTGTTCAGGAAAATTTATTTAGAGCTATTATAGACATGTGGAATAAAAGGATCCACTTTAACAAATGAACCACCTAGTCTTCCTTTCTCCTCCTTTCTATCATTCCTCCCCTCTTCTCTACCTCTGCCCTTTTTTCCTTCCTTCTTTCCTTCCTTTCCTCCTTCCTTTCTTTTTTATAATCTATAACTGTGTTTATTATAAAGCCCATATTCAGCTTTTTAAAATTTTTTAATCTTTATTTCATAGATCCCTTTCCTATTGAAGATTTCCCATCCATTATTTACTTTAAAGTAATTATCTTCACCAAATAAGGTCTGTGTAAAACTACAAACAAATATTTTTTAAAAGATTATTGTAGTATAATGGGAGGATACAAATCAGAGAAAGTATTATATGTTCTAGGCACTAAGATATGTAGTTTAAGTTGGTTATTTCATTGAGTTATCAAACAATTTGAAAAGTAAAACATTACTTCTGGTCATTTACTGAGCATTAAGTATGTGTCAGATACTATACAAAACACTTTAGTTACCTTAACTTATTTCATCTTCATGACACCTTCAATGAAGTTTTTAAAATATACTCATTTTATAGATGGAAAAAATAGGGCTCTGGAAAATTACAAATCTTCCTATGGCCATGTAGCTAGTAAATAGAAGAGCTGCAAGTCAAAGCTAAGCAATCCAGCAAAAGGCTCTGCTTAACTGCATCTTACCAGTTTACGAAAAAGTCATCATTCAATCCCAGATGAAGCTGAGTTTAAAGCCCATACACTTTCTACAATGGTCCACCAAAATCCAAGGATTCAGTGCTTCTGTGTTCTCGTTTTAGCCTTGCCACTAACAATCTTTCTGGAATAAGCTGTTTAATTCTGAAGAAATCTCAGTAAATTCCCCATCAATAAAGATTCTTTGTCTATTTTGTTGCTGACATTATTTAAACCTATGCCCATCTGTTCAAACTTTAGGCTTGGGCATTTAATTACAGGAGTACTATGTGGAAAGCTATACTTACCATAGGTATATTTGAATTGGATTTAGTATTTGAGTTTGCTGCTAGACAATAGAGGTAGAATGACACTTATTTTACCGTTCTTTTCATATATTAAGGAAATGCATTTGGTTGCTTCAGTTCCTTATTATAATTGTTTCTACATGAAGGCTTTCCACATTCTCTTATTTATTCAGTCAGTCATTTAGTCACTCGCAGTCAAGTCTCTCATATATGTCCCGTGGTGTTTTAGGTCCTCAAGATACAGCAGTGAAAAAGGCAAAGCAAAGCCCCTGTCTTCATGTAGCATCTTGACTGGTGAATACCTATACCTGGAAAAGTCTGGAGATTTTATTTTATCACAGCCTTCAAAAATTATGAAATTGTGGTGAACTAATTGTTGCTTCTCAAAGCTTGCTGCCAATTTATTTCAAATGTGGCATTACTGTGAACTGAAAAATGTTTACTTTTGTTAGGCTTTGGTTGATTCATGAGGTTTAGTAATGTAAGAAATTTCCTCCATAATCATCCAGAAGGCTGTCTCAGTCAATCCAGATTTTTTTTCTATGTACACTCCATAAGAGGTTTCACCAAAGTCCTCTTCTTTTCTCCTTTTCTGTTTTATTACCTGCAGGCATATCATGTTTGTATTTTAGCTATTTTTTTCATTGACTGTATCATGGGTGGTTTTTCATTTCAAGCACATTTATTTGCTCCAGCCTCACTCTATTCTTCCCTTCCTCCCAAATGTGAGGTTCTGTCATACAGAAACCATATATTGCAGACATGTAGCATAGTGCCTGATATATCATATTTGCTCAAATAATATAACATAAAGGAAAACTCTAAGTTGCTGGAGTGGGTCCCAGTGAGACCACTAATCACTTTGAGAAGGAAAGTAAGATTGAAATTTTTGGAGGAAGAGTAAACCACCCAAGATATTCTAACACTTAAAATGACTACTGCTATTGTCTTGCTGCTTTCTGTTCCCAGCTTTTACCCCACCCTGTAACATCGCGTTGTTACTGAAAGGAATTTGATTGTCAGACAGAGATAGTGAAAGGCTTTTGTCTATATCCAATCCTCAATAGATTTTGCAGGCATACTGCAAACTTCGTGGTGCATAATGGATATTTCAAGTTCACCTGGCAAAAACAAGTCGAGAAGTGAAAAGGTAGTCGACGGGCACACAGGTGGCTGTTCTTGCTCTGTGACACCAACAATAGGTCGTTGTGATGACTTTGTGTGGTGGGCATCAGTCTACAGCAGCAACATTCTCCCCAAATTCAGACTCCCAAACAGAGCTTTATGTGTCACTATTTTTTTTCTTCTTTCATGAGGGCTCTGCTTTGTCTCTAATGTATCTGCTCCAGCTCTAAGAATGGAGAGAGGCAGCTTTTCTGGCTGGATGAATTGGCTGGATAAATGTAATCATTAAATGTTTTAAAACTGGATCTGATTTGAAGGTGTTCGAAAATTCACATGAAGCCATTTTTTGTGTGATTTTGAAATTATTTTCAATTACAGATTAGAGCAAGGCAGTGTCTGTAATATCATTTAACAAGTTATAATATGTCCTTTTGTCATTTTTCCCCTCTGATTGAGATGGGCACCCTTAAGCCGACTGACAGATTCCTGAGTGCTGACATTCACTGCTCCGGCAAATGGGAAGGAGTAGAATGATGCTGCAAATGAGTGCCAATGAAAGTGATAGATCTTTAAAATAAATTGCACACCACTTCCAAATTGGATATAATTGGGATGTATTCATCAAATTTTGAATTTGGACTCAATAGTAACAGGAAGTTAGTATTGAAACATTGAATAAAGAACACTTAGAAAATAGAAGTCAATGATTGTGTATATGCATATGAAAGAAGAAAGTTCACAAAAAGATTCAGTAGCTGGTTTTCCCAGGTCTAGAGACAATTAGTATGAAGAGCATAATACATTTATATTTTAGATACCCTCATGTATATGCATCCATGTGTGTGCATTTTGATGTCTGTATCTGCTTATCTCAGCTTTTTTTTCATCTACCTACCATTAAATTTCCAAATAACTTACTGATTAACTATATCCACTGTTGGAATCCATGCCTACAAAAGAAAACAAGTTTAAATGAGAAAAACTATGTTGTATTTACTAAACTTACCCATTGAGTACTGACCTGAGAATGATGGGAAAACCGAAGACTTAGAAGAAACTAGACAGAGAATAATATTATAGAAAGAATAGAGACACTTCATGGATGATGAAAAAAAGAAGAAATGGTGAATGGTTGCAGTGGCAAGAATACAAGAATTAGTAGTATATAATGTTTGACAGACAGATTTAGACAAATTATGGTGGTCATTGAAGGAGTCTGGATGTTATTCAGTAGGTCTGTTAGATTGTCTTAAATATTTGCATCACAGAATTACAGGATTACAAGGGTTTATAGAGATATGCATGATGAAATTACATGACAAAATTACTACGGTATACATAGAACACTAGTTCATTTCTTCTACATACACACACATGTGCACACACACACATATATACACACACACAGGCAGTCTATAGCTGGTAACAAAAATTCTATTGTCATCAGAGAACTAAATTCCACATCTTCTGCATATGATTTATGTTTGATCTTGCCCATTCCAGTGATAAGATAGTATCTCCCTTTCAGCCTTTCATAAAGGAGTAAAGGATGGTTTTCTCTGCCATTTAAATATATTTCCTGGAAGTTTCACAAACCACCTTTCTCTACGTTACTATAGGTAGAACATAACTACATCTATTTGGGAAAGGAATTAGAAAGGTAATGTCTGTTCTACTCAGTCATAGCCAGGTAGGAATTTGAGTTGTATTGCTGTAGAAGAAAACTGGAATGGCTACTGCAAGAAAAACAGTGACTGACTTCTGCAATAAGATGACATGAAAAATGTCATACTATACAAGATAGAATATTTTCTTATAAATAATAAATTTAATTGAAGGAGCATAACCCTCAAGAAGGGAGACTAGTTAAGATGTTCTTGTAACCGTATTTAGTTCCAGTCTAGGACAGTGGGGATCAAAGACTCGACAAATTGAAGTTCACTCAACAGGTGGATATAACAGTAGTTAGTGATTCTCTGGCAGCTTTTAAACTATTGAAGGACTGAAGTTGACTCTCATTCTCAGTTTTCTGTGCCAGATGTGATGGTGCACTTGGGAGAATAAACATGGGAAAGAAAGTTTGATTGGAAAAATAGAACTGAGAAATGGACAAGAGGCATTTGTGTGTACTAAATGTTCAGGTATTTAGGATGCAAAGATAATAGACACAAGTGCCCTGCCTTAAAGGAGAGTCTGAATTTAGTAGTAAGCAATACTTATTTGAATATGAAAGATTTTCTTTTTAATAGATACATATGCCTTCATCACTCAATTGAAAACTTTTTGGCTCTCAATTTTATATTTATACAATGGGTATACTTTCTTCTTAAAAATATTTTTCTGCCTTTCTGTAATTTTTAATTTTTTTCTAATTGCTTTCTGCTTCATGTCAGCATGTGATTTGATTGTGTTCTTTTTGAGATTTTTTAAATTGCTGTGGTATATACTTAAGTAATTGGTCTTTTGTAGAAATACATAAGAAAGCTAACATTCTGAGCTGTTGACATTTTAAAAGGTCCTCATTTTAACTAGATCTTGAAGTTCAGGTTCTAAATTATTTTGCATTTTGACAACAGTGAATTACTGTCTAGCACACAGAATTTTTAATTTTAAGTCATTCAAGTTTTCTTATTTTTTTCTTCCTTTCTTTCCTTTTTCCCTCCCTCCCTTCCTTCCTTTTTTCTTTCTTTTTCTTTTCTTCCTTTTCTTTTTTCTTTTCTTTCTTGTTTCCTCCTTCCTTCCTTCCCTTCTTTTTCTTTTTTTGTATGAGGTCACACAAACTAACCTCTTCCTAGCTTTCCATACACTGTCTAAAAACTTAAAATTATCTTTACAATACTAAGCTTTTTTAACATAAGCCTAAGTACAGATCTGAACTGGCTGATCCTATTGGATACTGGAGATAATTTTTTCAATCTAAAGACAGAATTTTCTTTAACTTGAGAACACTTTATTCCATTTGTATGTCTCTCCCTCTCTTTTATCTATTCATTTGTTGTAAAACTTCATTTAGAGACCATTGAAGCTTCTCAGTCAATTATTCTAAACTGACTTCTTCCATATTTTCTATCACTTGTTTTTCTTGCTCTGTATTCTGGGAGATTTCCTTGATTTTTATCTTTCAGATGTACAATTAGGTCATCATATTCAAGACTCCACTCAAATATTTACTATAGTCATAATTTTGATTCATATTATCTCATATGTTTTTAGATAGCATAGTATTTAATAAATTGCTACAATATACATATAGATAAAATTAATTTGAATTAAACTTTCTTCAGGTTGATTCTCTTCATCTGCATAGTTCTGTTAATAGTTAATATTTTTTCTCAAATTTCTGGAAACCCTTCGTTGTTGTCTTATATGCTAATTTAAAGAGGAGGTTTAGGTTAATATTGATGACATATATTGGTTTCTTCTGCCATTTGATAGGCATTTTTCTCCCAGGTAGCCTTAATGAGAGGAAGTCATATACCAGTAGAATAAAGGCAAAAGATTTAGGTTTCCCATCCAAGTACTAACCAGGCCTGATCCTGCTTAGCTTCCGAGATCAGACAGATACAGGTCTCGAGAGTTTCTAGTTAGGTATTGAGAACATGGAATCAATCAAAAAGATAGGCAATTCCACACTTCTTAGTTGGAACATTTACCATGTATCAATCTCAATGCCACTTTTACATACTAATATGGTTATTAATATTCATCTCCTTGCAGTTTAAAATTTGAAGATAAAATGAGTTAGCACAGAGAGAGAAAAAAATATATGCCCACAATACAGTTCTGCACTATTTATTTCAATTATAGTTCTGAGGTAAGAGTACCAATGTCATCAATACGAAGATTTGCAAAGGGATATTTAAAGGAGAGATGCATACATAGTTTTGATGAATTCTGAAGGCAACAATATCTGCAAAAAGAGAATGTGCCCGGGGAAAGGTGATAGAACAGAACTTTTTCTCTCTGACATTGGGAATGTGAAATGAAATCAGCACTCACGTAAAAAGGAATAGGACAGATGAATAATTCAAGCATGGAATATTAAGAGTATGGGAAATAGGAAACTAGCTGCCCCCATTTTACCTTCCCTTCTCTTATGGTATCTCAAAGCTATCACTGAAATAAACAGAGTAGAAATACACTTTGGGAATATTACATAAATCTGGCTGTGTTGCCCAGCTTCCTGCCTCTGGGCAGAACTCTAGTTAAATAATTCTGGACAGATGGATGCCGATCCTTGGAGAGCAGGGACACAAGAGTGAGGATGGACACAAAAGCAGCATTTCAGCCTGCTTCCATCTGGAACCAGTGAACACCTCGTTTTGTACAAAGGAAGTACCCATGCTGTTTAAATGACACTCTGCATGATTTTGCTGTGAAATATGGGCTTCAGGAGCATTATATTTCCCTTATGGTCCAGGCAAGCTATATTTTGGGGTGTGATTGTTTACCTGGTGTGATTCTGTTTTTCACTTGCTCTTTTCAAGTGTGGACAACTGGTTGAAGCCAGTTGTGCTGTTTTCGTTGTGTGACAAACATGACAGATGACCTTCAGACATACATGACAGAAGGTCATCTGTCATGTATGTCACAACAACATGGGATGTTATGATGTTCTTAAATAGAAGCACCATGTCAGAAAGGCTTCAGGCTATTTCTGACATGCTCCCATTTAAGAGGATAATAAATAACATCCCTCTTTATACCTCCCATTTGTAACTATGTGAAAATCAAAGCAGGAATCACATTTAAGATTTATTACTGATTTTTTAAAAAACTAAGACAATAAATACTGGATTTAAAAAAATTTCTCAACTTTACCCCCACCTGAATCCTAGTCTTTAGACCAGCTCACCCATAAAGGATCTGAAGATTTGATATGTACCTGAAAAGGTAAATTAGAAATATTTACTTCATTACATTGATCCCCAATGCAGGGATAGAGGAGGAATATTCAGACATGCATATAGAAGGCATAGATATTTTAACATAGGTGTGTTTACCAGATTGAAAACAAGGATCAGAAGAAAAATCATACACTGTCAAGGCAGACAAGTCCAAAAGAGAGAGCCCAGAAGTTGTTGAATTGCACGTTTCTTTCCCACTGTTATCTTTCAGATAAATCACCCTTTGTGCCATGAGATAAAGGCAGTGAGTTAGAAAGATGAACAGATATCTCTTCCCAAGACTTCTAAGATGTCAGAGAGTTTTACACTAAAAGCAGAGGGAGAAGTGTCAGAATACAAAAAACAAATTTCTCTAAGTTTACTACCTGTAACTCATCATATTCTATAGCTCTCATATTTGAAAAGATAGTACAGTACAAGTAAGTGAGAGTGTGAGGATTATAGGAACATTATTCAATCTTCTCTGAAATAGTATTTTAATGATAGTGAGTTGCACATGAGCATGACACCTTATAGCTGTTGGTAACGAATGACTCACTGTTAAAAAACAAAAAAACTCTAATCAGGTGGTCATGTTATAATTATATTGGGGAAACACTAGGAAAAGAGTCTCTAAATACAACAGATAAGTCAGAAAAGAATAAAGTATTAAAGATAGAAGATGCAGGAAATCACATGGATCCCCTTTCAGCGCTGCTCATTGACAGATAGCCACTCAACTACAGGTCTTTGCGGTTTGTAGCTATAGTATTTTTAACTTATTTAGTGAGATATAATTCACATATCGTAAAATTCACTCATTTAAATGCATAATTTAATGGTTTCTGTATTTCATAGGGTTATGCAATCACTACTGTCTAAGTTTAGAACATTCACATCACCCAGAAACATGGTACCAATGTGTAGTGATTTTTCATCCTAACATAAGCCCTAAACAATCACTAGTTTTCTTTCTGTATAGATTTTCTGATTCTGAACATGTCATATAATGTTCCTATGCAAATCTTTTTACATATTCCTGGATTTGATTTACTAGTATTTTGCTGAGAATTTTTTTTTATTTATTTATTTTTTTGAGACAGTTTTGCTCTTGTTACCCAGGCTGGAATGCAATGGCTCGATCTCGGCTCACCGCAACCTCTGCCTCCTGGGTTCAGACAGTTCTCCTGCCTCAGCCTCCTGAGTAGCTGGGATTACAGGCACACACCACCATGCCCAGATAATTTATTTGTACTTTTAATAGAGATGAGGTTTCACCATGTTGACAAGGATGGTCTTGATATCTTGACCTCGTGATCCACCCGCCTCAGCCTCCCAAAGTGCTGGGATAACAGGCTTGAGCCACCGCACCCGGCCTGCTGAGAATTTTTATACCTTTACTGATAAGGGATATTGGGTTATAGTTGTTTTATTCATAAAATACATTTTTATGGTTTTGGTATCAGGGTAATACTGGCATCATAAAATGAGATAGAAATGTTCTCCTCTCTTTTGCTTCTTTACAAGAATTTTATATTCATTGGGATTGTATTAGTATATAAGAATTGATATTATTTGTTTCAATATCTGGTAGAATTCACCAGCTGTATTGCCCAGAGCCTTTCTTCATGGGAACTTTTAAAATGATTAATTCAGTTTATTTAGTTGTTATGAGGCAATTTAGATCTTCCATTCATTTTTTAAGCCAGTCTAGTACTTGGTGTTTCTACAAATTTGTCCATTTCATCTAAGTATTGTGATTAGTTGCCATACAGTTGTTCAGTTATCCCTTAAAATCATGATTTCTCTAAGGCTGGTAGTGATGTCACTCTTCCATTTCAGATTTTGGTAATTTGAGTCATTTCTTTTTTGTGTTGGTTGTTTAAAGATTTATCAATTTTTCTGTCTTTTCTAGACAGCTGGCTTTTGATGCATTGATTTTGTTCTATTAATTTTCATTGTCTACTTAATTTACGTTTCTCTAATCTTTATTATTTTCTCATTCTGCTTACTGTGGGTTTAGTTTGCTCTTGTTCTAGTTTTTTTTTTCATTGTTAGTTAAGCTACTGATTTAAGGATTTATACCTAAATATATTATTATATACCTATAGACAGTTACATCTATTAACTTCCATCTAATAACTTTCTGTAAGTTTTGATACGTTGTCTATTCATTTTCACTTATTTCAAGATATTATCTAATTTGCTCATGATTTCTTCTTTGACCCATTAGTTATATAGAAGTATATTGTTTAATTTCCACATTTGTGAATTTCCAAAGTTTCCTTCTCTTCCTATTTTCTCATTTAATTACATTGAGCTTAGAGAGCACACTTTGTATGATCCCAATTCTTCTTTTATTTTTATTTCAGGTCCAGGAATACATTTGCAGGTTTGTTATTTAGGTAAACTCATGTCACAGGCAGTGATCCCAATTCTTTAAACATATTGATGAATGTTTTCAGGCCTTATAACTAGATTACTTTGAATTGTATAATGTGTAATACTTTCCAACAGCCTCCATGCCTGGGCTTAGCTAAATAATTATAGCACTAAGGAAACAGTAATACACTCTTACTTACACATTAGAAAACCGGTTCTCTTATTTCAGTTAAAAAATTTTAATCTAAACACTTAAGGTCATTGTGTGTTTGTTTCCTTGGTACCTATAGCTATTGTTTATATCCAAAATAATATAATTAATATTTTTAGCTGTGAGCTATAATATAGAAATCCACACACATCACACAGGTTATATATACACTTTTTCTTACTGTTCTAGAAGGAAAAGTGATATATGTATTTAATCATAATGAACAACCAAACTATTTAACACATAAACACAAAATATGTTGCCTGGAAGTCTGTTTACAACAATAACTTGTCTGTTGCCACTACTAAGAATGAAGAACATTTATATTAGCTAATCTAACATAAATATTGACAAGAGGAGATGCAGTGGGGAAGGGAATATTCAGTGAGTGGATATTCTTCAGGACCTTTGCCCTACACCTGCACATATAATAGTGAAGGATTGCTATACTAACAATACATTCTTAGTTTTATTTTACGACTGATGATAAACAACTAATGGAGCATTAAAAAATACTTCCTAATCTAAAAAGACTATACCTCTAAGGATAATTAACCAGAGTTTATTGAACACCCAAGGTAACTGCCAAAGTGAAGATTAAACTTAAATTTCACTCTCCTCATGTTCTCAGGGTGAGTTCTGGACAGCTTTCCCCTTACATGAAAATATGTTTCTCCAGATAATAAGCTTTCACTAAACTTTAATTCTGTTTTGCTTTCTTTTCTCAAGAGCACGCGCTATATTTATTTTGTTCAAATGTGTAATTTCAAGGCAGTTCTGCTGCCATTCTTCTAGGGATGCCATTATAGAAATATTAAAACCATCAAAGTCACACTACCCCCAAGTATTAGCACCCATTAATGCCTAGAGTGGGGCATGCATTCATGGAAACAGGAACATAACTGTAAGTCATAACAACTGCATGAGAAGGTAGTTGTCAAAACTTGATTGTGGATTAATTAATTGAACAATTTCCTTAACTTTGGAGCCTCAGTTTTCCCTAGCTTTAAAGTAAAGGGGTTTGATTAAGTAATCACTAAAACTTGTGTTTAAGGAATTTTTCCTTCACTAGAGTAAATGAAAAGTAATAAGATTTGACTATTTATTTCTGCCCTAAAAGGGACATGCCTTCTCCTAGGAATCCATAGGACGGGGAGTCTTTTCATTTGTGGATTTAGTTGATATATGTGTGTGTGTGTGTGTGTGTGTGTGTGTGTGTGTGTGTGTGTGTGTGTCTTTTGTTTTGCTTTGTTTTGTTTGAGTTGAGTGGCGAAAAGAAACCAAAATACAAAGCAAATACTCTAATGTTTGGAACAAGCAGAGCTGAATTCTTAAGAGGTAGTGAGGAAGAGTTGAGTAAGATCTTCCAGAATTTAAGCAAAATGCCTCATGAATTTCTCTAGAGGCATTCCAATCAGTTTAGGCAGGGCTTTGTGATGGAATGGAAATAGCTTATCAGGAACATCCAGAATGTATTTACTTGCTGGGTGTGGTGGTTCAGGCCTATAATCCCAGCACTTTACAGGTGAGATAGGTGGATCACCTGAGGTTAGGAATTTAAGACCCATTTGGCCAACATGATGAAACCCCTTCTCTAATAAAAATACAAAAATTAGATGGGGGTGGTGGCAGGTGCCTATAATCCCATCTACTCAGAAGGCTGAGGCAGGAGAATCTCTTGAACCTGGGAGGCAGAAGTTTCAGTGAGCTGAGATCACACTGTTGTACTCCAGCCTGGGTTAACAGAGTGAGACTCCATCTCAAAACAAAACAAAACAAACAAAAAACCCACAAAATGAAATGCATTTGCTGCTGGTGGGGATCTTTGGCAGTCAAGCTCTACAGTGAAACTACTGAGATGGATCCACTTTCTTCACATGTGATGAGGCCTTAATCCATGCAGAAGACTTCTCTTGGAGACAGAGTTTGCTTAGATGGAAAAACTAACCCAAGTTTCAGCTCTGATTATTTACTTTCCAACCACATAATTTTACTGAATCTTATCTTTATAAAATAATTGTGTTTTATGTTTTCTTCTCAATTCTTTTGTGAAATTCTTTTTTAATGTCTTATAAAAAATACAAACAAACAAAAGACCCCTGGTCTGTTGAGAGAGCCATACCATATAAAGTTAAGTGGACGCTAGCAATGGTCCTTTGAACTCAGACAATTTAATCGAGATAAATAATCCATCTGAAGACAAGCAAACATGCTTCCTTCCACCCTTTCTGGATCCCTTGCTTCTCTGCTGGTCTGGGGTTGGATTCTTCATCTGTGAAGTGATGCTTCCAGAGTTTCTTTTTTAAAATTTATTTATTTTATATATATTTTTTTGGAGACAGTCTCGCTCTGTTGCCAGGCACCAGGCTGGAGTGCAGGGGCACGATCTCGGCTCACTGCAACCTCCGCCTCCCAGGGTCAAGCAATTCTCCTGCCTCAGCCTCCCCAGTAGCTGGGACTACAGGCGCACACCACCACGCCCAGCTAATTTTTCTATTTTTAGTAGCACAGGGTTTCACCATGTTGGCCATGATGGTCTCGATATCTTGTCCTTGTGATCCGCCCACCTCAGCCTCCCAAAGTGCTGGGATTACGGGCCTGAGCCACTGTGCCCAGCCACTTCCAGAGTTCTCTGTGTGATTCCAAGAGCAAGATGAAATGACGTCTCCAGTTCAATCTTTCAAGAGCTATGGTTTTATCCAACACACACGGTGATATCAATTATGAGTCAAGGGGGAGGAAGCATTCAGGAGGCTAATGACTTGAGTTGAGGAGAAATGTTCCATTACAGGGATGGGTGAAGATGTGGCCATTAAATTTACTTGGGAGGAGAGCCAGGACCTGGATAACACTCAGAATATGCTATACAGGACATGATGCTGTAGATATGCTGTTGTATACTAGCATCTTTGGGACATTACATGGTGAAACCTGAGGCACTTTTTAGTTGGAATAAGAAGCAGAACCATGAATGGTAGAAGCAATGCCTAATATGGTTTGGCTGTGTCCCCACCCCAAATCTGACCCTGAATTGCAATCCCCACAATCTCATTATCCCCCTGTGTCAAGGGAGAGACCAATTGGAGGTAATTGAATCATGGGGGTGGTTTCTCTTATGCTATCCATGTGATAGTGAGTGAGTTCTCACAAGATCTGATGGTTTTATAAGTGTTTGTCAAGTTCCTCCTTTCGTCATTCTCTCTCCTGCTTGTAAGGAAGTTACATATCTTCCCTTCTTCACCTTCCACCGTGATTGTAATTTCACTGAGGCCTTCCTAGCTGTATAGAACTGTGAGCCAATTAAACCTGTTTTCTTGTAAATTACCTAGTCTCAAGTATTTCTTTATAGCAATACACTGCCAAATCCAAGTCTCCCAGGTGTCTACACAGTTGATGATGTAATTAAGGGGAGCAAGAAATTCAAAGCAGACATTTGTAGCAAGTTGCAGTCACAAAGCCACACATTAACTAAGGAGAAAGTTGAATTATATAATCATATAATTTTAGCACGAACTGTATCTTAAATCTCAATGTAAATAATGGAAATAGTTCAGTAAGGAGACATGGGGAATTAACTGTACATCAGAACTTCTTTGCCTTAGTGATCGTGATGCAATGGAGTCTTGAGAAAATCTAGATGCTTATAATTTCACTGTGAAATAACTCAGAAATCATGGGCATTTCAGACAGCATCATAAAATTCAAGCTGGCAGCAATATTTTAAATATAGTGGACATTGCTTTAACATGCAGGCAATATTATTGACACAGGAGCATGGTCATATGGGAGAGACCTCCTGTGGATGTAAAGAATATGGAAAATCTTGTGATCAGTCAGCTCTCATGTCCCAAGAGATAACTCAAGTAGGTAGGAAAACTTCTGAATGTCATATATATGGGAAAACTTTTCATGAAAAATTAAGACTCCACTCATTTCAGAGAATACACATGGGGGAAAATCATGTGTGTAAAGAATGTGTGAAAACATTTCACCTCAAGTCAAATCTCAGAAAATATCAGGATATTCACACAATGGAAAAACTCCATGAATCTAATGAGTGTGGGAAAACCTCCTGTTTGAAGGCAGTCCTCACTAGACATCAGAGAACTCACAGGGGAAAAACCTTATGAATCTAATGAATATCGAAAAACTTTTCACGGGAAGTCACACCTCAGTTTGCATCAGCTTATCACCATAGGGGAAATAGCCTATAAATGTCATGACTGTCAAAAAACTTTTTCACTGGAATTCAAACCTCAGGAAGCCTCTGTATTTACACAGGGGAAAAAAATCTTATGAACATAAGGAATGTGGGAAAAACTTCTGTGAGAAGAGAGGCCTCACCACACTTCAGAGAAGTCACATGGGCAATAAACCTTACTAATGAGATGAATGTGGAGGCTGGATGTGAAGCCTCTGGAATCCTCGTGTCACATTGAGAGCAATGGCAATGGAGGAAGGGCTTACAGAGTGTCTATATAAAATGGTTACAAGTCCTGGGAAGAGTAAACCATAACAAACTGCATTAGGCCTCTGGGGAGGCAAACTTCCCTAAGCCTTCATGTTCCAGGTGTAGTGTGAACTTGACTCTGTTACAGTACATAATGTGCTTAAGGGCTTAAAACTCCTTTTGTAGCATTACAAAGTAACCATTTTATATAGGCACTCTTTAAGCCCTTCCTCCACTGCTGTTTCCCCCAAGGATGGCATTCGCACTAGGGAAAATCCTATGAATGTCATGAATGTTGGAAAATCTTTTGGCCAAAAGTCACACCTCGGCAGACATCAGAGAACTCCCATGGGGGAGTAAAACCCTATGAATTTCATGAGTGTGGGAGAACATTTTGAACTGAAGTTACTCATCACTAGACACAAAACTCACAAGTGGAAACCGTTATGATTATGAATGTAATAAACATGGAAGCGCCTTTCATCAGACATTACGACTTAGCAAATAACAGGGAGGTTAACACAGAGGTGAAATAATCTATCTCAGATCCTGACTGTTCTCTGGAAACTATTCCCTATGCTTCAGGACACACATTTTGCATTTCTCAGTCTCCTTTTTATTGTGGTATGGTTGGTACCATACAAAACTGAGATTTTTGTAGGGAATATGGACAGGCATGATGAACATTATTTGGAGCCTTGGCCACAAATACTGTTTCCATGGTCCTCCCCCATTGCTTATGCCTTGTGGGGATGAAGGTCAGATAACCCCAGGTTGACCTTGGGAGCCACTAGTAGTAACTGATCATCAAGATTTAAGAAAGAAGAGATTCACTGAAGAGAGGTGATGCCTTACCACCTCTACTCCCAAGAAATCTCCCTTTGTACCTTACATAAGTGAGGGAATATATATGTAATCTGTTGAGCCATAGAATGTGTGATCTGTTTTGTTACAACACAAACAGCTCACTGCAGCTGATTTACTTTCAGAGCTTCCTGAGAGAAGTTGCCAGTCTTTGTATATAACAAAATTCACATACAAAAGAATCTTGTATTGTCACTTTCAATAGCAAGTTAGTTTATTAAAAAATAAAACAGAAAAATAGTGCAGCACATTGGAAATGCCACATCAGGCAGGGACATATTATTGAACACTGAGAATAAAGTAAATCTTTATAAATATCAAAAAGAAAAAAACAAAAATTAGGCAAATAGATTTTATACATTTTTTTAAATATGATTTTGTTTCATTATCATCTATATCAACGTAAGTAAAACCACTTAAATTCAGTTAAATTCAACACACATTAATCAATAAATGCTTATTGAGGAATCATTAGATAAAGTAATCCCAATTTGTATAATTCTAAGATAATTAGACATTAATAATTGAAAGTGTTAAGGCAGAGGTTAGAAGAAAAGGCTCTGGTATTAGGCTTCCTGAGTTAAAATCCAAGGTCTTTCACTAACTACCTGTGTAGTTAGGGAATTTACATAAGCCCTCTTATCCTCAGTTTTCTCACCTGCAAAATAGGCTAATAATAGCACTACCTCACCATGTGGATGGGAGGACTAGATGAACTAACATAGAGTGTTTTAACACATCATGGCACTCTCAATAAATGTCAGAAAACATTATTCATCTTTTTATCCCCTGTAAGGCATTCCTAAATTATTTTTCATCATAAGGCTTTCAACAAAATTTAGTGTATTGAATGAAATTCAGCTGAAAATAAACTAACTACTAACTTTTTATAATATGAATTTCTTAACTTCCATCATATAAAATTTCATATTTTGAATATCATGTTCTTTAAAAATAAATAATGCAAACATAGCATCTCATGATGCTCATGAAGCGTGGTTAATGATGCTTAGATTGCAAACTCTCAAAATGTGAATGTCACTGGAAAGATGATTAGTAAAACATTATGCTAAAACACAGTTTTTATTTTTAAAAATAAATTTTTTAAAGTTTATTTTTCTGCTTCATATTGCTACTTTCACACTGCAAATCCCACAGGTGTTCATTAAAAAGGAAAAGGTAACACTCCAATCAAATCAATATTTACTGAGTTGCCACCAATGAAGATATGCTATGTACATACTGATCTATCTCCTCAGGGTGCTTTACCGAGAATGACCAACTGGTCACTGAGGAAAAACATTTGGAGAGTTTTTGACATAGAGTGGAATCTGACTGAAAGTGCTGATGCCCAGCCTAGAAAAATTTCACCTGATGAGATGCAAATAACTAGAATATGAGTCTCATCTTTGACATCATTCTGTAAAACAGAACAAATTTGGTATAGGATTTGCTAATTCAAAAGTCCAAAACTACTAACTGGCAATACTAATTTACTTAAGGTCTATATTCCTAAGAGCAATGAAAACACTTCCAGTGGAATCTTGTGGGAAAGGCTCTAGATAATATCTTGTTTGCCATCACAGTTGTGTTGTCTTTCCAAACAATGGTGGAAATTTCTATGGTGCCAGGACAACAAGGTATAATCTCCTGGTACAGCCAATCATTACCTCTTCTTTTCTCCATTTATAAAAGCAATCAAAATACAGATTACAACCAGTTGCCTGATTGATCATACACTGAACCAGCTCTTCTTATGAGTCTCAGTTGGCCAATCATAAAAATATCTGTGGAGAAATTAAACATATAATGATATGATTTCCAATGGGATAACTTTGGATATGTGTAGCAATTATATATGAGAGTTTTTGAATCACTTATCTCCTACATTAATCCATTCTTTGGACAAGGTACATTTTTGGTATTCAACATTTTGCATCTGTAAAGTGGAGGTTTAGACATAAAGTATAGGTGATTTTTGCTGAAACATATACTGATGGTCATCGAACCCCCTCCCATTTCTAGATTGGGATACAAGACCAGAGAAATTGAAAAATCTTAGAAAGGCCGTTCAGTGAGTTATCAGTGGAGCTGATACTGGAATACAAATGTTCTGAACAGAAATTCAATTAGCTTTTTCTGCTGCTAAAACCTTACGTGATCTTCATAGTTACCTTCAGGTCTAAATTTGCAGAATCTACTTCAACTCTGTCTCCTCGGAGAATCATATTTTAGGCTTTGAGACAGAGCTTAAAGGTTGAGTTCTCACTGTAACTTTCCTCAGCACATTGAAGCATTGATAGTAGATTCCTTCTCTCTGCTTCCATAGGCTTTGATTCTTATCTCTATCCTAGCATTTATCTTGTCATATTTCAATTATTTATATATTGGTCTATCTCTCTAGCTGCACCTGGAGTGCTTTTGCTGCCTAAGTTCCTGAGGCCTTTTTTAGTACCTGACTTGGTGTTTGGTGCTTATAAATGTTTTCTAAATTCGCAAATAAATAAAACTCTCATCTGGGCTCCCAGCTTTTTTGCCATAACACAAAACTTTCCTAAGAACTTGTGACATAAGTCAAATTCGTATTCTCAATAATTTCATAATGAGACACTTTATACCTTTGTAATTACTTTTACAATGAAGGAATGCTAGGCAGTTCATCTTTGTGTGATGTGTAATGACCTGCTGTATGTTTTAAAGAAACTTGATTTAGTATACTTTTAGCTAACACTTTACATTTCTGGAGAATTTTCACATTCTTTGTCTCATGATCTTCATAGCAACCCTGTAATGTAGGTAGATGCAGATGTTATTACAGCCTTCTCAGAGAAGACTTCAAAAACTCAGGTAATTGAAAGAATACAGTTTTGAAATGAGGTCTTTTGACTCCAGATTTAGTTCATGTTCCATTCTAACATGGTACACTTTTTAAACAGTTGAACTCTCCAGAAAGAAAAATCCCTAAATAAGTATGTGTTCTAAATTAGCCAAGGTTCTTTGAGTTGCAAATGGTAGACGCAGATCAACCTGTCTTAAGTAAAACAAAGAATGCATTGTATCACAAAAAAAGTGTGTTGCCTAGAGAAATAGCTTCAGGCACACTTAGTTACAGGGAATCATACTAGACAACCAGATATCCTACTTTTGCTTTTTTCACTTTTTGGATCTACTCTTCTCTGAGTTGATTTTAATCTGCACTATATCTCCCTTAAATTCAAAATGACTGTGAACGGCTAGAAAGTTATTACAAATTTGCAACTCAAAGGGATCAGCTGAGCAAATATCTGTCCTTCAGTGACCCAACCTGAGCCCTGTATTCAACAATGACCAGTAAATGCAGTTATGAGAATGAAATCCTTTGATTGATGAGAACTGGATGAGGGACTGATTCTTGAAGACTACACTGACATCAAACCCAACAGAAAGCCCAGAATAAGAGCAGAGGAGTGCTTCCCCATCAAACTTCAGGAGTTATCAAATTAAACCCATCAGAAAGCCCAGAATAAGAGCAGAGGAGTGCTTCCCCATCAAACTTCAGGAGTTATCAAATTGAACCCTGCTTAATTTATTTGATACTTCCTTTTGAGGTGGTTTATTCCAATAACTGTTTAGAAGTAATGGATTTAGTAACTTGAGTATGAAGTTAAAAAAAATAGCCTTCTTCAAATAGGAAATAAGAGCAAAGCTATCTTATCTATTTGCTACACTAATAAAAAGAAATTTAAAATTCCCTACTGGCTAAGAGATTGCAGCTGTGCACAAGATGAACAGACTCCCTTCAGCCCAGCACATCCTCAGCAGAACTGTTAGCTGAGTTGTACAGCATATATTATTTTTACCTATAAAGAAGGTAGAACAGAGCTGGATTTTCAGATCACCACAAGAGCTATAATATAATCACCATTTATTGTATCTTTATTACTCTGTATGAATAAATAATGTCCCTCAATAGAAAAGTCTTTCTTTCACTTAAAAAGTGAAGCAAGTGGATTAGATATCAATATGGAAATTCCTCCTGTCTTTCAACTTACTTTTCAAGAGAATGATATAATTTAATAAGTATGAGGGATTGTGAGAAATTTACCCAAGGTGGAATATTATCCTGGCCGTTTGTTAATCACTACCAAGACTGAGGCTGAATATATAAATTCTACTTTAATTATATATTGGTGGTAATTTCTCCCTAAATATCATGGGTATATATGTTTTCTTTTCTTTCTTTTTAATTGTACTTAGGGTTCTGGGGCACATGTGCAGATCATACACAATTGTTGCATAGGTACATTCATGGCAAGGTGGCTTGCTGCCTCCATCCTCCCCGTCACCTATATCTGGCATTGCTCCCCATGTTATCCCTCCCCTACCTCCCTACCCCCCACCATCCCTCCCCTACTCCCCACCAACAGACCCCAGTGTGTGATGCTCCTCTCCCTGTGTCCATGTGTTCTCATTGTTCAACACTCGCCTATGAGTGAGAACATGCGGTATTTGATTTTCTGTTCTTGTGTCAGTTTGCTGAGAATGATAGTTTCCAGATTCATCCATGTCCCTACATAGGACACAAACTCATCGTTTTTTATGGCTACATAGTATTCCATGGTGTATATGTGCCACATTTTTTCTGTGCAGTCTATGATCAATGGGCATTTGGGTTGGTTCCAGGTCTTTGCTATTGTAAACAGTGCCGCAATGAACATTCATGTGCCTGGGTCCTTATAATAGAATGATTTACAATCCTTTGGATATATACCCAGTAATGGGATTGCTAGGTCAAATGGAATTTCTATTTCTATGTCCTTGAGGAATTGCCACACTGTCTTCCACAATGGTTGAATTAATATACACTCCCACCAACAGTGAAAAAGCATTCCTATTTCTCCACATCCTCTCCAGCATCTGTTGTCTCCAGATTTTTTAATGATCACCATTTTAACTGGCATGACATGGTATCTCAGTGTAGTTTTGATTTGCGTTTCTCTAATGCTCTAAAAAATGTTGAGCATTTTTTCATGTTTGTTGGCTTCATATATGTCTTCTTTTGAAAAGTGTTTGTTCATGTCCTTTACCAACTTTTGAATGGGTTTGTTTGTTTTTTTTTCTAAATTTGTTTTGGTTCTTTTTAGATTCAAGATATTAACTCTTTGTCAGATGGGTATATTGAAAAAATTGTTTCCCATTCTGTTGGTTGCCAGTTCATTCTAGTGATTGTTTCTTTCTCTGTGCAGAAGCTCTGGAGTTTAATTAGATCCCATTTGCCTATTTTAGTTTTTGTTCCTTTTGGTGTTTTAGTCCTGAAGTCCTTGCCTATGCCTATGTCTTGAATGGTTTTGGCTAGGTTTTCTTCTACGGTTTTTGTGGCATTAGGTCTTATGTTTAAATCTTTAATCCATCTGGAGTTAATTTTAGTGAAAGGTGTCAGGAAGGGGTCCAGTTTCTGCTTTCTGCATATGGCTAGTTATCTGAATACCATTTATTAAACAGGGAATCCTTTCCCCATTGTTTGTTTTTGTCAGGTTTGACAAAGATCAGTTGGTTGTAGATGTGTGGCATTGCCTCCAAGGCCTCTGTTCCATTCCATTGGTCTATATCTCTGTTTTTGTACCAGTACCATGCTGTTTTGATTACTATAGCCTTGTAGTATAGTTTGAAGTCAGGTAGTGTGATGCCTCCAACTTTGTTCTTTTGGTTAGGGTTTTCTTGGCTATGTGGGCTCTCTTTTGGTTCTATATGAAATTTAAGGTGGATTTTTCCAGTTCTGTGAAGAGGGTCATAGGTAGCTTGATGGGGAAAGCATTGAATCTATAAATTACTTTGGGCAGTATGGCCATTTTCACAATATTGATTCTTCCTAACCATGAGCATGGAATGTTTCTTCATCTGATTATGTCATCTATTATTTCCTTGAGCAGTGATTAGTAGGGGATTTTTATTTAAGTAACTCTTTCTAGAAAACCAGTTTGGAGCTTCAGAGAAAAAATGTATTTAAAAAAAACTAACTAAAGATTTTGTCAATTAAGTGTCATTAATTGGTTCATTAATTCATTCATTCAAAACAAATTTACCATCATCTACTCTAGGCCAGGAAATGTTCTAGGTGCTGGGAATCTGCAGCAGATAAAATACCAGACAAAATCCCTGCCCTCATGCAACTTATACTTTAGTACAGGATTTGGAAAACTTTTTCTGTAAAGATCCACATAGTAAATAATTTTGTCCTTGCAGGCTAGACTACCTCTTTTGTAGCTGTTCAGCTCTGTCATTGTAATGCTGAAAGCAGCCAGTAGTTATGCAGAAAGAAATGGCTGTGGTTGTGTTCAAACAAAACTTTATTTAAAAGAACAAATGACAGGTGGTATTTGGCCTAATGGTTATAGTTTGCCTACCCTTGGTCTAGCAGGCTGCAGCTTGAGGCTTTCCCACATAACTAGTTGTAGGTCCTGAGTCATGTTACTTATTCTTCCAAATTTGTTTCTGCAGTTTTAAATGTGAATACTGGTAAGCTACTTCACATAGGCACTTAAAGAGTAAAGGGAATAATTTATACAATAAGCCCTTTTACTTGTAATAGGAACTTAATAAAAAGCAAGACTCTGTCTCAAAAATAAATAAATAGATACCACTTAATTCTGAGCCTAATTCTCTCACTTTATAAGTGAAGAAACCAGTAAACTAGAACATCCCATAGCACATTCATTCTGTACTTCTTCACTACTTTGATATTTCTAGTTTCCTAACCCTTGAAATTCCATCAATAAAAAAGTAGCAACTTATACAGCAACCCTGTAGATTTGAAAAACTAGTATTATTTTTATCCCAATTTGATTTCCAAGGCATATAGAAAAAAATACTTAAGAACAGATATTGACAAGTAACAAAAGTGAGATACTTACTTTTAATTTGATAAATTATGAATAGGCAATTTCAGAATATCGCCCAATCAGGTAAGGAATATATGCATTTATGATGGGTCTGAATTCATCTCTCATTAGCATACTGTATAAAACACAAAGGATATATAAAATGTTTTTCTTCTCTTCCAGAGTCCTTTAATGTAGTCAGATAAGACATCTGCTTATTCAATATGTTTATTGAGTATCCATTATTAGCCAGGCTTTGTTCTAGACACTTGGGGACACAACAGTACTTAAAAAGGACAAATGCCTCTGCCCTCCTGGAGGCTAAATTCTAGTGGAGGGATACAGATGACAAACCAAATATAAGGAATAAATTTTGAGTGTGAATTTGGAAACCAATCAAGGTCAGAAAAGAATTTGGGAGATGACAGTTATAGTTTTTTTCTCATTGCTTTGGTTTTAGTTTTAGTTTGCTTATGTTCTTGGTTTTTTTTTTTTGTTGTTGGTTTATTATTTTTTTGTTTCTTAAGGGCAGTCTAGGAAGGACTTACTGAAAAAGTGAAGTGAGAAAACATTTGCAGAAGATGAGAGAGTGAGCTACAGGGATAACTGGGGGAAGAATACATCAGGCAAAGCAAACATTAAGTGTAAGGGCCTGCAGTGGGACCAGACCATGCCTAGCTGTGAAAAGCAGTAGGTCATTGCATTGAGATCACAGTGAGCTGAAGGGAGAGTTGCCAGAGGTAAGGTTAATATTCAGTGAGGCCTGGTGAGCATGGGACATGAAGGTCACTTCAAGGGTGTTTCCTCATGCTTCTAATGAAATAGAAAGTTATTGGAAAGTTCTAAGCAGAGGAAACACAGGCTGTGACTTACATATTATAGGGATAACCATGGATTCTCTGAGGAAAACAGACTGTAGGGAGTTGGAACAGAGCAGTGCAACCTACAGTTACATTATGTATATGTGAAACAATTATGCAGGTTGACCTAATCCTTATCTTGGGCCACTTATAGTGAGAAAGAAGAAAACCTCCTTGGATAATAAGCACTCACTCATAGTTCTTGCTTCCATTATTAATTGGGAGAACATGATTCACTCTGGTTTCCAGACATCAAAAACAACTATCAGAAAAGTCAAAGCCTATAAAAAATACAATAAAAAAGAATAACAATGCTTTTAATCCCTAGCAGCTGCTCACCCCTGACTGGTCTGGAGCAAAAGTGAACCATCCTCCCCTGAGCTCGAACTGCTGATCTCATACCACCTCCGGCCTCAGAGGTCTCAGCCATTTTTCTCTTCCCTTACATCTCTAACAGCCTCTCCATCAGGCTTTGGATCAACAAGCAACAAGGGCTCTCCAGCCTCAGTTGGGAACTCCAGCTACAGTTGAAGTCCTCAATGGAGCAGTTGCTGACAATGCTGTTCTTCACTGTGCTGGGATCTAACACTCTGAAATCCCTGCTGCCATTCTCTCCAGCTCGGCTGGTGTGTTACAGTTTGGGCTGCTTCTGGCAGACAGCATCTCAGCCTCTTCCCATTCGAGCCTTGAAGGCTCATTTCAGGCATACTTTCAGTCTGTAATAGCTCTATTGAGTCACAGAGCATTTGAGTTAGTGCTTTCTCTCTTGGGTACACACACCAGGCTCTTCAAGCACGATAAGAAAGAGGTCAATTTAACAGATTCTGTTCAACTAACCCTTGCCATCTTTGTATATGTATAGATTGGAGCATTTTCTAGGAAGTGTTGTATTCCTCCTAGCCAGGAAATTTGCCTTTGTTACCCTGGTCACAGTCCTACTTCCTTAGACTGACACTTTTGGTGGGGGAGGAGTTATGGTTCCTGTGCCTTTGAATTGCTATTGTCCATAAACATGCTGCCATTAAAAGTGAAATGAATGAATGAATGAATGTCTCAAGCTACCTAAAAAGCCATTAGTGGGGCTTCCCAAAGCTTTCTGTTTATGTTTAATTATAATTGTTAGTATTCTGAATAAATGAGCATATATACTATTTGTTCATGTTGGTAATGCAAGTTAGATTACAGTAACTATTTATTTTGGAGGGACCAATATATAAAGTGTGGATGTGATTATGACATACAGATATTCCAAGGTTGTAGTAGAAAGATAAGATTTTATTTAAGTAGTAGGGCTTATCCGAGAAAATTAAGAAGGATAGGGCTAAATTAAGTAGAGGAAAAAGTGTTTCAGGTAGGAAAAAAGGAACAAATTATCAGTAGGAGGATGGGCTTGGAATATTAAGGGTAATGAGAGCAGTGAAGAGTTGTAACTAGCTCAGAGGAGCACAGAAAGATAAAAATAAACAAGCAAGGTGAAACCAAATGTATATGGATGTTTTCCCATCCTCCCCCTTCTCAATCACCTCATTCCCCTATAGCATCCCAGCATTAACTGGTATGAGCTAAAACAATACTTGAGTTAACAGTTCCATATTGTTTTGCATATAAATATTATAATTGCTGATATTTTTATCTGTTCTCATTATGTCTGCTTCTATAATCTGTTCTTCCACTAAGCACCCAGGTTGATCTTTGTAAATTTTAAGTCAGAGCCTGTGCCTTCTCTACTCAGAATTCCCTAATCTCTTCCAGTTTTATTTGAAGTGAAGGCAAAGTCTTCACCATGGCTTTTCCAGTGAAGATTTGGACTTTATCCCATCAGCAATGGAGAGCCAATGGAAAAGATTCAAACTGAGGAGTGTCTAATAAATCAGTGCAGATGGAACAATATGGATAGTCCTCCCATCATGCCACCTCTTCTTTTTTTCAGAGCTCTCTTAAAAACCATCAATATCAATTCAAAAAGTTTTACCTATTTGTGAAGCAGGTAAAATAGCATCTCAAGATTCAGGAGTTTGATCAAGTGCCTGGTGCTGTAACAGTTTATATGGTTGGGCACAGGGTGATATCTACTTGGGCACTGCCTCTGAAAATGGAATCAAGGCAGCCACAGTCTGAGCAGCATATGCTCCTAGTTGGCTGCCTGGTTACCCTGACTGCATCCATTAATATAAAGCATAAACAAAGCCTGGATGAATGGAGTTGGCCATTTTGTTGCAACATATGGTGGTGATGTCCCAGATATTTTTATCCTACTCCCACCCAGATGTTTAGCTTTCCTGACACTCAGTTTTATCTGGCAGGCAAGGTGGTAAAGAATGCCCTTGTGATTTAGGGAAAAAGTATGTTGATTTTTTTTCAGCACCTTGCAAAAAAATAGGTTAGTGGTCAACTAATAAAGCTTCTAAGGCATTTAAAAATATTGTTAATTTTTAAATAAACCAGTCAGTCTCTATTTATCATTTTCTCTTTCTCTTTTATATTCCCTTCTTGAAATCCTTAAAACTCAGGCAAAATAAAACATTTCTTTTCTTAACAGGGTACACTTAGACGAAATATAATACTTTAGCTGCAGTTGTTCAGATGGTTTGCTTATTTTTTCTCTCAAGTGACACAAATCTGGCCATAGCATTCTATTATGTTCAACAATAATTCTGAAAAAAAAACCTATGCATGAAGCCTGCAGGTATAGCAGAAAAGATAAGTGTGGGTCTGGCATTCTTTCCCCACCTGATTGAGTTCTTAGGATTGTGTTGAAAATCATGGGCTACCACTTCTCCAAAGAGCCCCTGGGGAAGTTTTGTTTGATTCTTAGTCTTCCCATTATACTGTGTCCAGACTTCTCCACTTACTGAATAAGCAGTAGTGTGTCTTACTGCTTTTGCTGCCCTCCAAGGAAATGAAGAGATGCCCTGGATTTGGCTATTTTTGCCTCATTGACAAGGTTAGCAGTTATCAAACTCTACCAGATAGCAGAAGAATACAGATTGTCCTCCCAGAACACCCCATCCAAGCTCTAGGGCGGGTGAGAATTAGGCAATCTTCAAATAGGAAAGACAGCAGTGCTGAGTATAATAACATATATTGTGTCTTCTTGGAGTATTTTATCCCAAGATTCCTAGGTGCTTTGCCAATATTCTATCCACTAATCCTAAATGGCAAGTATTATTATCAACATTTTGTAGTGGGGGACCATGAGAACACCAAGCAAGACAAAACCCAAACAAATAATATCATAGTTGATAGATTTGCTGAATTCTCAACTATACTGACTGATAAGGAAATTTTTTAAATAAGAAAAAAAGAAAATAGTTGTTTAAACCTATATTTTTATTGAGCCTGAAAACCATCTTCCCGTTAGAGTTTTTAATCTTTAGAATTGTCTAATCAAGCATTCATTTAAGTTTTTTGAAAATTTCTCCATCTTTCTAATTCTCTGGAACAACAGGAAATTTCACAAGGCCAGTCCTTCCTTCCCATTTTAAATCCTTTCTTCTCCTTATTCACAGGAAACCTCACTCTTCTGGTTTCTCACCAGTAGCTCCTCATAAACATCATCTTTCCAACTTTAAGTCCTTGGACTGCTTCTTTTTAAACATATGTCCTCTATTGGCAATGTTACAAATATCATGGACTTACAGATTATAAAACCACACACATATATAAGTATATGTGTGCATGTGTGTGTTTTCTCTCCTGCAGTGTATCTGCTGCTGAGAGGCAAACCATGGTCAGGGAGCCTGTCACTATGAATTCATCTTCAGAGCTGGCAACTAATTTTTTTTCCTTTCAATTTTCTCTATCTCTCCTTCTCAGCCCACCTCATTATAGGAAATTAAATAGTTAAGATTTATGAACTACAGGCTCTGAAATAGTCTCCTTGCCATTTCCATTCTTCTTCCAAACAATCTCCCCACCTCATCCCAGATATCATATTTATAACTCATGGGTTAAAATACTTTTTCTTGTCTCAATTTCTGAAGTTTGATATCCAAGCAATGTTTTCAATTGCTTTGTTATTTATAATACATAAAAATATTGTAATATATGATGATACATACAAAACATAGAATAGTTGAAAATAATGTAATATCAAAATAGATTGTATCCACAATCTATCTCTTAAAAACAATTATTGAATTATAGTTAACTTTATAACTTAAGTCCTATTTTCATTGTAAATAAAAAGAAAGTCACTAAAATATATGTACAATATAATCTGATTTTCCTGTCTGCTCTATGTGAGTGTGTGTATTTGGAAACATATATAGTTTAGTAATTTAAGTAATTAACTCTGGGTTGTGACTTTTATTTTATTCATTGTGCTTTCCTTAATTTTCTACAATGAACGTTTATTATTTGATACATAAAATGTATATCCATTCAAGATAAAAATAAATACACTTATTGATTTTACATTTATAGCTACCATTGGGCCTACTTATTGGTTTTAAAAAGTGCATCTCTTGGGAAAATAATAGCTCTCTGAATAGCACTTTTATTTATGGGTTGGTCATTGTTTGGAGTCATTAATCAAGGCTATATTTGATAAAATGAATATAAAGAGCACAATTATTTTGAGAACCACTAAATCAACCTCGGTATAATAAATCAGGTGATGAAAGTAAAATTGTAAGATTTAAACAAAGAGACTGTTAGAGTCTGGAAAAACATGGAGATATCCATACATTCATATGAAGAAGGCCAATTTTATACTAAATGTCCTGCAACCAAAATAAAACTGTTTCAGCACTTGGACAGCGCCCGCCAGTTTTCTGCTAGTCCTCTTTTCCAAAGGAACAAGTAGTTTTCAGACAAAAAGCTCCAGTCTTGTCAGTGTTTGGTTTTAGCAGTACGTTAAGAAGCAAAGGGAAAGACCAAAACATAAGATGACTGCTTTCTTCAAGACACTTAAACTTTTTCAAGAAATAAATTGTATTACATTGTGGCACAGAACATGTTATAACATAGGGAGGGACTAGGATGGACTGAAGTATTTCAGAGGTGATTTCAACAAGATGATGGAGATTCATCTGTATCTTAAAATACAAATTCAACCACTTAAAATAAGTCTTGGGCAGGATGAATAGCAAGAGTCATGTCAAAGAGGAAAAACTGCATGGCATGTGTGGGTAGATAGGTCAACAGGATATAAGCCCATCAAGGTATCAGTGTTGTGTCAATAGAATAAAATATTAAGAGCCAGCTGATTTGAAAATCAAAGAGGTCTGACTACTTGTCTGATGTTTTATACCAAGTCACTGGCAGGATCTGTGCTCACACAGGTCTCTTGCTGGGGGTAAGATGAGAATCAAAAGGTTGAGGCGGCTGACTTTTCCTTGGATCCTGACCATACATCTTTGGAACTAGCCTACAAGGGTAGGTTGTAGCAAATCTTTAGTACTATGAGTTATGGTAGTATAATGAGGATGGACTTAGTTCCTGGAATAGGAAAATCCTATGTAGTAGACCCAACTCTACATGTATTCAGTTTTGTATCATTGCAAAATAAATATCACATGCTCAAGACTCAGTTTCCTCATCTGTAAAATGAGGATAATAGATCTGGTGCTTGTATTACTATGAGAAAAGTATAATGCATATGACATATTTAGTGTGGTGTTTGGGGCATTTTGGATATTCAATATATAATAGATGACAAAATGTTTTACCAGGAAGTTTAATATTTGGGGGTTTTTAACACCAAAGTTAAGCAAAAAGAAAGAAAGGAAAGAAAAAAGAGATAAAGATTAAAAGAGGTGGTAAGCATGAGAAAAGAGAAAAGAATGAAAGGAAAAACGCTATACCAAGCATTACTGGAGGTCGGTTGCCTAGCAAGACACAACTGGCAAACCTCAAAATACCTTATAGTTAAGAGTGTCTGATTGTTCTTTATTTAAAGTAACATCATATGTTAATTAGAGAGATTTCTTTGTGGTGGTAGAAGGCAAGGATGGCAGTAATTGAGACTTCAATTTAAAAATATATATGTAGAATAAAGGTACAAAGAAATTTCTGTGCTGACCAGCCAGCCACAGTCAGAGGCTCTCTATTACCAGTTCCAGAAAACTGCAAGGCTTTCTAGTACTTTAGGATGACAATTGTATCTGTATAAGGGAAGTTCAATGGGTTCATCTGACCATGTAAATCTTGTCCTTTCTTTACCCACTGTGCCTGCTGCAGCATCTTGAGTTACTTGAAAGATAGTAGTTTTTGTCAATAACTCTTTCACTGTGCTTCAAGCTATACTGCTTTTCTAACAGAAAACGTTCTTCTAGGATATTAATAATCCTTCACCAACCTTCTCCCAGAGCACCCCTATGCATGCACTTTTCTTCCTTCTGAGATTCCTTATCAGTGCCCCCCTACTGCACAGTGATTTTAAGCTAAGTTCTCTGATGTGAAAACTGAGAAAAATCTGTCTGGAATCTTTTTGAAGCTTTGATTGATGTAAAGCACAAGAAAAGCACAGCTGGAATTGGAGATACCAAGCTCTGCTTTTTGGCTCAGCATCGAAGAGAAGGGGGAGGGGGGTAGCAAGCTTTGTTTAGTCTTGAATGTGAAAGCAAAGCCAAGATGAAGCAGGGTGCCATTTGTTAAAATACTTTGGAGCAATAACTGCACTTTGAAACTAATGAGAATAATGTTTAGATTAATAGCTTAGATCATATTTCATGTATTATATTTAACACTGGAGAAAAAGAGCAAAAAGATAAAGTTGGCATACCCTTCAAAAATCTATGCACATCACTAATCAAAGAATCAATTTTAGTGTTCTTGCAAAAATGCAATAAATGCTAGCTAAAATCTCCTGCGGTGAGTCCCATTCCTTCTATAAACTGTGTCATCATCTTTTAAAGTTTGGATCAGATTACTTTTTCTAAATATCTATTTCAAAGACATTCTTAAAACTTTTTAGAGATGAAGAGTCATAGAGCGTTTTGAGACTCTGAAGAGTAGCATATAGTCTAACCTTTAGAAATCCACATACCTTTACATGTTTCGGGTTTTTGTATTGCACCTGACTCAAAGGATTTTGGAGATCCAGAACAAATCCTTAGCTCAGTGTATGCAAGTCTAAGAGTTCTTAGTCTAAAACAAGTCAATGTTAAAGTAAGTCAAATGTGAATGAAAGTAAGTGTGCATACTTCTTAAGATGGCTGCAAAGAGTAAGTAAGTGAAAGGTATTTAAGAGTTCATCACAATGCCTGAAACTTAATGAATATCAGTAGTGCTATTTTATTATTGTTATCACTGTATCTACTTCTTAACACCATTTCAAGACTTGGAAAGGTACAATTTTGAAGAACAACATGACCTTTGATTTTATGAAATAACCCAATTTTTCTACAATTTTTTAAGACTCTCATTAATAAGTGTGCACAGTTCTTTCTACTCTTTAGAAATGTTTTAACTAAATATGAGTAGCCTGCTCACAAAACATCCACTCCTTACTTCAAGCCCTTTGTAAGATATAGAAACAGAAGCTCTTAAATTGGATTTCATTTTAACTACATTTTCTTAAATTCTCAAATGATTTTTTTTCATGTTTACTTCTTGATCTCTGCTGACTGTACCAAGACCATTGGAAAATGTTTTCTGTCTAAAACTACTAATTATAAATGACTGGGCTAAGGGTGAGGAATGCTAGTCATATAATTTACTCCATTTATGACTTTATTCAAGCAACTTGCTAGTTAAGGGAAGGGGGTTTTCTGCTCATGTTGCTAGAGCTACAGAAGCAAGAGATATTTTTCTCAATTCTACAAGCAAGAGACATAAATGCGTTTTCCCAGGAAACATTTATATAAACAGCTATTTTCTATAAAGTACTTTACTTCCAGCTAGATGGAAAATCTTACCATTACTCATAAGTTATTTTCTAAAATAATATTATATCAGAGATAGAGAGACCTTAGAGATCAGCTCTTCCAGATGAACTCATTTTACAGATGGGAAAACTGAGACTCACTGAGGATAATTTATTTTTCAAAGCCATATAACAAGCCCTTAGCACAGTTATAAAATCCTTTTGGCATACTAAGCCAACTCCTCAACACTACCCTCCTTGTATAATCAAAAAGTCCTGTGTAGCAGCTCAGGGAATCAAGATTGTCTGATCCAAGCCTGACAATTAACATGCTTTTGGTAGGAATATAAGAGTAATTCAGAAACAAAAAAATTACCAGAATTTACTTTATTCCTGGGGGCAGACAGGGCCCTTGTTCATAGGACTCTGTTATACAGGTATTGATTTGAATTTTATTTTTTAGAAGGAAGCAATTCTTTAGAATAAAGCCTTTCTGATTCAGAATGCCTTACAAACATTTCAGTGATTTTGGACTCCTCATATTTATTAAATTTTATTTTAATCTGATAATCTTTGAAAGAAGAATAGAGACTTTACAGGTTTAAGACAAGTCATTCTGCCTAAGAATTTGTTTGGCTTTGGTTTTGTATTTTGTTTTTGGGGTTTGGTCTTTTGTTTTTTTAAGACAGGGTCTTGCTCTGTTGCCCAGGCTGAAGTGCAGTGACAGAAGCATGGTTCACTGCAGCCTCAACCTCCAGACTCAAGGAGGGTCTCACTGTGTTGCCCAGGCTGAAATGCAGTGACACAAGCATGGTTCACTGCAGCCTCAACCTTCCAGACTCAAGTGATCCTCCCACCTCAGCCTCCCAAATAGCTGGAACTACAGGCATGTGCCACCACATCTGGCTAATTTTTTGTAGAGACAGGGCTTCACCATGTCACCCATGCTGGTCTTGAACTCCTGGGCTTAAGCAATTCACCTGCCTTTCCCAAAGTGCTGGGATTACAGCTGAAAGCCACTATGCCTGGCCTACCTAAGGATTTGTGATTCAAATTTTATTTTATTTTTTGAGACAGAGTTTCACTCTTGTTGCCCAGGCTGGAGTGCCATAGCATGATCTCAGCTCACTGCAACTTCTGCCTCTGGGGTTCAAGCGATTCTCTTGCCTCAGCCTCCTGAGTAGCTGGGATTACAAGTATGTGCCCAGCTAATTTTTTCATATTCTTAGTAGAGAGGGGGTTTCACCACATTAGCCAGGCTAATCTCAAACTCCTGACCTCAGGTGATCCACTCACCTTAGCCTCCCAAAGTGCTGGGATTATAGGCCTGAGCCACCATACCCAGTCCTCAGCTTTATTTTTTGAAAGGTAAAGTTTTTTTTCCCTTTCATTTTTCTCCATCCCAGATTCTTTCAGACCATTCTTTCCTCCTGGCCATCCTTCTGTGTTATTATGAATACTCAACTTACTCGTGTTTTTCCTATCTCTTCTACATATCCACTTTGTGATACTTACTCCTGTGTTTTTACTTAAATATCTCAGGAGGTAATTTTACGTGCAGAATTTTAATGGGTTATGTAAACATTCTAATAAAGTAATTCACCTAGTAGACAGAAAGTACAAGTCAGATGTCAGAAAGAAGGAAAAAAAAAAAACAGAAAAAAAAGAGAATCTGCTACTAGAGATGGAGTGAGAGTTGAGTCAGTATAGGTCAGAAATTGAAAGAAGGTCTTTTGGAAACTAAAAAGAGCAGGAAATTGAAAACATTCCTTGTGTATGTCTTGATCACTTTTTCATTGTGTATGTCTTGATCACTTTTTCATTGTGTATGTCTTGATCACTTTTTCATTAGTCCAAAAAATATTTCCTGGACAACTTCTTTCTACCTGGAACTATTCTAAGTATCCAGGATACATTCATGATCAAAATCAACAACATCCCTGCTTTTAAAAACTTTCCTTCCAGAGTGCAGAGACAGATGATCAATTATACACTTAATAAAGAAATAAAGTACATAGTATCTGAGAAGCTGATACATGCTAAGAAAAGAAAGGAATGAAGTGCTAGAGGATCAGTAGCTGCAGAGCTAAATGAACTGGGCAGAGTAGGCATTCTTGGTAAGATGACATTTGAGCCAAGATTTAATGAGACTGAGGGAGATGGCTATGTACGTGTAGGGAGAGGGCATCCAAAGTGGAGCACACAGACCATACGAAACCCTAAAGTTTCAAGCAGAGATGGAATTTTAAAAAAAACTTGGCTGGATCAAAGTAAGGAAGAGGAGAGTTACAGGGTAGGAGGCCATAGAAGTCACTGTGGCCAAAATTGTAATTTAAAAAAAAACCTTATTTTTGTTATCACCAGCATTAAACACAGTACTTAGCATAGAGTTAGTGTTCAGTGCCTGCTGGACGAACAAAGTGAATAAACAAGTGGAAGGATGAGCAGAATTTAGCAGCATTTCCTACCATTTAAATGAGAGAAGTGGGTGGAGTGGAGTTACATGTATGGCCTAAGATAGCTAAATATCAGTGAATTAGATTTGTTTTAATTTTTTCTTTTTTTTTTCTTTTTTTTTTGAGACGGAGTTTTGCTCTTGTTACCCAGGCTGGAGTGCAATGGCGCAATCTCGGCTCACCGCAAGCTCCGCCTCCTGGGTTCAGGCAATTCTCCTGCCTCAGCCTCCTGAGTAGCTGGGATTACAAGCACGCGCCACCATGCCCAGCTAATTTTTTTTATCTTTAGTAGAGACGGGGTTTCACCATGTTGACGAGGATGGTCTCGATCTGTTGACCTCGTGATCCACCTGCCTCGGCCTCCCAAAGTGCTGGGATTACAGGCTTGAGCCACCGCGCCCGGCTTGTTTTAATTTTTTCTAAACTGAAAAAGAGTTTAGACAGAATTTAGTTGTTCCAGTGTTTTATGTCATGAGACAAGACAATTAGTGTCACTATATCTGATCTGGTTATTTCATGCTTGTTTCATTTTCCCTTCCACTATTTTCATTTGCTCCTCCATTTATGGCTTTATTCACTTTGACTCCCATTTCTCTTCCATTCTTAACTTCTCACCCAATGGTATTCTGTACTTCTGGAACTGTTAGTGTGTAGCAAGTCTACAAAGTCTTGGATTAACAGCAGCAGAATTTCCAGATAGAGCTGAGATCATAAGAGAGAAGTGGAAAGACTTACACTGCATTGTGTTGAACCCTTGAAAGGCTAACAGCAAGGACACAAACAAAATTTCCTCTAGTCATCAAAAATATCCCATCTCTTTTCACCGATCTCAGTGTGTCCTGGCAGAAGTATGCATAGCCCCCTGCTGGCTAACCTCATGTAGAAGCAGATCTTACAGATTTTTAACTTACCGGCAATTAACTTCATAAAGCAACCTCTAGTCCAGATGTTTCAGCATTATGAAAAAGGAGGGAAATAATTGGATTTTACTAGATCTCTTGGGATCTTAAATCCTGATATGATTTAACATCCCCCCTGCCCCACCTACCATAAGAATTCTTTTTTTTCCCATAAAGATGAGACTTCTTTATTTTTCTTCTGAAAGTGAAGTTACAATGACCTTGAAAGGAGCTGGAGGTTTTGTATACCTTGGTAGCATTTGGAGAATCAATGCTGTATTTCTCTCTATCACCACCTGCAAGAGGAAGCAGAGACCAAAAATCTAACTGGAACATCTGTTTTCTAAGATTGCTTTTTGGCATTTGTTATTATTAGATTAATGCTTACTCATTAGAAAAACAGAAACAGACAGGTACTATAAAAAAGAATAAAGTAAAACATCAAAGTCCCAAACACAACTTCCCTTTTTCTCAGAGGCTTTCAGTGTTAATGGTTTGAAGTGAATTCTCCAAAAATTATTTTGTGCCTAGTCAAATATACATATAGTTTTTTAATGCATTCAAACCATGCACACTTGGCTGCATTTATTCACTTGATACCTTTCCATGTTGTTACACGGGGAGCTGCTTCATTCTCGTGGTGGCATTGTATTGCGTAAGTGAACACATTGTAAGGATTTAGCTGGTCTTTTCTTGATGTTTCCACATTATCATTATTGCAAATGATGCAAGAAATCCTGTGCATAAATTTTTGTTTATAAAATCTATTTTAAAACTGTTTTAAATCTATTTTAAAATCGATTTTAAAAATATAATTTAGCTGGTCTCTCCTTGATGTTGTTTCCACATTATCATTATTGCAAATGATGTAAGAAATCATGTGCATAAATATTTGTTTATTAAAATCTGTTTTAAAATTATTTTATTTCTCTGAAAATAAACTGTACAGGAATCTGTAAGAAAGAGCTGCAAAACTATCCTTATTTCATGAGGCCCTAAATTATAAGCAGGTTATCTTTAATCATTTTGTTTTCTTCTCAGACAAGAGGAAAATTGTGGTAGACTGAAAGTCTTTAAGATTCTTAAATATAGAGAAAAATTTCATAAAAATATAGCTCCTCTTCAATTTGGAGTTTCATTTATAGCTCTGCTTTCATCAAAAGATCCTTGTTAGTTCATGCTTCACTGAAGTATCACTCTTGAAAGAGGTAGTGAAATGCATTTCCAGGTTTCTCAGAGCAGATGTTCCAACTTTTATGAAGGCCACTTAAGTATTATGAAAGTATGCAAAGCTTAATTAATGTGATTTCTATGACTCTTTATGATGTATTTACCTTCCTACTTTGTAAAGCCCACCATAGTCTGATGTCACCTTGCTAGCCAATTTTATCTAGCAGTTTGCTAGTAAATGTTTAACAATTGGTATTTATGTATACTGATAACATATACATGAAGTTTTATAAATTTTACTGATATAAAGGATATGGAGCATACCATATAAAAGGTATGTATACATCTTTTCTCATATAAAAATAATTTATAATTATTAATGTTATATGCATTACAATTTATTCCAAATAACAAATTGATTTCTATACAATGCTCTTACTGATTTTTACTGATATTTGCTTAACTCTTTTATTCTTAGCCTATCTATCTGTGCAATGCAAATGAGTGCAGTTCCAGTATTGGTTAATATATTGGCTACCTAAACAAGCAAGATGAAAGTGAAACAATGAAAACCTATATGAGGACATGATCTGTGTGAAGCCATGATCATTAAGAACCTGAACAACTGACTTCCTTTTTACATTCAAATAACACCATTTATATCCTGGAAGACTGTTTCCTCAATTCTATGTGCCATCCACAATGTAACGACTACAGGCGTGACACACATTTAAGTTTAATCTGTGCTATCACTTTCTTAAATCTAGAATTAAACAAAACAATAAGTTAAGTGTGACTTTTGGCATTTGATCACACCCACATCATAATAGACTTTAAGTTACCCACATGACCTCAATGAACCAAGAATTGGGAACAGATGTAAAATATCATACTGTTATGTATTACTTTTGCCAAACAGACAAAATAGACATAGGTGTTAGTAAAAGGTATTAATTACAAAGTGATGAGTTTTTAATATGCACTAACTTTGGTTTTAACACAATTTATTTAATTTAAATTTATATCATTTAATTTTATTCATGCGATATTCAAAAACTGACTCACAAAATTTTTGAGAATTTAATTACTGGATTTATGAGCCTATGCAAGCATCTCAGCTCACCGCTGGCTTATATCTCATCACTTTCCAAAGTGTAGAATCTATTACATTAAGAAGTGTCCATTGATGCCTGACAAGGCTGATGGCCAAAAAGAATTTTAAATTTCAGTCATGCAAACACTAAAGTTTTCATTTTACTTTTATAAAATGAGTATAACAGGTGTAAGTACTTTTAAAGTAAGAGAAAAGAATGAGTGATGTAATTTTCTTAGATCTTGGGATTCTAGCACAACTCTGTTATGCACCTTCCGTTATGAACCAAGTTGAAATTACTAGCAAAGGAGGACAGTATACCCATGCAATGATACGTTATAACTTCTAATAAGACACCAACCTTGAACATGACAATATGTTCAGGTAATAAGTGGATTTTGGAGTTTAGTTTAAACTTATTTCAAAAATTTTACATTTTTCTTCCAGGCTCAGAAAAAAATGTAAAATGAAAAAACTCCACTTTCAAAGAAATAAGTACTCAAATAATGTAGCCGTGGTAGATTCATCTCCCAGTTTTTTGTACTGTCATCTCTTGCCAATATTCCTTTGATACCACCAAGTTCTACCTCTTGTCTCTTCAATTATGTAGGGGACAAGAAACACCCCATTTCCTCCGTGTGGAGGAACACTTTGTTTCTTATGATGGTTATTATGGTGAACATGTATACCTTTTCTTACTTATTCCTATTTCACTTCTAGTAAATGTACTTTTCTTCAACTAGATCTTCAGGAACTATACTCCTTATATAGTTTTAGTTTGAATATTCAGTTGAAAGTGAATTAGCATTAACTGGGCAAAATATCCCTAGCTAGAGACCAAGGAGCATATTTCCTGGAGAATCAGGACAAGCACTGAAAACAGTGGGCTTGCTTTGGTATAACACAGTTTCACCTCAGTAAGGAGGATGACTCTGCAATTCCTCCACAGTGTTTTGCTTTTTATGTTTTCGTTTAATGGTGTGACATCCTATGACAATTATCATTATTTTTGGTCCAATTTTCCCTCTGAAGCAGCTTTGACACAGATCAATGCATCTCAGTGTCGGTTTTAATGGAGCTGCAACATCAGAAACTGACAGCTGGAAATCTTAATTGGTCCAGTGACAGAAAATATAATGACTGCTCACAGTGACTTATTTTATCTGACCTTGTGTTTAATTCAAAGGGAAATTTTAATCTCACTATTGGAAAAGAGAAAGTTGTGGGTCAATGAGTGGGGCAGATCAGCCAGAGAAAGGCCCTTGATTTGGAGACAAATTACTACTAGTTGTAGGGCTGTTATTAAATTAGGGTTTAAGTGCTGGTCTTGAATGATGGATACCAAGGGTCTCCATGCCTATTTGAACTGCCAACCATTCTGCTGTGCCTGTCATTACAAATGGCAGCAGGCACCGAATGCAGCATGGAAGGTTGCCCGCAAGTGACTGGCTGGAGGCCCTATTACAAAGGCCACCAGACAGCTGTCAGACAGACTGGCATTTGATCATTACTGACTTGGTCCAGAGCCCAGTGACTTTGACCCAGAGGCAAAACGTCCCCTATAATACCACCCAAATTGTCTAATCCAAGTGGTCCTGGAGAGAAAGCTATTTCTAGAATAAGGACATCAGATCCACCCTACTGAATTCAGCTATTAAACTAAGATTTCAAGTGTCTTATTGGTAGTTAAGCACTGGTATATCAAGAAAGTATTAAATCCCCAATATCTTTAGTTCATCTTGGGCAAAGATGTATCAGAGAGAAGGAGATGGTATGAAGTAAAAGAAAAGTGCTGGACTTACATTGAGAAGATATCTTTGAGCTTCATTCAAGGTTTACCTAATTCACTGATGCTTACAAGAACTAAATGGAAAATATAAATTTAAATGCTTGATTAACTTGATGATGACAGTGAGGGCGACAATGATGACAGTTATGGTAGTGTTAATGGTGGTGAACTAGATGTTTTTATTCCACAGACATTAATACTTCTTATAAAAGATACCAGGGATACTGTTAAGATGTGGTATGTAAGAGTTAAAAGCATTGACTTTAACATTTAAACAAAAAAAGTAAAATAACAGCTGGGCTCGAAATTCTAGCTCCAATACTCATGAGATAGCAAGGCATAGTTTCTATATCTATAAAGTTAGTACTGGCTCCATTCAGGTTGTTTATGTTACTTTCAATTTGGTAAGCACTGAGTTAGTGCATTCTTTAGGAAGTCATTCACCAGATTGATACTAAAGAGTGTTTCACTCAGTTTCTCTGCAAGATGTGTCTTTGTGTTAGTCCAGGTCCTCCAAGCAGAAACATCAATATTAAATGTTTTGTTTTGTTTTGTTTAAATAAAGGACTTTGAAACAAATAGGGATAGAGTTCAGAGAAAGGCAGGAAGAATGGTAAGACAAGGATGTAAGTCTTGCCTTGAATGACAGAGGGATGGAAGGGAAGTTGGGTGGAAAAGTCCTAGATTGCCATAAAGACTAAGGAAGATTCAGCAAGGGCATCGGGGAGTTCTTGAGACAAAGTTGGCTGTCAGAGGAGTGTGTTGTCTTCCAGAGCAGGCCTGCCATTCCCAAACATTGACTGGAAGAATCTTGAGGAAAAGCATGACCTTAGTACAAATGTGGCAATCGATTTCAGAGCAGAGCAGCTGGGTCCCTTGGTCGATTAAGCTCTCTGAAGTTTGGGATCTGTGAAGCTTTCTCACGGTCAGCACCATCTCCTTGCCATTGCATACTGTGATTTCTTTCAAACTGTAATTAACTTATTCAGTCCTTCAGTTTAATAATACATCTATTCATAATGTTTGCTAGAATGCTCCAGGTGTTGGCTAATGTTTACTGCCTATCTGTTTATATCCTTTGGATGTTTTCTGCTCTTCATAAACAGTTAATAAGTAAAATTCACCTTTTTCACTTATTTATCCTCCCCAGATAGTAGATTCATCAGAAGTTCACCAAATATCTGGAACTGGGGTTTTATTCTTCAACCTTTTGAGATGTTCACTTCCTGTAAGAAATGATTGCTGCTCTACTGGGAAAACCCAACATTGATATATGACCATAGTACCCATCTGGCCTTCATGGCACCTGCCTCTTGTGCCTTCTATTAGACACACAACTTTGCTGGAGACCATCAGTATTTTTTTAACCATTGATTTCTCTCTATTAGTGAAAAGTGAAGTCCCCTCAGGTGTCATTTTTATTCAGCATGAGGAACTTCATTTCACATTTCTTGTATAGCGATCTACTAGTGATGTTTACTTCATTTTCTTTCATCTGAGAGTATCTTGATTTTGCTTTTATTCCTGAAGGATATTTTTGCTCAATATAAAATTCTAGATTGGCAGTTCTTCTCTTTCAGTATAGTAAACATGCTGTTCTGCTCTCTTCTGGTTTCCACAGTTTCCAATGTAACATCTGTAATAATTCAAATTGTTGTCTCCCTGGGATGTGCCATTTTCATCTAGCTGCCTTAAAGAATTTGTTTTATATTTAGATTTCAACAACTTGATTATGATTGTCTAAGCATAGTTTTTGTTGAGTATAGACTTCACCAAATTGGTAAAATTTTCAGCTATTATTGTCTCAAATATTTTTTCTGCACTAATCACTTTTTTCTGATCCTCTGGAACATCAGTAACACATACTCTGGACCTTTGACATTTTCTTGTAGTTTTCTGAGTGCTGTCATTTTTT
>CM052657.1:93925886-93988342 GCA_028533165.1 Leontopithecus rosalia | reverse complement strand
TTTGTTGTGTGTAGGAAGTTTTACAGCTGTCCGCCTTTGACTTCACCAAGGGAAAGTCAAAGTGAGGAAAGTAATCAAATGATTCAAACATTGGAATTTATTCTGAAAGGTGCTGGCATTATTACTACACATTACAAAAACATTGGCTCTGTGTGACATCAGACTTGTGATTCAAAGTGGAATTCGATTTGGCTTTTACCATTTTTGAGTTGCAGATAAACCTTAACCCACATTTTACTCCCTCAGAGTCTTGCTATTTCCTGAAATGAAGATCATTTCATCATTTTAGCAGGAGGCTTCTTCCAGGCGCATAATGTACTTCTCAGAAAGGCTTGTTAAAAGAATGAATTAATAAATAAATGGATAAATTAGTGAGCTTATTCGAGGAATTTCGTGCTTTAAAATTACATGTCTTGGCTAGGTGTGGTGACTCATACCTAGTAATCCCAGCACTTTGGGAGGTCAAGGTGGAGAGATCACTTGAGGTCAGCAGAGGTGGGCAGATCACTGGAGCCTGCCCAACATTGTGAAACATGACGAAACCTTGTCTCAGCTAAAAATGAAAAAATTAGGGCCGGGTACAGTGGCTCATGCCTGTAATCCCAACACATTGGGAGGCCAAGGTGGGCGGATCACGAGGTCAAAAGATCGAGACCATCCTGGCCAACATGGTCAAACCCCGTTTCTACTAAAGAATACAAAAATTAGCTGAGTGTGGTGGTGCATGCCTGTAGTCCCAGCTACTTGGGAGGCTGAGGCAGGAGCATTGCTTGAACCTGGGAAGCAGAGGTTACAGATCATGCCACTGCACTCCAGCCTGGTGCCTGGTGACAGAGCAAGACTCTGTCTCAAAAAAAAAAAATTAGCTAGGCATGGTGGCAGACACCTGTAATCCCAGTGACTTGGGAGGCTAATGCAGGAGAATCACTTAAACCTGGGAGGGGTAGGTTTCGGTGAACTGAAGTCATGGCACTGTACTCCAACCTGGGCCACAGAGTAAGACTCCATCTCAGAAAAAAATTATGTGTCTCATATTTTATGTTTCTCCTGTGTTAGAAAAGAGAAGTTTTAGGTATTGAGCTCATTTATTGCTAAATAATTCCCAGAATAATCAAACCATACTATGTGAAAACTGGAAAGACCACTTATCCCCTGTTCTATTTTATTCAGAAAACTGAGTACTGAGGGGAAGTGACTGGCCCAAGGTCACATAGCTAATGAAACAAAGTCTATCTCTTGCCTTCCTATCTACTCTCTTTTAACTAAAGCATGCTGCTTTCCTTTTTCGCTTTTTGTTGTTCATTTGAAAAGGAACATTCACTGGATCTCAAAGTATACACAAACCTCATTTGAATATTCCATAATCCATCCAAAGTCATGAAGGCACAGTGAATTTTCTGAAGAAGACTCACTAAGTCATTCATTTATTCATTCATTCAACAAATATTGAGAGCCTATTATGTACACTATGAGCTAAGAATATAGTAGCACATTGAGCAAATTCCTTCCCTGATGGGGCTTACAGTCTAGTTCCTATTCAGAAAGAGTGGTCCATTTATAACTGTCACTCACTGGCTGTGTAACCTTGAGTGAATTTGTTAATTTTCTATTTTTTTTGTCTGAATAAGGAAGCCAGCAAACCTCACTTTGCCTTATTGTTGGGAGGACCAAAAAAGGTAACGTCAGCAAGCCACTTAGTGCCAGACATATAATCACAAATTGGTACAGGGTGGTTTTTGTAATAATTAATTCTGAGTATTCCAGTTTCACTCATTTCAGCACCATCATATTTCTCCTTCCAAGAGATGCAGTATGATGTAAATTGAAGCTCTACCCTGTGTAATCAGTATCTGCTTACTAACTTCCAATGACGCTGACTGTCTGTATTTTCCAAACATTACTAGCTCCTTTTTCCCTTAGGACCTTGGTATCTGACCCTCTGCCTGAAGCATCCCTCCCTCCCGAACCCCATCTTATCCCCCTACTGCTTTCTCATCTGCCTCTACTCCTGTGCATCTTTTAATCTCAGCATAATTATCACTTGGCAAGAAGTTCTAAATTCCCAGGCTAAGTTAAATCATTCTTATACATTCTTACAGCTAAGGCCAGAAACATAATTTGTAGAGCCCAGTGCAAAATGAAAATGTTTAGCCCATTGTTTAAAAAGCAAAATAAAGGCATTGTCGAAGGGATTAAATTATGAAGGTTTTCCCTCTTTTTCTCTGCCTCTCTCAGCCTGTCATGGTGGATTAGTTGCTGTTGTTATTTATTATTGTTCTGAGTAAAAATAAAATAAAATTTTAAATTATAAACATGGATTTCCACATTATCTTTATATTGCATAATACAAGTTTTTACTACAAATATAAAAGGATTTAATACACATGCAAAAATAAGAGTTATAATTTCTATTTCATAGCTCATACATGCATATGCATTTTATTCTTACCAGATCAGTGGCAATGTTGCACAAAGCTAACTTCCATGCTTTTATTTTTTTTCATGATAGATATATATTCTATCAACCCTTCTACTTTCAGCCTTACTGATTGATAAGGAAAGACTGAAAGAAAAAGAAAGTATGGGTTAACCTACTCCGTTTTGCTTCAAGGCCATCATTTTCTGCATAAGTGGCTAACTGGTTCAGGGAAGTAACATGAGTAAGAAAAAATAATACAGGGCTCCTCAGTCATTCATATTTATTTCTTTGTCATTACTCTCTGCATTCAAAGTGAGTTCTGGTTAGAACATGAAGTATTGGCTCTAAGGTTCATCAGTACACCAGCTTACTCTGTCATTGTGTAACATACTTTTCTTGAACTCACTGTAAGTCTTACTGACCTCTCACATATTGCAGGTCCACTGGAATTCTGTGCTTCATATGAATAGGGCATCAAGAAAGGGTGGACACTCATATTGCACCATCTCCTCTGTTCATGCATGTGTTCCATTGTACCACCACATGTCACTTACAAAACACAATTTCAAAGATCAAATTACGCATACCAAGATAGCAAAGAGAGAGCATTAAACCAAGCCATTGGCTCTTTTGTTCATGAGCTTGTATGTGACTACACAGATTCTATACTGGTGAATCTTTTTGTTATAGTGCTCTGCACTTTTCCACTAAAGTCCTTATATTGTAATTATATATATATGAAGGTGTTTAACATATGTCTCCATGATTAAACTACAAACTGCAAGAGGGCAGTGATTTTATATTTGTCATTCACCACTCTTCAGTAAATGTCCTTGAGTATATGAATCAACGGATGGAAGACATGGCTGAGGAGACTAGAAGTCTAAAATTTTCATAAACAGAGTTTCAAAAAGTGACTAGAAATTAATGATGGAAGTTAATATTTATGTAGATAATTAGACATGTTAAGTAATTTCCATAGCTGTTTATTCCATTCCTCCTGGGGTTTTGTTTCACCTTCTAATTCTGTCTGCCCTGCTTGATCAAACCTTGGTCATAAAAAGAATCAATAGGAGTTCTAGCTCTTCAAGGAGAAGATCCCTTCTTCTTCTCTGGTTGTATCTGTGCATGTGTTAAGGAATACATGAATTACATGCTTAAAGAGGTCATCCATTTTATCAATAATAGAGTTTCACATGAATCAAGTTCCAAAATGGAATATTTCTTCTATTTTTATGTCTTTTTTTATTAGCCACACAAAGAAAAAGAGCAGTTCATTTAACTATGTGAAAGCCAACAGAGATTCATTGCTGTTTACTTTCTTTTGTATAAACTTTAATGCGTTTTTAATTCCATACCACTGGTTGGCAAACCAACTGATACAGTTACTGCTGCCCTATAATGCATTTCAGTCATTTCTAATAAGGCTAAACTTTAAGATGGCTTATCATTATCTCCTAAAGCTACTGGAAATGGAATCCCTCCTAGAACTGCTGGGTCCTGCAGCATTCTTGCTAATGAAAGTGGATTTGGAATTACTATTCAAATAAAACCACTGAGTTGTTTTTTAGCCAAACATAATGTTCAGCAAAATCTGTAATCTCACATCTGACCTTCCTGGCAGAAGTTACTCATTTAAATACAAATCCTCTGGTTCACAATGCTTGTGCTTTCTTTCTTTTACAACACGATTTTAAAGAAAGCCATCCAGTCATATAGGCCTAGAATCTCCATGAACTTTAAGTGTGAAAAGAAACATTTAAAGACAAATATACTTTTGTCATCTTTTAGCCATAAAACAATAGGCATGTGCTATATGAAAATATTGATGCATAATCATCTATGTAGAATCAAATAAATATGTTTAGATCTAATATTTATTCAATGGATTGATACAAAATGATGAAAATTATGCATAATTCTTAGATTTTAAATAATATTAAAATTCATTATTTAAAGGACAGAATCAATACCTTGGAATTGAAAAGACTGAATTCTGGTCAGTTGTTCTGCCACAGATATCATTTGATATTGATTCAAACATATTTTTGGCATATATGTCAAGAGTACAGTGATGAAGTCAAACATAATTTCTGAGCCTTGGAAACTTTCAGGTAGGATCAGTCATTTAAGGAAGTTACTTTTCCATTCTGAGCTGTTCTGGCTTTAAAACAACATTCACTTCATTACATAAATATCTTCTGCATATTTATTAGAAATTGTCCAAGTGTTACAATACACACAGTAATAGATTTTACATAACTGCTAATTTGAAGGAGCTGATATCCTACACAAAATTATTTATGAAGATAGAATATATGAAGCACCACAGAGAAGTTTAGCTAACATGCCATGAGAATGAGAAGTGAAAAGAGGGATTGGACAGTGAAATCATGACTTCCTTGAGAGAACAACCTTTGAATGAGGCCGTGGAAGATGTAAAAGATTTGCGAATGTTGAGGCGTGGGAAAACGGGAATGTTAAGCAGAGAGGGTGGGAGAATACTTCAGCCAGCGAAGACTTTGGACAAGCATATTATGTAATCCCTTTTGGTTGAGTGTCGGGTCTGTAAATGCATTGTGTGTCCACCCTTTCTTTCCTTTGATGGTCTTGTCTGAGGCAGTCCAAAGATTGCCATCTTGATGGAGTTTTCCCTTCTTCCTGCTAGGCCTTTCCATGAAAAAAAAAACAATCACTTTCTGTTATGACCCCAGCTTGGCACTTGAGAAATCATTACCTGATTATTATTTATGATTCTGTTAGTCTTAGAAGTTTTCAATTTCCTCCACAGCAATCACTATGTCTTTTTTTATTACTACTCTTCATTGTCTAGATGGATTCTGGCTAAATAAATAGGGAGCTGAATTGAGCTGGAATTAAAAAAAATTAACATGCAAAAATGGATTGGCACTAGATATCAAGAGCATTGAATGCCATGTTTAGAAATTTAAAACCACTGTTTTAAATTTCTTTTAAAGGAGTTCTTTTCTCTGAATATAACAATGATAGCTAATAATGTTTGTTGTAGACACTATTTTAAGAGCTATGCACATCTTATTTTATATAGTCTAGTCTTTACAACAACCCAATGACTTAAACAATACTATTACTCCCAAGTTATAGTTAAAAAACTGAGTCCTGGTGTTTCAGGGACTGCCCCAGAATCACAAAGTGAGTCAGGGTGGAGTCAGAATCTGATCCCTCATAGCTTAACTCCAGAATAAATGCACTTAACTATGATTTAGAATTGTGCTTCAGAAAAAAATATTTGGCAGAAATATTTAAGGTGAATGAGACGGGAGATGGCCAAGTTAAGCACTTCAATTTGGAAGTGATGGCAACAAAAAAGAAAGAATGAGTGCTTGTGTTATAATGATGGAGGTGAAAATGAAAAAGAGGGGATGGCATTTGCTGTTGATATATAATTTTAAAAAATTGCTAAATCATTACATCTGAGAAGTAGAGAAGATTTAAAAACAAAAGATCGTGAAATGTTGAGCCCATGTAACTGGAAGACAGTCTCATTCACCAAAAAATTAAAAAAAACAGGAAAGAAGTAAACTCAATAAAGGAAATAGTAACTGTGTTGATCACTAACACCATCTATTTATTATTTATGAATTACAGAAGTCTGAATGTGTCATCCTTTTGTAATTTCTATTCCTTAGGGAAGAGGAACTATTTGCAATAAAACTTATTATGTCCCATTGTTGTTATTTATATGCTGGTTTTGCAGATTTTTTTTTCAAGACAAAATTATGACTTATTTTTAAAAATATGTAGCATATGTAAAAGTTACTTTTGTGAAGCCTAGAAAGAAATCTAAAAATATGGCTTAAATATAGACAGGCTATCATAGCAAAACAAGAGTTTTAACAGATAAGTCCCCCAAAAAGCGTATGTTATTAGGAAAAAAAATCAGTATGTTCATATACTTTTAACATTAAGAAATTTACTCAACCTCAATAAGTCTGTTTTCTCAACAGCAAAATAAGGGCACTGTTAGAACTAATCTCCTAGGTTTATTGAGAGGATTGAATAAGATGTTATATACAAAGGCTTAGCACACAGTAAACACATAACAATTCTAGCTACCATGGTTATATTATCACAGTCAGTTTTTATTTTGCTGAATTTCCTGATAGGCTGGAGAAATAATCATGGGAGTAACTAATATTTATAGCAAGGTAATATATGGGTGATTGTTTTATAACTATAATTACAATAATCTTACATTGTTTCCTCTTAAAACCTGCAACAGTAAGCATTTGCTTTATCTTATGGCTTGAGAAGGAGAAAGATAGCAAGTAATTTATATATGTTTTATATTCAGAATTTATACTCCATACATCCATTCAGCACTCTGGGTCTGATGTAGAAACAGCAAGGAAAGAAAGAATAAATGAATGTTCAAAAAGGAGAAATAAGTACATACCAGAGCAGTGGATCTTCAGTGTGCATAGATAATGGAGCTCATGCAAATGTGCTATTATTATCTAAAACACCAAATGGAATTTTTCAAATAACATGCATTTTTGAAGGCCGGGCGCAGTGGCTCAAGCCTGTAATCCCAGCACTTTGGGAGGCCGAAATGGGTGGATCACGAGGTCAAGAGATCAAGACCATCCTGGTCAACATGGTGAAACCCCGTCTCTACTAAAAATACAAAAAGAATAGTTGGGCATGGGGGCGCGTGCCTGTAATCCCAGCTACTCAGGAGGCTGAGGCAGGAGAATTGTACCTGAACCCAGGAGGCGGAGGTTGCAGTGAGCCGAGATCTAGCCATTGCACTCCAGCCTGGGTAACAAGAGCGAAACTCCGTCTCCAAAAACAAAAACAAAAACAAAAACCATGCATTTTTGATGTACTTAATTCCATCTGAAAATCTGGGAACAATTTTACCACATTGAAACATTACTGTGCAAATTAAAAATACTCTAAAATCTCAGCTCTGTGGATACAAGTCAACAAAAAGTGAACTAGATAAGCATATGTGACTTTGAGTTTTTCCATAACAATTTGGGTATATGTTTTATCTTTTAATGCTCCAGATGTTTAACAACAATAAAATTCAAGAAGTGTATATTCAAATAATATAAATTTCAGTCAATATTATCAATCAGTTCCTTCCCACCACCCCACAAAATGGGAAAACTGACTTACTTTTATGGTATCAGGAGAATACATGCCTGTTTGTCAATCACCAGTGTTCTTTCCGAGGATACCTTCTGAATCACGATACATAAACAAGAAAGCAAGGGAGGAAACTTACTTAAGCAAGATGTGGTTATGTGACTTTAATTGCAACACTTTAAAAAAAGACATAGAGGTGATATTTTCTCAGGGGTATAATAAGAATCAATGGTTAGATGTGACTGCCAAGAAAGCTAATTGGACTTAAACTACATTAACAGTAAAATTATCTCTCTAGCAAAAAAAAAACATGACATTTCTTTCTGCTCTGAAATGAAAAGGCAACACCTACATTACTGGATTCAGTTCAGAATTTAGAACTTTTACCTGGCTAGAAACAGACAATAAACTTTCAGGATTTTGCGACCGGTATGGTGATGAGCAATGACACAAAAAAGTGCCTTGTTCCTACACTTAGATCATGGGGACACCCAACCCAGGAAACCACCCTTGACCCAGGCCTCCATACAGCAGAAAAGCAGGGAAATAATAGAACAGAAAACATACACACAATAAAATATAAATGTGCTATTTAGTGGCTGGAAAGTTGACAATGTGAAAAGACTTATCATCTAGACACAGTGTTCATTATGGTAGCTGCTAGCCACAGGTTGTTTTTGAGAAGTTGAAATATGACTAGTCTAAATTGAGAGGAGCTGTCAAAGTAAAATACATATTAAACTTTGAAGATTTAGTGCCAAAAAAGAAAGTAAAATATTTATAATTTTTATATTGATTACATGTTTACATAATGTTCAGGGTATTTTAAGTAAGATATATTATAATGGTTCCTGTTTCTTTTATGATTTTTAAATGCAGCTACTAAAAATTTTGAAATACATATGTACCTTATATTTCTATCATATAACATTTTTCTAGACTAATAGCAACTTTTTCTTCTGAAAAGAGCTAGATGTTTCCATAACAACTACTCAACCCTCTCATTGTAGTGTGATTGCAACCATAGGCTATATGTAAACAAATGCATGTGGCCAGGTTCCAATAAAACTTTATTTATAGACATTAAAATTTGTTTTTCTAATTATTTTATTTTAATTGACAAAATTGTAGATATTTATTGTGTACAAAATAATGTTTTGAAATATGTATACACTGTAAAATATACACATACTAATGTATACATTAAATCAGACTAATGTAATCATTACCTCACACATTAGTTTTTGTAGAGTAAGAAGATTTATTTCTATTTTCAATTGTTTAAGAAACAGAAACCGCCATATCATTTCCCATAATGCCTATGCTAATTTATATTCCACCAACAGTGTTCAAGGGTTTCCTTTTCTCCACATTCTTTCTAAAACTTGTTATTTTCATGTTTTTTATGGTGGCCGTTCCAACAGATATGAGGTGATATCTCATGGTGATTTTGATTTGTGCTTTCCTAAGGATTAGTGATGTTGAGCATTTTTATATATACCTATTGGCCATTGTGAGAAATATTTATTCAGGTCCTTTGCCCATTTTTTAATCAGCGTTAATTTGTTTGTTGACTCTTGAGTCATTTTCATTTTTTATATACTTGGGCTACTAACCTCTCATCAGATACATGGTTTGCAAATGTTTTCTCCCATTTTATATGTTGCCTCTTCACTCTGTTGAGTGTTTCCTTGGCTGTGAAGAAGGTTTTTGGTTTGATGTGATTCTATTTGTCACTTTTAGCTTTTCTTGTCTCTGCTCTAAGGAAATATATCAATTGCCCAGACCAAATTTGTAGAGCTTTTTTTCTATGTTTTTCTTCTGGTAGTTTTACAGTTTCAGGTATTACATTGAAGTTCTTAATTCATTCTGAGTTAATTTGTTTTGGAATTAATTTTTTAAATGATGTGAACTGAAGGCCTAGCTTCATTTTTCTGCATGTGGATATCTAGTATTCTCAAAAGCATTTCTTTAAGATAATGTCTTCCCTTATTATGTGTTCTTGGCACCTTTGTCAAAAATCAATTGACCATAAATGTGTGGATTTCTGGGCTCTCTGTTCTGTTCCATTAATCTCTGTGTCCGTTTTTATGCTGGTACTGTTTCAATCGCTGTAGCTTTACAGTATATTTTAGAGTCAGGTAGTGTGATGCTTTCAGCTTCATTCTGTTTGCTTAAGATTGCTTTGGCTATTCAGAGTTTTTTGTGGTCTTATATGAATATTAGATTGTTTTTTCTATTTCTGTGCAAGATATCATTGGAATTTTTATGGAGATTTCATCAAATCTGTATATTGCTTTTAGAGTATATACATTTTAGCATATTATTTCAATTAATGAACACAAAATATCCATATTTGTGTCTTCTTTTATTTTAGTAGTGTTTTATACTTTTCATGGACATTTATAATTCAATATCAGTTTTCATGTGTCACAAAATATTACTTTTCTTTTTAATTTGTTTTTAACAATTAAAAAATGCAAAAGACAATTTTGGTATATAAAAACAGGTGATTCATGAACAGCAGCTTGCAAACCCTTGTTCGAGACCTTATTCTGCATTTGTTAACTTTAGTACTGAGTAAAATGACTTAACCTATATGTTTTTCTAATAATTATGATATTTATAGTTTCACTATAGAGGTCCCCCACCTCTTGGAGTTTCAAGTGAGGTAGCACATAAATAACTTTACAACTTGGCAAAGCAAAAAAAAAAAAAAGACAAAGTTGGTCAAGGATAAAATAAACTGCTTCAAAAGTAGTAGGAATTTAAACATAGAGACTTTTCCAAAAAAAAAGTTTTTATAAAGAGAAATTAAATGCTATGTATACAGTTTAGTTAAGTGTATCATACCCAATTTTAAATACCAAACATGTTTGTGTTTTGTTATATGTTAATTAAATTATATTTGAAACATCGTAAAGGGAAATTCGACAAAAATTTCAGAATATAGTTTCAGACTTCTAGAATTAAAATGGCTTATTAATTGAAAAGTGAATATTCATCAAAGAGCTTCAGTAGGAATCTCATATCTGACTGATAACGTTTATTTCTATGTTGGTGGTATAATACTGTAGGCTTTTAACACAAAGAAATGAGATCATCAGAAATAGTTTGGTATAATTCTCCTCTTTAGCTTTCACTGTACTAATAATGAATTATCTGCAATCTATCTAAACACATACTCAGTGATTAGAAATAAGTTGATAATTAATATTTTAAACTGTTATTTTAATAAATCCTCCCCCAAATTTTTATCCTCTTTGCCAATTCTTTTCATGCTCTTCAGCTGAGTTATAACTATAGAATGTGAGATGCAATTACACTGAATTTACATTTCTTTGGTTAATAATTGGTCTCAATCACTAATGGATTCTTTATACTGATTACATTTGTATGTGGAATTGGTTTAAATTGCCTAACCATATTTCAAGGTTAAATACAAAAGTATGTCAAGCTATTAATTTTGTATTTCTGTTTTTGGTTTGAATGATATAGGTAGTTGAAGCTAGAACAGGAGATTAAATTAATTTCTGCCATTGCCTTAGCCCAAGCTTCCTTTACCTATAATATATCTATGACATTTGTCCTCATTCCAGGAGAAGATGAGGAAAACTCATCAGGATGAATGACCAGCCCTCATTAAACTGATGACTTTCAGGGAGATTTCCTTCAATCCTCATGCATTGAAACATTATCTCCCTGTAGAATGAGTTTAGCAATGAGAAATTCGTAACTGAATGCACACCAACCTAAATCAATCAAATCAACCTAACTATTTCAAGGACAAAAAGGAGAAAAATAGAGTGTCTTCCAGCTTCTGACAGAGAAATCAACATGTCTGAGCTGTAGTTTGGCTCATGTGTGAGGAGAAAATATTTCCAATAGATGCTTTGCTTTCTCAGATCTACATGGCCTGAGCATTTATGACTTTATTTTGGAGGATTAGAGGAATGAGAATAATTTTTGCATTTTAGAGCATGAAATCCGACTGATACTATGCAAATGTCTTTTGAATCTAGATCTTCAGATTCCCTCAGTCTCTCCAGACAGTGAAATTTTATTTGCAAAAGAACCCTAATCCCTCAAGCTTCTGTGAAAACCTAGGTAAAAGACAGGACAAAAACGGCTTTGCAAACAAGCACCAAGGGAATATGTGTAGCCCACATCCATCATCCGCAGTGTATCTCTTATTACACATAAATTTGTCTTGGAGAAGGGGGAGCAGTTCCTATTGATTTTCTTCATCTTTGTGGGGATAGAGTTTCAAAATTGGTCAATTACACTATTTCATATGTCCTTCTACTAGTCTGGTCATACAATAGTTGTCTCAAATAGTAGGCAGAAATATATTTTATTCAGTTAAGGTTTATATTCCAGGTTGCATATAAATCAGACTTGCAAGTGAGCTTTTGTTTTTGACACAGATAATATTTTAGATAGAATTTGTTGTATTGTGTTTTGCAATGATAAAACTAACACATGCATAATCTAGAGACTTCAAAAAATAGTGAAATCAAAAAAAATTACATATAGTACCATGACCCAGAAATAACTATTTATTTTTAAAGTGTATTTCCTTCTAGTCTTTTTTCTATGTTGTTGCATTAATTTATTCAATGAATATGTATACTGCCCAGTACATACCAGGTGCCACACTCTCATTTGGAAATATAATGGTGAATGACATTGACACTTTTCATTCACAGAATTTGTCATTCAGTTAGAGACAGACAATTCAACAAATGCAAAATAAAATGCTTTATACTTTGACAGAATGAGTCAGAATATAATAGCCACACATGGGAGGGGGAAAAATGCTCAGACCTGTAGGATGGCACTGAAGCCTTTATAGAAGAAATATTATTTAAGCTTAGGCCTAAGACTGAATAGCATTTAGTCAGGTGAAGAAGGAGGAAGAATATAGAAAAGCATTGACTTACAGGAAATATTCAGTTAAAACGTCTGGTGGATGTTCTTAGAAGTAAACAATAGTTTACTATAGCTTTAGAAAGTACAGAGGCTATTTGAGAAAAGTTAGACTAGCTCAGTTATAGTGGCCATTCCCAGTGATCTGTGGATGTGTGTTAATTCATCTGTAGGACATGATACTCTATAAAGGCATCCTATATACAGTGTCATAAACAAGGTGGAAGTTTAGTATTTTTCTGTGTAACCATACAGAGAAAAGTAACTGGCCTCCTGTGGGTAAGGAGCTCTTGCCTACCATGTCATCTAGACACCAGATTCCCTCTCTCTTGTGGGTCCTCCATTTTCTATGGTATTACTCACTTGGTCACATAGTCCTGATTAGCCCACCTGCACCAGTTCTTGTTTCTAACCTGTGGGAAAAGTGAGGAAGTGGACAACACACAGTTTCTTTTTTAGGAACTTAAAAAAGAAGTTTTGAGAAAATTGTAAGGCTTTAACACATTCCTTTTTTTTTTATTAAGATGGAGTTTTACTCTTGTCACCCAGGCTGGAGTGCAATGGCACAATCTTGGCTCACTACAGTCTCCGCCTCTGGGGTTCAGGCAATTCTCCTGCCTCAGCCTCTCCAGTAGCTGGAATTACAGGAGCCCACCATCATGCCCAGATAATTTTTGTATTGTTAGTAGAGACGGGGTTTCACCATGTTGGTCAGGCTTGTCTCAAACTCCTAACCTCAGGTGATCCACCCATCTCGGCCTCCCAAAGAGCTGAGCTTACTGGCTTGAGCCACCATGCCCGGCCACATTCCATTTTTTATAACTTGATCACATGACCATTTTGGGAAATATCTCTAGCCAGGTGGCTGAATGCCTCTAGCCTTAAAGGAGGAGGATATCCTGCCATGTGTAACAATAGGGATAGACCAGAAGAACATCATGCTAAATGACATAAGCCATACACAGAAAGAAAAACATTGCATGATCTCATTTGTATGTAGAATCTTTAAAAAAAGTTTATATGTGTGTGTGTGTGTGTGTATATATGTGTATATATATATGTATATATATGTATGTATATATATATATGTATATATATATATGTATATGTAAAGAGAATACAACAGTGGTTACCAGTGGTTGAGGTTGGTGAAGAAGATGTAGGTCAAAGGAAAAAAAAATAAGTAGGATGAACAAGTCAGAAGATCTAATGAGGACTATAGTTAATAATACTGTGTTATATTTAGGATTTTTACTAATTAAGTGGCTTATAGCTATTCTTGCCTTGAAGGTGGTGTGGAAATGGGTAGCAATTTAAGATGATGGATATGTTCATTTTTATCATTATGGTAACCAGTTTATTTATATGTATATATATGTTATAACATTATGTTGTATTCCTTAAATATACATGATGACATTTGTTTTATTAAAGGCAAATGGGAGAGTATTTGTCACACCACGATATGGAGTGTGAACTATATTTAAGGATAATGGGAGGCCACTGAACATTTTTTACATGGGAATATTATTGTCAGATATAAATTATAGAACATACCCTTGGCTATGGAATGAAGGATGAATTGGAGGTCAGCAGCAATGAAGACGGGGCTACCAGATGGGAGGATGTTGCAAAAAAAATGGGCATAAGATAATGGCATCATGGTCTAGGATACAGGCAGAGGAATCACAAGAAGAACAGTGCATTTGTGAGGTAGAATGAGTCATCCATGTGGTACAATTGCAGAAGCATAGTTTAAAATGGAGGGTGAGGGTAAAGTCAAGATATCTGGCTTGGCAACTGGGTGGATAGTGCCATTCACTGATTCAATGCATATATTATGCACTATTTTAGAGATCATTACAGAATCTAGTGGCTTAAAAATAACAACCCTTTATTTAGCTCTTTATTGTGTGGGTCAGTTGGACAGGGCTCAGCTGAGTTGCATCCTGCTGATCTCAGCCCCAATCAGGCATCTTAGTCCATCTGTGGGTCAGCTAGGATTCTGGAAGTGACTGTCTGCAAACATGGTATGACAAGGGCACCTTGTCCAAAATTCTCCTGTCTACCAGCAGGTTAGCTTGGCCTTATTAACATGATGCCAGCAGATTCCAAGAGCAGAAATAGTAAAAATGCCATTATTAACAAGCACTTTTAAAGTTTCTGCTTATGTCCTGCATACGTTGGTCACATTAAGCAAACATAAAACGAGGCACAGGGACATGCCTAGACAGTGCAGGAGGGAGCCATGAAAACCTTATGGGTTCTTATTGAAATGATCTATTATCTTGATGTAGGAAACAATATAGTGGAATGAAAAACTTGCACTGGACTTGAGTTTTGGATGGTGAAAGTGTGCCACATCTTTCTAGGAGTAAGGTCTGTTTAACTTTGAACATTATTTCACCTCCTTGGACTTCATTTTCTGCATCTGTAGAGAATGAGCCTGATCAGCTGTAATGTTTTTTTTCTCTCTCTGAGATGTAGGATGCTAATTGATTAGTATTTTGTTTCTGTGATACTAAAAAAACATTTTGAAGCATAGACTGTCAGGTATGGTTTCCTTCAACAAGAAAGAAACAAAAATAAAGTAGCAAAAGTCTTTATTTGGTTGAGTTTTTCTTTTCTCTTAATCTGTGATTCCACTATTTGCCACTGATTATCCAATTTTCATGGTCCATATTGTCCTTATGTTAATGTTTGTTTACAGAAATTAGGGTGTCAGCATTAGTCACCACATAAGTGATCTTATTTGGTCTTGCTTTCAATTTTCAGACAAACTATATAAATGACAGCTTATATAAGTTTCTCAAAAAATGTTACTTCTTTCATTTCACTCTTTAATGTACATTAGCTCTCTGACTTATCAGAATGGTCTTGAATTGATTATTGTTTGGGGGAGAATATACAGAAATAAAATTTTGTTATCTATTTTGATGAAGAAAGGTTTATGCTTTTAATTTGGCAATAGCCCAAGTGAATCAATATAATATCTTTAAATACTATATGTATCAACTGGGAAAATGAATAGCTGGAGAACTGAACTGGGTCAGGGACGTTAAATCTCATTTTATTTTGTCATGAATAAACTCGGTAGTCATGAGTCTCAGTTTCAACTGCTAAAAAGAGAATAAAATATATCTGCCCAGTGAACTTTACAGGGATTTTATAAGGGTTGAATAAATCATTTTGAAAACAACCAATACCAAATACTCTACAAAAACATGAACTGATTAAAATATCTGCAATAAGTACTTTTCAAGCAGCCAGGGAATTATTGATACCAACTTATGTTTACAGTGGCAAATAGAGACAAACATACAGTAAAAACACAAACACACAATGAAATCCCGTTTGCCACTGAGGTCCTGAAAAATAAGACCACGAGTCCTAGTTCTTTTTTCTTTTTCTTTTTTTAATTGTACTTTGTGTTCTGAGGTACATCAGCAGAACATGAACGTTTGTTACAAAGATGTACATGTGCCATGGTGGTTGGCTGTATCCATCACCCCATCATCTACATTAGATATTTCTCCTAATGCTGTCCTTCCCCTAGCCCCCCACTTGCCAACAGTCCCCAGTGTGTGATGTTCCCCTCCCTGTGTCCATGATTCAACCTGATTTCTTTTCAGTGTTCTCTTCTCAAATGGTTATCTGAAATTTTAGAAAATGAGCGTAAGTCCTGTAAACACTGAAACTCTAGTGCCTATTGTTTAATTTACTGCATTTCCTTCTTCTCCAACCTCCCTAACATTGTTCCAGAATTTTTTCAGGCTCCTTCTTTTTGTCTGAAGGCCACAGAGGTAAAGCTATTTATTTCAGAGAAATATAATATTTTACTTCTATATAGACTACTGCAGATATTAAACTCATGAAAAATACACACACACACACACACACACACACACACACACACACATGCATACACCACAGAAAAGCAAAATGTTTTTGACTTCAGTTCCTAATGAAGTATCAGATTGTGAATTTATACACAGCATCCTCATATACTAAAGGATCTTTAACAAACTTTTCACTTTATTATTTTTCCCCTTCCTGCCAGAAAATGTACACATGCACTGGGCTATAGAGGGTAAAACACACTCATTCGGAATATTCCCCAGTCAGAAGAAATGAACTGTCTGTCTTGTTTTAGATTTGATGAGCTACCAATTTGTGATAGCTTCATTTCAATTTCATTGCTGGGCAACCAGAATGAATTGACAGAGAAAGCAATCCATGCATGATGGACCCACTGGAACCCCTAATTCAAAATGTTGGCTGCTTCTGTTAACATGACCAATTACCAAAGGTACTCTAAGGGTAAATGATAGCCAAAATAAGTAACATGTTTGCATGAATGACATCCTGCATACCTATTAGTGAATTCAGAATAAACGCAGGATGACAGACTGCTTTGCCTATATAATATTTCAGGTGAATGCCCTGTCAGTACTGTGTTCTCAAAAGGCAAATTCAGATGTTTGTGGTAAAATAAGAGCTTACTGCTTTTGAGAGAGAGAGAGAGAGAGAAAGAGATGTGTACTGATGCCAGGCCATGAAAAGACAATACAGACTCAGACTTCTAGGAGCTTATTGATCCATACCTTGCAAACAGCAACCAGCCATTCAATAAATATTTATTGAGCACTTGCTTTGTGCAGACCTTCTATGCTAAGGAATGGTGATATAAAGTTAAACACGATAGTCATTACGCTTCTCCTCATGGAATTTATAGATTGGTAGGGGAAAAGAAAATTAAGAAACCTGGGCCAAAATAGTGTGGAATAGAGAATGTATAAGATGCTAGTGGTGCTCCTCATCCAGATTTTGAAATCACTGTAGATTTGAGGATCCCAACCAAGACTCAAACTATAAGTAGGAGTTAGCCAGAGAAACTGAAAAGAAAATTATTATTCCTTATAGTTTAAGCAACAGGAGTAAAAGCATGATGACAAGAAAACAGAGTGGTTTAACAAGATATGGACATTCAGAAAGTCTAGAGATTCATCCATGCTGGGAAGGGGAAATAATGCTGAGAAATGGAGGTGGAGAGCTAGATAGAAGATAATCTCAAACATAATCCCAAATGTGAAATTAACTTTTTTCCCAGATAGTACTGAGGACCTATTAAGGGATTTTGACCTGTGATGTGCCATGGTCAGGTAAGCCATATTAAAATCTAATAAGCATGGAACCAGGATGGCGAAAGGCATAGCAGCCTCCAACGTCAGACAAGTCAGAGAGAAATTTTCAGAATTAAAATTAAAAATACAATTTAAATACCAGTGTGGGCAAGGTTACAGAGAAGTAAGCATAGTAATCTAAGGATTACTATAAATAGAGATAGCTATAGCTACAGACACACAAGCACATACACACACGCACACACACACACACACACACACTTTAAATATATTGTAATTTTAAAATAATGAAAGAGAACGCAAAGGTGGAAGCAAACAACTTTTCCGAGATTTTCATGAAATAAGTTTTAGGAAATAGAAGTTTAACTTTTAATTTGGATCTTGAAGGGAGAGCCTTCTCTCCAGTTTGCGCACTGAGTAATTTTGCAGCCTATGCTGCAACCGCATATGAGTGAGAGAGTAACCTCTGTGCATGTTGTGGATAGTAAGTATGGGTAAAAGGTGCTGAGTATTCTACTATGTCTGAGGGAATCCCAAGGAAAATAAATACATTTTCCTCTCAATCTAGTGAAGAAGTCATAGTATTGTTCTATTCTCTGTGAAGATGGAGATATGCACCTGTGGACAACTCCCACTCTTATAAATGATTCCTTGAAATAAATTTGAAATGGTTTTTTTGGGCTTCACACTACCAGTCTTTATTTTGTCCTTGGCAGTTATTTTTAAGTCTAAAATGTCTTTTCTATGTCCGCTGTGTATTTGAAGTGATTAAATATATCTTCTGAGTATCGTCTTTACAGACTAAACTGCCGTTTCTCCAGGTATTTTCCACATGACATGAAAGTTTGCAGTGGTTTCGTTTCACTTTAATTACTTTTGGAAAATTGGCAGAGAAGCTATTAGCACATGATGTTACCATTGTTAACTTTTAACGGGCGCTGTTGGTTCTTTCCCATTCGTCTACCATCCTAGCTATTATTCTCTGAACACTCTGTAATCAGTGTAAGTGTATGATTCTAATTCAAAAATTTCAATCCTTATGATCTGCTAAGGATATAATTTTTAAAAGGACAAAACCTTTGTTCACCAGTATGTTAATTAGAGGGTTATCTAAAAGAGTAAAACTTCAGAAGCAGCTTTAATGCACCAAGGGGATTGGTATTACGAACTGAAATTTTCTACATCAATGAAATATTCACAACCATTGATAATAATGATGCCAATGTTGTTGCTTATTCCTTAGGATGGCTTATTAGTAGGCCATTTAAAAAATTCTCTTTCTTTTCATGCTGCTGTGTTGCATTCTTTACTCTGATTTTAATAGTGTGATGTCTAGAACCCAGTACCCAGATGCTTCTCAACTGTCTTCATCTGAGTCCTAACTTGCGATTTTAAGCTTGATTTAACCATTGGTAGCTGTTTTTTTGGTGTGACCCTGCATTTTCTTTCTCCACAGCATGAGAATGGGAAACAAAACAATCAGAACTAAGAAAATAGAAAATACCAGAGTTCCATCCATATGTTCCTATTTTTAGAGACAGCATCACTGGTTTTTAATTTGTTCAATAAAAGTCTGTTGAACATTTACATTAAAACAACAAATGCTTACTGATCTCTTAGTATGTAACCATAGCGAGCACTTGGATTAGAGTGGAAACTCAGACAGGTATAGTCTCTCAACTCATGAAGCTTATATTCCAATGAGATAGATGATTTATTAATAAATAAGTAATTTTTTTCAGTTTATGATATGTACTATAAATATAAGGAAATAGTAACTTACAGGTCGGCTTATACTCCTCTAAATAATTTCCTATGAATAGTATTTATATTTTTTCATTTATCCAAAAATTTTACCATACTCTTTATATGGGTAAGCCCTATTTTCACCTCTGCTTAACAAGCTATCATAGTCATCTTTTCAAGTAAGAAATAAGCTTTTCTAACAACATTAAAATCATTCCATGATCCATAATTTTATAAAACTACTACTCAAAAATTGCCACCTTTTTGTAAATTCAGATTATTTCTAGTTTTTCCTATTATAAGCTACTTTTTTATAACCATCCTTACAATTAAACACATATACATATTATAATTATTTCATCATTATAGTATCCAGTGGAAAAATGAGGGTGACCAGTTATCTTTTTATACAAATTACACATTGACTTCTAGAAAAATAAAACTATTTTCCAACAAAACTATATAAAAGTGCTTATTTTTCTACAAACTTTCTCACACTGGTATTTAAATTTTATTTTTATTTTTAATTCTGAGAAGTTCTCTCTGACTTGTCTGACGTTGCAGGTTGCCATGCCTTTCTCCATTCTGATTCCATGCTCATTTTCAGCCTACTGCTATCAGGTGTCATTTGAACATTCATTCAGCTAAACACAATTGTACTTCATCTTATGTAAAAAGAAGAGCTTCTCCCAACTCTCTGTCCTTATGAATTTTTGTATAAAACATGCTTTTTACCCCCCAACTACTTCCTGACCTTCCAAACTTGTCAACAGTCACCCTTGGACACAAAAGGGGCAAAGAATATTTTATTTAAATTTTTGTTTAGGAACAATGGAGAGACGATAGTGTTGGTACAGAGAGTTCCATTACTCCAAGCTGTAAATTTCAGTCTCTAAGTTTTTTGAAACTTTTTTTTTCTTTTCACAGCAGAGCTCTTTCACTTTCTTTGCATTTACTTAACTTCAAAATTGATGTCTAGGATGACTGCCAGTAATATATCATGCCATATGTTTTGTTTAATTACACTATTTCCTGAATTCGTTTTTGAAGTTAAATTTTTTCTCTACTTCGTCATCAAAACATTATGAACATCATTTGTCACACAGATTAGAAGATAAAATATTTTTAAATTATATCTATTTGAAATGTTTTAAGAGATTAGTTAGGGGGTGATTTAACACCTGATCAATTTAAATATATGTTACAAATCACAGGATATCAGAATCTTATGGTACACAAGGTTAACTTAATCTCAAATAAAAGCAAGGTTTAGATGTTTTTTGGGTTAGAAGTGTATTTTCAATTTACAGTATGTTAAAGCTCAAGTCATTTTTTTAAATATATTGGTTGGTTCTGTGCATGGTTAATGTATCAATATGAGAAAAACATCTGCATCTTATTAATACTTGTATTACACAGAACCTTAAGATGCATTATAACTCAAATAGAATTTCCTCTAGGGAATCATATATTTCTTTTTTATTTTTGCATCTTTAACAAATCATAAATGGTCTTCAGGTCACTGGAACATGTTTGTATACAGATTTTTAAAATTATGTTTCAAAAGGCAGGTGAACAACTTGCAAACAAAATTATATCGGATCTTCATTTAAATTTATTTTATTTTCTTTGTCATTAAAAAGAAAAGGATATGTACCTAGTAAATATCACCATGCTGTGATATGCAAAATAGATGTCCAATTTTACTAATATATTTTTCTATTAAATATTGTACATGTTCTCTAAGATATTGGCATCAATTTTACTTTTATCTTTGCGATATTCTTCTAATTCCTCTCCCTCACTCTCTCTTAAATACTCCAACTATTTTCAGTTTGAGTAACTACCTGGATTCCTCTGAAGGTAGAGTAAGGGTAGTTTGCAGAACTATAAACAAATCTTTAACTTGTACATACAATTAAAAGGGACATTATGCTCCAGAGGAGTGGTGGCATTACAGTTGCTTAGCAGTAAAATAAAAAGAATGGAGATGGAAATCATAAAACTGTGCACAATTGAATCAGTCAGATATTTCAAAACCAAGGCTTCTAGAGACATGTGAAGTAATCAATAAGAAAAAAAAATTAAAAACCAGAAACAATTCTTATGCTGTAAGATGAACAACTCCTACATAAATCTTAATGTGATTCAGGACAACCCCATAGACAATGTGTGAACAAGAGCTCCTTCCATAAAAACACGACATTGGAACCACATCCCTGGGCCCTATATAAGAACAAGTGGATAATATATCTGAGTATCGGTCTCAGAAATATGTATTTTTTTGACTAAATTTTTTGTGACAGAGTCTCACTATGTTGCCAGGCTAAAGTGCAGTGGCACAATCTCAGCTCACTGCAACCTCTGCCTCCCAGGTTCAAGTGATTCTCATGGCTCAGCCTCCTAAGTAGCTGAGATTACAGGTGCATGCCACCACACCTGGCTAATTTTGGTATTTTTAGTAGAGATGAGGTTTCAACATGTTGGCCAGGCTGGTCTCAAACCCGTGGCTTCAAGTGATCTGCCTGCCTCACCCTCCCAAAGTGTTGGAATTACAGGCATGAGCCACTGTACCTAGCCAGAAATCTGTATTTTAATAAGCACTTTGGAGAATTTTTAAGCAATTAAAAAGCACACAAAAACATGTTAGACTCCCATTTTTAGTAAATATAGACTCAAAAAAGTTAAGTGACATCTTCAAATTTATATACCTATGTAACTTGTTAAAACCCAAAAACAGTTCTTTAATATCAAGTCTATTGTTCTTTCTACAATGCTGCACTGAATACATTATTTAAGTGTTCCTGGCTTTGTTAGTGCACTCCAGTTCTTCTAATTTTCTTCCCTTTTGTTAGAAAGGTGATGAGTATTAAAGAAAGTACTTAGTCAGGATATGGCACCCAGAAGGCACCATGAAGACATCAGAAAAATAAATGAGTGGCTGAGCAGATTTCTGCTTTACAGGATCTCTCAAAATAGGAGCCCAAGTGTTACCATGAAATTTATAATTTCAAACAGGTGATGCCAAAAGTTTATCACCAAATACCTATGCACAGAAAGTCAGTCTTGGAGTACAAGGTAGTCTTTGAAAGGATTCCCCGACTATACACATTTTGTACCTTAGAATATGTCACTAATAAAGAGCATGCATGAGGTTTCATTCTTTAAAGATATGTGTGAATTGAATGCATCTACATTATAGACCATATCATACTCTATATCAAATTCTATGAAATTATAAACTTTGATCGCAGTCTCTATCATTAGACTTTAAATAAATGGATAAGAAAAAATAATTCAGTTTCTCTAGGTCAATAGTTGGATAATTGGTAAAGGTTCAGTATTACCATTGAGGCCATCAAAGTTGATAGGAAATATATTAAAAAGAGAAATAGATACAGTAAGAAATAATATTTCTCAGAATCATAGTTTCATGTGATGTGCCTACTCCTCTGATTTGGGTTAATTATAAAACCCATTTGAAAAGATAAAACATTGCCAGAATGTAATAAATCATTGCTTCTCTGTATCATTTCTAATCTCTCCTCCTCTGTCCCGTTCTTTTTCTTCTCTTCTTTACCTGTTTTGCATTGCCTGATCACAAGTCAAGAGGGTGGACCATGAACCACAGAGCTTATTTTGGGTTGTTAGAGGTGGCATGTGGAACTAGATTTACGCTGGATCAAGGGGGTCACCTTGTGGGTTGGTCCTGTTGGATTTTTATCTGAATATATCAATGAATGAGCAGGAATCTGAGGTTAGCTATTGACGGACTGTTCAGGGAAGCATCAATGATGGAGAAAAGCAAACAAGTCACTCTCAAAAGGATGATGTAACTCTTAATTCACCAGCTCTTCAGTGCCTGTCTCTAGGTAACTCATTTGTCCTAGCCCCTTGAAAAAAGTTCTTAACTGAAGATCACTGACCTGCCTTGTACTTTAGGAAGGAAAAGGTTATTCTTCCAGGAAGATTCACTGTGTGTATACAAATAAGAGCTGTGTTTTCCTCTAGCAGACTGAGCATGGAGTAACTGATTTTTTAAACATTTTTATATTCCATGGACTTTATGTCCTTAAAACCTTCAAAACTGGAGCGATGTGGTCCTGAACCATCTTGCTGCTGTCACTCCATTTTCTTCCATACATTCCCCCAGCGTTATCCAAACAAGACTATGTACCCATTCTTTCTTAGTTTCATTTTCATCCCATATATCTCTTCATTTGCCCTACTTTTATCCCCTTCTTACTCTTCATGGTCTTGTCTTCTGCCGGACAATTTAATATACAAATCTAAATTAAGCTAAAACAAACTAATCCATTTTTTCCTCTTTTCTCCAGCCAGTTCTTTCTGCTATGTGTCTGTATAGAAATAACAATTTATTTTAGTTTCCCATGACTTTTCTGGATAATCCCTAATCAAATCTCATAATGTCTCTGGTGGAAACCTTGGTTTGGGGGAATAAATGACATAGCCCTGAAGTCATGTGATTCCAATTGTTTGTGACAGATACAATGTAGAAATCATTAAAAGACCATTGCATCTTGCTGTGATATTAATCAACAGTGCAGTTGCTCTCTCACTTGGGTTATGATGTGACTCTTTGGGACTTTATTTTGTTGCTGGAGATTTTGAGTCAATGTTCACGTATTCTGAAATTAAATACCCAGTTATCTTGTACTATTGCTGTCTTGTTTTCCGCCAAAGAATTGTTGCATGGGCTTTTCTTTTTCTTCCTGGGTTAGACCCTGTCTATTAAATTGTTTATTCAAAAGAGAACTAGAGCCGAAAAGTTTGTATTGGAATCAAAACAAAGTGCATTCTTAATGTGTCAATATACATTTCAGGTTCCTCATAAATCTTCAGGGTCTCTTAAGAGAGCCTATTTTTCTTACCTGGATATTTTAAAGCAAAATATTGTGGAATTAACTAACTAAATCTTATCTAAAATGATTTGTAATGAAAGTATTAGTTCAAGACAAGTGTATACATAGGAAATTATACAGAATGTGTCAAAACATCATATTATTTATAAAGTGTAAGGTTTCACTTATCCCTGAAATATTCCAATCCCTATTGGATTGATTATGCACAGCAACTCCAAGGACTGCACAGTCTTTGCAGTGGATTACACCTGGTCTTCGCAATTTTTTTCTCTTCTGAATTGCCTTAGCTGTCTCATAGGATTGCATTCTCTCTCAGGGCTTTTTGCTCTGCAGTTACAGCCCTTAATACATGCCTTTATCTTAATTGAGTGCTTAATGGGCTATCATGAGTTGCTTTTGGATGGCTCCTTTCTATGACTGATGGCTGGGTCCCCCAAGACAAGCACTGAACCTTGGTCCTTTATCCCACTAAGAAATATTTAGCCTGGCATTTCATGGGCAGCAAGAACAAGTCCCAAAGAGTAACATCATAACCCAAGTGAAAAACCAACTGCACTGTTGATTAATATGACAGCAGGAGGCAATGGTCCTTTAATGAATTCTACATTGTATTCATTGTCCTGGGCTTGTACTGAAAGCAAATAATCATTTATTTATTTTTTGTCTTCCATTAGAACAGGGTACATAGTAGGTATTAAACAAATCATTGTTTTCATCACTTTGGTTTTCTTCTTCTGGGTATATTTCTTCAGGGCAGTAAATTTAGATGCTGCATTTCTTTTCTCTAGTTGTTAAAGCTAAAAATTTAAATAAAATATTGATATTATAACCAAGTGTTTGTGATGACAGGTATCAGATAGAAATCACTTTCTTTAATATTATAAAATGGAAAGTTCCATGTTTTCTAAAATACCAGAATGGTTGCTATCTTTAATTTTTAATTAAATAACATATATTTATTTTAATAATTAGTACATATTATTTTTAAAGCAATATTAAGTTTATAGAAAAATTGTGCAGAACATACAAAGAGTTCACATATGGCCCCTTCCAAACCATACACACAGTTTCCTCTACTATTATGAACAACTTGCATTCATGTGATACACATTTTATATGACAATAATTGATGAACAAATATTGATACATTAATATTAACTTATGTTTATAGTATGCACTAGGGCTGACTCTGTGTTGTATATTACATAAGTTTTGCTAAATGCATAATGTTATGTATCCATCATTAGAGTACCATACAGAAGAGTTTCACTGCCCTAAATTCCCGTGTCCCCCTTTGTTCCAACTGTTCATTGCTCCTCCATACCTTTCCCCTCATCCCACAAACCCCTAGCAACCACTGATCTTACACTGTGTCTGGCTTTCCCAGATGTCATATATTTGGGAATCATACAGTATGTAGCCTGTTTATACTGGCTTTCTCTACTTGGCAATATGCATTTAAGATTTATTCATGTATTTTCTTGGATTGATAGCTTATTTCTTTGTACTGATGAATAATATTTCATTGTATGAATATATCACAATTTGCTTATCTACCCTGCTAGTGAAGGACAGCTAGATTGTTTCCAATTTTGGGCAATTATGTATATAGCTGCTAGGAACATTCGCAGACAGGTTTTTGTGAAGACGTAAAATTTCAACTTATTTGGGTAAATATATTTTTTTCATTTATTTACCATTCAATTCCTGCTACCACTAATATGCAGTGTGTGGTTTTGTCATTTGGAATACAATACGTATCTACATTTGACCAGTGAAAGCAGGGAAATTGCGATGCTATAAAGATTTATCGAGTGCAGATTTTGCTTGCAGGGGAAATACTGTGTGGTGGCTGAATATTCAGACTCAAACAATAGATGGACTGAGTTCAAATACTTGTTCTTTTGCTTTTCACCCCATGGTCCTGGAGAAGTGGCTTAACTTTGGCTCAATCCATTCATCTCATCTCAGAAAGGAGATGATAGTGGTATATCATAGGGTTGTTATGAGGCTTAAATGAGATCACATGTCCTTAATTTTAAAATGAGCTGTTATTACAGAGATTATTATGTTGGTGTAGCTTTTCCTACATGCATCAGATTTGTGAATGGAAGGAAAGCTGAAATTTGTCAATCTGGTGAGCTTTAAAAACAAAGCTTGTCATTTGTTCATACATGCTCAACAACTACATACTGAGTATAAATTTGAATCAGAAATATTGCTGATATTTGAGATATTAAAAGTAAAGATCGAATCTTTGTCATTAAGGAATAAATGTCTCCTGAAAAAAAATGACCTGTAATTCTAGCACTTTGGGAGGCTGAGGTGGGCAGATCAAGGTCAGGAGTTCAAGACCAGCCTGGCCAATATGGTGAAACTCCATCTGTGCTAAAAATATAAAAATAAGCTAGGTATGATGGCACACACCAGTAATCCCAGCTACTCAGGAGGCTGAGGCACTACAATAGCTTGAACCTGGGAGGTGGAGGTTGTAGGGATCCTAGAGGGCACCATTGCAACAAAGCTTAACACAGCACACTGATGCTGGGCAACAGAGCAACACTGTCTAAAAAGCAAAACAAAAGAAAAAAGAAGAGAGGTTATTTTGATACAATATGAAGGAGGTCTGGGTTTTCACAAATGGGCAATAACAGTCTCCTGACACTTGGCAGGAAGGAATCTGTTTTACAGAACTACCCTCAGGAACTCAGAGTCACATGAGTCAGGTCCCTGACCCTTCCCTAGAACCACCTCTCTATGGAAACTTTGGTAGTTTCCTTATCCATTCCAAGCCTCAATTCCATTGTTAAGCTTATATATTAGATGTTTATTTTATCTCCTAAGAAAAATGTGAGGAATAGTCGACCTAATTAATAGAAAAGGCTTAATACATCACCTAGCACACAGTAAATGCTTCATAAAAGTTAGCAATTATTACCAATCCAAAAATTTTTATCAGGTTGTTTACATAGATTTTAGGTTGTAAGAAGCAACTGATTTTTCAGATTTCCTGTTCACAGGGATCCTAGCCTTGGAGAGATAATTAGTTAAGTTTAGGATATTCTGAATAATTTGTGAGCTGGAATTAATAGATAAGTCTATTTTGGATTCAGTTAATTCAGTTTAATACTCAAGATTAGGCTGAATTCCTTGTTTTCTTTAATGAGATATGTTTGATGCTTCTGTAACTGTCTTGTACAGCTAAACACTGACAGAAGTGTGATGTCTAAATTAATGCCAGCCATACTAATCAAAGGTTATTTGCTTTACTGTTTAAACAGATTATTCATGGCAGGAGCTGATGTGTTTTGATTTTTCAACATGTCAACTATAAGATCAGAGTGGATATTTTAGCCTTGTGATAACTCCCTATAAATAGAGGCATAAATTATAAATGCTCATTGATGTAATTATAAATTGTTATTTGGCATCCTTTTAACCTAGCAAAATATAATGGCCCTGACTTGGAATATTGCACCAGGGGTGACTTCTATCTGTAACACTCTATAAGCCTGGAATTTTCTGTACTAGGAAGATCCTACTTCTTTCCACTTCTCCTATTGTAAAAAATCCTTTCTGATCATTTGCATGCTTAGTGACTCATCTTCCTCCTAATTTTATGCCTAGTCCAGCTACTTAAAATGACTTCATGCTTACATACCAAGAGGTAGGCATTGGTAGAACAGTAGTAAAATACAACGGTGTGTCTCATTTTTACAACTTTTATCAGATAATCCTTCACTCTAGTCCTTGGAAGTCAATATTTGGTGGGGGAATTATCAGGGAAGGTATAGTAATTATTATTAACAACTCCTCTACCCTAAAGTAAGATGTTACTTCACTTGGATGAAAATCCATCTCTGGTTTACAAGGTGCAAGTTTGGGCAAGTAAATTAGCCTCCTATTTTCTAGATATTTAACATGAGAACAACCATAGTGAAAAATAATGGTTTTGTGATTGTTTTCTTTGTTTCGGTTTTTTTTTTTTTTTGAGACATACATGAGATTATTTAGAAGCATTCAATACATAACAAAAGAAACTTTGTTTGCCCCGTGCTAATATCTTTATGGATTCTTGACGACTAACCCACCCCCTGTACCCGAAGTAGGTTAGAGTGATGTGGAAATGAGGTTGGATAAGAAATTAACAAAGCCCTGCTCTTTCTTAATGGCACAGAATGCTTTTGCATTGTGCCCTAAGATATCTCTATCACTTTGTTTTTTAGTGACTTCAGTAACTTCTCCCAAATTTAATGTGCCTGCTGGGACCTTTGATTTATATCCTCTATCAAATTCCTCCTGCAGCTCCAAATTCTCCCCTATACACCTTTGGTTTACTAAATAATAAATGGCCCATTTCTCCTTTCTCCTTTCATATGCATCCAGTAGTCAGTACTCAAAGTATATTTCCAGGAAAAAAATGACAACAATCTTCAGCTGTCCTCCTTTGTCATACCCAAAGAAATTCGTAAGGATATCACTAGAATGGATGCAAAACAAGTGAACATATGAATATTATTACAAAATAAGCATATTGAACTCTTGGTTTCCTAAAAATTGGGAGAAGGCTGATGTCTCCATTTTGCAGTACCTCATCCTCTGAACTTCATAAAATATCTGAATACAGACAGAGTTGACCCAATGACAAAAACATACAGATGGGATGTGGTGGCATAAGTAACAGTCTCATGTTGATTCAATGTGCACTCTAAACTTATTTGGCCAATTTGTACAGCTTTCTAGGATCAATTCAGGTTGCTTCCCATCTGGTTCAGTTGGCAGATTACCGTGAGTGCGTTAATAAAATGCAGGCTTTGAAATCTGTATCTGGACATTCCTTGACTCATTCGTTACTCACACAATGATGCTATGTCACTCAACCATAAAATTGCCAGCAATGGCATCAGGATCCTGGTAAATTATTTTTTTCCACATTATGTTTGGCCTCCCCTGTGATTCCAAATGAGAGTTTGTAAGGTTTGGGAAGAGCTATCAGGAAGAATGTCTTCAAAATTTTCATCCCTCTGAGCACAACCTGAACGTCTAGCTTCCTGGCCCAGGTAATGGTTTTTGTAGCTGGCCCCATCACCAGATGACACTTTTATAGTGTACTTATGGGTGTCCTGAGCTCAATAAAACCAGGGCAATTGATATTGACATAATCTCTTTTTTAAAAGAGGTGTCATGTTTTGAAAGGTCTCGAGGAATTACCATTGAATCAAGAGACAAGTAACCTGATAATTCATCTTATCTGGGCCTCATCTTGTGCCCTCATTTAAAAAGGGAAATTGTCTAATTGGGAAAAATATCCTCTCTTTCCAAATGAAGGTTAAGCAAGTCAGTAATACTCGGGTGGAAACAGATAGTTTGTAGTCTGCTTTTCTCAATACATATTTCACTGCATATAAAAAAATCAGATCAAGGGTTGAGGAGGTTTATTAGGGGATAAAAAAATACCTTTATGAGCATCTATATTTCATCCTGGAGTCAATCATGCTGTAATGAGCACCAAGCACAGAAGGTAAAATGAGATAGAATGTTTGAGGCAAAAGAAAATCTCTGTGGAAATTAACCTGGCCTCAAAAGAGCCTTTAAAATACAAAATGCTGCCAACAGCAAGTCAGTCCAACTGCAGATTTGAAGGTCAGCATTCAAAGAGGACAACAAATGCAAATATTACCTTAACCATTTACAAAATTACTGAGGTAAAAAGAGAGTTTATTCATTCTACTTGGACTATAACTGTTCGTACTCTAAAAATCACTATCCTTTTCTGACACGTGCACTATCCCTTTTAATCCAAATAGTATGTCAATAAATGGCCCTTCATGTCACTAAATGGTCCTAGCTTTGCTGCTGTGTCTGTAGCAATTATCAGACTTGACTCCCTATTAAAGGGTAAATAAGGAGTTAGAAATTGAAACAACATAAGAAAAAAAATACAGGAACTCTTTACAAAAATTTTTTTTTTCCTCATGAAGAGTTAGTCGTGAGTATTGTGGATAGAGTGAAGGAAATCTTGGCTACATTTATCCCCAAGTTACTGCTTATAATTCCTGCTACAAAAGTGACAGAAGAAAGGGACAAATGTCCCCCAAAATCAGTGGGTATCTGAATCAAATTTTTATTTCTTTTAATGAGTAACCTATCAAGAAATAAGAATAATTTTATTGGGAATGGTAATACATTCAAACCCAGACCAGAAATCTTTGTCTTTTTAAGTAATATTAATGGTTGGATTGTATATGCATTACATACAAGTATATATAAACGATATAAAAATAAAAGGAAAGCTAGAAAAGAAAGTAAGAATAAAAAAGGAAGAACTTTATATACTTTTTCAAACTCAATTTAATCCTACATTCGAATGCAGAATTATATTTTGAAACAAAAACACATGCAAACTACAATATCCAAGATATCTCAATCAGATAATAAATTGCATCATTAATTGCACATTAAATTATATCAGTCAGTAAACAGACACTGATATATATGATATAATAATGTAGACAGGTTTAATTAATTGCAATGGAACTTATAGGTTTTCTAGAATGATGAACTCAAGGAAGCAGCCCACATTAGAATTATGTATGTGGGCTTTCCAATTTAAAGAGCCGGTAAGCTGCATCTGGTAAGAGACATTTTGCTGGTATTACTAAGCATTTGTTTATTACATTTATACAGTGTTTATACTCCAAGGAGCCTAACATGTTATATTGAGCCGTTAACACATCTGATATAATGAAAATAAAAGCAAAGAAAGCTAGAAGAGAGAATGAGAATAAAAAAAGGAACAAAAAGGGAGGCTGGAGAGAATGGTAAGGAAGAACAATAGCAAACAATTTCTTTTTTTTTTATTAACCAAATTTTATAGTTTATTTGGATTTCCCCATTTGTTACCTAATATCCCTTTTCTGCCTTATCCATGCCTTATCCATTGCATTTAGTCATTAGTGTCCTTAGGCTCCTTTGAGTGGTGCCAGTTTCCCAGATTTTTCCTTTTTTATTCAAATATCCTTTCCAATGCCTGTAATACCTCGCAGCCTACCAGAAGTCCTAGATGGAAGAAAGACCTAATGTAATTGAACAAACCGACCAAATTATTATATAGCTATCTCGCTTAATGTTTACAATACTCATATGAGGTGGACTTTCTCACCTCCTCATTACAGACAAAGAGCAGACTCAGGGAAGATTAATAAAGTCAGACAAGCTAAGTGCCTGCTCAGTGGAAGCCTTGGAATTTGACCCCAGGTTGGTCTGATTCTTAAGCTCAAGAAGTTCTATTATATTCTCCTGACCCTCAATACAGCTAGATTTTTCAAGATTTTGTCAAATGTGAGATTTAAATGCTAAGAACGTTTTAGGCACTATTTGGACATAATTATTTAGGGCTTTGCCACATAATTTACTCCTAGAGTTTTTAATTCTTTATATATTTTTCAGTTATTCTGTGGTACGTGAGGCTTATTTTCTGACACTTTTACATTTTATGAAGTTTTTAATGTTTTTTATTTAATATTTTATTTTCAACTTTCAGTTTCATGGGTACATGTGCAGATTTGTTGCTGGGTTAAATTTCTGGTTGCTGAGATTTTGTGTACCGATGATCCCATCACCCCAGTAGTGAACATAGTACTCGATAAGTAGTTTTTCAACTCTTACCTCCATCCCACCTTCCCCAACTGTAGTAGTCTCCAAAGTCTATTGTCCTCATCTTTATTTCCATGTGTACTCTATGTTTAACTCCCACTTATAAGTAAGAACATGCAGCATTTGTAATTTTTAAAAATGTTCCAGAGTCCTAATCCTTTGACATATGTTTACAATCACATAGATAGATGGAACTCAAAAACTTGAATGAGAATTCTCTGCTAAGCAGATGAGAGTTTTCTCCATTTTAATCAGTATTTGATTATTAATGCTGTTCCCCTTGAACTAACTTAACATTTCCTCCCAGTAAGAAGGTTGAATCATTCTCTTAGATTTTCTTCTCAGAGTTAGATGGAAAATTCAGACATCAACACAAAACAGCAAGAACACATCTGTTGCCCATGTGAACATGTATTAGAAACCTGTCTCTGTGGATGCCCACCTCTGGTGGGCAATCAACTTTGAGTGTGATTGAAAAGTGTTAATACTGAAGTATTATTGAACAGAGGGTATAATTCAATATATTTATGTATATTATGATACCTATTTTTGGAAATATACTTAATAGACAAAACAATACACAAATATGCAAAATAATATAAAAATAGTTTTAGAAAAGATTCTTATTAACTTAGGGAGATTTCCCACTAGTGCTTTATGTTTGCATGAGAATTTCCAGAGTTTATTAAAAGGTGCCCAGTAGAAATCTAGAAGGTAATGAATTATCCAAAGAATTATATTGTTTATAGAAAAAGATAACCAATCTGTCAGGTGTGGATTTCTAATTTGATTAAAATAATATATTGTGATAAAAACCCCAAAAGGTGGAGAATACCAATTGAGATGGTCTAGTTCTAGAGAGATCAAAATGTAGGAGCTAAAAGAAAATAATGAGGCATTAGGAAGTCAGTTTCTTCAATACATCAGATATATCTAATTTTAAGACTCCTGGTCTTCTTGTCCGATGGTTCTCTGATAGCATGGTATAGTGAGAACAGTTTGAATGTTGGACCCACCAACTAGAATTTGAATCCTGGTTCTGCTACATGTTATGTACATGACTTGCAAAGCTATATATGTATAAACTCATTTATTTACCTATATAATAGAGTTAATAGGGCCTGCCTCATACCATATGATCAAATGAGATCAAATAGAAATTGGTAAAATTTCTAGTGTTTACCAATGAATGCTAGTTGTTATACTTGTAATATGGTTACAAGGAAGAAGACTTCAATATTCTTTTGACTCCTTTTCTTACTCTAATTTTAACCCTAAAGTTTCCTGTTTCCTTTACCATAATCTTCACAGCCCTATCACCACTATAAGGCAAAGATACTCTTAGAAGATGCCCCTGTGTTGACTCTAAAATCATACAATATGATGATTTCTTGAATCAAAAAAACACACAAGAAAAGCAAAAATAGACAAGTGGGATTACATGTAACTAAAAAACTTCTCCACAGTAAAGAAAATAATCAACAAAATTAAAAGGCCACTTAGAGAATGGGAGAAAATGTTTGGAAACCATATATCTGATAAAGTATTAATAGCCAAAATATAAAGAAACACCTACAACTCAATAGCAGAAATAATAATAATAATAATTTGAATTAAAAATGGACAAAGGAGTCTGGGCAACATGGAGAGACCCCCGTCTCTACAAAAAAATTAAAAAGTTAGCTGGGCATGGTGATACATGCCTGTTCCCAGCTATTTGAGAAGCTGAGGCTGGAAGATCATTTCAGCCTGGGAATTTAAGACTGCAGTAAGCCATGATAGCATCACTGCACTCCAGCCTGAGTGAAAGAGTGAGATCTTATATCAAAAAAATTATTTTAATTTAAAAAATTAAAATAAAATGGGCTCGGGATCTGAATAACATTTCTAAAAAGAAGGCATAGAAATGGCCAACACATATTTTACAGGAGATCAACATCACTAATCACCAGAGAAATGCCAATCAAAACCAAAATGAGCTATCACCTCACATCTATTAGAGTGGCTATTAAGAAAACAAGATAATGAGTTTTGGTAAGAATGTAAAGAAAAGGAAACCCTTAAACACTGTTGGTAGGAATGTAAATTAGTGCAGCCACTATGGAAAACAGCATAGAGGTTCCACCAAAAATTAAAAACAGAATTGCCATAAGATCCAGCAATCCTATTTCTGGGTACATACCCAACGGAATTCAGATCACGATATCAAAGAGATATCTGAACTTCCATGTTAATTGCAGCATCATCACATTAGTCAAGATATGGAAACAACCTAAGTGTCCATTCACAAATGAAGAAAATATGATATATAAATATATAACCAAATATTATTCAGCCTTTAAAAAGGAATTCCTGACATTTACAACAACAAGGATGAACCCAAAGAACATTATGCCAGGTGAAATAAGCCAGACACACGACAAACACTTCAAAATACCACCTATATTAAAAAAAAATTGAAAATAGTTAAACTCATAGAAGCAGAGAAAAGGCTGGTAGTTTCTTGGGTCTATGGAGAGAGAGATGGTGATGTGTTAGTCAAAGGGTACAGTGTTTTAGTTATGCAAGATGAAGTCCCAGAGAGCTACTCCACAGTAGTACCTATAGCAAACAATGCTATACTTAACACTTGCATACTTTAAAATTTGCTTAGGGAGTAGATCTTAGGTTAAGTGTTCTTATCGTAAAATAATAATGAAGGCTGGAGGAAACTTTTGGAGATGATGATGAATAACTTTACGATATAGATCATATTGATGTTTTCAAGGGTAGTATATACTTTTCTCCAAACTTAGTTGTACATTTTAAATATGCACAGCTTTTTGTATGTTAGTTATACCTCAATAAAGCGACTTTTTTAAAAAAGGAAAAGCCCATCAATAATTATAATTTTGAATAAAATATAAAAATTTAATTAAACAAAAACACACGGTGGCTGATAACCATTTTGTCCACATGATTGTTTATTGGGGGATCTCTTCTCTTACTCCCTAAAATCATAGCATAAGAGTCAGGAATTATTATTTGCACAATGAATAATTCATAATAATGTATATTTGCAAGCCAGTAGTACCTTCAGCCACCGTCCCAATGACCAAAAGCTGAATTTCTGAAGAGCAACTAGATTCAATATTATGCCTTGCCAATGAGATAGTAGTAGCACCAAGAGGGAGCCATCAATGGCATAGAGATGGCTTTGAGGGGAGAGCCAAGTTCTCAGGCTGAGACAGCTTACCCCATATGCAGCATATTTTTGTGCATATGGAAATATGCACTCCAGAATATCAGTTTATGCTCCTGAAGACTGACAGTTGCTTACCTTCATTATTTGATTTTATGAAAAACTTGTTATGACAAAAAATTTTCTAGCCAATTTTCAACACCAGAGACAATATATAGTTGATAATTATAAGAAATGTTGAAGGTTGATGGCAGATTTTAACATTCAATATTTTCTTATACTTATTTTAAATATGCAAATGTCACCTGGGCTGCAGTTGTTCTAGGGCAGAATTATGGAATAGAAATTAAAGGCATATCCAATTGGTTAATGGCAAAATTAATGGGTTGTATTTGCCAAATCGATTTTCTACCTCAGATTGACCACACTGTTTCTTTCTCCTCCCTCATTTTCAAGGCTTTCTTTTTTTCACATTAAGATCAGTTTCAACTATTTTTCCCAACAAAGATTAATTTTTTGTCTGAGTTGAATTAATCCATTCATTCATGCTTGTGTATATTTCTTATTTTCCATAAGATTAAATGTATGTTGCACAATCATCCATAGCCATAAGATACTTAGACAATGCTTGAGTGGTTGTCAGGGAAACAATGTGAATATCCAGTTTGCTGTAATATTGAGCTAAGTGCACACATGTGCACACACAAAGACTCACATGCACAGAATAGCTTTCAACAAGTTTGTTAAAAATGTGTCATATAGAGAGATCTCTTTTCTTTTTAAGGATATGACTAATTATATGTGTCTGTGAACACATCTATATTAAATTCATAGCATGCTTTCTGTTCACAGCAATATTTTATGCTTTAATGGTATTGTTTACTATACAGCCCATTGATTTCAAGAATTTTTACATGAAATAAATAGCAGATACTATTATTAAATATATGTACTCTGATGGTAATCTCAGAAGATAACCTTACACATTAAAAGAGACAAGAAGGGTAGCAGATACTTTACATATATTATCTCATTTAATCTCACCAACAAGCAATATCCCTGTGATACAGGTGTTATTATCTCAGTTATACATAAGAAGACTGAATCATAGAAATAAAACAACCTGGGTGTGCATATATAAGTATGAATTATATCCAAGTAGTAAGAACTAAGTACACAAGAATTAACATTTATGCCCAATCCTTTCTCTGACTTAAACTTTTAACCACTATATTATACTGCTTAGGATTCTGGTTTCTCAGCTTAATTTTCCGGATTTTTCCCAGGAACAATTTAAACTGGGAAATGACCTAACTATAATGTTCTGAAAACCAGCAAGAGCAAAGGAATCTTTAGAAGATTTAAAACATAAACCCCACAAAAACCTTGCCTGATTACCGTCTACATTAAGATCCTCAGATGATCTCTCCATTTAGCATGCCTGTTTCACTTGTTTTCTGAAAAATCCCTACTCCCTCAAGTTTAATTGCAGCATAGCCTCCTCCATGAAATCTTTTTTTATTTCCCCAGAAAAAGGGTTATGTTTTCCTTTATATGAACCTTGTATTTTGCACATGGTTTCACTGAAATATACATGCTCTCCCAATTACTGTCTTAATAGTTCATAAATTCTATAAGAAGTAAATCATTTATTAATCTGCATTGCGTACTTGTTCCAAAACTTCAGTTCACATCAGAATCATCCAGAGGACTCATTAAAACACAGGTTGCTGAGTCCTGCCCGCAGATATTCTGATTCAGTTGATCTGGGAGGGGGCCCATAAATTTGTATTTACAACAAATTGATGTTGATACTGTGGACCCAGAACCACAATTAGAGAACAACTCATGTATCAAATGACATGTAGAAATGTGTTAAATAAACATTTTATTCTACACTAAACTTTATTCTTTAGAACAAGTTGCTGTAATTAATTGTTTACATTATGAAGAGTAATGAACTAATAACCATCAGATATAGCACTGATTTCCACAAACAGAAAGAAGGGGATATCAGAAGACATCATGAAAATATACCTCCTTAGGAGAAATACTGAATGTAAATGACTGGTTGATGGGTGCAGCAAACCACCATCGCACATGTATACCTATGTAACAAACCTGCACATTGTAAACATGTATTGCAGAACTTAAAGTATCATAAAAAAAGAAAATATACCTCTGATTTTGCCTTCTCCAATATTTCTAAACAGTTATTTAGAACTGACCAGAAGAAGTAGAAAAGACTTTCTGCTTTGAAAGATAAAACTAATTTTAGCTTTCTGTCTCTTCTGAATTGAATATTTAGGTTCTTTGATGCATTTATCAAAATGCAAAAACTAATTTCAGTTTGAATGATTTTGGTGAGGGTAGATATCATACAATAGGAATAGACTTGGATTTTAAGCTTTTCATAGAAATAATTAGGTTTAAAGCAGCTTTCTGGGCCTACACAAAGCCTAATTAATTAATTTGTGTTCTTCAAAAAATAATTTTATATTTTGTTTTATAATTAAATTGGTATATTTTATTTAAATTGATGAAACGACTGCTTGAGTCAATACTTCTTAGACCCAGTAAGATGTTACCCTTCTCAGACTCTGTGTTAGGATCTCCTACTGACCCACAACTTCCATATACACCTCAAATTTCTTTAGTTTACCTTTGCTCTTTATAATTTTATCTCCTCTTCTTTCCAAATCAGTTTTAAAGAAGATTATGACATTAGTCATTTTTACTTTAATATGACTTTGAGTAATACTGCCTCCCTTGCTTTTATTTGAAGGTTAATTATCCATCTATTATAGTTAAATGAATCAATGGCTTTGGTACCTGCCAGATATCTGTCAGTAAAGCAATGGGACACACAGGCACATACATGCTCACATGTATATTTTACTTCTAACTGCATATATATGAATCTCAGCTTTAAATTAAGACTTTCCTTGTATTCCACTAAAGCAAGTGTAGCAGAGGATCTATAAACAGTTATAGCATAAACATGGTTTTGTGTCTTGTTTACTTATGTGTGGTTTCACAATAAAAAAAAAGTGATCAGAATCATTAACTCCAACTTGGAAGGGAAATTTTTAGCTATATAAGGCAAATCTGATGTCTGGTAAGACATATGTTAGCATAGTCGCTGAACAATACACATGATGATACATGCACTATTCCACAAGGCTATGCAGTCTGTGGTCAGTAATTCTAGAAATATATTCTTTTAATATTTTAATGTTTACCCATTCATTATAGTTCTTTCTCACAGAATTAAACTTAACATCTTATACCCCAAATACTACCTTTTGAAAGATAAAAGTCAGTATTAATAAAACACTTTAAAATTATCCAACATGGCTCTAATGTACCTACAAAGCAGTAAGTCATAATTTAATTATTCATGAAAATGAGAATTCTTGATCAGATACTTAAATTATGCTTATGATAATTTTCTGTGATTATTCCTGAAGGTTTCCCATAATAAACTGCTTACCAAAAAATTAAGCACTCAAGTTAATCAGTGAAATAATCCATTAAATACACAAAAAAAGACTCAAAGATCAATTTCTTCATCTGTCTTGCATCCATTCATTTCTTGGTGTATGATCTAAATTGATATACTTTATGATGGAATGTCTAGCTTTAAAGTTTGATGTCTTGCAAAGTGAATTTATAGTATAATGCTCAAGAACATAACAGGCCCAGATTAGCAAAAAGTTCATGTTTGCTGTTTACTGAATTTATTACGTCATGGGAAGCCTAAATGACTCCATCAGATTTTTATTAATTTGCATTAAAGCAGAGTTTCTCAACCACAGCAGTTTTGACACATTGTACTGGATAATTCCTTGTTTTTATTATCTGTCTTTTGCATTTTAGGAGGTTTAGAAGTGTCCCTGGCCTCTACCACTGTATGCCAGTAGCACTCACTCAGTTTTATCAACTAAAAATATTTCCAGATAATAACAGTCATTTGAGAGTATAATTGTCCCTGGTTGCAAACTATGCTATTATACAATTGGTTGTTCTTTTATTTTCTTTCCTCTCAAAAAACTTGTGGATTATTTTATAATTTATCTATTCTTTTCAAGAATCTTTGTCAGTATTTTGCTTAGAAGAAAAAATAGCAATATTCCAATCTGTAGGCTACCTCAATGCAGAAAATAATAGAAAGGTAGTTCCAAATCACAAGAAGAAGAACTAAGAATTTAAAAATAATCAAACTTAGAATTCCTCATTTTCCACCTTTCCCAAAATGTAGCAAAAATTTGATCTGAGAGTATAACTTAAGAGAAACATTATATATGTGACCCATAAAGTTGTACACCAACATTAAAACACAGGCAAGTAAGCCACACATGAGTGGATGACAAATTAATCAGCAGCTCAGAAAGTGCTAATAATTGTTTTCTTCATAAGGATGTACACTATATAGTATATGCCATTGTCATTGCCTTTATCACATAATGAGCAGCATCTTTCTTCTATATGAAATATAGATGATTGATATTTCTACCTTACAGTTGAAGAAATATCAGACAAGAGTTATGTTTCAGATCAAACAAGAATGATAAAGCCACTAATGGATAATCACTGTGTGTCATGAGACTCTACTAATAATTTTCAATTAAATGCAGCATTACTGGCCTCAAAGATAATCAACCTGAGCCCCGAAGCCATTAGTTGAGTAGCCTCTTTTATTTTTCATTCTTGTGTCTTCTTATTAGCTTCTTTCATGCTGTGCTATTTATGAAGTATTAAACACATGGTGAGATTTTTAAACGTTATTTTGGAAATAAGATCTATTAATGAATATAACTTAAAGTATATCCAGTGGTTACAGCTACTTTTTAAAGGAAAAATTCATAAACAGAGCAACATGAAATATGAGTTGGAAGCCCTGACCTTGCTGAATATTTGTATGTATATGTTCTGTTCCTTAGGAAGTCTCCTAATTTTGTCCTCTGACTCCTTCCTTAGCTACACATTTTTATTTCAAGCTAGGCTAAGGATACAGACCACTATGTAGGTAGTAGACACATTTAACTTCCCCACTCCTGATATACCTCCCCCACCCACACACACACATGCATACACACATACACATAAGCATAAGCACTGATATGCTCTCACTGCACTTGGTTTTGTCTCTGGGTGCTAAGGAACACTTGCAAATTCCTCTGCTTACTTCAAAGTTGGTAACTTCATCAGGTTCATATATGCCAAACACTGGGCTACAGCATCTGGCTGTAAAGCTGTTTATTCTCTCTAGGAGTTTACTGGTTTAAATCCATGGCTAACAGTCATATAAAAACATAGCAAAACCAGATATCTTTAAACTCCTGTAGTTCTTTGAAGCTGGAGTACATTTCTCTCTGGTTTCTCAAGTTTTCCCATACTCCAACAAAATTCTAACAGATGTCTTCTCTGCTCTGTTCAACTCTTTTCTGTGTTTCTATATAAAGGCACCAGGGAATCAGATCTATAAGATACACTCTCTGTTTCTTGACCTGGAAAACTTTAAAGTTACTTGCTTGAGGTTGTTAACTATAGCTCCATTTCAATCTTGGAAGGTCTGACAAGAGGGGTTATCATGAGTGGGTATTGTATTATTTTAATATTGATGTTTTGAATATCTTAATCTTTGACTCCACAGATAAAGTGAGCATGGATATGAAAAGCAAAAATGATAAAACTTACTTGTATTTCTTCTTATATTACTCATAATTCCTTGATTAATATTTCTCTTTCGTCCACAAGAGTATTAGTTGGGAACAGTACCAGGTTTACTTAGCAATGTTCCAGGACTGTTCTAAAAACATTAATTAAATTATATGATTGAAGTTCAAATGAAATTGTAAGATAATTACTTGCATTATCCCACATTTTAAAGTTAACTCAGGCACCTAGACATTAAGTGACTTGATAAATGTTCATGGCTAGAAAGTGAGGGTTTGAAATGGATTTCCTGGTTGTAGAGATAAAGCACTTAACTCCCATGCTAGCCTGCCTGTCTACTCCCAATTGGTCAGTTCAGTGGAACAGGAAGTGAATCTGTGTCTATGTTTATATTTGGGTTAATCTGTATGTATTTTCATGCAAGTGAGAGATAAAAATTGTTTGGGAAACTTTACATAATCATTGTGCAGTCATCATACAATATTTTATCTTAAATACTCAAATATCCCTAGACCCTGCTAAACATTTCAAGGCTCACCTTTTCATATCTGCCTAGCTCTAATCCGGTGGTATGCCACAGAACGTTAGACCTTGGCAAAAATGGTTGAATTTTTACTAATGGTAAATTTGTGCTTCCTAAACTAAAAAACTAAGTTATTAAGCTAATTTTGTGTCCGTATTTATGATAACCAGGTACCGTCAGGTGTCAGGTACAGCTTATTGATTTGTACTTTGCCATCATCCTCTCCAGCTATTAAAGAGAAGATTCATTTTCCATCTTGGTTAGATCTCAAAAATACCAAAGATCGTACCTATTTGGAGTGTGCTACCTCTATGTCAATTATAGAGAACACATCAGTGTAATTACTGCTGTTGAAGAAAGGATACTGGAAGTCTGTTTGCCAGTTATTTTTTCTCTTCCAAGATGATATGTTGGCAACAAAACAAAAAGTGTATACAGTGTCTGACTACAGAGCCTTAAAGTTAATATTTAATAACTCAGTCAGTTATATGGCTTAGAAACCAACTTGTTACTCGATTTTATCACCAGAAAACTTTGTTTGACTGGAAAATATCTTAGGAACATCAAGGCCTCCATAAGGATACAACTTATAATTTTTTCAAAAATTAACATAAAATGAATGTATAGAATTTAAACACAGTTGCTTGCCAACCATGTGACTTTAGATCTTTCACTCTACCTCTTTCTACTTCTGGTTTTCTCACTTGTAAAATGAAGATATTGAAGAAGTAGTCCCAAAATATTTGGGGTTTTATTTTTTTCTCCCTATATTAAAATTCAAACAATGTTGAAATTCATTGCCTGATAATAAATGAGGCACTTGGAGAGGTAAATACAGCACCCTGATTAATAACACAGCATCAGTTTGTACAAGATGGAGAGGAATCGTAGAGAGAATTAGCACATTTCCTCGTTTTTGATTCTCCTAATTTCTGCTCTGCTTGCTGGGTATGAAGTAAACTCCTAAGAAAAGATGTATGGAATCTAAAAGTAGAATGCTATGAGAATGTGAAAGAACCTAATAAGAATTCTTAAACTTTCCCCAAATCTTTTTTTTAAATTGTACTTTAGGTTCTGGGGTACATGTGCAGATCATACAGGATTGTTGAATAGGTACATACATAGCAAGGTGGTTTGCTGCCTTCATACCCCCATCACCTATATCTTGTATCTCTCCCCTCATTATCCATTCCCACCCTACCCAACTCCCGCTGTCCCACCTCTAGCCCTCGTCAACTAACCACAGTGTGTGATGCTCCCCTCTCTGTGTCCATATGTTCTAATTGTTCAACACCCACCTATGAGTTATAACATGTGATGTTTGGTTTTCTGTTCTTCTGTCAATTTTCTGAGAATGATGGTTTCCAGATTCATCCATATCCCTATGAAGGACTTGAACTCATCGTTTTTTATGGCTGCGTAATATTCCATGGCGTATATGTGCCACATTTTCTTTATCCAATCTATTGTTGATGGACATTTGGGTTGGTTCCTCATCTCTGCTATTGTAAAAAGTGCCGCAATAAACATACATGAGCCTGTGTCTTTACAATAGAATAAATTATAATTCTTTGGGTATATACCTAGTAATGGGATTGCTGGGTCAAATGGTATTTCTATTTCTAGTTCCTTGAGGAATCAACGCACTGTCTTCCACAATGGTTGCAATAATTTGCATTCCTACCAACAGTGTAAAAGTGTTTCTATTTATCTACATCCTCTCCAGCATCTGTTGTCTCCAGATATTTTAATGATCACCATTCTAACTGGCGTGAGATGGTATCTCAATATGGTTTTAATTTGCATTTCTCTAATGACCAGTGATGATTAACTTTTTTCATATGTTTGTTGGCCACATAAATGACTTCTTTTGTAAAGTGTCTGTTCATATCCTTCGCCCACTTTTGAATGGGTTTGTTTTTTTTCTTATAAATCTGTTTTAGTTCTTTGTAAATTCTTTATAAATTAGCCCTTTTTCAAATGGGTAGATTGCAGAAATTTTTTCCCATTCTCTTGGTTGCCAGTTCACTCTAATGATTGTTTCCTTTGCTGTACAGAAGCTCTGGAGTTTAATTAGGTCCCATTTGTCTATTTTGGCTTTTGTTGCCATTGCTTTTGGTGTTTTACCTGTGAAGTCCTTCCCTATGCCTATGTCCTGAATGGTTTTGCCTAGGTTTTCTTCTAGGGTTTTTATCATGTTAGGTCTTATGTTTAGATCTTTAATCCATCTGGAGTTAATTTTAATATTTTTTTGTTTTATTTTTACTAACACTGGCTCTTTTTACCTGGTACATGTTAAGTATTCAATAGATAGTAGATCTTAAAAGTTTTTATTATAGGAGAACACTAAACTCAATATGAAATTATTAATACCATTAAATAACAACTTGGGCACAGGAACTATAACTAGTTTTTCATGCATCTCTGTATCTTCAGAGTCTAACACAGTGTCTGATACAAAGTAGGAAGTTAATAAATGCATACAGTGTGAATAAGACTAATTCTACCAATGAGGATCAGGGAAGGCAAAATAATATTGACCATAAGCATCACCACTACAAACAAAACAACAAACATCTATTTAGCAACTTTTCTTTTCCAGGCTACATGCTAAGCATTTTTATTCAGTATTATGAAATGGTTATATGATTTTTATTTGCCCCAGCAATAAATAAGAATGATCCTTGTCCCTCCCCTTTGACAAAGCTTGTTTGTGTTGTTAAACTTTTTAATCTTTAGTAGTCTTGTTAAGGGATAATGATAATGTACTTGTAGTTTCATTTATATTTTCCTGAAGGCTAATTATTAGAGCATCTCTGATACTTTGTTAGTCCATTTTGCATTGTCATGAAGAAATGTCTGAGGCCAGATAATTTATTTTTTAAAAAAGGTTTAATTGGCTCATGGTTCTGCAGGTTGTACAAATATGTCTTCAGAGCCTGCTTGGCTTGTGTTGAGGATTGGGGGAGCTTTAACTCATGGCAAAAGGCAAAACAGGAACAGGCACACCACAAGATGAGAAAGGAAGCAAGAGCAACAGTAGTAGGAGCCACACTCCTTTAAGTAACCAGCTCTCACGTGAACTACCTGAGTGAGAACTCATTGATCACCAAGGGGATGGTGCTAGGTCATTCATGAGTGAGCCGCCATCATGATCCAGTCACCATCCCACCAGGCCCTACTTCCAACATTGGGAGTTACATTGAAATATGAGATTTTAGCAGAGGACAAACATCCAAGCTATATCAATAAGTTTATTGGTTATTTGGACTTTTTTCATTTAGAAAGTGTGTATTAAATTTATTGTTCATTTTCTATTGATTTTTTTATTTGGGAAAAAATTTTTATATTCTACATATTATTTCCATGTTTATTATGTGTGTTGTAAACATCTGTCATTTTACCACTTGATTTTTACTCACTTTATTTTTTTTATAAACAGAACTTTGTAATTTTAATTATCAAATTTATGTTATGGTCAATGTTTCTTGTACCTAGTTGGATAAGCTATCATTCACTACCCCAAGGTCATTAAGACATCTTCCTATATTACTTTACAAATGCTTTATTATTTTGTCTTTGAAATGTAGTTCTCTCTATATATAAAATTTCTTCAAGTGTAGGTTGTGAGGTAGTTATTACTATTTAACTTCATAATTAGGAAACCTAATTGTCTTTGCCTCCTTTATTAAAGAATCTTTTCTTTTATTAAAAACGTCAAAAATATGTGTGAGAAAAACTAGCTCACCATTACCAGACATTTTCAAATAATAATTACACACCAACTGTATCAACCATGATTGGCTAGGTTATCCAACCTGCTGTATTCTTTTTTAATCCCATATTATCTGGCTTAAAACTAATCTGTTATGGGTCAGCAAGGAGTCTCTGCTAAAATTGAGCATAGGCTCTAACGAGTCGTACCAGGGCCAGATATTCAATTCCACCATATGGCCAAAAGGTCAGAAACGTTTGGAGACTAGGCTTAATGACAAAGTCTGCTTCTCTGATCACCATTCAACTCACTGTTCTTCCTGCCAGGAGCATATATTCTCTCTCCCCAAGGAAGACAACCCAAAATTCCTATCTAGGCATGGCATCATGCACAAAGTCCAGGGTGACCAGGGTGGTAAGCTGAATGGATCCCCCTCCCCCCAAATATTCCTCTGCCCTGATTTCTGGAAGGTGTGAACAAGTTATATTATAGGGCAAAAGATAATTTGCTGATGTCTTAAGATTGCAAACCTTTAAGAGATTGTTCTGGATTATCTGAATAGGTTCAATCTAGTCTTAATCTTGGAAGCTTTTAAAAGCAAAGAACTGTCTCCAGCTATCAGCAGAAGTTTAATGATCTAGAAGTGTGTGTACTTCTCTGTTCCATGCCCATTATCTGGCAGTGATTTTGAAATCCCATCAGATGATTATGAGGCCCCCAAATGTCCTTTGATAAGGCACCTATATTGCCGTCTGGTGGGGACCCTTGATGCTGCCGTCTGGAGAGTTCTTCCTTCACCATTATCCTCCATGGCCATGTCAGAAATGGACATTAAATAATTTAACCTCTTCAGGGAATGAGCATTACTTCAGCTTGTTTCCTGCTAGTTGGGTTTCACAGGTTGTTTAGTGTCTCAGTCACAGATATTTTTACTTAGTCCAGGCTAGTAGTTTCCTTAACAGTAAAACTGTCTTAGGAGTCTATTTAATCCCCTGTTTGTTTCATCTCATGAGCCACAAGCCACAGTCATAGTTCTTTCAATATATACATTTACATTTGCAGACATGATTCTAAAATACACTGCTATATTTATATTTCTTTCATCCCGTGCTCTCTCCCATTTCCCTACATAAGTGATTGTTTAATGCTATGAACCTGTCAGGCATAAATGAGAAAGAAATATTTTCCCAGGTTGTGTTGTCCAGTTGTAAGCCTCAACCTACACTGCGTCTTTGTTCTGACCCATTTGTGCCTCAATATTCCCATAGCATTTTGTATATATTCTGTCCTGCCACTTACTGTAGTCTTATATTTCTCTACAAATCTCTCTTAAGCCATGAAAGCATAGGCTTTGTCTGATTACCTCGTATATTCATCTTCTAGCACATTACCTGGCCATTAGTTGTAGGTTCAGTAACAGTTTATTAAACACAAGATTTCATCTGAAAGAGTTAATATGCTCAAGAGCCTTTAAACTCAGCAGGTTTTAGTTGCAAAAATAAGAGTCCACCATGGTCTACCACCATTTATACTCTGATTAGAAATTTAGGTATTTGTGAAATTGTAGTAATTAATCATTAATATGTTGTCACTTGGGCCAAAGCTGCAAAGTCCATACATATAGGACTGAAGGAAATATTGTCTTCCCAATAGAATGTCAAAAATGTACAAATTTTAGTATCCAAACCTTCCATATTTTCAAAAAGACCTCAACTTTGCAGAACAGATATGTCAAAAGCATCTATTATCCCAGCTGGAAAAACTTGAAGTAAACTGCAATTTGTAATGTGAAATTGCTTGTATTTTTTAATGACACAAGTTCAGATATATTTGTCTATGGCATTTTTTAATTAGAAAGTGAACACTATAAAAACTAAGAATCTTATGTTTCAGAGTTTTTGGGAATCATTCCTCTAAAGTGAGTATGTTTTTTAATTTTTTTGTTAATGTCTTTGTGATCTAGCAAGCAGCACTTCTTATGCAAAAGTGAGTGTCTCCATGTCTGAGGGTTGTATTTAGACAATATTTTTCAAAAAAAATCAATGTACGGTGGCAATTAAATATGACTCATTTCACGTTAAAACTTTACAAATGATTTGCTAAAGCGAGCTTACAAAAGAGCCATTTAAAGAGGTGGGCCTATAAAAATCCTGCATAACTGCAGTGAATTTAAAATAAATGTTTATTTTATTTTATTTTATTTTGGGGCATTTTGGAATATTTTATTTTTTTTTGGAAACGGTTTTTCATCTCATGGAAAATAAACTCTTGATGAGCAGTACATAGCTTTGTTCTCTCTTTTAAATTCCACACTAAGATGATTTTACTAAAATGTTTTACCAAAACATTTGCCAGCTTTGTTTTACCTCTTGTTGCAGAATGTGGGCTGAAAGAAGTCCACTCAATCTGTTACTTTGATTTTGTGTTCCTAAGTATGTGAATTACAGCTTGCTGACCCTGTGTCTGATAGGTTGGACTTGCAGGCTTTGCTATTCTTAGTGCATACTATGAAGGTTTAAAATATGTATTAAGTAAAGAAATGTTTGTTGTTGCTGTTGTTGGTTGTCATGTTGCTTTATTTACTCCTCCCCCTTGTGAATCTAACTTTGGATGGTTTGCTTAACTATAAACTTTGCTCAAAATAACCACTTTCCTGATCGTTAATCCTAGGGAGGATGAAAAGAACTTCCTGTACCATATGCAGTAATCGTTTAGTGAGTGTTTTAGATGTTGCAGTCAGTGTTTAGGTCTCTGCCTTGGGCATGAGGTTGGCATTTTGTGTGCTTGTGTGTGAGGTCCCAGCTGGCTGGCATTAGTGAGAGGCTGAGAACCCTCCTGGCTAGCTCTCAGCTTCATCTTCACAGGTGTTGAATCCAGCGGGTCCCTCCGGCCTAGATTGAACTCAGCAAACCAGTAAAACCCCCACATCCTTACTCAGATACAGGAATTCTAAAGGGAATCTCCTTTATAGCATCCTTTTACAGATGTAAGTATTCTTTGGACCTAAAAAGTGCCATATTGTCTTAAAACAATTGTCTTTTTTCTCTCTACAAAAACAAATGAAAATAACCTGATCAATATGGAGTAGTCATGAAACATTTGATATGTCTTCTATTTTTTTCTTTTTTTATTTGGTATCTATATCTCCTTTAAACTAAAATTTAGAAACATTGTTTAGGCATTTGCTTCCTGTACCTGACCATTCTAATGTCTATTTTAAAACTATTAGATTTTAAGTGTTTTCACCACACATATAAAAAAATGACATGTCAGGTACCACGTATAGTAATTAGCTCAATCTAGTCCTCCCACAATGTATACACATTTCAAAACAACATACGATACACAATAAATATATACAATTATGTTTGTGAGTTAGAAAACTAATTAGTTTCTTTAAAAAGAAAAACTGCAGAATGAAATGGGATCATAAGAAGATCAGAAATATTGGGAAAAGAGAAGCTTGGGCCGTTAAAGCTCACTGCTCCCTGGCAGCTGAAGAGAAATCCCAGCAATTCCACAGCAGCAGGCAGAGCTGATTCTGACCCCTATCTTCGTATAATTCTCATTTGCAGTCAGCTGTTTCTCACTCTGGTGAGAGGCTTGTGTCTTCTCTGTGGCTGTGTCCACTGTACACGAGATCCACAGTTGGTATGTGACAGGTTATCAACAGATATATATGGAATAAATGTAGTCAATAACAACATTGCTCTCCTTACCTTATTATGTATTAACCATTATCCTGTTATCTCATTAACCATTTTATGAGCCTCATTTATTTGCTAAGACAGTATAGATACTTAATTTACAACCTTTAATTAATCTTTCAACATCCCTTGAGGTAGCCTTTATTATCACACTATTGCAGATTAGATAATTGTGGCTCAGAATGGTTTAAAGACTTGCCCAAGGTGACACAATTTTGTTTTTTTTTGAGACAGAGTTTCGCTCTTGTTACCCAGGCTGGAGTGCGATGGCGCGATCTCGGCTCACCGCAACCTCTGCCTCCTGGGTTCAGGCAATTCTTCTGCCTTAGCCTCCCAAGTAGCTGAGATTACAGGCACATGCCACCATGCCCCCAGCTAGTTTTTTGTATTTTTAGTAGAGACGGCGTTTCACCATGTTGACCAGGATCGTCTCGATCTCTTGACCTCTGATCCACCGTGACACAATTTTTAAATGATAGAACACATTTGAAATCTGGTTTCTTTGTCTGCAAAGCCCATGGGACAGCTAACATCCATACAAGCACGACTAAAGGTGAACTTCTTTTTCTTTGTATGGCAAAACACCATCTCATAGAAAGCTCTTATTTGTGCAAAACAGAAACTCACCTAGGCTGACTTATTAAACAAACAAGCAAAGAAAATAACCAGGAAATGCTTTATAAGAATGCAGAATTATACTCTCAAACCCAAGTATTGACATGCAACCATGACCTCAAGTAAAGCTGAAGCCAGGAACTGGAAACCCTTAGAAATTAAGCTGTTTCCCTTAGAAAGTTTACTGTCTAGCAGGAGTAAAGACAGTAGTTGAATAAACACATGTAAAAATGTTCCTGCACTGTTTATTATGAGACGGTTCATGATACTATGAGAAAATTTTGATTCAGTCTTCCACAGAAGATTTCATGTACTCTGATCTGAACATTGAGGATTCATTACCTAAGATTGAGAAGTAGGAAGAATATCTAAAGCCAATGTCCACAATGTCCCTGTCAAGACTGTACTGAAGTTACTATATCAAAAAGATCTTTAACCTTTTCAAAATATTGTATTCCTACCAATATTCTCTCATAGTCTATATTTTTCCTTCATTTCTCTTTAGTACAATTTAAAATTATTTACATGTGCTGATTTAAAAATATATATGTGTGTGTGTGCAGGGATGGGGGTAGAGTTCAACCAATATTTGGAATTTAGAATCTTTGTTGATATCTTACTGTGTAGACGGCATTATACTAAAGACTGGAATATATATAAACATGCAATACTCTCCTGCCTTTAGAAAGCTTATAGTCTCATATGAGGAATCAGATTATAACCAAATACATTTGTAGCTCACATAATACGCTAGAAGATAATTGCTATGGAAAGAAGGAAAGCAGAGAAGGAAAACAATAACATGAAATTTTTAATAAAAATTATCAGGGAAGGCCTCTTGAAAATACGACATTTCACAAAAGTATCGAAGAAGGACATAGGATATATGGATTACTAACTTTTCAAAAAAAAGTAGGTTTGTGACTTGGAAGACACCTGAAGAATTCTATGTGCAATATGTTGGTTTCTACCTTCCCTTCTTTTCATGATTCCCCTTTAGCTAATGTCACTTTGGTATTTTCTCTTAATCCAAATTGTCAGTGTGGCCTCCGTGCATTTCATTGTCGAAAAAATAAGAGAGAAAAAAAGTGATGACAGTGTTTCAGGAAACACTAGAGCAGCATCAGAATGTTGTACACAGTGCAACTCAGTGGTGGGGCCTTTTTCTTTTGTAATCTGTGTGTGGATTAACAACTGAAAAATGTTTCCATCAAATGCATCAGACAAGATAAGAAAATGAGTGTGTTTGAACTGGGATGCATCTGTGTTATTCTGTATCATAGAAGAAAACAGCAAAGGAGGCTCTAAATGTGGTACTAGTTAACTCATGTTCTTTCATGCATGTATCCATTCATCAATTAAATCAGAAATTAAATTAGTATCTACAGTGGGCTTGACTGTGTGCTAAGCACTGGAAATGCAACAGCAATCAAAATAGACATGGTTGCAATGAAAAGAAAGATAAAATATATAGTGAGGATCCAGGTATTAAATAAATATTTATCAAGTTCATATTTGCACCTTGATTCCCAAAGCAGGTTAGAATCTTCTAAAAAGAGCTGCATTTTTCTATATCTCAGAAACAGATGTAGTATAGTGATTAGAGTGAGTATTAACTCAACTCAAATGCCATGTGAAATGATACAACTAACACTGATGTTAAAACCCATTTAGTCTTCCTATCTTCCACCACCGTATTCATAGCTAACAAAACTGAGAAATGTAAAGAAGCTCACGTAAGGTCGGATACCTCGTTAGCTGCAGTATTTGCATTTGAAATGACAACCTTTGGGTGCTATTTCTATCACCTCATACCGTTGTGTCTGTCTTCCTTTATTTTCTCCTCTTGAAAATGGTTTACCCAAAAGTGTGTGTTATGTGCATAAATGCCATATATGTGTTTTTATATACATCATTTAAATTTATCTCAGTTTACGAGACTATACATAATCGCTATATATGTGCTGTACATATACATATATGTTATATATACATGCATATATAATAAATTCATGTAAGCCTAATCTATATGCATAATATGGGTAAATATTATTCTTTTAAGTTTTTCTCTGAAATCTAACCATCTCCCTGATATACAACTTTACAATATTTCCAGTACAATATTCACCTCACAAATTCTATTCTGAATCTCAACTTTTTTATAAAGCTCTTCTTGAAATGCTAGCTGGCAATAAATCTCTCCAGAAATTTAAGTCTATCTTAATTGCTTCAGATATCACCAAGTCTGGTACCTTGCACATAATAAGCCATCGGTAATTAATTCTGAGTTAAATACGAATACAGTTTACTATCTAAATGCACCATAAATTCCTCAAGAGTAGAAAGCATATGTTATACTGATTTATTTTCTCCACAGTTTCTGGTACAGCTGTGAGTGCATAAACACATATAGGAGTTTGTAACTGGAAATGACCTTAAAAATAATCTAACTTTGTCTCATCATTTTACAAAAGACAAAGCACATTTTTAAAAATAAAATAAGGCTTTTTCTAAGTAATAGAGATAGTTGGTTATGTTGACATTAAAACCCTGGTTTTATAGCATTCTGATGTACCATACTGAATCTCTCAATTTATATTCAATAAACATTTGTTGAATTTAATTGAATTTTGTACTGTGTGCATGATAGTATATGTAATGTATATTCTAATACACAGAGACAAATTTAAAATATATTAATAGTATGTATTGGCTTGCAAAGTCAGATATAATAGGTATAATGAAGATAGGTCTACCCCTCATACAACCCACTCAAGGACTTTAAATAGAATAAATATTTGAGAAACATCAAAGTGACAGTGAAATTAATTGTTCTTACCATGTCAAGACTGGCATTTTTGTTCTGCATCACGAATATCTGACAATCATCAGCTTGAGTCACCACTCATGACATTTACTTCTTTTAACATACTATTGTTTTAAAAAAATGTTTAGCCCTCACCTCTTTGGTTATCACATCCTTCTACTTAAAAATCTCCTCTGAGGCCCCCCCGAAGATGCCTTCAGTTTTCCCTTAGAACTCATGCGACATGAGTTTGCCAAGAAAAGAGAGGTAAGATGATGTATCATAGGGTAAAAGAACCCACAGAACTTAATAAAGGCCAACGCCTTTCTTTTACATATGAGTAATAGAGGCATAAAATGAAGAAGGAACTTCTCTAAGATTACACAGTTAGGAGACTTGACAAAAGTATTCAGGTCCCTAACTTTATATTTTCAATGTAGACTTCTGTCAAGAGATGAAACCATGGAAAAAATATAAGATGATAATATTTTAGTTCAAATATTCTACATTTAAAAATCATATTTTAATTGTAAATCGTATGTATGATATCTCACAATGCTTTAAAAGAGCCAATTTTAATTTTATAGAATATTTTCTAAAATCTTTTAAGTTTCTCCATATCTTTGCTGTTCCCTGTATATTTCATTATTTGTGTGTGGATCCAGTTTTCTTTGGTAAAATGTTCCTTCTGTCTGAAGTGGTTTTTTCTGTGCAGTGACTATATGATAGTAATGATATATCAATATTAGGCATTGTATTCCTGAAAATGGCATTATTTTACCTTCATTATAAAAAGATATTTTTTGCTGGATATAGGATTCCAGGTTAACTGGGTTTTCTTTTTTACATACATGTATTTTCTTAATCAGTGTTTTAAAGATATTGCTCCATTTTCTTCTGACTTGCATTTTTCCCCAATAAGAATTCTCTGTCTTTTTCTATCTTTTATTCCTCTGTAGGAGTGGGTCTCTTTTGGCTGTTTATGAGATGAATTACTATCTTTATGCAATATAATTATGATGGGTTTTGTGTTATCATCATATTTCTCTGGGCTTATTGAGTTTCTTCAATCAGAAGGCTTATAAACCTCATTAAATTTTGAAAGTCTGGTCATTGTTTTTAATAAACATTCTTTTCCGACAATTCTGAGACATCCTTACACAGATATGAAACTGCTTTAAGTCATCTCATTGCTAATTTGTGTTCTGTTTGCTTGCTTTTTTAGTCTTTTTAATTTGAATTTCATTCTAGGTAATTTCTATGTATTCAAGTTATATTTGCTTCTGCGGTGTCTAACCTGGTTTTAATTCTATCCATTGTACCTTTCATCTGAGACAACACATTAACCACCCTTCAAGTTTAATTTGGGTCATTTGTGTATCTTCTGCCTCTCGTAACATGTTTATGCTTTGCATTGCCTTCTTGAACATATGGAGTATATTTATAATAGTGTGTTTTAACACATATACCTATTATTTTTGTCTAGGTCAGCTCAGGGTCTATTTCCTTGACCACCAGATATTATAAACTTGTTGCTGGTGGTTGCTGTATTTTTTTTCTGTTGCTTATTCCAAACTTCTGATCTTTGTTTTGGTATATTTAAGTTACCTAGTGCATTTTATTTTCTTAAGTTTTCTTTAAAGTTTTGTTTACTGGTTGCAGAGCAGCCATTAGTCTTGTCAACCTAACAAAACAGACATTAGAAAAAAATATGTCCTAATATGATGAGTTTATTCTGGTATAAGCAAAAAGTGTTATAACTGGACAAACACAGCAATGCTAAGTCATAGGTGCATGTGATTAGAAAATGGTAGAGAGAAGCTTTTATTGATAAACCAGCAAATGCATGTATGCTGCTTAGAAATAGTTCATTGGTTCCAGAGGTTCAAAGCCAGAATTGGCATCAGTTAATTGGTGGAGATGCCATTACTGAGCAAGGGTTCTTTTGAAAGCGTATCATCTGATTTGCTACAGTCCTTAAGAATGTCTTGTGATAAACCTTGTCACAGAAATACATGCATACATGCTAAAGGTGCAAGCTGAGGAAAGCATGAGATGCATCAAACATATGAGAGGATTTCTTGGGATGTTATCTTTTAATGTCCCTGAAACAGGATTTTTTTTTACTTTTATTTTACTTTCTAGATTCATGTGCAGATTTGTTACATAGATAAATGTGAGTTATGCGGATTTGTTTCTGCAGATTATTTCGTCACCCAGCTATTAAGCCTCGTACTCATTAGTTATTTTCCCTGGTCTTCTCCCTCCTCCCAGCCTTCCTCCAGTAGACCCCAGTGTGTGCTGTTCTCCTCTTTGTGTTCATGTAGTGTGTTCTTATCATTTAGCTGCCACTTATACATGAAAACATGCAGTATTTTGATTTTTGTTCTTGCATTAATTTGCTAAGTATAATGGCCTCCAGCTCCATTAATGTCCCTGCAAAGGATATAGTCTCAGTCTTTTTTATGGCTACATAGTATTCCATGGTGTATATGTAACACATTTTCTTTATCCAGTCCATCCTTGATCAGCATTTAGGTTGATTTCATGTCTTTGCTACCGTAAATAATGCTGCTATGAACATAGGCATGCATATATCCTTATAATAGAACAATTTATATTCCTCTGAGTATATACCAAGTAATGAGTTTGATTGCTGGATGGAATGGTATTTCTTTCTTTGAGAAATCACTACACTGTCTTCCACAGTGGTTGAACTAATTTATACTTTCACCACCAACATGTAAGGTTTCCTTTTTCTTTACAACCTTGACAGTATCTGTTATTTTTGACTTTTTAATTAATAGCCATTCTGACTGGTGTGAGATGGTATCTCATTATGGTTTTGATTTGAATTTCTCTAATGATCAGTGATGTTGACTTTTTTATGTACTGGTTGGCTTCATGAATGTCTGCTTTTAAGAAGTGTCTTTTCATGTCCTTTGATTGATTGATTGAGACCAAGTCTTGCTCTGTTGCCCAGGCTGGAGTGCAATGGTATGATCTCAGCTCACTGCAACCTCTGCCTCCTGGGTTTAAGCAATTCTCCCTCCTCAGCCTCCAAAGTAGCTAGGACTACAGACATGCCCTACCAGGCCCAGCTAATTTTTATATTTTTAGTTGAGACGGGATTTTGCCATGTTGGTCAGGCTGGTCTTGAACTCCTGACCTCAGGTGATCCACCTGCCTTGGCCTCCCAAAGTTCTGGGAATACAGACATGAGCCACTGCACCCAGCCATTCTTTAATCTTTTTTTTCCTTGTAAATTTGTTTTCATTTTTTATAGATCCTGGATATTATACCTTTCTCAGATGTATGATTTGCAAATGTTTTCTCCCATTCTGTAGGTTGTCTGTTTACTCCATTCATAGTTTCTTTTGCTATACAGGCTCTTTGTTTTAATTAGATCCCATTTGTCAATTTTTTCTTTTGTTGCAATAGCTTTTGGCATCTTCCTCATGGAATCTTTGCTCATGCCTATGTTCTGAATGGTATTGCCTAGATTGTTTTCCAGGGTTTTTATAGTTTTGAATGTTATATTTAAGTCTTTAATGCATCTTGAGTTATTTGATTGTGTAAGGAAGGGGTCCAGTTTCAATCATTTGCATATAGCTAGCCAGTTATCCCAGCACCATTTATTGAATAGGGAATCCTTTCCCCATTGCTTGTTTTTGTCAGGTTTGTCAAAAATCAGATAGTGGTAGGTGTGCAGCCTTATTTCTGGGTTCTTTGTTCAATTCCATTGGTCTATGTGCCTGTTCTTTTACCAGTACCATGCTGTTTTGGTTATTACAGCCCTGTAGCATAGTTTGAAGTCAGGTAGCATAATGTGTTCAGCTTTGTTCTTTTTTGCTAAGGATTGATTTGTCTGTTTGGGCTGCTTTTTGGTCTGTATGAATTTAAAAATAGTTTTTCCTAGTTTTGTGAAAAATGTCTATGGTAGTTTAATGGGAATAGCATTGACTCTATAAATTTCTTTGGGCCATATGGCCATTTTAACGATATTAATTCTTCCTATCCATAAGCATAGAATGTTTTTTCATTTGTTTCTGTTATCTTTGATCTCTTTCACAGTGGTTTGTATTTCTCCATCTAGAGATTTTTCACCTCCCTACTTAGCTGTATTCCTAGGTATTTTATGAGTAATCACTTTTGCACCAACCTAATATTCTTTTTGTGGCAATTGTGAATGGGAGTTTGTATGTGATTTGGCTCTCAGCTTGACGGTTGTTGGTGTATAGAAATGTCAGCAATTTTTGCACAACAATTTTGTATCCTGAAACACTGTTTAAGTTGTTTATCAGCTAAAAAAGGTTTTGAGCTCAGATGATGAAGAAATAGTTTGACATCCTCTCTTTCTCTTTAAATGCTGTTTATTTCTCTCTTGTCTGATTGCTCTGGCAAGAACTTCCAATACTATATTAAATAGGAGGGATGAGAGTGGCCATCCTTGTCTGGTGCTGAATGCTTCCAGGTTTTGCCTAGTTAGTCTATGGATTTGTCATACATGGCTCTTACTATTTTGATGTATGTTCCTTCAATACCTAGTATAGTTAGAGTTTTTAACATGAAGGATATTGAAGTATATCAAAAGCCTTTTGGCAGCTATTAAGATAATCCTTTGGTTTTTGTCTTTTGTTCTGTTTATGCAATGAATCACATTTATTTATTTGCATGTGTTGAACCAACCTTTCATTCAGGGATGAAGCCTAATTTATCATGGTTAATAAGCTTTTGATGTGGTGCTGGATTTAGTTTGCTACTATTTTGTTGAGAGTTTTTGCATAGATACTCAGGTAGCATAATGTTTTTGCATAGATACTCAGGTAGCATAATCATAGATACTCATCAAAGATATTGGCCTCAAGGTTTTTGGTTTCTGTTTTTTCGTTGGTTTTTTTTTTTGTTGTTGTTGTTGTTCATTTGTTTGTAACTCTGTCAGCTGTTCGTATCAGGATGATGCTGGCCTCACAGAATGAGTGAGGGAGGAGTCCCTCCTTTTCAATTTTTTCGAATAACTTCAGTAGGATAAAATAGTTTTTATCTTCAGATATGCAAGGGTGAGCTCCTCACCTTTGTGCTCTCCTGGCCCCAATGTGTCTGGGACTGGATAGCATGACTTCATGCTCGTATCTGCAACTTTCACACTCTAGAGTTCTTTACACCTCACTATTGAGGCAAGACCCTCTAAAGTCCCTCTTTGATGCCCTTTTTGTTATGTTTGGTGAGAATGTAAACCTTTCCTGTTTCTGTACACACAGCAGAGTTTTTTCCACCTGCTACTTTCTATTGATCCATTTTCCAGACTTGGTAGTTTCCTGGAACTCCAGTGTGCTCAGTACTCATGTAACGACTGGCAAAGAAATCTCAGCAGATCTTTATATCTCTCTTTGCTATTTGTCCCTCTCTGATATTCTGCCTTTTAAAATCTAGCCTTCTTTACCTCTCTAAATATTGTCTTCAAACTCAAGGAGAAGTCTCTGAATTCCTTTTTCCTGTATTGTGGCCTGGAATTTTTCTCCAAATGGTCAGTCAGAATAATCAGAGGGATCATTTCTTTTGTTTGCCATCTTTCAAAGAGTCTCTGATACAGCCTTACAGTGTCTGGAAAAAATATTTCTTTTTCATATAGTTTCCTCACGTTTTATTTGTTGAATTATGGAGGCATACAATTTTTAAGGTTGAATTTTGTTTTTAATCTAGAGAGTAGCTAGGTCAATTTTCAGCAACAACTACCTTAATTTTTCAAAAGCTCTACTTCAATAGGCTCTCAAAAATTTGTCCTATTAGGTAGTGATTTTATTTTTTTCCTCTGAATCTCATAGGCATTATAATATCAGATTAGAAGAGATTATTACAAAGCTACTGATCAAACATTCTTTTAATTCTAACTCTAATTTTCAAATAGAAAATTTTGAGATGGCATAAAGTACTCATGGAAATGAAATGAAGATGAGGCTATTCATGATGGATTGATTCAGACTGTTTACATCTTTTAGTGCTGTGTTAGAGAACTTGAATAATATCCTATAGCAACTGGAAATCCAGGATATTTTGAAGCAGGACAATATTCTCAGATAGCTATGCATAAGAGGATTAATCTAGTCACAAAATAAATTGCGATGGGGAGATTGGAGGCAAGGATCCTTACATAGTATAGCTAATTCTAGTCATGAGATAAGTACCAAAATTAGCAATATTGTTTTGTATACACATCCCAACTAAATTAAGAGATGAGCTTAATTGATGAGCAGTGAAATTAACATTGAGGTTTCATTACAAATAATGGATGGCTTTGGGGAAAAAAAAGTTCTGTCTACTGAGGAAGCTGAACTCCTACTACTGGGATATTCAAAATAATATGACAGCTTATTTCCCAAGCCAACAGGATATGACATTCACTTCTACCACCTGGATCTGTTCCCCAGAGCAGAGGCTTTGTCTCTGGCACAGAAGATAGGATGAGTGGCTTGCCCAATTCCTTGCTTGTTATTCTAATGAAGGTCACGCGTACTGGTACCTTGCTTTTGAGAGGAGCACACATATCTCAACCCCTTTTCAATAATGAATTACTCCTTTGTATCAGTTGCCAACACCTCTGCTTAAACCTACCCCACACATTACATACAGAAGAAACACCAGCTTTACTTTTTTTCCCCTAAACAATTTATCAGATTGACTATTTTGTTACACAGAAGGAGATTAATTAAACTGGCTTTTTCAACTGATGAAAATCATTAGCATAGTCAACTATTTATGATTGTTTGGGAAGAAAAATAAGCAGGAGAATCAGTAGTAACCCAAACCAGCACCAGCTCACATTTGAGAGCATTTGAAAAAATATAGTAAATTAAATTGCTTAAATTGCTTTTTTGGTGTTTTCCCAAGGCCAAGTCTCAAAGGATGATTACTATCAAAAACAAGAGAATAGAGGGTTTTCTAAAAGGGAAGGGGAAATATTTGCATGTAGAATCAGAAAGATGCCCAGTGAGTCTCTGCAGGTGCATATACATTTTGGGAAAAAGTTTCAATGAAAAGCACACAGAGACAAACCTGTGGCACCATGACAGCAATCAGTAATAGGTAGGCAGCCTTGTATAGGAGAAGGGAAGTTATGTTAAGAATTTGGGGACCAGGCGTAGTAGTTCATGCCTCTAATCTCAGCACTTTGGGAGGCCGTGGCAAGTGAATCACTTGAGGCCAAGTGTTCGAGACCAGCCTGGCCAACATGATGAAACACTGACTCTACTAAAAGTACAAAAATTAGCCAGGCATAGTGGTATGCCTCTGTAGTCTCAGCTACTCAGGAGGGGGAAGTAAGAGGATCGCTTAAGCTCAGGAGGTGAAAGTTGCAGTGAGCCAAGATCCCACCACTGCACTCCAGCCTGAGCGACAGAGTGAGACTCTGTCTCAACAAAAGGAGTTTGGGAAGGGAAGCCTTACCTTACCTCTCCAAACCTTACTTTTCTTATATTTTTTTGTCTTTTTTGTTTTGAGATGGAGTCTCCTCTGTCACCCAGGCTGGATTGCAGTGGCGTGACCTCAGCTCACTGCAGCCTCTGCCTCCTGGGTTCAAGCAATTCTCCTGCCTCAGCCTCCCAAGTAGCTGGGCTACAGGTGTGCACCACCACACCAGGCTAATTTTTGTATTTTTAGTAGAGGCAGGATTTCACCATGTTGGCCAGGCTGGTCTTGATCTCCTGACTTCGTGATCCACCCACCTTGGCTTCCCAAAGTGCTAGGATTACAGGTGTGAGCCACCACACCCAGCCACTTCTCTTGTCTTTAAAATAGGAAGACTTGACACTAATTTGAGCTAAGATTTCTTTTACTTCTAATTCAGCTAGATTATTTGTATCTTGCCCAGGATGTCACAACCTTAACATGCACAAGGAAAAGGATACGTTATAGGCTTTGTAGAACTGGACAGGCAGGCTTGCTGTGTGTGGATAGCTTTTGAATATATCTCCATGACTGTGCATATGTGAGAGGGAGAAAGAGAGATAAGATATATATTTGTTAAGATTGTCTTTCATTTTTGATAAGATATACATTTGTTAAGATTGTCTATTTTTTTTGCTGGGTAATGGAGTTTTACAGAAGGAAATAAATGATTTGTGTCTATTAAAGAAGCAAGAGCAACAACTGAGCATTTTTGAGAGCCCCATTAAATGTGTTCTGTATCCTGCACTGTCTCTGCTCATTTGGGTGGGAACTGAAGTGCGCAATAAAAGGCTGAATTAAGTGAAGGGCTAAATGAACCAATTAATTCCTTTTTCTCTAATGCAATGAAAGTGCCAAACAGAATGTAAAGCAGCCCAAAATTGACCCCTGCGTATCTCCTAATGTGACTTTTCTGACAGGCACAGAAAGCATGTCCCTGTTCTCCTCTAGTCTCAGAGCCATAAACACACTGAAAAGTAAAGAGGCTTTGACAATAAAATGTAACCATATTTTTAATAGTAGTCACACTGAATACATGAATTTTCCCCATTCCCCTATCTTTGGCTGACTTTGGTCTTTAAAATTCTCGCCCCTCCCCCCTTCAAAAAAGTGTCAGTATTACCCTTAAATTTCCTTTTTTTTTTTTTTTTTTTTTTGAGACGGAGTTTCACTCTTGTTACCCAAGCTAGAGTGCAATGGAGCGATCTCAGCTCACCGCAACCTCCGCCTCCTGGGTTCAGGCAATTCTCCTGCCTCAGCCTCCTGAGTAGCTGGGATTACAGGCATGCACCACCATGCCCAGATAATTTTTTGTATTTTTAGTAGAGACAGGGTTTCACCATGTTGACCAGGATGGTCTCCATCTCTTGACCTCGTGATCCACCCGCCTTGGCCTCCCAAAGTGCTGGATTACAACCCTTAAATTTCTTAATATTTTTACCTCTAAAGAGCCTAATATGATACTGGATTTCTTTACAATTTTAGGGATAGCAATAGAATGTGCGGTTTACAGTACACTCATAGACTTTGTATTCAAGCAAGACTGATGTTTAATAGCAGCTTTGTGACTCTGAACAAGTTAGTTAACATGGTTGAACTTAGTTTTCTTGTCTGCACAATGGAACAATAACAGCCTTCCTTAGATGGCTGTTGTACATGTATAAAGTAATTCACATCACATTTGATTTAAAAGGCATCAAATATATACTAAATACTTGAGGAATGAAAGTTTTCATTACTGTCTGCCTCATGCTTGGGAATGCATGTTAGTATGATTTCCTCATGATATAATGTAATAAATAAATTACATCCAGGGCAACAGAAACATCCCCAGTACCACGTTACCCTCTATGGCTGATATTGGCATTTCACTGTGTTTTGTTTTTCCAAGACTATCTAGTCTTCTTTCATCCTGTGATAAAGCACAAATTCCTACATAGGTTCCATGGAGCGAGATCACCTAGTGATCCAGGCCAGACCCCCTCATTATCCAATAAGGTGTGGCAGACTGTTTAAGTCCCAGTTCTGTCCTTAGCAGGCAGACACTGAAGTTCTTTCTACCTCTTTAACCTACCTTGAAATAGGAATAATAATAACATTATGGAATAATTGTGAGAAATAGATGAGTTAATATAAGTATCCTTTTTAAACAAATGCTTAATAGAATGCATACTATGTCCCGTGTCATCCTTTAAATGCTTGTGATACTAAGTTATGTAATCATCATCACATCAGAGGTGTTCTGGAGCTGGTTCATTCTGACTCACAAGAGCCAATAATTAAATATTCAAGAATTTTTTGAGCTGTTTGTGAAACTGTTGATAGCATGCAGTAGATATGGGTTGGAGTGTTTATACCTTTATAAGTGGCAAAGACCATGTAACTGAACAATCCTGTGATGCGGGTGCTTTCATCATCAAACTGACTTTACAGCTGAGACCCTGAAAGTATAGAAACATGGCCGTCAATCACAGTTAAGGAGTGCCAGAGCTGAGAAACAAACTCATGAGTCTGACTTCTCAGTTTATGCACTTAACTTCTATACTATACAATGAATTTAAAACACTGCTTAGCAAGGGAGGAGATGAAGAAAAATGGCTGAATAGAATCTTCTAAGAATTGTCTCTCCAAAAAGAACACCAAATTGAACAACTATCTACAAAAGAAAGCACATTTATGAGAGCCAGAAATCAGGTTAGCGATCACAGTACCTGGTGTTATAATCAGGTAAGAAGTTAAGAGTCACTGAAGAGAGTAGACAAAGTCTCAAATTGCCTATACCACCCCTCCATCATCGCCCAGCAGCACAACATGGTGCAGAGAGAGAATCTGTGCTTGTGGGAGGGAAAGTGCAATGAGTGTGAAGCTTAATTGGAA